>OZ010602.1:14259987-14827487 GCA_963932145.1 Acanthosepion lycidas
CAAAAACCTAAAAAACATCAAAAATAAAAAGAGCGAATAACTAAGCATAACAGGAGAAGAAATGTGGGCCTGTTTATATGATTACTACTCATGAGATTTCAGTTTCACAATAGGAAAAATGATCAAAAATAAGCGCGAAAGGTATGTTAAACTGAAGAAGAAATGTGGGGTGTGCTTATCTTATTCGTATTAATGAGAATTCAGTTTCTCAAACGTAAATAACATCAAAAATAAGGAGCGCAAAAACTACTCTCAACTGAATAAGAAATGTGGGCCTGTTTATATGATACCTATTTAGGAGATTTCAGGTTCTCAAACGTAAATAACATCAAAAATAAGATGCGTGATGAAATACGCTGAACTCAATAGGAAATATAGGAGGGATTGCTCATTCTTATTGATGGGAATTTAGTTTCTCAATCCTAAATAAAAAAAAAAAAAAATAAAAAAAATAAGAAGCGCTGAAAACAACTCTAAACTGAAGAAGAAATCTGTGTGTATTTATATTATTATTATTATTGACGCGAATTCAGATTCTCAATCCTAAAAACATCAAAAATAAGAAGCGCGAAAAATAAAGCTGAACTGAAAAAGAAATGTCGGCCTGTTTATAAGATACCTATTCATGAGATTTCAGTTTCTCAAACCTAAATAACATCAAAAATAAGAAGCGCGAAAAACTACGATGAACTGAATAAAAAATGTTGGCCTTTTTATTATTCCTACTCACGAGATTTCAGTTTATCAATCTTACAAACGATCAAAAATAAGAAACGCTAAAGACTACGCTAAACTGAAGATGAAATTTGGGTGTAATTATCTTATTTTTATTTATGAGAATACAGTTTCTCAAACCTAAATAATATCAAAAATAAAAAGCGCGAGAAATTGTGGTCAACTTATTAACATGCGTGGGCCGGTTTATATGGTTTTTAATCATGAGATTTCAGTTTGTCAATCCTAAAAATGATCAAAAATAAGAAGTTCGAAAGATTAAGCTGTGTCTGTGTTCATATTATTATTAATGATGCGAATTCAATTACACAATATAAATGACACCAAAAAAAGAAGCTCAACTGAATAAGTAATGTGGTCCTGTTTATATCATTCCTACACAAGAGATTCAGTTACTCAATTCTAAAAGGGGCAAAATGCACAAGAGCGAAAGATTACGGAGAATTGAAGAAAGGTGGGTTTGCTAATCTTACACGAATTTATGAGAGTTCAGTTTCTCAAAATTAAAAAAAAAACATCAAAAATAAGAAGCGGGAAAAACTACGCTGAACTGAATAAGAAATATGAGTCAGTTCATATGATTGCTATTTATGAGATTTCACTTTCAAATCCTAAAAAACATCAAAAATAAGAAGCGGGAAAAACAACGCTGAAATATGGGCTCGTTTATATGATTCCTATTTATGAGATGTCACTTTCTCATTCTTGATAACTTCAAAAATATGAAGCGCCAAAAACAAAGCTGAACTGTATAAGAAATGCGGGTTCGTTTGTGTTTCCTATTGATGAGATTTCACTATCTCAATCCTAATAACATCAAAAAATAAGAAGCGCGAAAGACAAAGCTGAAGTGAATAAGAAATGTATGTCAGTTTATATGATTGCTACTTATGAGATTTCACATTCTAATCCTAAAAACATAAAAAATAAGAAGCGAAAAAAGCAACGGTGAACTGAATAAGAAATGTGGTCCAGATTATATGATTTTTATTTATCAGATTTCACTTTCTCCGTCGCAAATATTATCAAAAATAAGAAGCGCAAAAAACGACACTGAAGTGAATAAGAAATGTATGTCAGTTTATATGATTCCTATTTATGAGATTTCAATTTCAAATCCTTATAACAAAAAAATAAGAGGCGGGAAAAACTGATTAAGAAATGTGTGTCAAGTTTATATGATTCCTACTTATGAGACTTCACATTCACCGTCGTAAATATCATCAAAAATAAAAATCACAAAAAACAACGCTGAACTGAATAGGAAAAATGTGGGTCCGTTTATATGATTACAATTTATGAGATTGCACTTTCTCCGAGGTAAATATCATGAAAAATAAGAAGCCCGAAGAAAAACGCTGAACTGAATAAGAAATGTGGTCCTGTTTATATAATTACAATTCATGAGATTTCACTTTCTCCGTCGTAAATATCATCAAAAATAAGAAGTGCGAAAAACAACGCTGAACTGAATAAGAAATGTCGTCCAGTTTATATAATTACAATTTATGTGATTTCACATTCTTCGTCGTAAATAACATCAAATATATGAAGCGCGAAAAACAACGCTGAACTAAATAAGAAATGACGTGCAGTTTACATAATTCCAATTTATGTGATTTCAATTTCTCCGTCGTAAATATCAAAAATAAGAAGCGCGAAAAACAACGCTGAACTGAATAACAAATTTTGTACCGTTTATATGATTCCAATTTATGAGATTGCACATTCTCCGACGTAAATATAATGAAAAATAAGAAGCGCGAAGGAAAACGCTGAACTGAATAAGAAATGTGGTCCAGTTTATATAATTCCCATTTATGAGATTTCACATTCTGCGTCGTAAATATCATCAAAAATAAGAAGCGCGAAAAACCACGCTGAACTGAATAATAAATGTGGTCCAGTTTCTATAATTCTAATTTATGTTAATTCGCTTTCTCCGTCGAAAATATCATCAAAAACAAGAAGCATGAAAAGCAAATCTGAACTGAATAAGAAATGTGGTCCTATTTATATAATTCCAATTTATGAGATTTCACTTCCTCCATCGTAAATACCATCAAGAACAAAATGCGCTAAAAACAACGCTGAACTGAATAAGAAGTGTGGAGCAGTTAATATAATTTCAATTTATAAGATTTCACTTTCTCCGTCGTAAATATCATCAAAAATAAGAAGCGCGAAAAACAACGCAGAACTGAATAAGAAATGTGGGTGCGATTATATGATTCCTATTTATGATATTTTACTTTCACGATCGTAAATACCATAAAAAATAAGAAGAGCGAAAAACAAAGCTGAACGGATTAAGAAATGGGAGTCCGATTATATGATTCCTATTTAAGAAATTTCACATTCACCATCGTAAATACAATCAAAAATAAGAAGCCAGAAAAACAACGCTTAACTGAATAAGAAATGTGGATCCGATTATATGATTCCTATTTATTATATTTTACTTTCACCAACGTAAATACAATAAAATTTAGAAACGTGAAAATCAAAGTTGAACTGAATAAGAAATGTGGGAGCGATTATATGATTCCAATTTATGAAATTTTTATTTCACCATCGTAAATACAATCAAAAATAAGAAGCCTGAAAAACAACGCTGAACTTAAAAAGAATGATTCGTATTTACGAAATTTTACTTTTAGCATCGCAAATACTATCAAATAAAAGAACCTAGAAAAACAACGCTGCGCTGGATAAGAAATGTGGGTCCGATTATATGATTCCTATTTATGAAATGTCACTTTCACCAACGTAAATACCTTCAAAAATAAGAAGCGCGAAAAACAACGCTGGACTGAATTATAAATGTGGGAGCGATTATATGACTCCTATTTATGAAATTTCACTTTCAACATCGTAAATACAATCAAAAATAAGAAGCGAGAAACAACGCTGGACTGAATAAGAAATGTGGGTCCGATTATATGATTTCTATTTATAACATTTTACTTTCACCATCGTAAATACAATCAAAAATGAAAAGCGCAAAAAACAATGCTGAAGTGTATAAGAAATGTGGGTCAGATTAGATGATTCCTATTTATGTAATTCCACTTTCCTCATCGTAAATACCATCAAAAATAAGAAACGCGAAAAACAACGCTGAACTGAATAAGAAATGTGGGTCCGATTATATGATTCCTTTTTACGATATTTTAATTTCCCCATCGTAAATACGATAAAAAATAAGAAACGTGAAAATCAAAGTGGGTGCGATTATATGATTTCTATTTATGATATTTTACTTTTACTAACGTAAATACAATCAAATATATGAAGCGCGAAAAACAACGCCTAACTGAATAGGAAATGTGGGTCCTATTATATGATTCCTATTCATAAAATTTTACTTTCACTATCGAAAATGCAATCAAAAATAAGAAGCGCGCTAAACAACGCTGAACTTATTAAGAAATGTGGGTCCGATTATATGATTCCTATTTATGATATTTTTCTTTCAACATCGTAAATAAAATCAAAAATGCAACACAAAATGTGCTTAGAACAAAATGTATTGAAACAAGAAAGTGTACACAATATTTACATATAGTCTTTTGTATATTCCTGGGAAGACCCTTCCTGGAGAATGTGTTGACTGAGTCGCAGTCGGGCAGAGTCTCTGGTTGAATATCTTGATTCCTTCCCTCTCTTCCCGGTACCAGCCATATTTATATGGTCGGTACTTCACTATGCAAATTATGTGGATCCTACCACAACACCCACCCCGAAGCCTTGGAATCCCTTTTGGATTTCAAACTGGCTTCCTATATGGGTTGATGATTATGGCTATTTCTTTGTAGATCCATTTGCATACTTCATATGCATATGTCTATCCGCTTAATTTTAATATTTTTTCCGTTTTGTATTCACGTCCAATGGTTCCGTGAACTTTAGTTGCCTACCGGATCTTCTCGGTTCAGGAATATTCTGCGGAGGTTCTACTTGAACATATCATACATTACATCAATGGGATCTTCCTCCTCATCCGGTATACTCTCTTCATGCTCTAGAACGTAACATTTTTTAAGTTGGTTCTGGTGCCTTTTATGAGTATTCTTCGGCCCTTTAATTACGTAAATCAGGTCACCGATTCTCTTGTCCACTATGCCTCGCTCCCAGAACTCAACGTTGTTTTTGTAGCACTTGAAAAACACCTCTCCGGAGGTGTATCTTTTTCTCGATGTATACATAGTATTCTTTACTATATTTTTTCCTGGCAAAAGCTTGTCAAACACTGACTTAACTTTCCTAGCGAACATTAGTTCACCTGGTGCCATGTTTGAGTGTGTTCTCTGGTTTGGCGTGATTCTGTATACTTGTAGGAATTACTGAAGCGCCTTTTCCGTTGGAACTCCTGAGGCTTTCTTCAGCGCGCGCTTTAAAGTATCGACAAATCTTTCTGCGAGTCCATTGGACCTCGGATGATACGGCGGCGTCGTTATGTGGTTAATTTGATATAACTCACAAAATTCCTTAAATTCTTCAGAAGTGAATTGTGTACCATTGTCACTCACAATACACTCTGGCACACCGAACCGTGCAAATAGTTCATGCAAGAAAGTTGTTGTGGTATTGGACGTAGGCTATTTGCAGCGTAGTACTTCCGGCCATTTTGTAAAACTATCTACCACTATTAAGTAGTAATAATCTTCTACTGGACCAGCGAAATCAATGTGTAATCTTGTCCACGGATGATCCGTCTTGGGCCATGGTTTGTGTACTATAGGTGGTGCCTTAGCTGCTAACGCACACCCTTTACATCGATGAACCATGTTTGCGATATCCACATCCATTCCTTTCCAATATGCAAAGCTTCGCATTAAGCTTTTTGTTCTATTAACCCCCGGGTGACCCATATGAAAGTCCCATAGTATTCTTTTCTGCAACTTTTTTGGTACTACTACTCTCTCACCATATAATAAAAATCCGTCACAAATTGAATAAATCTCCTGCACTTTTTGGTCATTTGCTACCATTTTGCTTTTTATTTCTAAAATGAAATCATCGCTTTCAGCTTCTTTTTTGATTTCCTTTGATGTAACCGGTAGCTCTCTTAAAATGTTGTTTACCATGCTTTTCACCTCATAATCTGCTCTGATATTTGCAATAATTGATTCTTCGAATCTTTCTTCTTGACTCGGTACGGGTCTTGATAAACTATCCGCATGAATTATATTTTTGGATGATAGGTGCTTTATGTGAAAATCATAATTGAGAAGAATGGTTCCCCATCTCAACAGACGATTTGCCGTATAAACGGGTAACCCTTTCTTTGAACCAAAAATAGTGATCAGAGGTTTATGATCCGTTTCAAGCATAAAATGTCTGCCGTGGATGTATCTGAAATTTTGTTATGGCAAAACTGATACTCAGCGCCTCTTTTTCGATCTGTGAGTAACTTCTTTCTCCTGGGAGTAAAGTTCTCGAAGTATGTGCAAGTGGTTTTCTAGAACCATCTGGCATTATGTGTTGAATACACGCTCCTATCCGGTATGAACTGGCGTCACTTGCCACTACAATATCAAGTTTTGGATTGTAATGGGTTAAAAAGAGGTCGGATGTAAGCATTTTCTTTATTTCATCAAAGGCTTTCTGACATTCTACCGTCCATTCCCATGCCTTGTCTTTTTTTAGTGGTTCATTCAACGGAGCTCTTATATTGTACATTCCTTTAATGAACGCTTGATAATAATTTGCGAGCCCCAGAAAACTCTGTAGCATCGCCACGATGCTACAGAGTTTTCTGGGGCTCGCAAATTATTATCAAGCGTTCATTAAAGGAATGTACAATATAAGAGCTCCGTTGATGAACTATTAGTGGGCGTCGGCGTGTCTCTAATCGCAATGGACCTTTCCGGATCTGGAAATCTGCCATTTTTGTTGATTATGTGACCTAAATACTTAATTTCCTCCAAACCAAATTTGCACTTTGACTCTTTGACTTTAAATCCAAAGTCCTGAATCTTTTTAAAAACTTGATTGAGATGCTCTCGATGTTCGTCGACGGTTTCGCTCCTTACTATAATGTCGTCTAAGTAGGCGCACAAAAAGTCCAAATCATTCAACATGACGTCCATAGCTTGTTGAAAAATGGCTGGTGCCACTTTAATACCAAAAGGAAGCCTGTTGTACTTGAATAACCCTCTATGCGTGTTTATCCCTAGTAACTTCGAACATTCCTCTTCGACGGGAATTTGGAAAGAGGCATCTGATAAGCCGATTTTTGAAAATATAACTCCACCATTTAGCTTGTTAAAAATCTCCCCCGGACTCGGTAACGGGTAATGGTAATCCTTGATTACCGAATTCAACCCTGTCGAAAAATCAGCACAGACTCTGATTTGGTTTGATTTCTTTTTTATGCACACAATGAATTAGATTCTACTTTCGAAATAATTCCCATTTTTTCCAACCTATCAAGTTCTTCGTTAATTTTCTCTACACTTGCGAAAGGCACGTTACGTTTCTTTTTAAAAATTGGCATAGTATTTTCCTTTAATTCAAATTTAGCTTCAAACATGTTACATCTTCCAAGACCAGGTGTGAAGGTTTCCGGAAATTTTTTCTTTAATTTATCTTTAATGTCATGACTTGTTTGCGTATTACTTTCTACTTTTCTGCAGAATGAGTTTAACGGTTTATCCCACAATTCGAATGTTTCAATAAAATCTGTACCCATCAAGTTTTCTCCATTTTTCAGAATGAAAACCTTTATTTTTTTAACGATCCCGTTCAATTTCATGGGAAGTACAACCTCGCCTTCGAAGTTAATTTCCTTTCCAGTTACCGTTCGAGCGCGTTTCGTTGACTTCATTATTGTAGGCCTTTTTAAATTTTTCCATGTTTTATAGTTAATTATTGTTAAATCTGAACCCGAATCGAGTTGAAATTTGATATTCTTTTTAAATATTTTAGTCGTCACATATTTCCTCAAATCTATCTGATTTGATATTCGAATTTGTTTGTCTAATTCGGCTATTGAATTTTTTCGTTTTACAACACGATCCTTTGTGTCCATTCTTGTGGCACACGAAACATTTCTTATTTCTATATGGGCAATTTACCTCCCAGTGTCTTTCGTTGCAACGTCTGCAATTATATGGTGGAAGCTTTTTTTTCTCCTCGTTCTTCTTATTTAATTTTTCTTGTCTATTTTTAAAATACGCCGAATTTTTACTCCAATTTTTTTCTGATGGGTAATTTAACTGTTTTTTTTACTTTTTTAATATAAGCAATGCCAGCTTCTTCGATTTTTTGAGACTCTTTCTTTAAACTTACGGCCCGCTGACACTCCTCTGCTAACTTTTTCAGGGTAAGGTTTTGTTCAGATTCGAGTTTAGTCGTATTTCGGCACTCTTACTGGATACCAGTCCTCGAGCAAAAATTAAACACTTAAATTCTTCAACCGTAATCTCTGCCAATCTGAAATTGTCACAATGTTTATTCACTATAGATGCATATGTTAAATAATCCTGATCGTCGGATTTAGTGATATTCATGCATAACCATCGCTTATGCCAAAGCGACATATTTGCTCCAAACAGCTCCTTTAGCAATTTCACTGTTTCCGAGAATTCCAATTCATTCGTTCTTCCCAGTTGAATAAAATCTACAAATTTGCTATGTTCTGCTGTACATTGCTTTCTTAGTAATTCGACCAGTTTTCACAGTCTGTGTAGAAAATATCTTCATATCGTTTAAAATACGCTTCAAACGTTTTTGCTTCGTCTGGCACATAGTTGAAAGTTTCCAGCGAATTAAATATGGTGTTATTAGAATATGAAGAATTTCCCTCATTTGATGATTGTTGTTTAATTTCTCCAGTAATAACTTTTGAATTTCTAAAAGTCTTTCCTCTTGCTTTTCTTGATATTTTTGCTGGGATTTGAATAATTCAGCCTGACTCAACTGCTGGGATTTGAATAATTCAGATATGACTTTGGATAATTCATCCATCTTTAGCTGATAGTGTTCATGCAACAAAGAATATACCTTTAATTTGTGTATCTATGGATATAATATAAGCTGACAATAAAAATCGAAACAAATTACGACATTTTTATTTATGTCTTGATTTTACATTCAAGACCGTGATAATCAACTTTGGTATTTTTTTTTATTACATCTGTTCGCGTATTTCAATGACAAATTCTGATTTTTATTATCAGAGGTAAATTCGTCACTATAAAATACTGTTGAGCAAACAAATAATAATTTTTTAAAAGTTCGTTACCTTTAAAAATCGACACGGTGTATTTGTGCGCCTTTTAATTCCATGCACGTTTTTGTAGTCGGCCAGTTTTTTTTTTAACGGGTGTCTCCTAGATAACTTTTTCAATTTAAAATCACCGTTATTCGTTTACGACACCTTACAATTTTTTCTGAGTGAAGGTTCCTTAAGCTTAGTCGTCCTTTAACGAGTTCTAAATATCCAGAAATTCAGAATCCTTCGCCGTTCCGTTAGATGTTGGATTTTAATTAATAATTTTTGCCTTCAGCCTGCGTTCTTCAATAACTTGTCCCAATTGTTGAAAGCTATCAATTATTAATTCTTTTTTTTTTGTATGGTACTTTCTACCTCGTCGCCATTGTTGAAACTTGACTAATGCATGGAATAATAATGCAACACAAAATGTACATAGAAAAAATGTATTGAAACAAGAAAGTGTATACAATATTTACATATAGTCTTTTGTATATTCCTGGGAAGACCGTTGCTGGAGAATGTGTTGACTGAGACTCTGGATGGATCTCTCGATTCCTCTCTCTCTTCCCGGTAACAACCATATTTATATGGTCGGTAATACACTATGCAAATTAGGTGGAACCTAACACAAAACTATCGTAAATACAATAAAAAAAAAAAAGCGCGTAAAATCACGCTGAACTGGAGAAGAAATGTGGGTCTGATTATATGATTCCTATCTATGAAATTTCACTTTCACTATCGTAAATACAATCAAGAATAAGAAGCGCGAAATACAACGCTGGACTGAATAAGAAATGTGGGTCCGATTATATGATTCCTATTTATGATATTTCACTTTCACCAACGTAAATTCCTTCAAAAATAAGAAGCTCGAAATACAACGCGGGACTGATGTGACGTCTTCCCCTGGTCGCAGCGCCAACCGTGACGTTCTATTCTAGTCTACCACGGCACGAACTGTGACGTCCCTGAACAGCACTAATTGTGATGTCCTCGCCGCAGCGCCAGCCGTTCGCTCCTCGCTGCTCCGTTTGTGTGTCGCCGCTCCAAATGTGACGTTCTAACCTTTTGGCGATTCGGGTGGGAATCTGGTTAGATTTGATATCAGCCTCGTCGTTCCCAACTCGCTTCCAACGCCTGGTTAACAAGGTAACTGCACTGATCCCCCAGTCCGCCTACCCACGTTGTGAATTGATCTTAGGCAGACGAGATCAAACAGTGGTTGGGGCCGTACTGCAAACCGAGTTCAACGGGGGTGATACCACACAGATATGCATAAAAGACAATAAAATGAAAACTCAAAAGTTCAAAGTATCAAAGAAAAAGTTAACAAACTTTATGTCTAGTTGTTCGATACATAGGACTGCATCTATCTCCCGACCCGTTCTATGGATTGTGACACGTCGTTTTCCGCTAGGCAAGTTTTAACACTTCAAGTTGTCTGCACTCTAAGAAATTGGTGTTTCGGTGGGTCTTTGGACGAAAGTAAAAAAAAAACTTATTTCGGTGATCTGGATATAAGTCGCTCTTCAAAATAATTGTTCTTGGGTTGAAGAGGGGTCCGGAATGTGCGTGAATCATGGTCACCTGTCTGCGAGGCTTGCTTCAACTGAAGACTGACTCTGGGATCTGCTGGAACTCAACTCAACTCCTTCTGCTCGTTGTGGCTTCGTTTATATGGGCGCCGACCAAAACCGGGGTGAGTTTGTCGGCGCTGGGGTGTTTCCTCGATAATTCTAAATACATATCCACCTGTCTGGTTAGGAATTTCCACCTTTTTCAATTTTGGGGAACCTTTCCTCACTCCCACCTTCTCATCATACTTCAGAGGGGCGTGAACTGCCCTCCCCACATCTTCGTAGCAACCTCTCTTACTCATCCTCCAGATGGGCTGCAACAGCCTCCCTCGTCCGGCCGCGAACGGGACAATATGACAATGGCGGTCATAACTCTTGTTCTACACGTGGTTTACGTCAGGTATTTTATCGCTAATTATCAGAATGGGTGGTCTTCCTAACACGGTCTCAAAAAGAAACATCTTTTAAGTTTCAGTCAGTCTGTCGCCTCGAAGAAAGAAAAAAAAAACACTTCTAGGTCCCCATTCATTTTCCTTCGGTGCATATTTCTGATAACATAATTTTATTAACGCAGGTCAAGGATGTTCCGTCGAAGGAAAATCGGACAAAGGACACTCGTAGGTGGTTTTTAATTTTTCATATTTGTCTAAAGTCCTTTTAGTTTCTTGTTTTTCGTCACTTATCGAAATAACATTTTCATTTGAATTTTTTTTTTCTTTGGCCAGCCGGTCTGTAGTTGATAATAAGATGTCTTCCCGTCCCAATAGTTTGTTTTCATATACCTAGATAACACAGCCGATGCCAATACATATCTGATTCTTTCTTTCTTTCCCTTTCTTTTTACTCAGAATTTCCCTGTCATTGTAATGACACTCTTTCGCCATTTGTTACTTATCAAAATATCCTTTTATCCATTGTCTCTTAGCCGTGTGTGTGTTCTTGCTTATCACACACGATTCGGTCCTTAGCCTCTCCTTTTCCTCTTTTCTTTCTTTTCCCTTTCTGCCCCGTTAAATGGTGCCACAACCCTTCCCTAACCGATTTGTCATTTACCCGTAAATGACACCTAAACCCAAATACACCATTTATCATGCATCATGCATTTGTCCCATGCAATTCTATACTACTTTCCTACATGCAACGTACTGTTCTCTTTCAAGTTCTTCTGTTCTACATGCAATGTAATGTTCTTTTTCAAGTTCTTCTGTTCTACATGCAATGTAATGTTCTTTTTCATCTTCTTCTGGTCTACATGCAATGTTATGTTCTTTTTCATCTTCTTCTGTTCTACATGCAAATGTAATGTTCTTTTTCATCTTCTTCTGTTCTACATGCAAATGTAATTTTCTCTTTCAAGTTCTTCTGTTCTACATGCAATGTAATGTTCTTTTTCATTTTCTTCTGTTCTACATGCAAATGTAATGTTCTTTTTCATCTTCTTCTGTTCTACATGCAAATGTAATGTTCTCTTTCATCTTCTTCTGTTCTACATGCAACGTAATGTTCTTTTTCATCTTCTTCTGTTCTACATGCAAATGTAAAGTTCTCTTTCAAGTTCTGTTCTACATGCAAATGTAATGTTCTTTTTCATCTTCTTCTGTTCTACATACAAATGTAATTTTCTCTTTCAAGTTCATCTGTTCTACATGCAAATGTAATGTCTGCGTGTGCTTGTGGGTGCAGATGTGGTTACTATGGCTTGTTCTTCTTGGTCAATATTTTCCTCTCCGCTGTGGGAGGTTTTTCCGCCGCACGTGGCGGTCTCACGCCAGCCTCCTCCGCTGGTCTTCCTGCAATTTCTTCGCCGATTCTGTATGATTAAGGAACACTGCTCGGCATCTCCTTCTCGAATTGCTGCATGCGCATTTGATTGTCGTTCGTTAATCTCCTCTTACTCTTAATCTTCCATACTACTATACCCCCGATGGCTATAACTATGAATGTACCCATCAATATTGACCAACTTATCGCGATCTGCTCATCGCCTTCCCAAGCCATACCTTCATTTCCCAACGCATTTAACTTGTCTCTCAATTGATCCATATCGATCTTTTCTATCGGCTTCATTAGTTCTGGCATTTTATACAAGGTAACATTAGAGAATCCCTTCATTATTGGCTCCCATAATTCTGTACAATTGACTAAGCCTCTGCCAATCATTTCTATGATTGAATCTTTCTCTTCATATATTTCTTCTTCCTGGTAATAGGGGGTAAGGACATAGATATCCCAAATGCCGAACATCCCATGGGTAACTTTAACAGGGATAATGGTGGCCTTACTCTTAATGTCCCTGTGGACTCTCCCCCACGCACCCTGATAGGTTTCTGTGTGGCTACTGCCCACACCCCGTCTGAAACACTGATAGCTTGTGGTAATGCCGTGTTTGCTAATACCTCCACTTGGCAGGTTCTCTTAATTCCTTCTCTCTTCCCTTCAAACAATTCTAGTATGCACATTTTGCGGTTACCAGTTATATAGATAGGGCTTAACGAGGTATATGTCCCTAGAGCATCATTCTACACTTTCTAGCTTCTTCAGCTGTTAGCAACATGAATTTCGTTCTCCCTGAATTTAAAGCTATGTATTCTGTTTCCACCTTGTACCTTGCTATCATTCCCAAACCTTGATCTCTTCTGGGGTAGGGAATGGGTAAATTTATAACCTGGTATATCTCGAATATACTCTCTCTATCCAAAAACGGAACAGATATCACAACCAATAGTCGTCTATTTTCCAACAAGGTCACACATCCCAGTACATTATAATATTTCCACAATTCTTTGGTGGGGTCCACTGGCAACCTTAAATGGTGGGGCAACTCGGCCTGTATTCCGAGTAGCACTTCCCTTAGGCGACCCGGGTTTACTATGCTTGGGGAGAGGTGTCCCAATGACAGCATGTCTAATTGCGCTCTCACGTGTTCCAGCAAGGTCGTCAACGACTGACTAGTTTGTCGTACCTTATTCGTAATTGTCATCAGTTGGAAATATTTTTGCATGAATCCGCTCATTTCTTGTAATTCGATCATTACCGTTTCTGTATCATTAATTACCTCTTGTCTCAACCCTGCCAAGTTATCTATTAACCAATTGATTCTGGCTCTGTTTTTGGCCACCTCTAACCTTGTCACATTTAATATTGTCACTCTCTCCCTTGCCACTTGAGCAAGCGTCCTCTGGTTTACTTCCACTTCTCCCAGTTTCCTTCTTATGAATTTAACGTCATCTTCTGTCACTGTTCCAAACAGGACATTTAACGCTTTTCCTACAATCGGAACTACTGATCTCTTTTCCCGCGTTTGCAGTAACTCTATTCCCTTCAGGTAATTTTGAATGTCCCTCCATTGAGCCTCTATCATAGTGGCCTCTGATTCTAGGGAGTGTAGTGAACTAAGATACGCTTTTTCATTGGGACAATCTTGCCCTACCTTCAACCGGGCTGCATCCAGCTGCGTTAGCTCATTTTTTAACTTATTTAGTAGCGACTCGTATGGTTTCAAATCTATCACGAATGTGATCAACCATTTAGACCTGGTTATTATTACTTCACTCGTCTTTTTAAAAATGGTGTTTCGGCTGTGCTTCCCAGCTTCCGCCATCGTCACCATCAGTGCGGCTATCATCATCATCATCATCATCATCATCATCATCATCATCATCATCAGCCCTTTCATCTTGATCATTCCTGTAAGGTAACAAAATTCTCTTGTTGTTATTCTTCACAACCATTCAGTCTTGCTCAATTCATCACTCAATTATTCCATAATTTCTTACTACGTTCAGCTCTTCCCTCCTCTAACTAACTCCTAGCAGACAGAATGGCCCGAACAGGTGTGTGGCGCCCACTCCCAAAGGTCGTACTTCATGACACCACTGATGGCCAGTCAGCAATGCCAATAATCTTCTTCCGTCCTTCGTGAGATGCAGCCCGCGACTCCATCCCCTCCATCCACATCCACCACAGTCAGCCAGCAGGTTTTTGGGTGAGCCAGTGTCGTTACCTGTCGACACCGTCTGTTTCTATTCTGCACAGCCTTCTTTGTTCTACTGAGATTTGGGGTTCTTCACCCTTCTTGATCTCATCTTCCGAGGTGGTCCCTGCTCAACCTCTAACCTTCCCTCTGTGTTTAATTCCCGTCCAGGAGGTGTTTTGTCCTCTTCTTCCTCCCCTGATTCTTCCTTCTGTTTAGAGTCCTCGCCTTGGACGTCTTTAATACCTCCTGACTCTATGTCTAGATCTCTCCTATTCCTTAGCTTTTCCTTGAGCTGGGAAAGGGGTATTTGATCCTCTTCCTCCCACACGCTGGGCCCTTCGTCCTGTTCAGGGTGCCTCTTTTTAGAGCCCTTGGCTGCTTGATTGGATCTCCTCGTCTTTCTCTTCCTTTCCTTTGGACATGGGGTGCGATGGCGACCTCGCAGGGTCTTCTCTGCACCGATTCAGTCGACGACTGAACACCGCTGATATCCGACGAGGGTTCCAACCCCGTCACTCGGATCGCTTCGTCTATCTGTCCAAGTCGATCTATCTCCTCATTTTCATCGGAATCTTCCTCCGTCTTCACTTCTTCCGCCTCAACCAGAGTTACCCTCCTTGTCCTTGTCTTCTTAGGCCTCGGCTCGCTCATTTCCAGGTTAGCTATTTCAGCCTTCTTTAGATCATTGGCATGGACCCTCCTTGCTCGTCCTGCCACTTGATCCCATATTACATATGATACTGGACCCGTCTGCTCTACTATCCGGTAGTACGGTTCCCATCTTTGGTCCAGATTCCTTCTCTCTGGTGGATTTTATAGTAGACATGGTCTCCAACCTTCAATTCTACTACCTTTCTTTCAGCATTCACTCTCTCATTTCTTTTCTTCTGGGCCCTCTTTATTCTTCTTCTGGACTGAACAAATATTTTATGTTGTTGTTCTAGCAACAGCTGATGATGATCTTCTCCCATATACTTTCTTCGGGGCTTCAATAGGTTATCAACAGGCAGGACCACGTCTCTGCCAAACAACATAAAGTAAGGAGAAAATCTGGAGGTTTCGTTTATCGAAAACCTAACGGCCGCCAGAGCCTGTGTCAAATACAAGTCCCAGTTTCCAGTGTTCTCTCTGACCTGCTTGGTCAATACATCTCCCAAGGTTCTATGAAACCTTTCCACTTTAGCATTTCCTTGGGGTGATATGGAGATGATTTTACATGCTCTATGTTCAAACCTGTCAGCACTTCTCTCATTATGCTATTTACATTCTCCGTGCCATTATCTGTTACCAACTGCACAGGGGCGCCATACCTAGGGAAGATTTCACTTATTATCAAACCGGCCACCGTTCTACCCTTCTTGTCTGGTACTGCAAATGCCTCAGGCCAATTTGTTAGCCAATCGACAAAACTCACTATGTAGTTGTTTCCCTGCGCAGTTTCCCCATATGGTCCTGATACATCCATACTCATTTTCTCGAAGGGGAAGTTCGGCACGTCCGTCTCCTCCAATGGTGCCATTTCCTGCCTTCTGCTCTGTGACTGGCACACTACGCAGCTCCGAACATAGTTAGTGACCTCTCCGTACAATTTGGGCCAATAGTACTTTCTTCCTATTAGATCACATGTCCTATCAATTCCCATGTGACCCAATCTCTCGTGGCACTGTTCCAATACCTCTGGTCTTAAACTTTTGGGCACATACAACTTGGGCTTGACTTCTTCATCCCTGCCTGAGAGATAATACAGCCTTTCCTCTATTATGGCATACTTGGTGGTCTCTCCTGCCTTCACCTTTTCTCTCAGAGCAGCTATTTTACTATCTGCCTACTCCTTCTCAATTCCTTCTGTCCAGTAGGGATCGGTTATTATCTGTGTGTCCCCTTCTTCGTCCGATTCTAACATAGGGTGATCTTTTAGCTTATTAGAGTTAATTACTCCTATTCTATAGGCTTTATCATCTACTCCCTGCTCTACTTTTACAGATCTTTCTTCCAGTTGTTTCGGTATTCTTGAGTGTAAATCTGCGCACGTGTTTTCCTTCCCTGCCAAATACTCTATCTTACAGTGGTAGCCACTTAACTTAAGTGCCCACTGTTGAATCTTATTATTATTTGTCCACTCTGACTGCAATAGTTACTGCAGAGATTTGTGGTCTGTTTTTACAGTAAAGACCGCACCATTCAAGAAGTAGTCCAGTTTCTGGTGAGCATACATGATAGCATATGCTTCTCTTTCTATTACTGGCCATCTCTGTTGTGTCTCTGAGAGCTTATGAGAGAGAAAGTATATCGGTATTTCCTCTGGTATGCCTGGCACTGGTCCTTCTTTATCGGGACACGGCTGGGTAAGAACTTCTCCTACACACTGCTCACTGGCATCAGTGTATAGTACCATGGGCTTGCTGAGATCTGGGTACGTCAGCAGTCGGATGGTTGTCAACTGTTCTTTTAACGTATCAAATGCCTGTTGACAATCCTCTGTCCACTTGAACCTAGCGTATTTCTTCGTCAGGGCTACTAGTGGTATGGCAATTCTCGAAAATTCCGGGACGAAGCGTCGGTAGTAACCTATAGCTTCTATAAAACCTCTTACCTGTCTCACTGTCTTAGGTTCTGGTATTTCCCTTATGACTTTCACCTTATCCATGTCGGGTTTAATACCGTCTCCGTTTATAACAAAGCCCAAATATCTAGTCTCCTCCTTCAGAAACTGACACTTCGACAATTTCAATTTTAAGCCGTGTTTTCTTAACCTTCCCAACACTTGTTTTAGATGGAAAAAGTGTTGTTCTACTGTCTCCGAAAATATTAAGATATCGTCCAAATATGCCATGGCAAAGCTCTCGTATCCTCCTAACACTATTGACATCAGCTGTTGGAAGATTCCCGGGGCATTAGCTAAACCGAATGGCATCACACTGAACTGAAACAGTCCTAGGTGACACGCAAATGCGGCCTTCTCCTTGTCAGCCTCATCAAGGGCTACCTGCCAATACCCGGACCTCAAGTCCAACGTAGAGAAGTACTTTGCCTTCCCTAATAATGCCAATATGTCATCTATTAGTGGTAATGGCACCGCCAACGGCTTCGATATAGAATTCAGTTTCCTAAAATCTACACAAAAACGGTGCCCGCCATCTTTCTTACCTACTATTACGATTGGGAAGCTCCAAGGGGAGATCGATCTTTCGATCATCCCAGCTTCCAACATCTCTTCTACTGCCTCTTCTACAAGGGGTCTTTTATGAATAGGTGTCCGGTAGGGTTTTAATTTCACAGGGGGGTGATCTCCGGTGTCGATTTTCATTTTGACTGTGTGGGTCTGGCCCAATTCCTTGTCTGACTGGGCTACCACATCTCGATTATCCCTCAGCAGATCTCCCACCCTGGTTCTAAATTGATCCGGTGCTAATATATCTTCGTCCACTATTCCTTCTGTTTGCTCTACAAGTTTTCTTCGTTCCTCTTCGAATCTCACCCGATTCAGAGTCCGTAGGGTTAGTGCTTTCCTTATCTTCCCCTCTCCTAACCTTTATAGTCTTTTGGGCCTGGTTCACCATCATAATGGGAACTAATTCAGCTGCCTCCACCACCGTCTCACACAGAGTTACCTCATTCTCTTCTAGGCCCTTCCCTTCCCCATGACCAACTGCAGGGGTCCTTTTCCTATTTTCTTCCCTGACATTAACCTACACTTTCCCGACACCGCCGTTCTAGGGGGTAGCTGTACATCTTTCTCCACCACTATTGTTATATATTCTTCCGGTGGGCATCCCAATGGCGTTCTCTCGCCATTCACTATCAGCACAGTGGGGTTGAACTCTATCTGGGCCCTCTGGCTCCGAAGCCAATCTTCTCCCAAGATTGCCTCCGTACACAGGTCGGGGGTTACGTAAAAATTTTGGGTGCTTCTTAATTTCCCAATCCTCAACGGGAGCCTCACCATCCCTTTTATCTTCAGGGGGGCTCCATCTGCTTGCGTGACCTCTATGTCCGCTTCCCGTAACCTACTCTTCCGTTTCACCCGCCTGTATGCTTCCTCTCTCAGCAATGACACAGATGTTCCTGTGTCTACCAGAGCTTTCATCGACTTACCCACTATCTCTGCTCTACAGGATAGCTCTTTCTCTTGCGTCAGCGAAGAGAACACTTGGGCTTTCCTCTTCCTGCCCCCCCCCCCCCTTGGGTCATCCCAGCCATAGGCGCCGGCAGCAATAAATCACCTTCATTATTCTTACGGGGGGGAGTTCTGCGCTTTTCGCACCTGGGCGGGCCCGGATGGACCTCTCCCAGTCTCCCGCGGCCGTTCCTAAGGATACAGCTTCTCTTCAAGTGACCTGGTCTCCTACAAAACCGCAAAGTGTCCCACCTGACCACATGTCCAACATGTCCAACTCTTTTTCTCTCCAACTGGGCTAACCTCTCGTTTACTCCCGGGGGGACCTGTCCTCTACCTAAGCGGCCCGTCCGACCACTGGTCCAAGCTTTTATTTCCCTTCTTTTTAACTGGGCCACCCTCCCTCTTAATTCCGGGGTGGCCCGCTGGTTTTTCCCTGGTCTTGTCTCTTGGGCTCGGCCTTCTTTGTTAATATCGGTGGGGCGCCTTTTCTCAGCCCGCACCACTTGGCCAGATGTCCTCTCTTTCCACACCTGGTGCACCTGTCCTGTTCGAAGTCTCGGGGCAAACCCCACTTCGTCGGACATTCCGCCGCTCTGTGGTCCTCACGCCCACAGGTCCACGCTCGTCACTTAGGGCCTCCACATACAGATCTGCTAACTGGGCCTGCATGACCGCATTGTCTCTAACCACTTCTGGGAAGGCCAATGATGATAGCTTCCCCGCTCGGGCCCCCAATTCTCCAGGGGTTTCGTCCTACAGCTGTGTCAGCTTTAAGAGGGCCCTCATGGCCTCTATAGCCGTGCCCTCGTCGGTGAATTCCTTGGTCAATAGTCCCTTTAATCTTTCCCAAGACAAGTGGGGTTGACTCTCCAAGAGCTACTTCATAAACTCATAAGGCTTTCCCCTTTGTGGCATCATATGCAAGATACAGGGTCTCCTGATCTGTGAGTTCATATATAATTCGGCTTTCTGCAGGATTGCCAGCCAGTTTTTGAAATCTTTCCCACTGCCGTCAAATGCTGGGACCCTCGGTCCACCCAACAACTTTCTCAGGTCAGCTGACAACCCTTGTCTAACCCCCTCTTCATCCCCCACTGCTCTATATGAATCATAGTCCGACATATTTAAAGAGAAAGACAATCTACGCAGCAACAATCGAGGTTGGGAAATCAAGCAAAGTGTCCTATCTTACAGACGATTCTGTTCCCGTTCCTCTCGGTCCCGGGTCGTTTTGAGTCCTATTCGAAATTTCTCAGCAACAGCGGTCGATCCAGGATCCTGTCCTGCTGTCACGGTACTAATTGTGGCAGTGGCTGTTCCAGGATCCTATCCTGGTCTCGGCACCAGTTGTGACGTCGTCCCCTGGTCGCAGCGCCAACCGTGACGTTCTATCCTAGTCTACCACGGCACCAACTGTGACGTCCCTAAACAGCACCAATTGTGATGTCCTCGCCGCGGCGCCAGCCGTTCGCTCCTCGCTGCTCCGTTCGGGTGTCGCCGCTCCAAATGTGACGTTCTAACCTTTTGGGCGACTCGGGTGGGTATCTGGTTAGATTTGATATCAGCCTCGTCGTTCCCAACTCGCTTCCAACGCCTGGTTAACAAGGTAACTGCACTGATCCCCCAGTCCGCCTACCCACGTTGTGAATTGATCTTAGGCAGACGAGATCAAACAGTGGTTGGGGCCGTACTGCAAACCGAGTTCAACGGGGGTGATACCACACAAATATGCATAAAAGACAATAAAATGAAAACTCAAAAGTTCAAAGTATCAAAGAAAAAGGTAACAAACTTTATGTCTAGTTGTTCGGTACATAGGACTGCATCTATCTCCCGACCCGTTCTATGGATTGTGACACGTCGTTTTCCGCTAGGCAAGTTTTAACACTTCAAGTTGTCTGCTCTCTAAGAAATTGGTGTTTCGGTGGGTCTTTGGACGAAAGTAAAAAAAAAAAAACTTATTTCGGTGATCTGGATATAAGTCGCTCTTCAAAATAATTGTTCTTAGGTTGAAGAGAGGTCCGGAATGTGCGTGAATCTTGGTCAGCTATCTGCGAGGCATGCTTCAACTGAAGACTGACTCTGGGATCTGCTGGAACTCAACTCAACTCCTTCTGCTCGTTGTGCCTTCGTTTATATGGGCGCCGTCCAAAACCGGGGTGAGTTTGTCGGCGCCGGGGGGGTTCCTCGATAATTCTAAATACATATCCACTTCTCTGGTTAGGAATGTCCACCTTTTTCGATTTTTGGGAAACTTTCCTCACTCCCACCTTCTCATCATACTTCAGAGGGGCGTGAACTGCCCTCCCCACATCTTCGTAGACACCTCTCTTACTCATCCTCCAGATAGGCTGCAACAGCCTCCCTCGTGCGTCACGTGATCACCACTCGACCAATGATGTCTTAGTCAGGCGTGAACGAAACCGCGGCTTTGTTTCAGGAACAAAAGAAATATCTTGCTTAATTAAAAAAAAAAAAATTATCTCTTCTCTTTCCCTTTTCTTCCTCTTAATCGCCGTTATCATTTCTCTGGCCGCGAACGGGACAATATGACAATGGCGGTCATAACTCTTGTTCTACACGTGGTTTACGTCAGGTATTTTATCGCTAATTATCAGAATGGGTTGTCTTCCTAACACGGTCTCAAAAAGAAACATCTCCAAACTTTCAGTCAGTCTGTCGCCTCGAAGAAAGAAAAAAAGAACACTTCTGGGTTCCCATTCATTTTCCTTCGGTACTTATTTCTGATAACATTTATTATCGAAGTCCGAGGATGTTCCATCGAAGGAAAATCGGTCAACAGAAAACTCGTAGGTGGTTTTTAATTTTTCATATCTGTCCAAAGACATTTTAGTTGCCTGTTTTTCGTCACTTATCGAAATAACATTTTCATTTGAATTTTTTTTCTTTGGCCAGCCGGTCTGTAGTTGATAATATGTCTTCCCGTACCAATAGTTTGTTTTCATATCGTTAGATAACACAGCCAATGCCAAAACATATCTGATTCTTTCTTACTTTCCCTTTCTTTTTACTCAGAATTTCACTGACATTGTAATGACACTATTTCGCCATTTGTTACTTATCAAAATATCCTTTTATCCATTGTCTCTTAGCCGTATTGTGTGTTCTTGCTTATCACCAACGATTCGGTGCTTAGGCTCTCCATTTCCTCTTTTCTTTCTTTTCCATTTCTGCCTCGTTAAATGGTGCCACACTGAATAAGAAATGAGTGTCCGATTATATGATTCCTATTTATGAAATTTCACTTCCACCAACGTAAATACCTTCAAAAATAAGAAGCGCGAAATACAACGCTGGACTGAATAAGAAATGTGGGTCCGATTATATGATTCCCATTTATGAAATTTCACTTTCACCAACGTAAATACCTTCAAAAATAAGAAGCGCAAAATACAAAGCTGGACTGAATAAGAAATGTGGGTCTGATTATATGATTGCTATTTATGATATTTCATTTTCACCAACGTAAATACATTAAAATATAAGAAGCGCGAAAAACAACGCTGGACTGAATAAGAAATGTGGGTCCGATTATATGATTCCTATTTATGAAATATCACTTTCACCAACGTAAATGCATTCTAAAAAAAAGCGCGAAGTACAACGCTGGACTGAATAAGAAATGTGTGTCCGATTATATGATTCCTATTTATGAAATTTCATTTTCACCAACGTAAATACATTCAAAAATAAGAAGCACGAAATACAACGCTGGACTGAATAAGAAATGTGGGTCCGATTATATGATTCCTATTTATGATATTTCACTTTCACCAACGTAAATACATTCAAAAATAAGAAGCGCGAAATACAATGCTGGACTGAATAAGAAATGTGGGTGCGATTATATGATTCCTATTTATGATATTTCACTTTCACCAACGTAAATACATTCAAAAATAAGAAGCGCGAAATACAACGCTGGACTGAATAAGAAATGTGGGTGCGATTATATGATTCCTATTTATGATATTTCACTTTCACCAACGTAAATACATTCAAAAATAAGAAGCGCGAAATACAACGCTGGACTGAATAAGAAATGTGGGTGCGATTATATGATTCCTATTTATGATATTTCATTTTCACCAACGTAAATACATTCAAAAATAAGAAGCGCGAAATACAACGATGGACTGAATAAGAAATGTGGGTGCGATTATATGATTCCTATTTATGATATTTCACTTTCACCAACGTAAATACAATCAAAAATAAGAAGCGCGAAATACAACGGTGGACTGAATAAGAAATGTGGGTGCGATTATATGATTCCTATTTATGATATTTCACTTTAAACAACGTAATTACCTTCAAAAATAAGAAGCGCGAAATACAACGGTGAACTGAATAAGAAATGTGGGTGCGATTATATGATTCCTATTTATGATATTTCATTTTCACCAACGTAAATACATTCAAAAATAAGAAGCGCGAAATACAACGATGGACTGAATAAGAAATGTGGGTGCGATTATATGATTCCTATTTATGATATTTCACTTTCACCAACGTAAATACATTCAAAAATAAGAAGCGCGAAATACAACGCTGGACTGAATAAGAAATGTGGGAGCGATTATATGATTCCTATTTATGATATTTCATTTTCACCAACGTAAATACATTCAAAAATAAGAAGCGCGAAATACAATGCTGGACTGAATAAGAAATGTGGGTGCGATTATATGATTCCTATTTATGATATTTCACTTTCACCAACGTAAATACATTCAAAAATAAGAAGCGCGAAATACAACGCTGGACTGAATAAGAAATGTGGGTGCGATTATATGATTCCTATTTATGATATTTCATTTTCACCAACGTAAATACATTCAAAAATAAGAAGCGCGAAATACAATGCTGGACTGAATAAGAAATGTGGGTGCGATTATATGATTCCTATTTATGATATTTCATTTTCACCAACGTAAATACATTCAAAAATAAGAAGCGCGAAATACAATGCTGGACTGAATAAGAAATGTGGGTGCGATTATATGATTCCTATTTATGATATTTCACTTTCACCAACGTAAATACATTCAAAAATAAGAAGCGCGAAATACAACGCTGGACTGAATAAGAAATGTGGGTGCGATTATATGATTCCTATTTATGATATTTCATTTTCACCAACGTAAATACATTCAAAAATAAGAAGCGCGAAATACAATGCTGGACTGAATAAGAAATGTGGGTGCGATTATATGATTCCTATTTATGATATTTCACTTTCACCAACGTAAATACATTCAAAAATAAGAAGCGCGAAATACAACGCTGGACTGAATAAGAAATGTGGGTGCGATTATATGATTCCTATTTATGATATTTCATTTTCACCAACGTAAATACATTCAAAAATAAGAAGCGCGAAATACAACGATGGACTGAATAAGAAATGTGGGTGCGATTATATGATTCCTATTTATGATATTTCACTTTCACCAACGTAAATACAATCAAAAATAAGAAGCGCGAAATACAACGGTGGACTGAATAAGAAATGTGGGTGCGATTATATGATTCCTATTTATGATATTTCACTTTAAACAACGTAATTACCTTCAAAAATAAGAAGCGCGAAATACAACGATGGACTGAATAAGAAATGTGGGTGCGATTATATGATTCCTATTTATGATATTTCACTTTCACCAACTTAAATACATTCAAAAATAAGAAGCGCGAAATACAACGGTGGACTGAATAAGAAATGTGGGTCGGATTACATGATTCCTATTTATGATATTTCACTTGAACAAACGTAATTACCTTCAAAAATAAGAAGCGCGAAATACAACGCTGGACTGAATAAGAAATGTGGGTGCGATTATATGATTCCTATTTATGATATTTCACTTTCACCAACGTAAATACATTCAAAAATGAGAAGCGCGAAATACAACGGTGGACTGAACAAGAAATGTGTGTGCGATTATATGATTCCTATTTATGATATTTCACTTGAACAAACGTAATTACCTTCAAAAATAAGAAGCGCGAAATACAACGGTGGACTGAATAAGAAATGTGGGTGCGATTATATGATTCCTATTTATGATATTTCACTTTCACCAACGTAAATACATTCAAAAATAAGAAGCGCGAAATACAAGGGTGGACTGAATAAGAAATGTGGGTCGGATTACATGATTCCTATTTATGATATTTCACTTGAACAAACGTAATTACCTTCAAAAATAAGAAGCGCGAAATACAACGCTGGACTGAATAAGAAATGTGGGTGCGATTATATGACTCCTATTTATGATATTTCACTTTCACCAACTTAAATACATTCAAAAATAAGAAGCGCGAAATACAACGCTGGACTGAATAAGAAATGTGGGTGCGATTATATGATTCCTATTTATGATATTTCACTTTCACCAACGTAAATACATTCAAAAATAAGAAGCGCGAAATACAAGGGTGGACTGAATAAGAAATGTGGGTGCGATTATATGATTCCTATTTATGATATTTCACTTTCACCAACGTAAATACATTCAAAAATAAGAAGCGCGAAATACAAGGGTGGACTGAATAAGAAATGTGGGTCGGATTACATGATTCCTATTTATGATATTTCACTTGAACAAACGTAATTACCTTCAAAAATAAGAAGCGCGAAATACAACGCTGGACTGAATAAGAAATGTGGGTGCGATTATATGATTCCTATTTATGATATTTCACTTTCACCAACTTAAATACATTCAAAAATAAGAAGCGCGAAATACAACGGTGGACTGAATAAGAAATGTGGGTGCGATTATATGATTCCGATTTATGATATTTCACTTTCACCAACGTAAATACATTCAAAAATAAGAAGCG
Source organism: Acanthosepion lycidas (assembly GCA_963932145.1). Classification (NCBI taxonomy): domain Eukaryota; kingdom Metazoa; phylum Mollusca; class Cephalopoda; order Sepiida; family Sepiidae; genus Acanthosepion; species Acanthosepion lycidas. The sequence goes on from OZ010602.1 coordinate 14,285,493, forward strand.
CGAAATACAACGCTGGACTGAATAAGAAATGTGGGTCCGATTATATGATTCCTATTTATGATATTTCACTCTCTCCAATGTAAATACATTAAAAAAAAAAGAAGCGCGAAATACACGGGGGAGTGAATAAGAAATGTGGGACGGATTATATGATTCCTATTTATGATATTTCACTTTCACCGACGTAAATACATTCAAAAATAAGAAGCGCGAAATACAACGCTGGACTGAATAAGAAATGTGGGAGCAATTATATGATTCCTATTTATGATATTTTATTTTCACCAACGTAAATACATTCAAAATAAGAAGCGCGAAATGCAACAGTGGACTGAATAAGAAATGTGGGTCCGATTATATGATTCCTATTTATGATATTTCACTTTCACCAACGTAATTACATTCAAAATTAAGAAGCACAAAATACAACGGTGGACTGAATAAGAAATGTGTGTGCGATTATATGATTCCTATTTATGATATTTCACTTTCACCAACGTAAATACATTCAAAAATAAGAAGCGCGAAATACAACGCTGGACTGAATAAGAAATGTGGGTCCGATTATATGATTCCTATTTATGATATTTCACTTTCTCCAATGTAAATACATTCAAAAATAAGAAGCGCGAAATACAACGGTGGACTGAATAAGAAATGTGGGTGCGATTATATGATTCCTATTTATGATATTTCACTTTCACCAACGTAAATACATTCAAAAATAAGAAGCGCGAAATACAACGCTGGACTGAATAAGAAATGGGGGTCCGATTATATGATTCCTATTTATGATATTTCACTTTCTCCAATGTAAATACATTCAAAAATAAGAAGCGCGAAATACAACGGTGGACTGAATAAGAAATGTGGGTGCGATTATATGATTCCTATTTATGATATTTCACTTTCACCAACGTAAATACATTCAAAAATAAGAAGCGCGAAATACAACGCTGGACTGAATAAGAAATGGGGGTCCGATTATATGATTCCTATTTATGATATTTCACTTTCACCAACGTAAATACATTCAAAAATAAGAAGCGCGAAATACAACGCTGAACTGAATAAGAAATGGGGGTCCGATTATATGATTCCTATTTATGATATTTCATTTTCTCCAATGTAAATACATTCAAAAATAAGAAGCGCGAAATACAACAGTGGACTGAATAAGAAATGTGGGTCCGATTATATGATTCCTATTTATGATATTTCACTTTCTCCAATGTAAATACATTCAAAAATAAGAAGCGCGAAATACAACGCTGGACTGAATAAGAAATCTGGGTCCGATTATATGATTCCTATTTATGATATTTCACTTTCTCCAATGTAAATACATTCAAAAATAAGAAGCGCGAAATACAACGCTGGACTGAATAAGAAATCTGGGTCCGATTATATGATTCCTATTTATGATATTTCACTTTCAGCAACTTAAATACATTCAAAAATAAGAAGCGCGAAATACAACGGTGGACTGAATAAGAAATGTGGGTCCGATTATATGATTCCTATTTATGATATTTCACTTTCTCCAATGTAAATACATTCAAAAATAAGAAGCGCGAAATACAACGCTGGACTGAATAAGAAATCTGGGTCCGATTATATGATTCCTATTTATGATATTTCACTTTCACCAACGTAAATACATTCAAAAATCAGAAGCGCGAAATACAACGCTGGACTGAATAAGAAATCTGGGTCCGATTATATGATTCCTATTTATGATATTTCACTTTCTCCAATGTAAATACATTCAAAAATAAGAAGCGCGAAATACAACAGTGGACTGAATAAGAAATGTGGGTCCGATTATATGATTCCTATTTATGATATTTCACTTTCAGCAACTTAAATACATTCAAAAATAAGAAGCGCGAAATACAACGGTGGACTGAATAAGAAATGTGGGTCCGATTATATGATTCCTATTTATGATATTTCACTTTCTCCAATGTAAATACATTCAAAAATAAGAAGCGCGAAATACAACGCTGGACTGAATAAGAAATGTGGGTGCGATTATATGATTCCTATTTATGATATTTCACTTTCACCAACGTAAATACATTCAAAAATAAGAAGCGCGAAATACAACGCTGGACTGAATAAGAAATGTGGGTCCGATTATATGATTCCTATTTATGATATTTCACTTTCTCCAATGTAAATACATTCAAAAATAAGAAGCGCGAAATACAACAGTGGACTGAATAAGAAATGTGGGTCCGATTATATGATTCCTATTTATGATATTTCACTTTCTCCAATGTAAATACATTCAAAAATAAGAAGCGCGAAATACAACAGTGGACTGAATAAGAAATGTGGGTCCGATTATATGATTCCTATTTATGAAATATTTCACTTTTACCAACGTAAATACATTCACAAATAAGAAGCGCGAAATACAACGGTGGACTGAATAAGAAATGTAGGTGCGATTATATGATTCCTATTTGTGATATTTCACTTTAACCAACGTAAATACATTCAAAAATAAGAAGTGCAAAATACAACGGTGGACTGAATAAGAAATGTGGGTCCGATTATATCATTCCAATTTATGATATTTCACTTTCACCAACGTAAATACATTCAAAAATAAGAAGCGCGTAATACAACGGTGGACTGAATAAGAAATGTGGGTGCGATTATATGATTCCTATTTGTGATATTTCACTTTAACCAACGTAAATACATTCAAAAATAAGTAGTGCAAAATACAACGGTGGACTGAATAAGAAATGTGGGTCCGATTATATGATTCCTATTTGTGATATTTCACTTTAACCAACGTAAATACATTCAAAAATATGAAGCGCGAAATACAACGATGGACTGAATAAGAAATGTGTGTGCGATTATATGATTCCTATTAATGATATTTCACTTTCACCAACGTAAATACATTCAAAAATTAGAAGCGCGAAATACAACGCTGGACTGAATAAGAAATGTGGGTGCGATTATATGATTCCTATTTATGATATTTCACTTTCACCAATGTAAATACATTAAAAAAAAAGAAGCGCGTAATACAACGGTGGACTGAATAAGAAATGTGGGTCCGATTATATGATTCCTATTTGTGATATTTCACTTTAACCAACGTAAATACATTCAAAAATATGGAGCACGAAATACAACGCTGGACTGAATAAGAAATGTGGGTGCGATTATATGATTTTTATTAATGATATTTCACTTTCACCAACTTAATTACATTCAAAAATAAGAATCGCGAAATACAACGGTGGACTGAATAAGAAATGTGTGTGCGATTATATGATTCTTATTTATGATATTTCACTTTCACCAACGTAAATACATTCAAAAATAAGAAGCGCAAAATACAACGGTGGACTGAATAAGAAATGTGTGTGCGATTATATGATTCCTATTTATGATATTTCACTTTAACCAACGTAAATACATTCAAAAATAAGAAGCGCAAAATACAAGGATGGACTGAATAAGAAATGTGTGTGCGATTATATGATTCCTATTTATGATATTTCACTTTAACCAACGTAAATACATTCAAAAATAAGAAGCGCAAAATACAACGGTGGAGTGAATAAGAAATGTGTGTGCGATTATATGATTCCTATTTATGATATTTCACTTTCACCAACGTAAATACATTCAAAAATAAGAATCGCGAAATACAACGGTGGACTGAATAAGAAATGTGTGTGCGATTATATGATTCTTATTTATGATATTTCACTTTAACCAACGTAAATACATTCAAAAATAAGAAGCGCAAAATACAACGGTGGAGTGAATAAGAAATGTGTGTGCGATTATATGATTCCTATTTATGATATTTCACTTTCACCAACGTAAATACATTCAAAAATAAGAATCGCGAAATACAACGGTGGACTGAATAAGAAATGTGTGTGCGATTATATGATTCTTATTTATGATATTTCACTTTCACCAACGTAAATACATTCAAAAATAAGAACCGCGAAATACAAGGATGGACTGAATAAGAAATGTGTGTGCGATTATATGATTCCTATTTATGATATTTCACTTTAACCAACGTAAATACATTCAAAAATAAGAAGCGCAAAATACAACGGTGGAGTGAATAAGAAATGTGTGTGCGATTATATGATTCCTATTTATGATATTTCACTTTCACCAACGTAAATACATTCGAAAATAAGAAGCGCGAAATACAAGGATGGACTGAATAAGAAATGTGTGTGCGATTATATGATTCCTATTTATGACATTTCACTTTCACCAACGTAAATACATTCAAAAATAAAAAGCGCAAAATACAACGGTGGACTGAATAAGAAATGTGGGTCCGATTATATGATTCCTATTTATGATATTTCACTTTCACCAACGTAAATAAATTCAAAAATAAGAAGCGCAAAATACAACGGTGGAGTGAATAAGAAATGTGTGTGCGATTATATGATTCCTATTTATGATATTTCACTTTCTCCAACGTAAATACATTCAAAAATCAGAAGCGCGAAATACAACGCTGGACTGAATAAGAAATGTGTGTGCGATTATATGATTCCTATTTATGATATTTCACTTTCACCAACGTAAATACATTCAAAAATAAGAAGCGCGAAATACAACGATGGACTGAATAAGAAATGTCTGTGCGATTATATGATTCCTATTTATGATATTTCACTTTAACCAACGTAAATACATTTAAAAGTAAGAAGCGCAAAATACAACGGTGGACTGAATAAGAAATGTGGGTCCAATTATATGATTCCTATTTATGATATTTCACTTTCACCAACGTAAATACATTCAAAAATAAGAAGCGCGAAATACAACGGTGGACTGAATAAGAAATGTGGGTCCAATTATATGATTCCTATTTATGATCTTTCACTTTCACCAACGTAAATACATTCAAAAATAAGAAGCGCGAAATACAACGGTGGACTGAATAAGAAATGTGTGTGCGATTATATGATTCCTATTTATGATATTTCACTTTCACCAACGTAAATACATTCAAAAGTAAGAAGCGCAAAATACAACGGTGGACTGAATAAGAAATGTGGGTGCGATTATATGATTCCTATTTATGATATTTCACTTTCACCAACGTAAATACATTCAAAAGTAAGAAGCGCAAAATACAACGGTGGACTGAATAAGAAATGTGTGTGCGATTATATGATTCCTATTTATGATATTTCACTTTCACCAACGGAAATACATTCAAAAATAAGAAGCGCGAAATACAACGCTGGACTGAATAAGAAATGTGTGTGCGATTATATGATTCCTATTTATGATATTTCACTTTCACCAACGAAAATACATTCAAAAATAAGAAGCGCGAAATACAACGGTGGACTGAATAAGAAATGTGTGTGCGATTATATGATTCCTATTTATGATATTTCACTTTCACGAACATAATTACCTTCAAAAATAGGAAACGGAAAATACAACGGTGGACTGAATAAGAAATGTGTGTGCGATTATATGATTCCTATTTATGATATTTCACTTTCACCAACGTAAATACATTCAAAAGTAAGAAGCGCAAAATACAACGGTGGACTGAATAAGAAATGTGGGTGCGATTATATGATTCCTATTTATGATATTTCACTTTCACCAACGTAAATACATTCAAAAGTAAGAAGCGCAAAATACAACGGTGGACTGAATAAGAAATGTGTGTGCGATTATATGATTCCTATTTATGATATTTCACTTTCACCAACGGAAATACATTCAAAAATAAGAAGCGCGAAATACAACGCTGGACTGAATAAGAAATGTGTGTGCGATTATATGATTCCTATTTATGATATTTCACTTTCACCAACGAAAATACATTCAAAAATAAGAAGCGCGAAATACAACGGTGGACTGAATAAGAAATGTGTGTGCGATTATATGATTCCTATTTATGATATTTCACTTTCACGAACATAATTACCTTCAAAAATAGGAAACGGAAAATACAACGGTGGACTGAATAAGAAATGTGTGTGCGATTATATGATTCCTATTTATGATATTTCACTTTCACCAACGTAAATACATTCAAAAGTAAGAAGCGCAAAATACAACGGTGGACTGAATAAGAAATGTGGGTGCGATTATATGATTCCTATTTATGATATTTCACTTTCACCAACGTAAATACATTCAAAAGTAAGAAGCGCAAAATACAACGGTGGACTGAATAAGAAATGTGTGTGCGATTATATGATTCCTATTTATGATATTTCACTTTCACCAACGTAAATACATTCAAAAGTAAGAAGCGCAAAATACAACGGTGGAGTGAATAAGAAATGTCTGTGCGATTATATGATTCCTATTTATGATATTTCACTTTCACCAACGGAAATACATTCAAAAATAAGAAGCGCGAAATACAACGCTGGACTGAATAAGAAATGTGTGTGCGATTATATGATTCCTATTTATGATATTTCACTTTCACCAACATAATTACCTTCAAAAATAGGAAACGGAAAATACAACGGTGGACTGAATAAGAAATGTGTGTGCGATTATATGATTCCTATTTATGATATTTCACTTTCACCAACGTAAATACATTCAAAAGTAAGAAGCGCAAAATACAACGGTGGACTGAATAAGAAATGTGGGTGCGATTATATGATTCCTATTTATGATATTTCACTTTCACCAACGTAAATACATTCAAAAGTAAGAAGCGCAAAATACAACGGTGAACTGAATAAGAAATGTGTGTGCGATTATATGATTCCTATTTATGATATTTCACTTTCACCAACGTAATTACCTTCAAATATAAGAAGCGCGAAATACAACGCTGGACTGAATAAGAAATGTGGGTGCGATTATATGATTCCTATTTTTGATATTTTACTTTCACCAACGGAAATACATTCAAAAATAAGAAGCGCAGAATAAAACGATGGACTGAATAAGAAATGTGGGTGCGATTATATGATTCCTATTTATGATATTTCACTTTCACCAACACAATTACCGTCAAAAATAAGAAGCGCGAAATACAACGATGGACTGAATAAGAAATGTGTGTGCGATTATATGATTCCTATTTATGATATTTCACTTTCACCAACGTAAATACTATAAAAAATAAGAAGAGCAAAATACAACGGTGGACTGAATAATAAATGTGGGTCCGATTATATGATTCCTATTTATGATAATTCATTTTCACCAACGTAAATACATTCAAATATAACAAGCGCGTAATACAACGGTGGACTGAATAAGAAATGTGTGTGCGATTATATGATTCCTATTTATGATATTTCAATTTCACAAACGTAATTACATTCAAAAATAAGAAGCGCGAAATACAACGCTGGACTGAATAAGAAATGTGGGTGCGATTACATGATTCCTATTAATGATATTTCAGTTTAACCAACGTAAATACAATCAAAAATAAGAAGCGCAAAATACAACGGTGGACTGAATAATAAATGTGGGTCCGATTATATGATTCCTATTTATGATATTTCACTTTCTCCAACGTAAATACATTCAAAAATAAGAAGCGCGAAATACAACGGTGGACTGAATAAGAAATGTGGGTGCGATTATATGATTCCTATTTATGATATTTAACTTTCACTAACGTAATTACCTTCAAAAATAAGAAGCGCGAAATACAACGGTGGACTGAATAAGAAATGTGGGTCCGATTATATGATTCCTATTTATGATATTTCACTTTCACCAACGTAAATACATTCAAAAATAAGAAGCGCAAAATACAACGGTGGACTGAATAATAAATGTGAGTCCGATTATATGATTCCTATTTATGATATTGCAATTTCACCAACGTAATTACCTTCAAATATAAGAAGCGCGAAATACAACGCTGGACTGAATAAGAAATGTTTGTGCGATTATATGATTCCTATTTATGATATTTCACTTTCACCAACGTAAATACTATAAAAAATAAGAAGAGCAAAATACAACGGTGGACTGAATAATAAATGTGGGTCCGATTATATGATTCCTATTTATGATATTTCATTTTCACCAACGTAAATACATTCAAATATAAGAAGCGCGTAATACAACGGTGGACTGAATAAGAAATGTGTGTGCGATTATATGATTCCTATTTATGATATTTCACTTTAAGCAACGTAAATACATTCAAAAATAAGAAGCGCGTAATACAACGGTGGACTGAATAAGAAATGTGGGTGCGATTATATGATTCCTATTAATGATATTTCACTTGAACCAACGTAAATACAATCAAAAATAAGAAGCGCAAAATACAACGGTGGACTGAATAATAAATGTGGGTCCGATTATATGATTCCTATTTATGATATTTCACTTTCTCCAACGTAAATACATTCAAAAATAAGAAGCGCGAATTACAACGGTGGACTGAATAAGAAATGTGTGTGCGATTATATGATTCCTATTTATGATATTTCACTTTCACCAACGTAATTACATTCAAAAATAAGAGGCGCGAAATACAACGCTGGACTGAATAAGAAATGTGGGTGCGATTATATGATTCCTATTTATGATATTTCACTTTCACCAACGTAATTACATTCAAAAATAAGAAGCGCGAAATACAACGGTGGACTGAATAAGAAATGTGTGTGCGATTATATGATTCCTATTTATGATATTTCAATTTCACCAACGTAATTACCTTCAAATATAAGAAGCGAGAAATACAACGCTGGACTGAATAAGAAATGTGGGTGCGATTATATGATTCCTATTTTTGATATTTTACTTTCACCAACGGAAATACATTCAAAAATAAGAAGCGCAGAATAAAACGATGGACTGAATAAGAAATGTGGGTGCGATTATATGATTCCTATTTATGATATTTCACTTTCACCAACACAATTACCGTCAAAAATAAGAAGCGCGAAATACAACGATGGACTGAATAAGAAATGTTTGTGCGATTATATGATTCCTATTTATGATATTTCACTTTCACCAACGTAAATACTATAAAAAATAAGAAGAGCAAAATACAACGGTGGACTGAATAATAAATGTGGGTCCGATTATATGATTCCTATTTATGATATTTCATTTTCACCAACGTAAATACATTCAAATATAAGAAGTGCGTAATACAACGGTGGACTGAATAAGAAATGTGTGTGCGATTATATGATTCCTATTTATGATATTTCAATTTCACCAACGGAATTACATTCAAAAATAAGAAGCGCGAAATACAACGCTGGACTGAATAAGAAATGTGGGTGCGATTACATGATTCCTATTTATGATATTTCACTTTCGCCATCGTAAATACATTCAAAAATAAGAAGCGCGAAATACAACGGTGGACTGAATAAGAAATGTGGGTCCGATTATATGATTCCTATTTATGATATTTCACTTTCACCAACACAATTACCGTCAAAAATAAGAAGCGCGAAATACAACGATGGACTGAATAAGAAATGTGTGTGCGATTATATGATTCCTATTTATGATATTTCACTTTCACGAACGTAAATACTATAAAAAATAAGAAGCGCGAAATACAACGATGGACTGAATAAGAAATGTGGGTCCGATTATATGATTCCTATTTATGATATTTCATTTTCACCAACGTAAATACATTCAAATATAAGAAGCGCTTAATACAAAGGTGGACTGAATAAGAAATGTGTGTGCGATTATATGATTCCTATTTATGATATTTCACTTTCACCAACGTAAATACATTCAAAAATAAGAAGCGCGTAATACAACGGTGGACTGAATAAGAAATGTGGGTGCGATTATATGATTCCTATTAATGATATTTCACTTTAACCAACGTAAATACAATCAAAAATAAGAAGCGCAAAATACAACGGTGGACTGAATAATAAATGTGGGTCCGATTATATGATTCCTATTTATGATATTTCACTTTCTCCAACGTAAATACATTCAAAAATAAGAAGCGCGAAATACAACGGTGGACTGAATAAGAAATGTGGGTGCGATTATATGATTCCTATTTATGATATTTAACTTTCACTAACGTAATTACCTTCAAAAATAAGAAGCGCGAAATACAACGGTGGACTGAATAAGAAATGTGGGTCCGATTATATGATTCCTATTTATGATATTTCACTTTCACCAACGTAAATACATTCAAAAATAAGAAGCGCAAAATACAACGGTGGACTGAATAATAAATGTGGGTCCGATTATATGATTCCTATTTATGATATTTCAATTTCACCAACGTAATTACCTTCAAATATAAGAAGCGCGAAATACAACGCTGGACTGAATAAGAAATGTGGGTGCGATTATATGATTCCTATTTATGATATTTAACTTTCACTAACGTAATTACCTTCAAAAATAAGAAGCGCGAAATACAACGGTGGACTGAATAAGAAATGTGGGTCCGATTATATGATTCCTATTTATGATATTTCACTTTCACCAACGTAAATACATTCAAAAATAAGAAGCGCAAAATACAACGGTGGACTGAATAATAAATGTGGGTCCGATTATATGATTCCTATTTATGATATTTGAATTTCACCAACGTAATTACCTTCAAATATAAGAAGCGCGAAATACAACGCTGGACTGAATAAGAAATGTGGCTGCGATTATATGATTCCTATTTTTGATATTTTACTTTCACCAACGGACATACATTCAAAAATAAGAAGCGCAGAATAAAACGGTGGACTGAATAAGAAATGTGGGTCCGATTATATGATTCCTATTTATGATATTTCACTTTCACCAACACAATTACCGTCAAAAATAAGAAGCGCGAAATACAACGATGGACTGAATAAGAAATGTGTGTGCGATTATATGATTCCTATTTATGATATTTCACTTTCACGAACGTAAATACTATAAAAAATAAGAAGAGCAAAATACAACGGTGGACTGAATAATAAATGTGGGTCCGATTATATGATTCCTATTTATGATATTTCATTTTCACCAACGTAAATACATTCAAATATAAGAAGCGCGTAATACAACGGTGGACTGAATAAGAAATGTGTGTGCGATTATATGATTCCTATTAATGATATTTCACTTTCACCAACGTAAATACATTCAAATATAAGAAGCGCGTAATACAACGGTGGACTGAATAAGAAATGTGTGTGCGATTATATGATTCCTATTTATGATATTTCACTTTAAGCAACGTAAATACATTCAAAAATAAGAAGCGCGTAATACAACGGTGGACTGAATAAGAAATGTGGGTGCGATTATATGATTCCTATTAATGATATTTCACTTGAACCAACGTAAATACAATCAAAAATAAGAAGCGCAAAATACAACGGTGGACTGAATAATAAATGTGGGTCCGATTATATGATTCCTATTTATGATATTTCACTTTCTCCAACGTAAATACATTCAAAAATAAGAAGCGCGAATTACAACGGTGGACTGAATAAGAAATGTGTGTGCGATTATATGATTCCTATTTATGATATTTCACTTTCACCAACGTAATTACATTCAAAAATAAGAGGCGCGAAATACAACGCTGGACTGAATAAGAAATGTGGGTGCGATTATATGATTCCTATTTATGATATTTCACTTTCACCAACGTAATTACATTCAAAAATAAGAAGCGCGAAATACAACGGTGGACTGAATAAGAAATGTGTGTGCGATTATATGATTCCTATTTATGATATTTCAATTTCACCAACGTAATTACCTTCAAATATAAGAAGCGAGAAATACAACGCTGGACTGAATAAGAAATGTGGGTGCGATTATATGATTCCTATTTTTGATATTTTACTTTCACCAACGGAAATACATTCAAAAATAAGAAGCGCAGAATAAAACGATGGACTGAATAAGAAATGTGGGTGCGATTATATGATTCCTATTTATGATATTTCACTTTCACCAACACAATTACCGTCAAAAATAAGAAGCGCGAAATACAACGATGGACTGAATAAGAAATGTTTGTGCGATTATATGATTCCTATTTATGATATTTCACTTTCACCAACGTAAATACTATAAAAAATAAGAAGAGCAAAATACAACGGTGGACTGAATAATAAATGTGGGTCCGATTATATGATTCCTATTTATGATATTTCATTTTCACCAACGTAAATACATTCAAATATAAGAAGTGCGTAATACAACGGTGGACTGAATAAGAAATGTGTGTGCGATTATATGATTCCTATTTATGATATTTCAATTTCACCAACGGAATTACATTCAAAAATAAGAAGCGCGAAATACAACGCTGGACTGAATAAGAAATGTGGGTGCGATTACATGATTCCTATTTATGATATTTCACTTTCGCCATCGTAAATACATTCAAAAATAAGAAGCGCGAAATACAACGGTGGACTGAATAAGAAATGTGGGTCCGATTATATGATTCCTATTTATGATATTTCACTTTCACCAACACAATTACCGTCAAAAATAAGAAGCGCGAAATACAACGATGGACTGAATAAGAAATGTGTGTGCGATTATATGATTCCTATTTATGATATTTCACTTTCACGAACGTAAATACTATAAAAAATAAGAAGCGCGAAATACAACGATGGACTGAATAAGAAATGTGGGTCCGATTATATGATTCCTATTTATGATATTTCATTTTCACCAACGTAAATACATTCAAATATAAGAAGCGCTTAATACAAAGGTGGACTGAATAAGAAATGTGTGTGCGATTATATGATTCCTATTTATGATATTTCACTTTCACCAACGTAAATACATTCAAAAATAAGAAGCGCGTAATACAACGGTGGACTGAATAAGAAATGTGGGTGCGATTATATGATTCCTATTAATGATATTTCACTTTAACCAACGTAAATACAATCAAAAATAAGAAGCGCAAAATACAACGGTGGACTGAATAATAAATGTGGGTCCGATTATATGATTCCTATTTATGATATTTCACTTTCTCCAACGTAAATACATTCAAAAATAAGAAGCGCGAAATACAACGGTGGACTGAATAAGAAATGTGGGTGCGATTATATGATTCCTATTTATGATATTTAACTTTCACTAACGTAATTACCTTCAAAAATAAGAAGCGCGAAATACAACGGTGGACTGAATAAGAAATGTGGGTCCGATTATATGATTCCTATTTATGATATTTCACTTTCACCAACGTAAATACATTCAAAAATAAGAAGCGCAAAATACAACGGTGGACTGAATAATAAATGTGGGTCCGATTATATGATTCCTATTTATGATATTTCAATTTCACCAACGTAATTACCTTCAAATATAAGAAGCGCGAAATACAACGCTGGACTGAATAAGAAATGTGGGTGCGATTATATGATTCCTATTTATGATATTTAACTTTCACTAACGTAATTACCTTCAAAAATAAGAAGCGCGAAATACAACGGTGGACTGAATAAGAAATGTGGGTCCGATTATATGATTCCTATTTATGATATTTCACTTTCACCAACGTAAATACATTCAAAAATAAGAAGCGCAAAATACAACGGTGGACTGAATAATAAATGTGGGTCCGATTATATGATTCCTATTTATGATATTTGATTTCACCAACGTAATTACCTTCAAATATAAGAAGCGCGAAATACAACGCTGGACTGAATAAGAAATGTGGCTGCGATTATATGATTCCTATTTTTGATATTTTACTTTCACCAACGGACATACATTCAAAAATAAGAAGCGCAGAATAAAACGGTGGACTGAATAAGAAATGTGGGTCCGATTATATGATTCCTATTTATGATATTTCACTTTCACCAACACAATTACCGTCAAAAATAAGAAGCGCGAAATACAACGATGGACTGAATAAGAAATGTGTGTGCGATTATATGATTCCTATTTATGATATTTCACTTTCACGAACGTAAATACTATAAAAAATAAGAAGAGCAAAATACAACGGTGGACTGAATAATAAATGTGGGTCCGATTATATGATTCCTATTTATGATATTTCATTTTCACCAACGTAAATACATTCAAATATAAGAAGCGCGTAATACAACGGTGGACTGAATAAGAAATGTGTGTGCGATTATATGATTCCTATTAATGATATTTCACTTTCACCAACGTAAATACAATCAAAAATAAGAAGCGCGAAATACAACGGTGGACTGAATAATAAATGTGGGTCCGATTATATGATTCCTATTTATGATATTTCACTTTCACCAACGTAAATACTTTCAAAAATAAGAAGCGCGTAATAAAACGGTGGAAGAATAAGAAATGTGGGTTCGATTATATGATTCCTATTTATGATATTTCACTTTCACCAACGTAAATACATTCAAAAATAAGAAGCGCGTAATACAACGGTTGACTGACTAATAAATGTGGGTCCGATTATATGATTCCTATTTATGATATTTCACTTTAACCAACGTAAATACAATCAAAAATAAGAAGCGCAAAATACAACGGTGGACTGAATAATAAATGTGGGTCCGATTATATGATTCCTATTTATGATATTTGACTTTCACCAACGTAAATACATTAAAAATAAGAAGCGCGAAATACAACGATGGACTGAATAAGAAATGTGGGTGCGATTATATGATTCCTATTTATGATATTTCACTTTCACCAACGTAAATACATTCAAAAATAGGAAGTGCAAAATACAACGGTGGACTGGATAAGAAATGTGGGTCCGATTATATGATTCTTATTTATGATATTTCAATTTAACCAAGGAAATAACCTTCAAAAATAAGAAGCGCGGAATACAACGGTGGACTGAATAAGATATGTGGGTCCGATTATATGATTCCTATTTATGATATTTCACTTTCACCAACGTAAATACATTCAAAAATAAGAAGCGCGAAATACAACGATGGACTGAATAAGAAATGTGGGTGCGATTATATGATTACTATTTATGATATTTCACTTTCACCAACGTAAATACATTCAAAAATAAGAAGCGCAAAATACAACGATGGACTGAATAAGAAATGTGGGTGCGATTATATGATTCCTATTTATGATATTTCACTTTCACCAACGTAAATACATTAAAAATAAGAAGCGCGAAATACAACGATGGACAGAATAAGAAATGTGGGTCCGATTATATGATTCCTATTTATGATATTTCACTTTCACCAACGTAAATACATTCAAAAATAAGAAGCGCGAAATACAACGATGGACTGAATAAGAAATGTGGGTCCGATTATATGATTCCTATTTATGATATTTCACTTTCACCAACGAAAATACATTAAAAATAAGAAGCGCGAAATACAACGATGGACTGAATAAGAAAAGTGGGTCCGATTATATGATTCCTATTTATGATATTTCACTTTCACCAACGTAAATACATTCAAAAATAAGAAGCGCGTAATACAACGGTGGACTGAATAAGAAATGTGGGTCCGATTATATGATTCCTATTTATGATATTTCACTTTCACCAACGTAAATACATTCAAAAATAAGAAGCGCGAAATACAACGATGGACTGAATAAGAAATGTGGGTCCGATTATATGATTCCTATTTATGATATTTCACTTTCACCAACGTAAATACATTCAAAAATAAGAAGAGCGAAATACAACGGTGGACTGAATAAGAAATGTGTGTGCGATTATATGATTCCTATTTATGATATTTCACTTTCACCATCGTAAATACATTCAAAAATAAGAAGCGCAAAATACAACAGTGGACTGAATAAGAAATGTGTGTGCGATTATATGATTCCTATTTATGATATTTCACTTTCACCAACGTAAATACATTCAAAAATAAGAAGCGCGAAATACAACGGTGGACTGAATAAGAAATGTGTGTGCGATTATATGATTCCTATTTATGATATTTCACTTTCACCATCGTAAATACATTCAAAAATAAGAAGCGCAAAATACAACAGTGGACTGAATAAGAAATGTGTGTGCGATTATATGATTCCTATTTATGATATTTCACTTTCACCAACGTAAATACATTCAAAAATAAGAAGCGCGAAATACAACGGTGGACTGAATAAGAAATGTGGGTCCGATTATATGATTCCTATTTATGATATTTCACTTTCACCAACGTAAATACATTCAAAAATAAGAAGCGCGAAATACAACGTAGGACTGAATAAGAAATGTGTGTGCGATTATATGATTCCTATTTATGATATTTCACTTTCACCAACGTAAATACATTCAAAAATAAGAAGCGCGAAATACAACGCTGTCCTGAATAAGAAATGTGGGTGCGATTATATGATTCCTATTGATGATATTTCACTTTCACCAACGTAAATACATTCAAAAATAAGAAGCGCGAAATACAACGTAGGACTGAATAAGAAATGTGTGTGCGATTATATGATTCCTATTTATGATATTTCACTTTCACCAACGTAAATACATTCAAAAATAAGAAGCGCGAAATACAACGGTGGACTGAATAAGAAATGTGGGTCCGATTATATGATTCCTATTTATGATATTTCACTTTCTCCAACGTAAATACATTCAAAAATTATAAGCGCGAAATAAAACGATGGACTGAATAAGAAATGTGGGTGCGATTATATGATCCCTATCTATGATATTTCACTTTCACCAACGTAAATACTTTCAAAAATAAGAAGCGCGTAATAAAACGGTGGACTGAATAAGAAATGTGGGTCCGATTATATGATTCCTATTAATGATATTTCACTTTCACCAACGTAAATACAATCAAAAATAAGAAGCGCGAAATACAACGGTGGACTGAATAATAAATGTGGGTCCGATTATATGATTCCTATTTATGATATTTCACTTTCTCCAACGTAAATACATTCAAAAATTAGAAGCGAGAAATACAATGCTGGACTGAATAAGAAATGTGGGTGCGATTATATGATTCCTATTTATGATATTTCACTTTCACCAACGTAAATACATTCAAAAATAAGAAGCGCGTAATACAACGGTGGACTGACTAATAAATGTGGGTCCGATTATATGATTCCTATTTATGATATTTCACTTTAACCAACGTAAATACAATCAAAAATAAGAAGCGCAAAATACAACGGTGGACTGAATAATAAATGTGGGTCCGATTATATGATTCCTATTTATGATATTTCACTTTCTCCAACGTAAATACATTCAAAAATAAGAAGCGCGAAATACAACGGTGGACTGAATAAGAAATGTGGGTCCGATTATATGATTCCTATTTATGATATTTCACTTTCACCAACGTAAATACATTCAAAAATTAGAAGCGAAAAATACAATGCTGGACTGAATAAGAAATGTGGGTCCGATTATATGATTCCTATTTATGATATTTCACTTTCACCAACGTAAATACATTCAAAAATAAGAAGCGCGTAATACAACGGTGGACTGACTAATAAATGTGGGTCCGATTATATGATTCCTATTTATGATATTTCACTTTAACCAACGTAAATACAATCAAAAATAAGAAGCGCAAAATACAACGGTGGACTGAATAATAAATGTGGGTCCGATTATATGATTCCTATTTATGATATTTCACTTTCTCCAACGTAAATACATTCAAAAATAAGAAGCGCGAAATACAACGGTGGACTGAATAAGAAATGTGGGTGCGATTATATGATTCCTATTTATGATATTTAACTTTCACTAACGTAATTACCTTCAAAAATAAGAAGCGCGAAATACAACGGTGGACTGAATAAGAAATCTGGGTCCGATTATATGATTCCTATTTATGATATTTCACTTTCACCAACGTAAATACATTCAAAAATAAGAAGCGCAAAATACAACGGTGGACTGAATAATAAATGTGGGTCCGATTATATGATTCCTATTTATGATATTTCACTTTCACCAACGTAAATACATTCAAAAATAAGAAGCGCGTAATACAACGGTGGACTGAATAAGAAATGTGTGTGCGATTATATGATTCCTATTTATGATATTTCACTTTCACCAACGTAAATACAATAAAAAATCAGAAGCGCGTAATACAACGGTGGACTGAATAAGAAATGTGTGCGCGATTATATGATTCCTATTTATGATATTTCACTTTCACCAACGTAAATACAATCAAAAATAAGAAGCGCGAAATACAACGGTGGACTGAATAAGAAATGTGTGTGCGATTATAAGATTCCTATTTATGATATTTCACTTTCACCAACGTAAATACATTCAAAAATAAGAAGCGCGTAATACAACGATGGACTGAATAAGAAATGTGGGTCCGATTATATGATTCCTATTTATGATATTTCACTTTCACCAACGTAAATACATTCAAAAATAAGAAGCGCGAAATACAACGATGGACTGAATAAGAAATGTGGGTCCGATTATAAGATTCCTATTTATGATATTTGACTTTCACCAACGTAAATACATTAAAAATAAGAAGCGCGAAATACAACGATGGACTGAATAAGAAATGTGGGACCGATTATATGATTCCTATTTATGATATTTCACTTTCACCAACGTAAATACATTCAAAAATAAGAAGCGCGGAATACAACGGTGGACTGAATAAGATATGTGGGTCCGATTATATGATTCCTATTTATGATATTTCACTTTCACCAACGTAAATACATTCAAAAATAAGAAGCGCGAAATACAACGATGGACTGAATAAGAAATGTGGGTTCGATTATATGATTCCTATTTATGATATTTCACTTTCACCAACGTAAATACATTCAAAAATAGGAAGTGCAAAATACAACGGTGGACTGAATAAGAAATGTGGGTCCGATTATATGATTCTTATTTATGATATTTCAATTTAACCAAGGAAATAACCTTCAAAAATAAGAAGCGCGAAATACAACGATGGACTGAATAAGAAATGTGGGTGCGATTATATGATTACTATTTATGATATTTCACTTTCACCAACGTAAATACATTCAAAAATAAGAAGCGCAAAATACAACGATGGACTGAATAAGAAATGTGGGTGCGATTATATGATTCCTATTTATGATATTTCACTTTCACCAACGTAAATACATTAAAAATAAGAAGCGCGAAATACAACGATGGACTGAATAAGAAATGTTCGTCCGATTATATGATTCCTATTTATGATATTTCACTTTCAACAACGAAAATACATTAAAAATAAGAAGCGCGAAATACAACGATGGACTGAATAAGAAATGTGGGTCCGATTATATGATTCCTATTTATGATATTTCACTTTCACCAACGTAAATACATTCATAAATAAGAAGCGCGAAATACAACGATGGACTGAATAAGAAATGTGGGTCCGATTATATGATTCCTATTTATGATATTTCACTTTCACCAACGTAAATACATTCAAAAATAAGAAGCGCGGAATACAACGATGGACTGAATAAGAAATGTGGGTGCGATTATATGATTCCTATTTATGATATTTCACTTTCACCAACGTAAATACATTCATAAATAAGAAGCGCGAAATACAACGATGGACTGAATAAGACATGTGGGTCCGATTATATGATTCCTATTTATGATATTTCACTTTCACCAACGAAAATACATTAAAAATAAGAAGCGCGAAATACAACGATGGACTGAATAAGAAATGTGGGTCCGATTATATGATTCCTATTTATGATATTTCACTTTCACCAACGTAAATACATTCAAAAATAAGAAGCGCGAAATACAACGATGGACTGAATAAGAAATGTGGGTTCGATTATATGATTCCTATTTACGATATTTCACTTTCACCAACGTAAATACATTCATAAATAAGAAGCGCGAAATACAACGATGGACTGAATAAGAAATGTGGGTCCGATTATATGATTCCTATTTATGATATTTCACTTTCACCAACGTAAATACATTCAAAAATAAGAAGCGCGAAATACAACGATGGACTGAATAAGAAATGTGGGTTCGATTATATGATTCCTATTTACGATATTTCACTTTCACCAACGTAAATACATTCATAAATAAGAAGCGCGAAATACAACGATGGACTGAATAAGAAATGTGGGTCCGATTATATGATTCCTATTTATGATATTTCACTTTCACCAACGTAAATACATTCAAAAATAAGAAGCGCGAAATACAACGATGGACTGAATAAGAAATGTGGGTCCGATTATATGATTCCTATTTATGATATTTCACTTTCAACAACGAAAATACATTAAAAATAAGAAGCGCGAAATACAACGATGGACTGAATAAGAAATGTGGGTCCGATTATATGATTCCTATTTATGATATTTCACTTTCACCAACGTAAATACATTCAAAAATAAGAAGCGCGAAATACAACGATGGACTGTATAAGAAATGTGGGTCCGATTATATGATTCCTATTTATGATATTTCACTTTCACCAACGTAAATACATTCAAAAATAAGAAGCGCGAAATACAACGATGGACTGAATAAGAAATGTGGGTCCGATTATATGATTCCTATTTATGATATTTCACTTTCAACAACGAAAATACATTAAAAATAAGAAGCGCGAAATACAACGATGGACTGAATAAGAAATGTGGGTCCGATTATATGATTCCTATTTATGATATTTCACTTTCAACAACGAAAATACATTAAAAATAAGAAGCGCGAAATACAACGATGGACTGAATAAGAAATGTGGGTCCGATTATATGATTCCTATTTATGATATTTCACTTTCACCAACGTAAATACATTCATAAATAAGAAGCGCGAAATACAACGATGGACTGAATAAGAAATGTGGGTGCGATTATATGATTCCTATTTATGATATTTCACTTTCACCAACGTAAATACATTCATAAATAAGAAGCGCGAAATACAACGATGGACTGAATAAGACATGTGGGTCCGATTATATGATTCCTATTTATGATATTTCACTTTCAACAACGAAAATACATTAAAAATAAGAAGCGCGAAATACAACGATGGACTGAATAAGAAATGTGGGTCCGATTATATGATTCCTATTTATGATATTTCACTTTCACCAACGTAAATACATTCAAAAATAAGAAGCGCGAAATACAACGATGGACTGAATAAGAAATGTGGGTCCGATTATATGATTCCTATTTATGATATTTCACTTTCACCAACGTAAATACATTCAAAAATAAGAAGCGCGAAATACAACGATGGACTGAATAAGAAATGTGGGTCCGATTATATGATTCCTATTTATGATATTTCACTTTCACCAACGTAAATACATTCAAAAATAAGAACCGCGAAATAACAACGCTGTCCTGAATAAGAAATGTGGGTGCGATTATATGATTCCTATTTATGATATTTCACTTTCACCAACGTAAATACATTCATAAATAAGAAGCGCGAAATACAACGATGGACTGAATAAGAAATGTGGGTCCGATTATATGATTCCTATTTATGATATTTCACTTTCAACAACGAAAATACATTAAAAATAAGAAGCGCGAAATACAACGATGGACTGAATAAGAAATGTGGGTCCGATTATATGATTCCTATTTATGATATTTCACTTTCACCACCGTAAATACATTCATAAATAAGAAGCGCGAAATACAACGATGGACTGAATAAGAAATGTGGGTCCGATTATATGATTCCTATTTATGATATTTCACTTTCACCAACGTAAATACATTCAAAAATAAGAAACGCGAAATACAACGATGGACTGAATAAGAAATGTGGGTCCGATTATATGATTCCTATTTATGATATTTCACTTTCACCAACGTAAATACATTCAAAAATAAGAAGCGCGAAATACAACGATGGACTGAATAAGAAATGTGGGTCCGATTATATGATTCCTATTTATGATATTTCACTTTCACCAACGTAAATACATTCATAAATAAGAAGCGCGAAATACAACGATGGACTGAATAAGAAATGTGGGTCCGATTATATGATTCCTATTTATGATATTTCACTTTCACCAACGTAAATACATTCAAAAATAAGAAGCGCGAAATACAACGATGGACTGAATAAGAAATGTGGGTCCGATTATATGATTCCTATTTATGATATTTCACTTTCACCAACGTAAATACATTCAAAAATAAGAAGCGCGAAATACAACGATGGACTGAATAAGAAATGTGGGTCCGATTATATGATTCCTATTTATGATATTTCACTTTCACCAACGTAAATACATTCAAAAATAAGAAGCGCCAAATACAACGATGGACTGAATAAGAAATGTGGGTCCGATTATATGATTCCTATTTATGATATTTCACTTTCACCAACGTAAATACATTCATAAATAAGAAGCGCGAAATACAACGATGGACTGAATAAGAAATGTGGGTCCGATTATATGATTCCTATTTATGATATTTCACTTTCACCAACGTAAATACATTCAAAAATAAGAAGCGCGAAATACAACGATGGACTGAATAAGAAATGTGGGTCCGATTATATGATTCCTATTTATGATATTTCACTTTCACCAACGTAAATACATTCAAAAATAAGAAGCGCGGAATACAACGATGGACTGAATAAGAAATGTGGGTGCGATTATATGATTCCTATTTATGATATTTCACTTTCACCAACGTAAATACATTCATAAATAAGAAGCGCGAAATACAACGATGGACTGAATAAGACATGTGGGTCCGATTATATGATTCCTATTTATGATATTTCACTTTCACCAACGAAAATACATTAAAAATAAGAAGCGCGAAATACAACGATGGACTGAATAAGAAAAGTGGGTCCGATTATATGATTCCTATTTATGATATTTCACTTTCACCAACGTAAATACATTCAAAAATAAGAAGCGCGAAATACAACGATGGACTGAATAAGAAATGTGGGTCCGATTATATGATTCCTATTTATGATATTTCACTTTCACCAACGTAAATACATTCAAAAATAAGAACAGCGAAATACAACGGTGGACTGAATAAGAAATGTGTGTGCGATTATATGATTCCTATTTATGTTATTTCACTTTCACCATCGTAAATACATTCAAAAATAAGAAGCGCGAAATACAACGGTGGACTGAATAAGAAATGTGTTTGCGATTATATGATTCCTATTGATGATATTTCACTTTCACCAACGTAAATACATTCAAAAATAAGAAGCGCGAAATACAACGATGGACTGAATAAGAAATGTGGGTCCGATTATATGATTCCTATTTATGATATTTCACTTTCACCAACGTAAATACATTCAAAAATAAGAAGCGCCAAATACAACGATGGACTGAATAAGAAATGTGGGTCCGATTATATGATTCCTATTTATGATATTTCACTTTCACCAACGTAAATACATTCATAAATAAGAAGCGCGAAATACAACGATGGACTGAATAAGAAATGTGGGTCCGATTATATGATTCCTATTTATGATATTTCACTTTCACCAACGTAAATACATTCAAAAATAAGAAGCGCGAAATACAACGATGGACTGAATAAGAAATGTGGGTCCGATTATATGATTCCTATTTATGATATTTCACTTTCACCAACGTAAATACATTCAAAAATAAGAAGCGCGGAATACAACGATGGACTGAATAAGAAATGTGGGTGCGATTATATGATTCCTATTTATGATATTTCACTTTCACCAACGTAAATACATTCATAAATAAGAAGCGCGAAATACAACGATGGACTGAATAAGACATGTGGGTCCGATTATATGATTCCTATTTATGATATTTCACTTTCACCAACGAAAATACATTAAAAATAAGAAGCGCGAAATACAACGATGGACTGAATAAGAAAAGTGGGTCCGATTATATGATTCCTATTTATGATATTTCACTTTCACCAACGTAAATACATTCAAAAATAAGAAGCGCGAAATACAACGATGGACTGAATAAGAAATGTGGGTCCGATTATATGATTCCTATTTATGATATTTCACTTTCACCAACGTAAATACATTCAAAAATAAGAACAGCGAAATACAACGGTGGACTGAATAAGAAATGTGTGTGCGATTATATGATTCCTATTTATGTTATTTCACTTTCACCATCGTAAATACATTCAAAAATAAGAAGCGCGAAATACAACGGTGGACTGAATAAGAAATGTGTTTGCGATTATATGATTCCTATTGATGATATTTCACTTTCACCAACGTAAATACATTCAAAAATAAGAAGCGCGAAATACAACGGTGGACTGAATAAGAAATGTGTGTGCGATTATATGATTCCTATTTATGATATTTCACTTTCACCAACGTAAATACATTCAAAAATAAGAAGCGCGAAATACAACGCTGGACTGAATAAGAAATGTGTGTGCGATTATATGATTCCTATTTATGATATTTCACTTTCACCAACGTAAATACATTCAAAAATAAGAAGAGAGAAATACAACGCTGTCCTGAATAATAAATGTGGGTGCGATTATATGATTCCTATTGATGATATTTCCCTTTCACCAACGTAAATACATTCAAAAATAAGAAGCGCGAAATACAACGGTGGACTGAATAAGAAATGTGTGTGCGATTATATGATTCCTATTGATGATATTTCCCTTTCACCAACGTAAATACATTCAAAAATAAGAAGAGCGAAATACAACGGTGGACTGAATAACAAATGTGGGTGCGATTATATGATCCCTATTTATGATATTTCACTTTCACCAACGTAAATACATTCAAAAATAAGAAGCGCGAAATACAACGGTGGACTGAATAAGAAATGTGTGAACGATTATATGATTCCTATTTATGATATTTCACTTTCACCAACGTAAATACATTCAAAAATAAGAAGCGCGAAATACAACGCTGTCCTGAATAAGAAATGTGGGTGCGATTATATGATTCCTATTGATGATATTTCACTTTCACCAACGTAAATACATTCAAAAATAAGAAGCGCGAAATACAACGTAGGACTGAATAAGAAATGTGTGTGCGATTATATGATTCCTATTTATGATATTTCACTTTCACCAACGTAAATACATTCAAAAATAAGAAGCGCGAAATACAACGGTGGACTGAATAATAAATGTGTGTGCGATTATATGATTCCTATTTATGATATTTCACTTTCACCAACGAAAATACATTAAAAATAAGAAGCGCGAAATACAACGATGGACTGAATAAGAAATGTGGGTCCGATTATATGATTCCACTTTATGATATTTCACTTTCACCAACGTAAATACATTCAAAAATAAGAAGCGCGAAATACAACGATGGACTGAATAAGAAATGTGGGTCCGATTATATGATTCCTATTTATGATATTTCACTTTCACCAACGAAAATACATTAAAAATAAGAAGCGCGAAATACAACGATGGACTGAATAAGAAAAGTGGGTCCGATTATATGATTCCTATTTATGATATTTCACTTTCACCAACGTAAATACATTCAAAAATAAGAAGCGCGTAATACAACGGTGGACTGAATAAGAAATGTGGGTCCGATTATATGATTTCTATTTATGATATTTCACTTTCACCAACGTAAATATATTCAAAAATAAGAAGCGCGAAATACAACGATGGACTGAATAAGAAATGTGGGTCCGATTATATGATTCCTATTTACGATATTTCACTTTCACCAACGTAAATACATTCAAAAATAAGAAGAGCGAAATACAACGGTGGACTGAATAAGAAATGTGTGTGCGATTATATGATTCCTATTTATGATATTTCACTTTCACCATCGTAAATAGATTCAAAAATAAGAAGCGCAAAATACAACAGTGGACTGAATAAGAAATGTGTGTGCGATTATATGATTCCTATTTATGATATTTCACTTTCACCAACGTAAATACATTCAAAAATAAGAAGCGCGAAATACAACGGTGGACTGAATAAGAAATGTGTGTGCGATTATATGATTCCTATTGATGATATTTCACTTTCACCAACGTAAATACATTCAAAAATAAGAAGCGCGAAATACAACGGTGGACTGAATAAGAAATGTGTGTGCGATTATATGATTCCTATTTATGATATTTCACTTTCACCATCGTAAATACATTCAAAAATAAGAAGCGCAAAATACAACAGTGGACTGAATAAGAAATGTGTGTGCGATTATATGATTCCTATTTATGATATTTCACTTTCACCAACGTAAATACATTCAAAAATAAGAAGCGCGAAATACAACGGTGGACTGAATAAGAAATGTGTGTGCGATTATATGATTCCTATTGATGATATTTCACTTTCACCAACGTAAATACATTCAAAAATAAGCAGCGCGAAATACAACGGTGGACTGAATAAGAAATGTGTGTGCGATTATATGATTCCTATTTATGATATTTCACTTTCACCAACGTAAATACATTCAAAAATAAGAAGCGCGAAATACAACGATGGACTGAATAAGAAATGTGGGTCCGATTATATGATTCCTATTTACGATATTTCACTTTCACCAACGTAAATACATTCAAAAATAAAAAGCGCGAAATACAACGGTGGACTGAATAAGAAATGTGGGTGCGATTATATGATTCCTATTTATGATATTTCACTTTAACCAACGTAAATACATTCAAAAATAAGAAGCGCGAAATACAACGGTGGACTGAATAAGAAATGTGTGTGCGATTATATGATTCCTATTTATGATATTTCACTTTCACCAACGTAAATACATTCAAAAATAAGAAGCGCGAAATACAACGGTGGACTGAATAAGAAATGTGTGTGCGATTATATGATTCCTATTGATGATATTTCACTTTCACCAACGTAAATACATTCAAAAATAAGAAGCGCGAAATACAACGGTGGACTGAATAAGAAATGTGTGTGCGATTATATGATTCCTATTTATGATATTTCACTTTCACCAACGTAAATACATTCAAAAATAAGAAGCGCGAAATACAACGCTGGACTGAATAAGAAATGTGTGTGCGATTATATGATTCCTATTTATGATATTTCACTTTCACCAACGTAAATACATTCAAAAATAAGAAGAGAGAAATACAACGCTGTCCTGAATAAGAAATGTGGGTGCGATTATATGATTCCTATTGATGATATTTCCCTTTCACCAACGTAAATACATTCAAAAATAAGAAGCGCGAAATACAACGGTGGACTGAATAAGAAATGTGTGTGCGATGATATGATTCCTATTTATGATATTTCCCTTTCACCAACGTAAATACATTCAAAAATAAGAAGAGCGAAATACAACGGTGGACTGAATAAGAAATGTGGGTGCGATTATATGATCCCTATTTATGATATTTCACTTTCACCAACGTAAATACATTGAAAAATAAGAAGCGCGAAATACAACGGTGGACTGAATAAGAAATGTGTGTGCGATTATATGATTCCTATTTATGATATTTCCCTTTCACCAACGTAAATACATTCAAAAATAAGAAGCGCGAAATACAACGCTGTCCTGAATAAGAAATGTGGGTGCGATTATATGATTCCTATTGATGATATTTCCCTTTCACCAACGTAAATACATTCAAAAATAAGAAGAGCGAAATACAACGGTGGACTGAATAAGAAATGTGGGTGCGATTATATGATCCCTATTTATGATATTTCACTTTCACCAACGTAAATACATTCAAAAATAAGAAGCGCGAAATACAACGGTGGACTGAATAAGAAATGTGTGAACGATTATATGATTCCTATTTATGATATTTCACTTTCACCAACGTAAATACATTCAAAAATAAGAAGCGCGAAATACAACGCTGTCCTGAATAAGAAATGTGGGTGCGATTATATGATTCCTATTGATGATATTTCACTTTCACCAACGTAAATACATTCAAAAATAAGAAGCGCGAAATACAACGTAGGACTGAATAAGAAATGTGTGTGCGATTATATGATTCCTATTTATGATATTTCACTTTCACCAACGTAAATACATTCAAAAATAAGAAGCGCGAAATACAACGGTGGACTGAATAAGAAATGTGTGTGCGATTATATGATTCCTATTTATGATATTTCACTTTCACCAACGTAAATACATTCAAAAATAAGAAGCGCGAAATACAACGGTGGACTGAATAAGAAATGTGTGTGCGATTATATGATTCCTATTTATGATATTTCACTTTCACCAACGTAAATACATTCAAAAATAAGAAGAGCGAAATACAACGGTGGAATGAATAAGAAATGTGGGAGCGATTATATGATTCCTATTTATGATATTTCACTTTCACCAAGGTAAATACATTCAAAAATAAGAAGCGCGAAATACAACGGTTGACTGAATAAGAAATGTGTGTGCGATTATATGATTCCTATTTATGATATTTCACTTTCACCAACGTAAATACATTCAAAAATAAGAAGAGCGAAATACAACGCTGTCCTGAATAAGAAATGTGGGTGCGATTATATGATTCCTATTTATGATATTTTACTTTCACCAACGTAAATACATTCAAAAATAAGAAGGGCGAAATAACAACGCTGTCCTGAATAAGAAATGTGGGTGCGATTATATGATTCCTATTTATGATATTTCACTTTCACCAACGTAAATACATTCAAAAATAAGAAGCGCGAAATACAACGGTGGACTGAATAAGAAATGTGTGTGCGATTATATGATTCCTATTTATGATATTTCACTTTCACCAACGTAAATACATTCAAAAATAAGAAACGCGAAATACAACGCTGTCCTGAATAAGAAATGTGGGTGCGATTATATGATTCCTATTTATGATATTTCACTTTCACCAACGTAAATACATTCAAAAATAAGAAGAGCGAAATACAACGGTGGACTGAATAAGAAATGTGTGTGCGATTATATGATTCCTATTTATGATATTTCACTTTCACCAACGTAAATACATTCAAAAATAAGAAGCGCGAAATACAACGGTGGACTGAATAAGAAATGTGTGTGCGATTATATGATTCCTATTTATGATATTTCACTTTCACCAACGTAAATACATTCAAAAATAAGAAGCGCGAAATACAACGGTTGACTGAATAAGAAATGTGTGTGCGATTATATGATTCCTATTGATGATATTTCACTTACACCAACGTAAATACATTCAAAAATAAGAAGCGCGAAATACAACGGTGGACTGAATAAGAAATGTGTGTGCGATTATATGATTCCTATTTATGATATTTCACTTTCACCAACGTAAATACATTCAAAAATAAGAAGAGCGAAATACAACGGTGGACTGAATAAGAAATGTGTGTGCGATTATATGATTCCTATTTATGATATTTCACTTTCACCAACGTAAATACATTCAAAAATAAGAAGCGCGAAATACAACGGTTGACTGAATAAGAAATGTGTGTGCGATTATATGATTCCTATTGATGATATTTCACTTACACCAACGTAAATACATTCAAAAATAAGAAGCGCGAAATACAACGGTGGACTGAATAAGAAATGTGTGTGCGATTATATGATTCCTATTTATGATATTTCACTTTCACCAACGTAAATACATTCAAAAATAAGAAGCGCGAAATACAACGGTGGACTGAATAAGAAATGTGTGTGCGATTATATGATTCCTATTTATGATATTTCACTTTCACCAACGTAAATACATTCAAAAATAAGAAACGCGAAATACAACGCTGTCCTGAATAAGAAATGTGGGTGCGATTATATGATTCCTATTTATGATATTTCACTTTCACCAACGTAAATACATTCAAAAATAAGAAGAGCGAAATATAACGGTGGACTGAATAAGAAATGTGTGTGCGATTATATGATTCCTATTGATGATATTTCACTTACACCAACGTAAATACATTCAAAAATAAGAAGAGCGAAATACAACGGTGGACTGAATAAGAAATGTGTGTGCGATTATATGATTCCTATTTATGATATTTCACTTTCACCAACGTAAATACATTCAAAAATAAGAAGCGCGAAATACAACGGTTGACTGAATAAGAAATGTGTGTGCGATTATATGATTCCTATTGATGATATTTCACTTACACCAACGTAAATACATTCAAAAATAAGAAGCGCGAAATACAACGGTGGACTGAATAAGAAATGTGTGTGCGATTATATGATTCCTATTTATGATATTTCACTTTCACCAACGTAAATACATTCAAAAATAAGAAGAGCGAAATACAACGGTGGACTGAATAAGAAATATGTGTGCGATTATATGATTCCTATTTATGATATTTCACTTTCACCAACGTAAATACATTCAAAAATAAGAAGCGCGAAATACAACCGTTGACTGAATAAGAAATGTGTGTGCGATTATATGATTCCTATTGATGATATTTCACTTACACCAACGTAAATACATTCAAAAATAAGAAGAGCGAAATACAACGGTGGACTGAATAAGAAATGTGTGTGCGATTATATGATTCCTATTGATGATATTTCACTTACACCAACGTAAATACATTCAAAAATAAGAAGAGCGAAATACAACGGTGGACTGAATAAGAAATGTGTGTGCGATTATATGATTCCTATTTATGATATTTCACTTTCACCAACGTAAATACATTCAAAAATAAGAAGCGCGAAATACAACGGTGGACTGAATAAGAAATGTGTGTGCGATTATATTATTCCTATTTATGATATTTCACTTTCACCAACGTAAATACATTCAAAAATAAGAAGAGCGAAATACAACGGTGGACTGAATAAGAAATGTGTGTGCGATTATATGATTCCTATTTATGATATTTCACTTTCACCAACGTAAATACATTCAAAAATAAGAAGCGCGAAATACAACGGTTGACTGAATAAGAAATGTGTGTGCGATTATATGATTCCTATTGATGATATTTCACTTACACCAACGTAAATACATTCAAAAATAAGAAGCGCGAAATACAACGGTGGACTGAATAAGAAATGTGTGTGCGATTATATGATTCCTATTTATGATATTTCACTTTCACCAACGTAAATACATTCAAAAATAAGAAGCGCGAAATACAACGGTGGACTGAATAAAAAATGTGTGTGCGATTATATGATTCCTATTTATGATATTTCACTTTCACCAACGTCAATACATTCAAAAATAAGAAGCGCGAAATACAACGGTGGACTGAATAAGAAATGTGTGTGCGATTATATGATTCCTATTTATGATATTTCACTTTCACCAACGTCAATACATTCAAAAATAAGAAGCGCGAAATAACAACGCTGTCCTGAATAAGAAATGTGGGAGCGATTATATGATTCCTATTTATGATATTTCACTTTCACCAACGTAAATACATTCAAAAATAAGAAGCGCGAAATACAACGCTGTCCTGAATAAGAAATGTGGGTGCGATTATATGATTCCTATTGATGATATTTCCCTTTCACCAACGTAAATACATTCAAAAATAAGAAGAGCGAAATACAACGGTGGACTGAATAAGAAATGTGGGTGCGATTATATGATCCCTATTTATGATATTTCACTTTCACCAACGTAAATACATTCAAAAATAAGAAGCGCGAAATACAACGCTGTCCTGAATAAGAAATGTGGGTGCGATTATATGATTCCTATTGATGATATTTCCCTTTCACCAACGTAAATACATTCAAAAATAAGAAGAGCGAAATACAACGGTGGACTGAATAAGAAATGTGTGAACGATTATATGATTCCTATTTATGATATTTCACTTTCACCAACGTAAATACATTCAAAAATAAGAAGCGCGAAATACAACGCTGTCCTGAATAAGAAATGTGGGTCCGATTATATGATTCCTATTGATGATATTTCACTTTCACCAACGTAAATACATTCAAAAATAAGAAGCGCGAAATAAAACGTAGGACTGAATAAGAAATGTGTGTGCGATTATATGATTCCTATTTATGATATTTCACTTTCACCAACGTAAATACATTCAAAAATAAGAAGCGCGAAATACAACGGTGGACTGAATAAGAAATGTGTGTGCGATTATATGATTCCTATTTATGATATTTCACTTTCACCAACGTAAATACATTCAAAAATAAGAAGCGCGAAATACAACGGTGGACTGAATAAGAAATGTGTGTGCGATTATATGATTCCTATTTATGATATTTCACTTTCACCAACGTAAATACATTCAAAAATAAGAAGCGCGAAATACAACGGTGGACTGAATAAGAAATGTGTGTGCGATTATATGATTCCTATTTATGATATTTCACTTTCACCAACGTAAATACATTAAAAAATAAGAAGCGCGAAATACAACGCTGTCCTGAATAAGAAATGTGGGTGCGATTATATGATTCCTATTGATGATATTTCACTTTCACCAACGTAAATACATTCAAAAATAAGAAGCGCGAAATACAACGTAGGACTGAATAAGAAATGTGTGTGCGATTATATGATTCCTATTTATGATATTTCACTTTCACCAACGTAAATACATTCAAAAATAAGAAGCGCGAAATACAACGGTGGACTGAATAAGAAATGTGTGTGCGATTATATGTTTCCTATTGATGATATTTCACTTTCACCAACGTAAATACATTCAAAAATAAGAAGCGCGAAATACAACGGTGGACTGAATAAGAAATGTGTGTGCGATTATATGATTCCTATCTATGATATTTCACTTTCACCAACGTAAATACATTCAAAAATAAGAAGCGCGAAATACAACGCTGTCCTGAATAAGAAATGTGGGTGCGATTATATGATTCCTATTGATGATATTTCACTTTCACCAACGTAAATACATTCAAAAATAAGAAGCGCGAAATACAACGTAGGACTGAATAAGAAATGTGTGTGCGATTATATGATTCCTATTGATGATATTTCACTTTCACCAACGTAAATACATTCAAAAATAAGAAGCGCGAAATACAACGTAGGACTGAATAAGAAATGTGTGTGCGATTATATGATTCCTATTTATGATATTTCACTTTCACCAACGTAAATACATTCAAAAATAAGAAGCGCGAAATACAACGGTGGACTGAATAAAAAATGTGTGTGCGATTATATGATTCCTATTGATGATATTTCACTTTCACCAACGTAAATACATTAAAAAATAAGAAGCGCGAAATACAACGCTGTCCTGAATAAGAAATGTGGGTGCGATTATATGATTCCTATTGATGATATTTCACTTTCACCAACGTAAATACATTCAAAAATAAGAAGCGCGAAATACAACGTAGGACTGAATAAGAAATGTGTGTGCGATTATATGATTCCTATTTATGATATTTCACTTTCACCAACGTAAATACATTCAAAAATAAGAAGCGCGAAATACAACGGTGGACTGAATAAGAAATGTGTGTGCGATTATATGTTTCCTATTGATGATATTTCACTTTCACCAACGTAAATACATTCAAAAATAAGAAGCGCGAAATACAACGGTGGACTGAATAAGAAATGTGTGTGCGATTATATGATTCCTATTTATGATATTTCACTTTCACCAACGTAAATACATTCAAAAATAAGAAGCGCGAAATACAACGGTGGACTGAATAAGAAATGTGTGTGCGATTATATGATTCCTATTTATGATATTTCACTTTCACCAAGGTAAATACATTCAAAAATAAGAAGCGCGAAATACAACGGTTGACTGAATAAGAAATGTGTGTGCGATTATATGATTCCTATTGATGATATTTCACTTACACCAACGTAAATACATTCAAAAATAAGAAGCGCGAAATACAACGGTGGACTGAATAAGAAATGTGTGTGCGATTATATGATTCCTATTTATGATATTTCACTTTCACCAACGTAAATACATTCAAAAATAAGAAGCGCGAAATACAACGGTGGACTGAATAAAAAATGTGTGTGCGATTATATGATTCCTATTTATGATATTTCACTTTCACCAACGTAA
Source organism: Acanthosepion lycidas (assembly GCA_963932145.1). Taxonomy (NCBI): domain Eukaryota; kingdom Metazoa; phylum Mollusca; class Cephalopoda; order Sepiida; family Sepiidae; genus Acanthosepion; species Acanthosepion lycidas. Next base: position 14,319,477 of record OZ010602.1, read on the forward strand.
ATACATTCAAAAATAAGAAGCGCGAAATACAACGCTGTCCTGAATAAGAAATGTGGGTGCGATTATATGATTCCTATTGATGATATTTCCCTTTCACCAACGTAAATACATTCAAAAATAAGAAGAGCGAAATACAACGGTGGACTGAATAAGAAATGTGGGTGCGATTATATGATCCCTATTTATGATATTTCACTTTCACCAAGGTAAATACATTCAAAAATAAGAAGCGCGAAATACAACGGTGGACTGAATAAGAAATGTGTGAACGATTATATGATTCCTATTTATGATATTTCACTTTCACCAACGTAAATACATTCAAAAATAAGAAGCGCGAAATACAACGCTGTCCTGAATAAGAAATGTGGGTCCGATTATATGATTCCTATTGATGATATTTCACTTTCACCAACGTAAATACATTCAAAAATAAGAAGCGCGAAATAAAACGTAGGACTGAATAAGAAATGTGTGTGCGATTATATGATTCCTATTTATGATATTTCACTTTCACCAACGTAAATACATTCAAAAATAAGAAGCGCGAAATACAACGGTGGACTGAATAAGAAATGTGTGTGCGATTATATGATTCCTATTTATGATATTTCACTTTCACCAACGTAAATACATTCAAAAATAAGAAGAGCGAAATACAACGGTGGACTGAATAAGAAATGTGTGTGCGATTATATGATTCCTATTTATGATATTTCACTTTCACCAACGTAAATACATTCAAAAATAAGAAGCGCGAAATACAACGGTGGAGTGAATAAGAAATGTGTGTGCGATTATATGATTCCTATTTATGATATTTCACTTTCACCAACGTAAATACATTAAAAAATAAGAAGCGCGAAATACAACGCTGTCCTGAATAAGAAATGTGGGTGCGATTATATGATTCCTATTGATGATATTTCACTTTCACCAACGTAAATACATTCAAAAATAAGAAGCGCGAAATACAACGTAGGACTGAATAAGAAATGTGTGTGCGATTATATGATTCCTATTTATGATATTTCACTTTCACCAACGTAAATACATTCAAAAATAAGAAGCGCGAAATACAACGGTGGACTGAATAAGAAATGTGTGTGCGATTATATGTTTCCTATTGATGATATTTCACTTTCACCAACGTAAATACATTCAAAAATAAGAAGCGCGAAATACAACGGTGGACTGAATAAGAAATGTGTGTGCGATTATATGATTCCTATCTATGATATTTCACTTTCACCAACGTAAATACATTCAAAAATAAGAAGCGCGAAATACAACGCTGTCCTGAATAAGAAATGTGGGTGCGATTATATGATTCCTATTGATGATATTTCACTTTCACCAACGTAAATACATTCAAAAATAAGAAGCGCGAAATACAACGTAGGACTGAATAAGATATGTGTGTGCGATTATATGATTCCTATTGATGATATTTCACTTTCACCAACGTAAATACATTCAAAAATAAGAAGCGCGAAATACAACGTAGGACTGAATAAGAAATGTGTGTGCGATTATATGATTCCTATTTATGATATTTCACTTTCACCAACGTAAATACATTCAAAAATAAGAAGCGCGAAATACAACGGTGGACTGAATAAGAAATGTGTGTGCGATTATATGATTCCTATTGATGATATTTCACTTTCACCAACGTAAATACATTCAAAAATAAGAAGCGCGAAATACAACGATGGACTGAATAAGAAATGTGTGTGCGATTATATGTTTCCTATTTATGATATTTCACTTTCACCAACGTAAATATATTCAAAAATAAGAAGCGCGAAATACAACGGTGGACTGAATAAGAAATGTGTGTGCGATTATATGATTCCTATTTATGATATTTCACTTTCACCAACGTAAATACATTCAAAAATAAGAAGCGCGAAATCCAACGGTGGACTGAATAAGAAATGTGTGTGCGATTATATGATTCCTATTTATGATATTTCACTTTCACCAACGTAAATACATTCAAAAATAAGAAGCGCGAAATACAACGCTGTCCTGAATAAGAAATGTGGGTGCGATTATATGATTCCTATTGATGATATTTCACTTTCACCAACGTAAATACATTCAAAAATAAGAAGAGCGAAATACAACGGTGGACTGAATAAGAAATGTGTGTGCGATTATATGATTCCTATTTATGATATTTCACTTTCACCAACGTAAATACATTCAAAAATAAGAAGCGCGAAATACAACGGTGGACTGAATAAGAAATGTGGGTGCGATTATATGATTCCTATTTATGATATTTCACTTTCACCAACGTAAATACATTCAAAAATAAGAAGCGCGAAATACAACGGTGGACTGAATGAGAAATGTGTGTGCGATTATATGATTCCTATTGATGATATTTCACTTTCACCAACGTAAATACATTCAAAAATAAGAAGCGCGAAATCCAACGGTGGACTGAATAAGAAATGTGGGTGCGATTATATGATTCCTATTTATGATATTTCACTTTCACCAACGTAAATACATTCAAAAATAAGAAGCGCGAAATACAACGCTGTCCTGAATAAGAAATGTGGGTGCGATTATATGATTCCTATTGATGATATTTCACTTTCACCAACGTAAATACATTCAAAAATAAGAAGAGCGAAATACAACGGTGGACTGAATAAGAAATGTGTGTGCGATTATATGATTCCTATTTATGATATTTCACTTTCACCAACGTAAATACATTCAAAAATAAGAAGCGCGAAATACAACGGTGGACTGAATAAGAAATGTGGGTGCGATTATATGATTCCTATTTATGATATTTCACTTTCACCAACGTAAATACATTCAAAAATAAGAAGCGCGAAATACAACGGTGGACTGAATGAGAAATGTGTGTGCGATTATATGATTCCTATTGATGATATTTCACTTTCACCAACGTAAATACATTCAAAAATAAGAAGCGCGAAATACAACGTAGGACTGATTAAGAAATGTGTGTGCGATTATATGATTCCTATTTATGATATTTGACTTTCACCAACGTAAATACATTCAAAAATAAGAAGCGCGAAATACAACGGTGGACTGAATAAGAAATGTGTGTGCGATTATATGATTCCTATTTATGATATTTCACTTTCACCAACGTAAATACATTCAAAAATAAGAAGCGCGAAATACAACGGTGGACTGAATAAGAAATGTGTGTGCGATTATATGATTCCTATTTATGATATTTCACTTTCACCAACGTAAATACATTCAAAAATAAGAAGCGCGAAATACAACGGTGGACTGAATAAGAAATGTGGGTGCGATTATATGACTCCTATTTATGATATTTCACTTTCACCAACGTAAATACATTCAAAAATAAGAAGCGCGAAATACAACGCTGTCCTGAATAAGAAATGTGTGTGCGATTATATGATTCCTATTTATGATATTTCACTTTCACCAACGTAAATACATTCAAAAATAAGAAGCGCGAAATACAACGGTGGACTGAATAAGAAATGTGGGTGCGATTATATGATTCCTATTTATGATATTTCACTTTCACCAACGTAAATACATTCAAAAATAAGAAGCGCGAAATACAACGCTGTCCTGAATAAGAAATGTGGATGCGATTATATGATTCCTATTTATGATATTTCACTTTCACCAACGTAAATACATTCAAAAATAAGAAGAGCGAAATACAACGTAGGACTGAATAAGAAATGTGTGTGCGATTATATGATTCCTATTTATGATATTTCACTTTCACCAACGTAAATACATTCAAAAATAAGAAGCGCGAAATACAACGGTGGACTGAATGAGAAATGTGTGTGCGATTATATGATTCCTATTGATGATATTTCACTTTCACCAACGTAAATACATTCAAAAATAAGAAGCGCGAAATACAACGTAGGACTGATTAAGAAATGTGTGTGCGATTATATGATTCCTATTTATGATATTTGACTTTCACCAACGTAAATACATTCAAAAATAAGAAGCGCGAAATACAACGGTGGACTGAATAAGAAATGTGTGTGCGATTATATGATTCCTATTTATGATATTTGACTTTCACCAACGTAAATACATTCAAAAATAAGAAGCGCGAAATACAACGGTGGACTGAATAAGAAATGTGGGTGCGATTATATGACTCCTATTTATGATATTTCACTTTCACCAACGTAAATACATTCAAAAATAAGAAGCGCGAAATACAACGCTGTCCTGAATAAGAAATGTGTGTGCGATTATATGATTCCTATTTATGATATTTCACTTTCACCAACGTAAATACATTCAAAAATAAGAAGCGCGAAATACAACGGTGGACTGAATAAGAAATGTGGGTGCGATTATATGATTCCTATTTATGATATTTCACTTTCACCAACGTAAATACATTCAAAAATAAGAAGCGCGAAATACAACGCTGTCCTGAATAAGAAATGTGGATGCGATTATATGATTCCTATTTATGATATTTCACTTTCACCAACGTAAATACATTCAAAAATAAGAAGAGCGAAATACAACGTAGGACTGAATAAGAAATGTGTGTGCGATTATATGATTCCTATTTATGATATTTCACTTTCACCAACGTAAATACATTCAAAAATAAGAAGCGCGAAATACAACGGTGGACTGAATAAGAAATGTGGGTGCGATTATATGATTCCTATTTATGAATTTTCACTTTCACCAACGTAAATACATTCAAAAATAAGAAGCGCGAAATACAACGCTGTCCTGAATAAGAAATGTGGGTGCGATTATATGATTCCTATTGATGATATTTCACTTTCACCAACGTAAATACATTCAAAAATAAGAAGAGCGAAATACAACGGTGGACTGAATAAGAAATGTGTGTGCGATTATATGATTCCTATTTATGATATTTCACTTTCACCAACGTAAATACATTCAAAAATAAGAATCGCGAAATACAACGGTGGACTGAATAAGAAATGTGGGTGCGATTATATGATTCCTATTTATGATATTTCACTTTCACCAACGTAAATACATTCAAAATTAAGAAGCGCGAAATACAACGCTGTCCTGAATAAGAAATGTGGGTGCGATTATATGATTCCTATTTATGATATTTCACTTTCACCAACGTAAATACATTCAAAAATAAGAAGCGCGAAATACAACGCTGTCCTGAATAAGAAATGTGTGTGCGATTATATGATTCCTATTTATGATATTTCACTTTCACCAACGTAAATACATTCAAAAATAAGAAGCGCGAAATACAACGGTGGACTGAATAAGAAATGTGGGTGCGATTATATGATTCCTATTTATGATATTTCACTTTCACCAACGTAAATACATTCAAAAATAAGAAGCGCGAAATACAACGGTGGACTGAATAAGAAATGTGGGTGCGATTATATGATTCCTATTTATGATATTTCACTTTCACCAACGTAAATACATTCAAAAATAAGAAGCGCGAAATACAACGGTGGACTGACTAAGAAAAGTGGGTGCGATTATATGATTCCTATTTATGATATTTCACTTTCACCAACGTAAATACATTCAAAAATAAGAAGCGCGAAATACAACGCTGTCCTGAATAAGAAATGTGGGTGCGATTATATGATTCCTATTGATGATATTTCACTTTCACCAACGTAAATACATTCAAAAATAAGAAGAGCGAAATACAACGTTGGACTGAATAAGAAATGTGTGTGCGATTATATGATTCCTATTTATGATATTTCACTTTCACCAACGTAAATACATTCAAAAATAAGAAGCGCGAAATACAACGGTGGACTGAATAAGAAATGTGGGTGCGATTATATGATTCCTATTTATGATATTTCACTTTCACCAACGTAAATAGATTCAAAAATAAGAAGCGCGAAATACAACGCTGTCCTGAATAAGAAATGTGTGTGCGATTATATGATTCCTATTTATGATATTTCACTTTCACCAACGTAAATACATTCAAAAATAAGAAGCGCGAAATACAACGGTGGACTGAATAAGAAATGTGGGTGCGATTATATGATTCCTATTTATGATATTTCACTTTCACCAACGTAAATACATTCAAAAATAAGAAGCGCGAAATACAACGGTGGACTGAATAAGAAATGTGGGTGCGATTATATGATTCCTATTTATGATATTTCACTTTCACCAACGTAAATACATTCAAAAATAAGAAGCGCGAAATACAACGCTGTCCTGAATAAGAAATGTGGGTGCGATTATATGATTCCTATTGATGATATTTCACTTTCACCAACGTAAATACATTCAAAAATAAGAAGAGCGAAATACAACGGTGGACTGAATAAGAAATGTGTGTGCGATTATATGATTCCTATTGATGATATTTCACTTTCACCAACGTAAATACATTCAAAAATAAGAAGCGCGAAATACAACGCTGTCCTGAATAAGAAATGTGGGTGCGATTATATGATTCCTATTGATGATATTTCACTTTCACCAACGTAAATACATTCAAAAATAAGAAGAGCGAAATACAACGGTGGACTGAATAAGAAATGTGGGTGCGATTATATGATTCCTATTGATGATATTTCACTTTCACCAACGTAAATACATTCAAAAATAAGAAGCGCGAAATACAACGCTGTCCTGAATAAGAAATGTGGGTGCGATTATATGATTCCTATTGATGATATTTCACTTTCACCAACGTAAATACATTCAAAAATAAGAAGAGCGAAATACAACGGTGGACTGAATAAGAAATGTGGGTGCGATTATATGATTCCTATTGATGATATTTCACTTTCACCAACGTAAATACATTCAAAAATAAGAAGCGCGAAATACAACGGTGGACTGAATAAGAAATGTGTGTGCGATTATATGATTCCTATTTATGATATTTCACTTTCACCAACGTAAATACATTCAAAAATAAGAAGCGCGAAATACAACGGTGGACTGAATAAGAAATGTGGGTGCGATTATATGATTCCTATTTATGATATTTCACTTTCACCAACGTAAATACATTCAAAAATAAGAAGAGCGAAATACAACGCTGTCCTGAATAAGAAATGTGGGTGCGATTATATGATTCCTATTTATGATATTTCACTTTCACCAACGTAAATACATTCAAAAATAAGAAGCGCGAAATACAACGCTGTCCTGAATAAGAAATGTGTGTGCGATTATATGATTCCTATTTATGATATTTCACTTTCACCAACGTAAATACATTCAAAAATAAGAAGCGCGAAATACAACGCTGTCCTGAATAAGAAATGTGGGTGCGATTATATGATTCCTATTGATGATATTTCACTTTCACCAACGTAAATACATTCAAAAATAAGAAGAGCGAAATACAACGGTGGACTGAATAAGAAATGTGTGTGCGATTATATGATTCCTATTTATGATATTTCACTTTCACCAACGTAAATACATTCAAAAATAAGAAGCGCGAAATACAACGGTGGACTGAATAAGAAATGTGGGTGCGATTATATGATTCCTATTTATGATATTTCACTTTCACCAACGTAAATACATTCAAAAATAAGAAGCGCGAAATACAACGCTGTCCTGAGTAAGAAATGTGTGTGCGATTATATGATTCCTATTTATGATATTTCACTTTCACCAACGTAAATACATTCAAAAATAAGAAGCGCGAAATACAACGGTGGACTGAATAAGAAATGTGGGTGCGATTATATGATTCCTATTTATGATATTTCACTTTCACCAACGTAAATACATTCAAAAATAAGAAGCGCGAAATACAACGCTGTCCTGAGTAAGAAATGTGTGTGCGATTATATGATTCCTATTTATGATATTTCACTTTCACCAACGTAAATACATTCAAAAATAAGAAGCGCGAAATAACAACGCTGTCCTGAATAAGAAATGTGTGTGCGATTATATGATTCCTATTTATGATATTTCACTTTCACCAACGTAAATACATTCAAAAATAAGAAGCGCGAAATACAACGGTGGACTGAATAAGAAATGTGGGTGCGATTATATGATTCCTATTTATGATATTTCACTTTCACCAACGTAAATACATTCAAAAATAAGAAGCGCGAAATACAACGCTGTCCTGAATAAGAAATGTGGGTGCGATTATATGATTCCTATTGATGATATTTCACTTTCACCAACGTAAATACATTCAAAAATAAGAAGAGCGAAATACAACGGTGGACTGAATAAGAAATGTGTGTGCGATTATATGATTCCTATTTATGATATTTCACTTTCACCAACGTAAATACATTCAAAAATAAGAAGCGCGAAATACAACGGTGGACTGAATAAGAAATGTGGGTGCGATTATATGATTCCTATTTATGATATTTCACTTTCACCAACGTAAATACATTCAAAAATAAGAAGCGCGAAATACAACGCTGTCCTGAATAAGAAATGTGGGTGCGATTATATGATTCCTATTGATGATATTTCACTTTCACCAACGTAAATACATTCAAAAATAAGAAGAGCGAAATACAACGGTGGACTGAATAAGAAATGTGGGTGCGATTATATGATTCCTATTTATGATATTTCACTTTCACCAACGTAAATACATTCAAAAATAAGAAGCGCGAAATACAACGGTGGACTGAATAAGAAATGTGGGTGCGATTATATGATTCCTATTTATGATATTTCACTTTCACCAACGTAAATACATTCAAAAATAAGAAGCGCGAAATACAACGCTGTCCTGAATAAGAAATGTGGGTGCGATTATATGATTCCTATTGATGATATTTCACTTTCACCAACGTAAATACATTCAAAAATAAGAAGAGCGAAATACAACGGTGGACTGAATAAGAAATGTGGGTGCGATTATATGATTCCTATTTATGATATTTCACTTTCACCAACGTAAATACATTCAAAAATAAGAAGCGCGAAATACAACGCTGTCCTGAATAAGAAATGTGTGTGCGATTATATGATTCCTATTTATGATATTTCACTTTCACCAACGTAAATACATTCAAAAATAAGAAGCGCGAAATACAACGGTGGACTGAATAAGAAATGTGGGTGCGATTATATGATTCCTATTGATGATATTTCACTTTCACTAACGTAAATACATTCAAAAATAAGAAGCGCGAAATACAACGGTGGACTGAATAAGAAATGTGTGTTCGATTATATGATTCCTATTTATGATATTTCACTTTCACCAACGTAAATACATTCAAAAATAAGAAGAGCGAAATACAACGGTGGACTGAATAAGAAATGTGTGTGCGATTATATGATTCCTATTTATGATATTTCACTTTCACCAACGTAAATACATTCAAAAATAAGAAGCGCGAAATACAACGCTGTCCTAAATAAGAAATGTGGGTCCGATTATATGATTCCTATTTATGATATTTCACTTTCACCAACGTAAATACATTCAAAAATAAGAAGCGCAAAATACAACGCTGGACTGAATAAGAAATGTGGTTGCGATTATATGATTCCTATTTATGATATTTCACTTTCACCAACGTAAATACATTCAAAAATAAGAAGCGCGAAATACAACGATGGACTGAATAAGAAATGTGGGTGCGATTATATGATTCCTATTTATGATATTTCACTTTCACCAACGTAAATACATTCAAAAATAAGAAGCACGAAATACAACGATGGACTGAATAAGAAAAATGGGTGCGATTATATGATTCCTATTTATGATATTTCACTTTCACCAACGTAAATACATTCAAAAATAAGAAGCGCGAAATACAACGCTGTCCTAAATAAGAAATGTGGGTCCGATTATATGATTCCTATTTATGATATTTCACTTTCACCAACGTAAATACATTCAAAAATAAGAAGCGCGAAATACAACGGTGGACTGAATAAGAAATGTGGGTGCGATTATATGATTCCTATTTATGATATTTCACTTTCACCAACGTAAATACATTCAAAAATAAGAAGAGCGAAATACAACGGTGGACTGAATAAGAAATGTGGGTGCGATTATATGATCCCTATTTATGATATTTCACTTTCACCAACGTAAATACATTCAAAAATAAGAAGCGCGAAATAAAACGCTGTCCTAAATAAGAAATGTGGGTCCGATTATATGATTCCGATTTATGATATTTCACTTTCACCAACGTAAATACATTCAAAAATAAGAAGCGCAAAATACAACGGTGGACTGAATAAGAAATGTGGGTCCGATTATAAGATTCCTATTTATGATATTTCACTTTCACCAACGTAAATACATTCAAAAAAAAGAAGCGCGAAATACAACGGTGGACTGGATAAGAAATGTGGGTGCGATTACATGATTCCTATTTATGATATTTCACTTTCACCAACGTAAATACATTCAAAAATAAGAAGCGCGAAATACAACGCTGTCCTAAATAAGAAATGTGGGTCCGATTATATGATTCCGATTTATGATATTTCACTTTCACCAACCTAAATACATTCAAAAATAAGAAGCGCAAAATACAATGGTGGACTGAATAAGAAATGTGTGTGCGATTATATGATTCCTATTTATGATATTTCACTTTCACCAACGTAAATACATTCAAAAATAAGAAGAGCGAAATACAACGGTGGACTGAATAAGAAATGTGGGTGCGATTACATGATTCCTATTTATGATATTTCACTTTCACCAACCTAAATACATTCAAAAATAAGAAGCGCGAAATACAACGCTGTCCTAAATAAGAAATGTGTGTGCGATTATATGATTCCTATTTATGATATTTCACTTTCACCAACGTAAATACATTCAAAAATAAGAATCGCGAAATGCAACGGTGGACTGAATAAGAAATGTGGGTGCGATTACATGATTATTATTTATGATATTTCACTTTCACCAACGTAAATACATTCAAAAATAAGAAGCGCGAAATACAACGCTGTCCTAAATAAGAAATGTGTGTGCGATTATATGATTTCTATTTATGATATTTCACTTTCACCAACGTTAATACATTCAAAAATAAGAAGAGCAAAATACAACGGTGGACTGAATAAGAAAAGTGGGTGCGATTATATGATTCCGATTGATGATATTTCACTTTCACCAACGTAAATACATTCAAAAATAAGAAGAGCGAAATACAACGGTGGACTGAATAAGAAATGTGGGAGCGATTATATGATTCCGATTTATGATATTTCACTTTCACCAACGTAAATACATTCAAAAATAAGAAGAGCGAAATACAACGGTGGACTGAATAAGAAAAGTGGGTGCGATTACATGATTCCTATTTATGATATTTCACTTTCACCAACGTAAATACATTCAAAAATAATAAGCGAGAAATACAACGCTGGACTGAATAAGAAATGTGGGTGCGATTATATGATTCCTATTTATGATATTTCACTTTCACCAACGTAAATACATTCAAAAATAAGAAGCGCGAAATACAACGGTGGACTGAATAAGAAATGTGTGTGCGATTATATGATTCCTATTTATGATATTTCACTTTCACCAACGTAAATACATTCAAAAATAAGAAGCGCGAAATACAACGCTGTCCTGAATAAGAAATGTGGGTGCGATGATATGATTCCTATTGATGATATTTCACTTTCACCAACGTAAATACATTCAAAAATAAGAAGAGCGAAATACAACGGTGGACTGAATAAGAAATGTGTGTGCGATTATATGATTCCTATTTATGATATTTCACTTTCACCAACGTAAATACATTCAAAAATAAGAAGCGCGAAATACAACGATGGACTGAATAAGAAATGTGGGTGCGATTATATGATTCCTATTTATGATATTTCACTTTCACCAACTTAAATACATTCAAAAATAAGAAGAGCGAAATACAACGGTGGACTGAATAAGAAATGTGTGTGCGATTATATGATTCCTATTTATGATATTTCACTTTCACCAACGTAAATACATTCAAAAATAAGAAGCGCGAAATACAACGATGGACTGAATAAGAAATGTGTGTGCGATTATATGATTCCTATTTATGATATTTCACTTTCACCAACGTAAATACATTCAAAAATAAGAAGCGCGAAATACAACGATGGACTGAATAAGAAATGTGTGTGCGATTATATGATTCCTATTTATGATATTTCACTTTCACCAACGTAAATACATTCAAAAATAAGAAGCGCGAAATACAACGATGGACTGAATAAGAAATGTGGGTGCGATTATATGATTCCTATTTATGATATTTCACTTTCACCAACGTAAATACATTCAAAAATAAGAAGAGCGAAATACAACGGTGGACTGAATAAGAAATGTGGGTGCGATTATATGATCCCTATTTATGATATTTCACTTTCACCAACGTAAATACATTCAAAAATAAGAAGCGCGAAATACAACGCTGTCCTAAATAAGAAATGTGGGTCCGATTATATGATTCCTATTTATGATATTTCACTTTCACCAACGTAAATACATTCAAAAATAAGAAGCGCAAAATACAACGATGGACTGAATAAGAAATGTGTGTGCGATTATATGATTCCTATTTATGATATTTCACTTTCACCAACGTAAATACATTCAAAAATAAGAAGAGCGAAATACAACGGTGGACTGAATAAGAAATGTGTGTGCGATTATATGATTCCTATTTATGATATTTCACTTTCACCAACGTAAATACATTCAAAAATAAGAAGCGCGAAATACAACGATGGACTGAATAAGAAATGTGGGTGCGATTATATGATTCATATTTATGATATTTCATTTTCACCAACGTAAATACATTCAAAAATAAGAAGCGCGAAATACAACGCTGTCCTAAATAAGAAATGTGGGTCCGATTATATGATTCCTATTTATGATATTTCACTTTCACCAACGTAAATACATTCAAAAATCAGAAGCGCGAAATACAACGGTGGACTGCATAAGAAATGTGGGTGCGATTATATGATTCCTATTTATGATATTTCACTTTCACCAACGTAAATACATTCAAAAATAAGAAGCGCGAAATACAACGATGGACTGAATAAGAAATGTGGGTGCGATTATATGATTCCTATTTATGATATTTCACTTTCACCAACTTAAATACATTCAAAAATAAGAAGAGCGAAATACAACGGTGGACTGAATAAGAAATGTGTGTGCGATTATATGATTCCTATTTATGATATTTCACTTTCACCAACGTAAATACATTCAAAAATAAGAAGCGCGAAATACAACGATGGACTGAATAAGAAATGTGTGTGCGATTATATGATTCCTATTTATGATATTTCACTTTCACCAACGTAAATACATTCAAAAATAAGAAGAGCGAAATACAACGGTGGACTGAATAAGAAATGTGTGTGCGATTATATGATTCCTATTTATGATATTTCACTTTCACCAACGTAAATACATTCAAAAATAAGAAGCGCGAAATACAACGATGGACTGAATAAGAAATGTGTGTGCGATTATATGATTCCTATTTATGATATTTCACTTTCACCAACGTAAATACATTCAAAAATAAGAAGCGCGAAATACAACGATGGACTGAATAAGAAATGTGTGTGCGATTATATGATTCCTATTTATGATATTTCACTTTCACCAACGTAAATACATTCAAAAATAAGAAGCGCGAAATACAACGATGGACTGAATAAGAAATGTGTGTGCGATTATATGATTCCTATTTATGATATTTCACTTTCACCAACGTAAATACATTCAAAAATAAGAAGCGCGAAATACAACGATGGACTGAATAAGAAATGTGTGTGCGATTATATGATTCCTATTTATGATATTTCACTTTCACCAACGTAAATACATTCAAAAATAAGAAGCGCGAAATACAACGATGGACTGAATAAGAAATGTGGGTGCGATTATATGATTCCTATTTATGATATTTCACTTTCACCAACGTAAATACATTCAAAAATAAGAAGCGCGAAATACAACGATGGACTGAATAAGAAATGTGGGTGCGATTATATGATTCCTATTTATGATATTTCACTTTCACCAACGTAAATACATTCAAAAATAAGAAGAGCGAAATACAACGGTGGACTGAATAAGAAATGTGGGTGCGATTATATGATCCCTATTTATGATATTTCACTTTCACCAACGTAAATACATTCAAAAATAAGAAGCGCGAAATACAACGCTGTCCTAAATAAGAAATGTGGGTCCGATTATATGATTCCTATTTATGATATTTCACTTTCACCAACGTAAATACATTCAAAAATAAGAAGCGCAAAATACAACGATGGACTGAATAAGAAATGTGTGTGCGATTATATGATTCCTATTTATGATATTTCACTTTCACCAACGTAAATACATTCAAAAATAAGAAGAGCGAAATACAACGGTGGACTGAATAAGAAATGTGTGTGCGATTATATGATTCCTATTTATGATATTTCACTTTCACCAACGTAAATACATTCAAAAATAAGAAGCGCGAAATACAACGATGGACTGAATAAGAAATGTGGGTGAGATTATATGATTCATATTTATGATATTTCATTTTCACCAACGTAAATACATTCAAAAATAAGAAGCGCGAAATACAACGCTGTCCTAAATAAGAAATGTGGGTCCGATTATATGATTCCTATTTATGATATTTCACTTTCACCAACGTAAATACATTCAAAAATAAGAAGCGCGAAATACAACGGTGGACTGAATAAGAAATGTGGGTGCGATTACATGATTCCTATTTATGATATTTCACTTTCACCAACGTAAATACATTCAAAAATATGAAGCGCGAAATACAACGGTGGACTGAATAAGAAATGTGGGTGCGATTATATGATTCCGATTTATGATATTTCACTTTCACCAACGTAAATACATTCAAAAATAAGAAGAGCGAAATACAACGGTGGACTGAATAAGAAATGTGGGTGCGATTACATGATTCCTATTGATGATATTTCACTTTCACCAACGTAAATACATTCAAAAATAAGAAGCGCGAAATACAACGCTGTCCTAAATAAGAAATGTGGGTCCGATTATATGATTCCGATTTATGATATTTCACTTTCACCAACGTAAATACATTCAAAAATAAGAAGCGCAAAATACAACGGTGGACTGAATAAGAAATGTGTGTGCGATTATGATTCCTATTTATGATATTTCACTTTCACCAACGAAAATACATTCAAAAATAAGAAGAGCGAAATACAACGGTGGACTGAATAAGAAATGTGGGTGCGATTATATGATTCCGATTTATGATATTTCACTTTCACCAACGTACATACATTCAAAAATAAGAAGAGCGAAATACAACGGTGGACTGAATAAGAAATGTGGGTGCGATTACATGATTACTATTTATGATATTTCACTTTCACCAACGTAAATACATTCAAAAATAAGAAGCGCGAAATACAACGCTGTCCTAAATAAGAAATGTGGGTCCGATTATATGATTCCGATTTATGATATTTCACTTTCACCAACGTAAATACATTCAAAAATAAGAAGCGCAAAATACAACGGTGGACTGAATAAGAACTGTGTGTGCGATTATATGATTCCTATTTATGATATTTTACTTTCACCAACGTAAATACATTCAAAAATAAGAAGCGCGAAATACAACGATGGACTGAATAAGAAATGTGGGTCCGATTATATGATTCCTATTTATGATATTTCACTTTCACCAACGTAAATACATTCAAAAATAAGAAGCGCAAAATACAACGGTGGACTGAATAAGAAATGTGTGTGCGATTATATGATTCCTATTTATGATATTTCACTTTCACCAACGTAAATACATTCAAAAATAAGAAGCGCGAAATACAACGCTGTCCTGAATAAGAAATGTGGGTGCGATTATATGATTCCTATTTATGATATTTTACTTTCACCAACGTAAATACATTCAAAAATACGAAGCGCGAAAGACAACGCTGGACTGAATAAGAAATGTGGGTGCGATTATATGATTCCTATTTATGATATTTCACTTTCACCAACGTAAATACATTCAAAAATAAGAAGCGCAAAATACAACGGTGGACTGAATAAGAAATGTGGGTGCGATTATATGATTCCTATTTATGATATTTCACTTTCACCAACGTAAATACATTCAAAAATAAGAAGCGCGAAATACAACGCTGTCCTAAATAAGAAATGTGGGTGCGATTATATGATTCCTATTTATGATATTTCACTTTCACCAACGTAAATACATTCAAAAATAAGAAGCGCGAAATACAACGCTGCCCTGAATAAGAAATGTGGGTGCGATTATATGATTCCTATTTATGATATTTTACTTTCACCAACGTAAATACATTCAAAAATAAGAAGCGCGAAATACAACGCTGGACTGAATAAGAAATGTGGGTGCGATTATATGATTCCTATTTATGATATTTCACTTTCACCAACGTAAATACATTCAAAAATAAGAAGCGCAAAATACAACGGTGGACTGAATAAGAAATGTGTGTGCGATTATATGATTCCTATTTATGATATTTCACTTTCACCAACGTAAATACATTCAAAAATAAGAAGCGCGAAATACAACGGTGGACTGAATAAGAAATGTGGGTGCGATTATATGATTCCTATTTATGATATTTCACTTTCACCAAGGTAAATACATTCAAAAATAAGAAGCGCGAAATACAACGGTGGACTGAATAAGAAATGTGGGTGCGATTATATGATTCCTATTTATGATATTTCACTTTCACCAACGTAAATACATTCAAAAATAAGAAGCGCGAAATACAACGGTGGACTGAATAAGAAATGTGTGTGCGATTATATGATTCCTATTTATGATATTTCACTTTCACCAACGTAAATACATTCAAAAATAAGAAGCGCGAAATACAACGGTGGACTGAATAAGAAATGTGGGTGCGATTATATGATTCCTATTTATGATATTTCACTTTCACCAACGTAAATACATTCAAAAATAAGAAGCGCGAAATACAACGCTGTCCTGAATAAGAAATGTGGGTGCGATTATATGATTCCTATTTATGATATTTTACTTTCACCAACGTAAATACATTCAAAAATAAGAAGCGCGAAATACAACGCTGGACTGAATAAGAAATGTGGGTGCGATTATATGATTCCTATTTATGATATTTCACTTTCACCAACGTAAATACATTCAAAAATAAGAAGCGCGAAATACAACGGTGGACTGAATAAGAAATGTGTGTGCGATTATATGATTCCTATTTATGATATTTCACTTTCACCAACGTAAATACATTCAAAAATAAGAAGCGCGAAATACAACGCTGTCCTAAATAAGAAATGTGGGTGCGATTATATGATTCCTATTTATGATATTTCACTTTCACCAAGGTAAATACATTCAAAAATAAGAAGCGCGAAATACAACGCTGGACTGAATAAGAAATGTGGGTGCGATTATATGATTCCTATTTATGATATTTCACTTTCACCAACGTAAATACATTCAAAAATAAGAAGCGCAAAATACAACGGTGGACTGAATAAGAAATGTGGGTGCGATTATATGATTCCTATTTATGATATTTTACTTTCACCAACGTAAATACATTCAAAAATAAGAAGCGCGAAATACAACGCTGGACTGAATAAGAAATGTGTGTGCGATTATATGATTCCTATTTATGATATTTCACTTTCACCAACGTAAATACATTCAAAAATAAGAAGCGCAAAATACAACGGTGGACTGAATAAGAAATGTGGGTGCGATTATATGATTCCTATTTATGATATTTCACATTCACCAACGTAAATACATTCAAAAATAAGAAGCGCAAAATACAACGGTGGACTGAATAAGAAATGTGGGTGCGATTATATGATTCCTATTTATGATATTTCACATTCACCAACGTAAATACATTCAAAAATAAGAAGCGCAAAATACAACGGTGGACTGAATAAGAAATGTGGGTGCGATTATATGATTCCTATTTATGATATTTCACTTTCACCAACGTAAATACATTCAAAAATAAGAAGCGCGAAATACAACGCTGTCCTGAATAAGAAATGTGGGTGCGATTATATGATTCCTATTTATGATATTTTACTTTCACCAACGTAAATACATTCAAAAATAAGAAGCGCGAAATACAACGGTGGACTGAATAAGAAATGTGGGTGCGATTATATGATTCCTATTTATGATATTTCACTTTCACCAAGGTAAATACATTCAAAAATAAGAAGCGCGAAATACAACGCTGGACTGAATAAGAAATGTGGGTGCGATTATATGATTCCTATTTATGATATTTTACTTTCACCAACGTAAATACATTCAAAAATAAGAAGCGCGAAATACAACGCTGGACTGAATAAGAAATGTGGGTGCGATTATATGATTCCTATTTATGATATTTCACATTCACCAACGTAAATACATTCAAAAATAAGAAGCGCAAAATACAACGGTGGACTGAATAAGAAATGTGGGTGCGATTATATGATTCCTATTTATGATATTTCACTTTCACCAACGTAAATACATTCAAAAATAAGAAGCGCGAAATACAACGCTGTCCTGAATAAGAAATGTGGGTGCGATTATATGATTCCTATTTATGATATTTTACTTTCACCAACGTAAATACATTCAAAAATAAGAAGCGCGAAATACAACGCTGGACTGAATAAGAAATGTGGGTGCGATTATATGATTCCTATTTATGATATTTCACTTTCACCAACGTAAATACATTCAAAAATAAGAAGCGCAAAATACAACGGTGGACTGAATAAGAAATGTGGGTGCGATTATATGATTCCTATTTATGATATTTCACTTTCACCAACGTAAATACATTCAAAAATAAGAAGCGCGTAATACAACGGTGGACTGAATAAGAAATGTGGGTCCGATTATATGATTCCTATTTATGATATTTCACTTTCACCAACGTAAATACATTCAAAAATAAGAAGCGCGAAATACAACGCTGGACTGAATAAGAAATGTGGGTGCGATTATATGATTCCTATTTATGATATTTCAATTTCACCAACGTAAATACATTCAAAAATAAGAAGCGCAAAATACAACGGTGGACTGAATAAGAAATGTGGGTGCGATTATATGATTCCTATTTATGATATTTCACTTTCACCAACGTAAATACATTCAAAAATAAGAAGCGCGAAATACAACGCTGTCCTAAATAAGAAATGTGGGTGCGATTATATGATTCCTATTTATGATATTTCACTTTCACCAACGTAAATACATTCAAAAATAAGAAGCGCAAAATACAACGGTGGACTGAATAAGAAATGTGGGTCCGATTATATGATTCCTATTTATGATATTTCACTTTCACCAACGTAAATACATTCAAAAATAATAAGCGCGAAATACAACGCTGGACTGAATAAGAAATGTGGGTGCGATTATATGATTCCTATTTATGATATTTCAATTTCACCAACGTAAATACATTCAAAAATAAGAAGCGCAAAATACAACGGTGGACTGAATAAGAAATGTGTGTGCGATTATATGATTCCTATTTATGATATTTCACTTTCACCAACGTAAATACATTCAAAAATAAGAAGCGCGAAATACAACGCTGTCCTAAATAAGAAATGTGGGTGCGATTATATGATTCCTATTTATGATATTTCACTTTCACCAACGAAAATACATTCAAAAATAAGAAGAGCGAAATACAAGGATGGACTGAATAAGAAATGTGTGTGCGATTATATGATTCCTATTTATGATATTTCACTTTCACCAACGTAAATACATTCAAAAATAAGAAGCGCGAAATACAACGGTGGACTGAATAAGAAATGTGGGTGCGATTATATGATTCCTAATTATGATATTTCACTTTCACCAACGTAAATACATTCAAAAATAAGAAGAGCGAAATACAACGAGGACTGAATAAGAAATGTGTGTGCGATTATATGATTCCTATTTATGATATTTTACTTTCACCAACGTAAATACATTCAAAAATAAGAAGCGAGAAATACAACGGTGGACTGAATAAGAAATGTGGGTGCGATTATATGATTCCTATTTATGATATTTCACTTTCACCAACCTAAATACATTCAAAAATAAGAAGCGCGAAATACAACGGTGGACTGAATAAGAAATGTGAGTGCGATTATATGGTTCCTATTTATGATATTTCACTTTCACCAACGTAAATACATTCAAAAATAAGAAGCGCGAAATACAACAGTCGACTGAATAAGAAATGTGGGTCCGATTATATGATTCCTATTTATGATATTTCACTTTCACCAACGTAAATACATTCAAAAATAAGAAGCGAGAAATACAACGGTGGATTGAATAAGAAATGTGGGTCCGATTATATGATTCCACTTTATGATATTTCACTTTCACCAACGTAAATACATTCAAAAATAAGAAGCGCGAAATACAACGATGGACTGAATAAGAAATGTGGGTTCGATTATATGATTCCTATTTATGATATTTAACATTCACCAACGTAAATACACTCAAAAATATGAAGCGGGAAATACAACGATGGACTGAATAAGAAATGTGGGTCCGATTATATGATTCCTATTTATGATATTTCATTTTCACCAACGTAAATACATTCAAAAATAAGAAGCGCGAAATACAACGATGGACTGAATAAGAAATGTGAGTCCGATTATATGATTCCTATTTATGATATTTCACTTTCACCAACGTAAATACATTAAAAAATATGAAGCGCGAAATACAACGATGGACTGAATAAGAAACGTGGGTGCGATTATATGATTCCTATTTATGATATTTCACTTTCACCAACGTAAATACATTAAAAAATATGAAGCGCGAAATACAACGATGGACTGAATAAGAAACGTGGGTGCGATTATATGATTCCTATTTATGATATTTCACTTTCACCAACGTAAATACATTCAAAAATAAGAAGCGCGAAATACAACGATGGACTGAATAAGAAATGTGGGTGCGATTATAAGATTCCTATTAATGAAATTTCACTTTCACCAACGTAAATACATTCAAAAATAAGAAGCGCGAAATACAACGGTGGACTGAATAAGAAATGTGGGTCCGATTATATGATTCCTATTCATTATATTTCACTTTCACCAACGTAAATACATTCAAAAATAAGAAGCGAGAAATACAACGCTGGACTGAATAAGAAATGTGGGTCCGATTATATGATTCCTATTTATGATATTTCACTTTCACCAACGTAAATACATTCAAAAATAAGAAGCGCGAAATACAACGGTGGACTGAATAAGAAATGTGGGTGCGATTATATGATTCCTATTTATGATATTTCACTTTCACCAACGTAAATACATTCAAAAATAAGAAGCGCGAAACACAACGGTGGACTGAATAAGAAATGTGGGTGCGATTATATGATTCCTATTTATGATATTTCACTTTCACCAACGTAAATACATTCAAAAATAAGAAGCGCGAAATACAACGGTGGACTGAATAAGAAATGTGGGTGCGATTATATGATTCCTATTTATGATATTTCACTTTCACCAACGTAAATACATTAAAAAATAAGAAGCGCGAAATACAACGGTGGACTGAATAAGAAATGTGGGTGCGATTATATGATTCCTATTTATGATATTTCACTTTCACCAACGTGAATACTTTCAAAAATAAGAAGCGAGAAATACAACGCTGGACTGAATAAGAAATGTGGGTGCGATTATATGATTCCTATTTATGATATTTCACTTTCACCAACGTAAATACATTCAAAAATAAGAAGCGCGAAATACAACGGTGGACTGAATAAGAAATGTGGGTGCGATTATATGATTCCTATTTATGATATTTCACTTTTACCAACGTAAATACATTAAAAAATAAGAAGCGCGAAATACAACGGTGGACTGAATAAGAAATGTGGGTGCGATTATATGATTCCTATTTATGATATTTCACTTTCACCAACGTGAATACTTTCAAAAATAAGAAGCGAGAAATACAACGCTGGACTGAATAAGAAATGTGGGTGCGATTATATGATTCCTATTTATGATATTTCACTTTCAACAACGTAAATACATTCAAAAATAAGAAGCGCGAAATACAACGGTGGACTGAATAAGATATGTGGGTGCGATTATATGATTCCTATTTATGATATTTCACTTACACCAACGTAAATACATTCAAAAATAAGAAGCGCGAAATACAACGGTGGACTGAATAAGAAATGTGGGTGCGATTATATGATTCCTATTTATGATATTTCACTTTCACCAACGTAAATACATTCAAAAATAAGAAGCGCGAAATACAACGGTGGACTGAATAAGAAATGTGGGTGCGATTATATGATTCCTATTTATGATATTTTACTTTCACCAACCTAAATACATTCAAAAATAAGAAACGCAAAATACAACGCTTGACTGAATAAGAAATGTGGGTGCGATTATATGATTCCTATTTATGATATTTCACTTTCACCAACGTAAATACATTCAAAAATAAGAAGCGCGAAATACAAGATTGGACTGAATAAGAAATGTGGGTGCGATTATAAGATTCCTATTAATGAAATTTCACTTTCACCAACATAAATACATTCAAAAATAAGAAGCGCGAAATACAACGATGGACTGAATAAGAAATGTGGGTCCGATTATATGATTCCTATTCATGATATTTCACTTTCACCAACGTAAATACATTCAAAAATAAGAAGCGCGAAATACAACGGTGGACTGAATAAGAAATGTGGGTCCGATTATATGATTCCTATTTATGATATTTCACTTTCACCAACGTAAATACATTCAAAAATAACAAGCGCGAAATACAACGGTGGACTGAATAAGAAATGTGGGTCCGATTATATGATTCCTATTTATGATATTTCACTTTCACCAACGTAAATACATTCAAAATTAAGAAGCGCGAAATACAACGGTGGACTGAATAAGAAATGTGTGTCCGATTATATGATTCCTATTTATGATATTTCACTTTCACCAACGTAAATACATTCAAAAATAATAAGCGAGAAATACAACGCTGGACTGAATAAGAAATGTGGGTGCGATTATATGATTCCTATTTATGATATTTCACTTTCACCAACGTAAATACATTCAAAAATAATAAGCGAGAAATACAACGCTGGACTGAATAAGAAATGTGGGTGCGATTATATGATTCATATTTATGATATTTCACTTTCACCAACGTAAATACATTCAAAAATAAGAAGCGCGAAATACAACGGTGGACTGAATAAGAAATGTGGGTGCGATTATATGATTCCTATTTATGATATTTCACTTTTACCAACGTAAATACATTCAAAAATCAGAAGCGCGAAATACAACGGTGGACTGAATAAGAAATGTGGGTGCGATTATATGATTCCTATTTATGATATTTCACTTTCACCAACGTAAATACATTGAAAAATAAGAACCGCGAAATACAACGGTGGACTGAATAAGAAATGTGGGTCCGATTATATGATTCCTATTTATGATATTTCACTTTCACCAACGTAAATACATTCAAAAATAAGAAGCGCGAAATACAACAGTCGACTGAATAAGAAATGTGGGTGCGATTATATGATTCCTATTTATGATATTTCACTTTCACCAACGTAAATACATTCAAAAATAAGAAGCGCGAAATACAACAGTCGACTGAATAAGAAATGTGGGTGCGACTATATGATTCCTATTTATGATATTTCACTTTCACCAACGTAAATACATTCAAAAATAAGAACCGCGAAATACAACAGTCGACTGAATAAGAAATGTGGGTGCGATTATATGATTCCTATTTATGATATTTCACTTTCACCAACGTAAATACATTCAAAAATAAGAAGCGCGAAATACAACAGTCGACTGAATAAGAAATGTGGGTGCGATTATATGATTCCTATTTATGATATTTCACTTTCACCAACGTAAATACATTCAAAAATAAGAACCGCGAAATACAACAGTCGACTGAATAAGAAATGTGGGTGCGATTTTATGATTCCTATTTATGATATTTCACTTTCACCAACGTAAATACATTCAAAAATAAGAAGCGCGAAATACAACAGTCGACTGAATAAGAAATGTGGGTGCGATTATATGATTCCTATTTATGATATTTCACTTTCACCAACGTAAATACATTCAAAAATAAGAAGCGCGAAATACAACAGTCGACTGAATAAGAAATGTGGGTGCGATTATATGATTCCTATTTATGATATTTCACTTTCACCAACGTAAATACATTCAAAAATAAGAACCGCGAAATACAACAGTCGACTGAATAAGAAATGTGGGTGCGATTATATGATTCCTATTTATGATATTTCACTTTCACCAACGTAAATACATTCAAAAATAAGAACCGCGAAATACAACGGTGGACTGAATAAGAAATGTGGGTCCGATTATATGATTCCTATTTATGATATTTCACTTTCACCAACGTAAATACATTCAAAAATAAGAAGCGCGAAATACAACAGTCGACTGAATAAGAAATGTGGGTGCGATTATATGATTCCTATTTATGATATTTCACTTTCACCAACGTAAATACATTCAAAAATAAGAAGCGCGAAATACAACAGTCGACTGAATAAGAAATGTGGGTGCGATTATATGATTCCTATTTATGATATTTCACTTTCACCAACGTAAATACATTCAAAAATAAGAAGCGCGAAATACAACAGTCGACTGAATAAGAAATGTGGGTGCGATTATATGATTCCTATTTATGATATTTCACTTTCACCAACGTAAATACATTCAAAAATAAGAATCGCGAAATACAACGGTGGACTGAATAAGAAATGTGGGTCCGATTATATGATTCCTATTTATGATATTTCACTTTCACCAACGTAAATGCATTCAAAAATAAGAACCGCGAAATACAACAGTCGACTGAATATGAAATGTGGGTCCGATTATATGATTCCTATTTATGATATTTCACTTTCTCCAATGTAAATACATTCAAAAATAAGAAGCGCGAAATACAACGGTGGACTGAATAAGAAATGTGGGTGCGATTATATGATTCCTATTTATGATATTTTACTTTCACCAACGTCAATACATTCAAAAATAAGAAGGGCGAAATAACAACGCTGTCCTGAATAAGAAATGTGGGTCCGATTATATGATTCCTATTTATGATATTTCACTTTCACCAACGTAAATACATTCAAAAATAAGAAGCGCGAAATACAACGGTGGACTGAATAAGAAATGTGGGTCCGATTATATGATTCCTATTTATGATATTTCACTTTCACCAACGAAAATACATTCACAAATAAGAAGCGCGAAATACAACGATGGACTGAATAAGAAATGTGGGTCCGATTATATGATTCCTATTTATGATATTTCACTTTCACCAACGTAAATACATTAAAAAATAAGAAGCGCGAAATACAACGCTGGACTGAATAAGAAATGTGGGTGCGATTATATGATTCCTATTTATGATATATCACTTTCACCAACGTAAATACATTCAAAAATAAGAAGCGCGAAATACAACGGTGGACTAAATAAGAAATGTGGGTCCGATTTTATGATTCCTATTTATGATATTTCACTTTCACCAACGTAAATACATTCACAAATAAGAAGCGCGAAATACAACGATGGACTGAATAAGAAATGTGGGTGCGATTATATGATTCCTATTTATGATATTTCACTTTCACCAACGTAAATACATTCAAAAATCAGAAGCGCGAAATACAACGATGGACTGAATAAGAAATGTGGGTCCGATTTTATGATTCCTATTTATGATATTTCACTTTCACCAACGTAAATACATTCACAAATAAGAAGCGCGAAATACAACGGTGGACTGAATAAGAAATGTGGGTGCGATTATATGATTCCTATTTATGATATTTCACTTTCACCAACGTAAATACATTCAAAAATAAGAAGCGCGAAATACAACGGTGGACTGAATAAGAAATGTGGGTCCGATTATATGATTCCTATTTATGATATTTCACTTTCACCAACGTAAATACATTAAAAAAAAAGGAAGCGCGAAATACAACGGTGGACTGAATAAGAAATGTGGGTCCGATTATATGATTCCTATTTATGATATTTCACTTTCACCAACGTAAATACATTCAAAAATAAAAAGCGCGAAATACAACGATGGAATGTATAAGAAATGTGGGTCCGATTATATGATTCCTATTTATGATATTTCACTTTAACCAACGTAAATACATTCAAAAATAAGAAGCGAGAAATACAACGCTGGACTGAATAAGAAATGTGAGTGCGATTATATGATTCCTATTTATGATATTTCACTTTCACGAACGTAAATACATTAAAAAAAAAGAAGCGCGAAATACAACGGTGGACAGAATAAGAAATGTGGGTCCTATTATATGATTCCTATTTATGATATTTCACTTAACCAACGTAAATACATTCAAAAATAAGAAGCGCGAAATACAACGGTGGACTGCATAAGAAATGTGGGTGCGATTATATGATTCCTATTTATGATATTTCACTTTCACCAACGTAAATACATTCAAAAATAAGAAGCGCGAAATACAACGGTGGACTGCATAAGAAATGTGGGTGCGATTATATGATTCCTATTTATGATATTTCACTTTCACCAACGTAAATACATTCAAAAATAAGAAGCGCGAAATACAACGGTGGACTGCATAAGAAATGTGGGTGCGATTATATGATTCCTATTTATGATATTTCACTTTCACCAACGGAAATACATTCAAAAATCAGAAGCGCGAAATACAACGGTGGACTGAATAAGAAATGTGGGTGCGATTATATGATTCCTATTTATGATATTTCACTTTCACCAACGTAAATACATTCAAAAATAAGAAGCGCGAAATACAACGCTGGACTGAATAAGAAATGTGTGTCCGATTATATGATTCCTATTTATGATATTTCACTTTTACCAACGTAAATACATTCAAAAATCAGAAACGCGAAATACAACGGTGGACTGCATAAAAAATGTGGGTGCGATTATATGATTCCTATTTATGATATTTCACTTTCACCAACGTAAATACATTCAAAAATCAGAAGCGCGAAATACAACGCTGGACTGAATAAGAAATGTGTGTCCGATTATATGATTCCTATTTATGATATTTCACTTTTACCAACGTAAATACATTCAAAAATAAGAAGAGCGAAATACAACGGTGGACTGCATAAAAAATGTGGGTGCGATTATATGATTCCTATTTATGATATTTCACTTTCACCAACGTAAATACATTCAAAAATAAGAAGCGCGAAATACAACAGTCGACTGAATAAGAAATGTGGGTGCGATTATATGATTCCTATTTATGATATTTCACTTTCACCAACGTAAATACATTCAAAAATAAGAAGCGCGAAATACAACGCTGGACTGAATAAGAAATGTGGGTGCGATTATATGATTCCTATTTATGATATTTCACTTTCACCAACGTAAATACATTCAAAAATAAGAAGCGCGAAATACAACGGTGGACTGCATAAGAAATGTGGGTGCGATTATATGATTCCTATTTATGATATTTCACTTTCACCAACGTAAATACATTCAAAAATCAGAAGCGCGAAATACAACGGTGGACTGCATAAGAAATGTGGGTGCGATTATATGATTCCTATTTATGATATTTCACTTTCACCAACGTAAATACATTCAAAAATCAGAAGCGCGAAATACAACGGTGGACTGAATAAGAAATGTGGGTGCGATTATATGATTCCTATTTATGATATTTCACTTTCACCAACGGAAATACATTCAAAAATCAGAAGCGCGAAATACAACGGTGGACTGAATAAGAAATGTGGGTGCGATTATATGATTCCTATTTATGATATTTCACTTTCACCAACGTAAATACATTCAAAAATAAGAAGCGCGAAATACAACGGTGGACTGAATAAGAAATGTGCGTGCGATTATATGATTCCTATTTATGATATTTCACTTTTACCAACGTAAATACATTCAAAAATCAGAAGCGCGAAATACAACGCTGGACTGAATAAGAAATGTGGGTGCGATTATATGATTCCTATTTATGAAATTTCACTTTCACCAACGTAAATACATTCAAAAATAAGAACCGCGAAATACAACAGTCGACTGAATAAGAAATGTGGGTCCGATTATATGATTCCTATTTATGATATTTCACTTTCACCAACGTAAATACATTCAAAAATAAGAAGCGCGAAATACAACAGTCGACTGAATAAGAAATGTGGGTGCGATTATATGATTCCTATTTATGATATTTCACTTTCAACAACGTAAATACATTCAAAAATAAGAAGCGCGAAATACAACGCTGGACTGAATAAGAAATGTGTGTCCGATTATATGATTCCTATTTATGATATTTCACTTTCACCAACGTAAATACATTCAAAAATAAGAAGCGCGAAATACAACGGTGGACTGAATAAGAAATGTGGGTGCGATTATATGATTCCTATTTATGATATTTCACTTTTACCAACGTAAATACATTCAAAAATCAGAAGCGCGAAATACAACGGTGGACTGCATAAGAAATGTGGGTGCGATTATATGATTCCTATTTATGATATTTCACTTTCACCAACGTAAATACATTCAAAAATAAGAAGCGAGAAATACAACGCTGGACTGAATAAGAAATGTGGGTGCGATTATATGATTCCTATTTATGATATTTCACTTTCACCAACGTAAATACATTCACAAATAAGAAGCGCGAAATACAACGATGGACTGAATAAGAAATGTGGGTCCGATTATATGATTCCTATTTATGATATTTCACTTTCACCAACGTAAATACATTAAAAAATAAGAAGCGCGAAATACAACGCTGGACTGAATAAGAAATGTGCGTGCGATTATATGATTCCTATTTATGATATTTCACTTTCACCAACATAAATACATTAAAAAAAAAGAAGCGCGAAATACAACGGTGGACTGAATAAGAAATGTGGGTCCGATTATATGATTCCTATTTATGATATTTCACTTTCACCAACGTAAATACATTCAAAAATAAAAAGCGCGAAATACAACGATGGACTGTATAAGAAATGTGGGTCCGATTATATGATTCCTATTTATGATATTTCACTTAACCAACGTAAATACATTCAAAAATAAGAAGCGAGAAATACAACGCTGGACTGAATAAGAAATGTGAGTGCGATTATATGATTCCTATTTATGATATTTCACTTTCACCAACGTAAATACATTCACAAATAAGAAGCGCGAAATACAACGCTGGACTGAATAAGAAATGTGGGTCCGATTATATGATTCCTATTTATGATATTTCACTTTCACCAACGTAAATACATTCAAAAATAAGAAGCGCAAAATACAACGGTGGACTGAATAAGAAATGTGGGTCCGATTATATGATTCCTATTAATGAAATTTCACTTTCACCAACGGAAATACATTAAAAAATAAAAAGCACGAAATACAACACTGGACTGAATAAGAAATCTGGGTGCGATTATAAGATTTCTATTAATGAAATTTCACTTTCACCAACGTAAATACATTCAAAAATAAGAAGCGCGAAACACAACGTTGGACTGAATAAGAAATGTGTGTGCGATTATAAGATTCCTATTTATGAAATTTCACTTTCACCAACGTAAATACATTCAAAAATAAGAAGCGCGAAATACTACGTTGGACTGAATAAGAAATGTGGGTGCGATTATAAGATTCTTATTTATGAAATTTCACTTTCACCAACGTAAATACATTCAAAAATAAAAAGCGCGATATACAACGTTGGACTGAATAAGAAATGTGGGTGCGATTATAAGATTCCTATTGATGAAATTTCACTTTCACCAACGTAAACACTTTCAAAAATAAGAAGCGGGAAATACAACGCTGGACTGAATAAGAAATGTGGGTGCGATTACAAGATTCCTATTTATGAAATTTCACTTTCACCAACGTAAATACATTCAAAAATAAGAAGCGCGAAATACAACGTTTGACTGAATAAGAAATGTGGGTGCGATTATAAGATTCCTATTTATGAAATTTCACTTTCACCAACGTAAATACATTCAAAAATAAGAAGGACGAAATACAACGCTGGACTGAATAAGAAATGTGGGTGCGATTATAAGATTCCTATTTATAGAATTTCACTTTCACCAACGTAAATATATTCAAAAATTAGAAGCGCGAAATACAACGCTGGACTGAATAAGAAATGTGTGTCCGATTATATGATTCCTATTAATTAAATTTCACCTTCACCAACGTAAATACATTCAAAAATAAGAAGCACGAAATACAACGTTGGACTGAATAAGAAATGTGGGTGCGATTATAAGATTCCTATTAATGAAATTTCACTTTCACCAACGTAAATACACTCAAAAATAAGAAGCACGAAATACAACGCTAAACTGAATAAGAAATGTGGGTGCGATTATAAGATTCCTATTCATGAAATTTCACTTTCACCAACGTAAATACATTCAAAAATAAGAACCGCGAAATACAACGTTGGACTGAATAAGAAATGTGTGTGCGATTATAAGATTCCTATTTATGAAATTTCACTTTCACCAACGTAAATACATTCAAAAATAAGAAGGATGAAATACAACGCTGGACTGAATAAGAAATGTGTGTGCGACTATAAGATTCCTATTTATAGAATTATCACTTACACCAACGTAAATATATTCAAAAATAAGAAGCGCGAAATACAACGCTGGACTGAATAAGAAATGTGCGTCCGATTATATGATTCCTATTAATTAAATTTCACCTTCACCAACGTAAATACATTCAAAAATAAGAAGCGCGAAATACAACGTTGGACTGAATAAGAAATGTGTGTGCGATTATAAGATTCCTATTTATGAAATTTCACTTTCACCAACGTAAATACATTCAAAAATAAGAAGCGCGAAATACTACGTTGGACTGAATAAGAAATGTGGGTGCGATTATAAGATTCTTATTTATGAAATTTCACTTTCACCAACGTAAATACATTCAAAAATAAAAAGCGCGATATACAACGTTGGACTGAATAAGAAATGTGGGTGCGATTATAAGATTCCTATTGATGAAATTTCACTTTCACCAACGTAAACACTTTCAAAAATAAGAAGCGGGAAATACAACGCTGGACTGAATAAGAAATGTGGGTGCGATTACAAGATTCCTATTTATGAAATTTCACTTTCACCAACGTAAATACATTCAAAAATAAGAAGCGCGAAATACAACGTTTGACTGAATAAGAAATGTGGGTGCGATTATAAGATTCCTATTTATGAAATTTCACTTTCACCAACGTAAATACATTCAAAAATAAGAAGGACGAAATACAACGCTGGACTGAATAAGAAATGTGGGTGCGATTATAAGATTCCTATTTATAGAATTTCACTTTCACCAACGTAAATATATTCAAAAATTAGAAGCGCGAAATACAACGCTGGACTGAATAAGAAATGTGTGTCCGATTATATGATTCCTATTAATTAAATTTCACCTTCACCAACGTAAATACATTCAAAAATAAGAAGCACGAAATACAACGTTGGACTGAATAAGAAATGTGGGTGCGATTATAAGATTCCTATTAATGAAATTTCACTTTCACCAACGTAAATACACTCAAAAATAAGAAGCACGAAATACAACGCTAAACTGAATAAGAAATGTGGGTGCGATTATAAGATTCCTATTCATGAAATTTCACTTTCACCAACGTAAATACATTCAAAAATAAGAACCGCGAAATACAACGTTGGACTGAATAAGAAATGTGTGTGCGATTATAAGATTCCTATTTATGAAATTTCACTTTCACCAACGTAAATACATTCAAAAATAAGAAGGATGAAATACAACGCTGGACTGAATAAGAAATGTGTGTGCGACTATAAGATTCCTATTTATAGAATTATCACTTACACCAACGTAAATATATTCAAAAATAAGAAGCGCGAAATACAACGCTGGACTGAATAAGAAATGTGCGTCCGATTATATGATTCCTATTAATTAAATTTCACCTTCACCAACGTAAATACATTCAAAAATAAGAAGCGCGAAATACAACGTTGGACTGAATAAGAAATGTGGGTGCGATTATAAGATTCCTATTTATGAAATTTCACTTTCACCAACGTAAATACATTCAAAAATAAGAAGCGCGAAATACAACGTTGGACTGAATAAGAAATGTGGGTGCGATTATAAGATTCCTATTTATGAAATTTCACTTTCACCAACGGAAATACATTCAAAAATAAGAAGCGCGAAATACAACGTTGGACTGAATAAGAAATGTGGGTACGATTATAAGATTCCTATTTATGAAATTTCACTTTCACCAACGTAAATACATTCAAAAATAAGAAGCGCGAAATACAACGTTGGACTGAATAAGAAATGTGGGTGCGATTATAAGATTCCTATTCATGAAATTTCACTTTCACCAACGTAAATACATTCAAAAATAAGAAGCGCGAAATACAACGTTGGACTGAATAAGAAATGTGGGTGCGATTATAAGATTCCTATTTATGAAATTTCACTTTCACCAACGTAAATACATTCAAAAATAGGAAGCGCGATATACAACGTTGGACTGAATAAGAAATGTGGGTGCGATTATAAGATTCCTACTAATGAAATTTCACTTTTACCAACGCAAATACATTCAAAAATAAGAAGCACGAAATACAATGCTGGACAGAATAAGAAATGTGGGTGCGATTATAAGATTCCTATTTATGAAATTTCACTTTCATCACCGTAAATACATTCAAAAATAAGAAGCACGAAATACAACGCTAGACTGAATAAGAAATGTGGGTGCGATTATAAGATTCCTATTCATGAAATTTCACTTTCACCAACGTAATTACCTTCAATATTAAGAAGCGCGACATACAACGCTGGACTGAATAAGAAATGTGTGTCCGATTATATGATTCCTATTTATGAAATTTCACTTTCACCAACGAAAATGCATTCAAAAATAAGAAGCGCGAAATACAACGCTGGACTGAATAAGAAATGTGGGTGCGATTATAAGATTTCTATTAATGAAATTTCACTTTCACCAACGTAAATACATTCAAAAATAAGAAGCGCGAAATACAACGCTGGACTGAATAAGAAATGTGGGTGCGATTATAAGATTTCTATTAATGAAATTTCACTTTCACCAACGTAAATACATTCAAAAATAAGAAGCGCGAAATACAACGCTGGACTGAATAAGAAATGTGGGTGCGATTATAAGATTCCTATTTATGAAATTTCACTTTCACCAACGTAAATACATTCAAAAATAAGAAGCGCGAAATACAACGTTGGACTGAATAAGAAATGTGGGTGCGATTATAAGATTCCTATTTATGAAATTTCACTTTCACCAACGTAAATACATTCAAAAATAAGAAGGACGAAATACAACGCTGGACTGAATAAGAAATGTGGGTGCGATTATAAGATTCCTATTTATAGAATTTCACTTTCACCAGCTTAAATATATTCAAAAATAAGAAGCGCGAAATACAACGCTGGACTGAATAAGAAATTTTTGTCCGATTATATGATTCCTATTAATTAAATTGCACCTTCACCAACGTAAATGCATTCAAAAATAAGAAGCGCGAAATACAACTCTGGACTGAATAAGAAATGTTTGTGCGATTATAAGATTCCTATTTATGAAATTTCACTTTCAGCAACGTAAATACATTCAAAAATAAGAAGCGCGATATACAACGTTGGACTGAATAAGAAATGTGGGTTCGATTATAAGATTCGTACTAATGAAGTTTCACATTTACCAACGCAAATACATTCAAAAATAAGAAGCACGAAATACAATGCTGGACTGAATAAGAAATGTGGGTGCGATTATAAGATTCCTATTTATGAAATTTCACTTTCACCAACGTAAATGCATTCAAAAATAAGACGCGCGAAATACAACGCTGGACTGAATAAGAAATGTTTGTGCGATTATAAGATTCCTATTTATGGAATTTCACTTTCACCAACGTAAATACATTCAAAAATAAGAAGCGCGAAATACAACGTTGGACTGAATAAGAAATGTGGGTGCGATTATAAGATTCCTATTAATGAAATTTCACTTTCACCAACGTAATTACCTTCAAAATTATGAAGCGCGACATACAACGCTGGACTGAATAAGAAATGTGTGTCCGATTATATGATTCCTATTTATGAAATTTCACTTTCACCAACGAAAATGCATTCAAAAATAAGAAGCGCGAAATACAACGCTGAACTGAATAAGAAATGTGGGTGCGATTATAAGATTCCTATTCATGAAATTTCACTTTCACCAACGTAATTACCTTCAAAATTATGAAGCGCGACATACAACGCTGGACTGAATAAGAAATGTGTGTCCGATTATATGATTCCTCTTTATGAAATTTCACTTTCACCAACGTAAATACATTCAAAAATAAGAAGCGCGATATACAACGTTGGACTGAATAAGAAATGTGGGTGCGATTATAAGACTCCTATTAATGAAATTTCACTTTCACCACCGTAAATACATTCAAAAATAAGAAGCACGAAATACAACGCTGGACTGAATAAGAAATGTGGGTGCGATTATATGATTACTATTTATGAAATTTCACTTTCACCAACGAAAATGCATTCAAAAATAAGAAGCGTGAAATACAACGCTGGACTGAATAAGAAATGTGTGTCCGTTTATATGATTCCTATTTATGAAATTTCACTTTCACCAACGAAAATGCATTCAAAAATAAGAAGCGCGAAATACAACGCTGGACTGAATAAGAAATGTGGGTGCGATTATAAGATTTCTATTAATGAAATTTCACTTTCACCAACGTAAATACATTCAAAAATAAGAATCGCGAAACACAACGTTGGACTGAATAAGAAATGTGTGTGCGATTATAAGATTCCTATTTATGAAATTTCACTTTCACCAACGTAAATACATTCAAAAATAAGAAGCGCGAAATACTACGTTGGACTGAATAAGAAATGTGGGTGCGATTATAAGATTCCTATTTATGAAATTTCACTTTCACCAACGGAAATACTTTCAAAAATAAGAAGCGCGAAATACAACGTTGGACTGAATAAGAAATGTGGGTACGATTATAAGATTCCTATTTATGAAATTTCACTTTCACCAACGTAAACACTTTCAAAAATAAGAAGCGCGAAATACAACGCTGGACTGAATAAGAAATGTGTGTGCGATTATAAGATTCCTATTTATGAAATTTCACTTTCACCAACGTAAATACATTCAAAAATAAGAAGCACGATATACAACGTTGGACTGAATAAGAAATGTGGGTGCGATTATAAGATTCCTACTAATGAAATTTCACTTTTACCAACGCAAATACATTCAAAAATAAGAAGCACGAAATACAATGCTGGACTCAATAAGAAATGTGGGTGCGATTATAAGATTCCTATTTATGAAATTTCACTTTCACCAACGTAAATGCATTCAAAAATAAGAAGCGCGAAATACAACTCTGGACTGAATAAGAAATGTTTGTGCGATTATAAGATTCCTATTTATGAAATTTCACTTTCACCAACGTAAATACATTCAAAAATAAGAAGCGCGATATACAACGTTGGACTGAATAAGAAATGTGGGTGCGATTATAAGATTCCTACTAATGAAATTTCACTTTTACAAACGCAAATACATTCAAAAATAAGAAGCACGAAATACAATGCTGGACTGAATAAGAAATGTGGGAGCGATTATAAGATTGCTATTTATGAAATTTCACTTTCACCAACGTAAATGCATTCAAAAATAAGAAGCGCGAAATACAACGCTGGACTGAATAAGAAATGTTTGTGCGATTATAAGATTCCTATTTATGAAATTTCACTTTCACCAACGTAAACACTTTCAAAAATAAGAAGCGCGAAATACAACGCTGGACTGAATAAGAAATGTGGGTGCGATTATAAGATTTCTATTAATGAAATTTCACTTTCACCAACGTAAATACATTCAAAAATAAGAAGCACGAAATACAACGTTGGACTGAATAAGAAATGTGTGTGCGATTATAAGATTCCTATTTATGAAATTTGACTTTCACCAACGTAAATACATTCAAAAATAAGAAGCACGAAATACAACGCTGGACTGAATAAGAAATGTGGGTGCGATTATAAGAATCCTATTTATGAAATTTGATTTTCACCAACGTAATTACCTTCAAAATTAAGAAGCGCGACATACAACGCTGGACTGAATAAGAAATGTGTGTCCGATTATATGATTTCTATTTATGAAATTCCTCTTTCACCAACGAAAATGCATTCAAAAATAAGAATCGCGAAATACAACGCTGGACTGAATAAGAAATGTGGGTGCGATTATAAGATTCCTATTTATGAAATTTCACTTTCACCAACGTAAATACATTCAAAAATGAGAAGCACGAAATACAATGCTGGACTGAATAAGAAATGTGGGTGCGATTATAAGATTCCTATTTATGAAATTTCACTTTCACCAACGTAAATGCATTCAAAAATAAGAAGCGCGAAATACAACTCTGGACTGAATAAGAAATGTTTGTGCGATTATAAGACTCCTATTTATGAAATTTCACTTTCACCAACGTAAATACATTCAAAAATAAGAAGCGCGATATACAACGTTGGACTGAATAAGAAATGTGGGTGCTATTATAAGATTCCTACTAATGAAATTTCACTTTTACCAACGCAAATACATTCAAAAATACGAAGCACGAAATACAATGCTGGACTGAATAAGAAATGTGGGTGCGATTATAAGATTCCTATTTATGAAATTTCACTTTCACCAACGTAAATGCATTCAAAAATAAGAAGCGCGAAATACAACGCTGGACTGAATAAGAAATGTGGGTGCGATTATAAGATTCCTATTTATGAAATTTCACTTTCACCAACGTAAATACATTCAAAAATAAGAAGCGTGAAATACATCGCTGGACTGAATAAGAAATGTGGGTGCGATTATAAGATTCCTATTTATGAAATTTCACTTTCACCAACGTAAATACATTCAAAAATAAGAAGCGTGAAATACATCGCTGGACTGAATAAGAAATGTGGGTGCGATTATAAGATTCTTATTTATGAAATTTGACTTTCACCAACGTAAATACATTCAAAAATAAGAAGCACGAAATACAACGGTGGACTGAATAAGAAATGTGGGTGCGATTATAAGAATCCTATTTATGAAATTTGACTTTCACCAACGTAATTACCTTCAAAATTAAGAAGCGCGACATACAACGCTGGACTGAATAAGAAATGTGTGTACGATTATATGATTCCTATTTATGAAATTTCACTTTCACCAACGAAAATGCATTCAAAAATAAGAAGCGCGATATACAACGTTGGACTGAATAAGAAATGTGGGTTCGATTATAAGATTCGTACTAATGAAGTTTCACATTTACCAACGCAAATACATTCAAAAATAAGAAGCACGAAATACAATGCTGGACTGAATAAGAAATGTGAGTGCGATTATAAGATTCCTATTTATGAAATTTCACTTTCACCAACGTAAATGCATTCAAAAATAAGACGCGCGAAATACAACGCTGGACTGAATAAGAAATGTTTGTGCGATTATAAGATTCCTATTTATGGAATTTCACTTTCACCAACGTAAATACATTCAAAAATAAGAAGCGCGAAATACAACGTTGGACTGAATAAGAAATGTGGGTGCGATTATAAGATTCCTATTAATGAAATTTCACTTTCACCAACGTAATTACCTTCAAAATTATGAAGCGCGACATACAACGCTGGACTGAATAAGAAATGTGTGTCCGATTATATGATTCCTATTTATGAAATTTCACTTTCACCAATGAAAATGCATTCAAAAATAAGAAGCGCGAAATACAACGCTGAACTGAATAAGAAATGTGGGTGCGATTATAAGATTCCTATTCATGAAATTTCACTTTCACCAACGTAATTACCTTCAAAATTATGAAGCGCGACATACAACGCTGGACTGAATAAGAAATGTGTGTCCGATTATATGATTCCTCTTTATGAAATTTCACTTTCACCAACGTAAATACATTCAAAAATAAGAAGCGCGATATACAACGTTGGACTGAATAAGAAATGTGGGTGCGATTATAAGACTCCTATTAATGAAATTTCACTTTCACCACCGTAAATACATTCAAAAATAAGAAGCACGAAATACAACGCTGGACTGAATAAGAAATGTGGGTGCGATTATATGATTACTATTTATGAAATTTCACTTTCACCAACGAAAATGCATTCAAAAATAAGAAGCGTGAAATACAACGCTGGACTGAATAAGAAATGTGTGTCCGTTTATATGATTCCTATTTATGAAATTTCACTTTCACCAACGAAAATGCATTTAAAAATAAGAAGCGCGAAATACAACGCTGGACTGAATAAGAAATGTGGGTGCGATTATAAGATTTCTATTAATGAAATTTCACTTTCACCAACGTAAATACATTCAAAAATAAGAATCGCGAAACACAACGTTGGACTGAATAAGAAATGTGTGTGCGATTATAAGATTCCTATTTATGAAATTTCACTTTCACCAACGTAAATACATTCAAAAATAAGAAGCGCGAAATACTACGTTGGACTGAATAAGAAATGTGGGTGCGATTATAAGATTCCTATTTATGAAATTTCACTTTCACCAACGGAAATACTTTCAAAAATAAGAAGCGCGAAATACAACGTTGGACTGAATAAGAAATGTGGGTACGATTATAAGATTCCTATTTATGAAATTTCACTTTCACCAACGTAAACACTTTCAAAAATAAGAAGCGCGAAATACAACGCTGGACTGAATAAGAAATGTGTGTGCGATTATAAGATTCCTATTTATGAAATTTCACTTTCACCAACGTAAATACATTCAAAAATAAGAAGCACGATATACAACGTTGGACTGAATAAGAAATGTGGGTGCGATTATAAGATTCCTACTAATGAAATTTCACTTTTACCAACGCAAATACATTCAAAAATAAGAAGCACGAAATACAATGCTGGACTCAATAAGAAATGTGGGTGCGATTATAAGATTCCTATTTATGAAATTTCACTTTCACCAACGTAAATGCATTCAAAAATAAGAAGCGCGAAATACAACTCTGGACTGAATAAGAAATGTTTGTGCGATTATAAGATTCCTATTTATGAAATTTCACTTTCACCAACGTAAATACATTCAAAAATAAGAAGCACGATATACAACGTTGGACTGAATAAGAAATGTGGGTGCGATTATAAGATTCCTACTAATGAAATTTCACTTTTACAAACGCAAATACATTCAAAAATAAGAAGCACGAAATACAATGCTGGACTGAATAAGAAATGTGGGAGCGATTATAAGATTGCTATTTATGAAATTTCACTTTCACCAACGTAAATGCATTCAAAAATAAGAAGCGCGAAATACAACGCTGGACTGAATAAGAAATGTTTGTGCGATTATAAGATTCCTATTTATGAAATTTCACTTTCACCAACGTAAACACTTTCAAAAATAAGAAGCGCGAAATACAACGCTGGACTGAATAAGAAATGTGGGTGCGATTATAAGATTTCTATTAATGAAATTTCACTTTCACCAACGTAAATACATTCAAAAATAAGAAGCACGAAATACAACGTTGGACTGAATAAGAAATGTGTGTGCGATTATAAGATTCCTATTTATGAAATTTGACTTTCACCAACGTAAATACATTCAAAAATAAGAAGCACGAAATACAACGCTGGACTGAATAAGAAATG
Source organism: Acanthosepion lycidas (assembly GCA_963932145.1). Classification (NCBI taxonomy): domain Eukaryota; kingdom Metazoa; phylum Mollusca; class Cephalopoda; order Sepiida; family Sepiidae; genus Acanthosepion; species Acanthosepion lycidas. The sequence goes on from OZ010602.1 coordinate 14,359,535, forward strand.
TGGGTGCGATTATAAGAATCCTATTTATGAAATTTGATTTTCACCAACGTAATTACCTTCAAAATTAAGAAGCGCGACATACAACGCTGGACTGAATAAGAAATGTGTGTCCGATTATATGATTTCTATTTATGAAATTCCTCTTTCACCAACGAAAATGCATTCAAAAATAAGAATCGCGAAATACAACGCTGGACTGAATAAGAAATGTGGGTGCGATTATAAGATTCCTATTTATGAAATTTCACTTTCACCAACGTAAATACATTCAAAAATGAGAAGCACGAAATACAATGCTGGACTGAATAAGAAATGTGGGTGCGATTATAAGATTCCTATTTATGAAATTTCACTTTCACCAACGTAAATGCATTCAAAAATAAGAAGCGCGAAATACAACTCTGGACTGAATAAGAAATGTTTGTGCGATTATAAGACTCCTATTTATGAAATTTCACTTTCACCAACGTAAATACATTCAAAAATAAGAAGCGCGATATACAACGTTGGACTGAATAAGAAATGTGGGTGCTATTATAAGATTCCTACTAATGAAATTTCACTTTTACCAACGCAAATACATTCAAAAATACGAAGCACGAAATACAATGCTGGACTGAATAAGAAATGTGGGTGCGATTATAAGATTCCTATTTATGAAATTTCACTTTCACCAACGTAAATGCATTCAAAAATAAGAAGCGCGAAATACAACGCTGGACTGAATAAGAAATGTGGGTGCGATTATAAGATTCCTATTTATGAAATTTCACTTTCACCAACGTAAATACATTCAAAAATAAGAAGCGTGAAATACATCGCTGGACTGAATAAGAAATGTGGGTGCGATTATAAGATTCCTATTTATGAAATTTCACTTTCACCAACGTAAATACATTCAAAAATAAGAAGCGTGAAATACATCGCTGGACTGAATAAGAAATGTGGGTGCGATTATAAGATTCCTATTTATGAAATTTGACTTTCACCATCGTAAATAAATTCAAAAATAAGAAGCACGAAATACAACGGTGGACTGAATAAGAAATGTGGGTGCGATTATAAGAATCCTATTTATGAAATTTGACTTTCACCAACGTAATTACCTTCAAAATTAAGAAGCGCGACATACAACGCTGGACTGAATAAGAAATGTGTGTACGATTATATGATTCCTATTTATGAAATTTCACTTTCACCAACGAAAATGCATTCAAAAATAAGAATCGCGAAATACTACGCTGGACTGAATAAGAAATGTGGGTGCGATTATAAGATTTCTATTTATGAAATTTCACTTTAACCAACGTAAATACATTCAAAAATAAGAAGCGCGAAACACAACGTTGGACTGAATAAGAAATGTGTGTGCGATTATAAGATTCCTATTTATGAAATTTCACTTTCACCAACGTAAATACATTCAAAAATAAGAAGCGCGAAATACTACGTTGGACTGAATAAGAAATGTGTGTGCGATTATAAGATTCCTATTTATGAAATTTCACTTTCACCAACTTAAACACTTTCAAAAATAAGAAGCGCGAAATACAACGCTGGACTGAATAAGAAATGTGGGTGCGATTATAAGATTTCTATTAATGAAATTTCACTTTCACCAACGTAAATACATTCAAAAATAAGAAGCGCGAAACACAACGTTGGACTGAATAAGAAATGTGTGTGCGATTATAAGATTCCTATTTATGAAATTTCACTTTCACCAACGTAAATACATTCAAAAATAAGAAGCGCGAAATACTACGTTTGACTGAATAAGAAATGTGGGTGCGATTATAAGATTCCTATTTATGAAATTTCACTTTCACCAACGTAAATACATTCAAAAATAAGAAGCGCGATATACAACGTTGGACTGAATAAGAAATGTGGGTGCGATTATAAGATTCCTACTAATGAAATTTCACTTTTACCAACGCAAATACATTCAAAAATAAGAAGCACGAAATACAATGCAGGACTGAATAAGAAATGTGGGTGCGATTATAAGATTCCTATTTATGAAATTTCACTTTCACCAACGAAAATACATTGAAAAATAAGAAGCACGAAATACAACGCTGGACTGAATAAGAAATGTAGGTGCGATTATAAGATTCCTATTCATGAAATTTCACTTTCACCAACGTAATTACCTTCAAAATTAAGAAGCGCGACATACAACGCTGGACTGAATAAGAAATGTGTGTCCGATTATATGATTCCTATTTATGAAATTTCACTTTCACCAACGAAAATGCATTCAAAAATAAGAAGCGCGAAATACAACGCTGGACTGAATAAGAAATGTGGGTGCGATTGTAAGATTTCTATTAATGAAATTTCACTTTCACCAACGTAAATACATTCAAAAATAAGAAGCGCGAAATACAACGCTGGACTGAATAAGAAATGTGGGTGCGATTATAAGATTTCTATTAATGAAATTTCACTTTCACCAACGTAAATACATTCAAAAATAAGAAGCGCGAAATACAACGCTGGACTGAATAAGAAATGTGGGTGCGATTATAAGATTCCTATTTATGAAATTTCACTTTCACCAACGTAAATACATTCAAAAATAAGAAGCGCGAAATACAACGTTGGACTGAATAAGAAATGTGGGTGCGATTATAAGATTCCTATTTATGAAATTTCAGTTTCACCAACGTAAATACATTCAAAAATAAGAAGGACGAAATACAACGCTGGACTGAATAAGAAATGTGGGTGCGATTGTAAGATTTCTATTAATGAAATTTCACTTTCACCAACGTAAATACATTCAAAAATAAGAAGCGCGAAATACAACGCTGGACTGAATAAGAAATGTGGGTGCGATTATAAGATTTCTATTAATGAAATTTCACTTTCACCAACGTAAATACATTCAAAAATAAGAAGCGCGAAATACAACGCTGGACTGAATAAGAAATGTGGGTGCGATTATAAGATTTCTATTAATGAAATTTCACTTTCACCAACGTAAATACATTCAAAAATAAGAAGCGCGAAATACAACGCTGGACTGAATAAGAAATGTGGGTGCGATTATAAGATTCCTATTTATGAAATTTCACTTTCACCAACGTAAATACATTCAAAAATAAGAAGCGCGAAATACAACGTTGGACTGAATAAGAAATGTGGGTGCGATTATAAGATTCCTATTTATGAAATTTCAGTTTCACCAACGTAAATACATTCAAAAATAAGAAGGACGAAATACAACGCTGGACTGAATAAGAAATGTGGATGCGATTATAAGATTCCTATTTATGAAATTTCACTTTCACCAACTTAAATATATTCAAAAATGAGAAGCGCGATATACAACGCTGGACTGAAAAAGAAATTTGTGTCCGATTATATGATTCCTATTAATTAAATTGCACCTTCACCAACGTAAATGCATTCAAAAATAAGAAGCGCGAAATACAACTCTGGACTGAATAAGAAATGTTTGTGCGATTATAAGATTCCTATTTATGAAATTTCACTTTCAGCAACGTAAATACTTTCAAAAATAAGAAGCGCGATATACAACGTTGGACTGTATAAGAAATGTGGGTGCGATTATAAGATTCCTACTAAAGAAATTTCACTTTTACCAACGCAAATACATTCAAAAATAAGAAGCACGAAATACAATGCTGGACTGAATAAGAAATGTGGGTGCGATTATAAGATTCCTATTTATGAAATTTCACTTTCACCAACGTAAATGCATTCAAAAATAAGACGCGCGAAATACAACGCTGGACTGAATAAGAAATGTTTGTGCGATTATAAGTTTCCTATTTATGGAATTTCACTTTCACCAACGTAAATACATTCAAAAATAAGAAGCGCGAAATACAACGTTGGACTGAATAAGAAATGTGCGTGCGATTATAAGATTCCTATTAATGAAATTTCACTTTCACCAACGTAAATACATTCAAAAATAAGAAGCACGAAATACAACGCTGGACTGAATAAGAAATGTGGGTGCGATTATAAGATTCCTATTTACGAAATTTCACTTTCACCAACGAAAATGCATTCAAAAATAAGAAGTGCAAAATACAACGCTGGTCTGAATAAGAAATGTGGGTGCGACTATAAGATTCTTATTTATGAAATTTCACTTTCACCAACGTAAATGCTTTCAAAAATAAGAAGCGCGAAATACAACGTTGGACTGAATAAGAAATGTGGGTGCGATTATAAGATTTCTATTAATGAAATTTCACTTTCACCAACGTAAATACATTCAAAAATAAGAAGCGCGAAACACAACGTTGGACTGAATAAGAAATGTTTGTGCGATTATAAGATTCCTATTTATGAAATTTCACATTCACCAACGTAAATACATTCAAAAATAAGAAGCGCGAAATACTACGTTGGACTGAATAAGTAATGGGGTGCGATTATAAGATTCCTATTTATGAAATTTCACTTTCACCAACGTAAACACTCTCAAAAATAAGAAGCGCGAAATACAACGCTGGACTGAATAAGAAATGTGGGTGCGATTATAAGATTCCTATTTATGAAATTTCACTTTCACCAACGTAAATGCATTCAAAAATAAGAAGCGCGAAATACAACGCTGGACTGAATAAGAAATGTGGGTGCGATTATAAGATTTCTATTTATGAAAATTCACTTTCACCAACGTAAATACATTCAAAAATAAGAAGCGCGAAATTCAACGCTGGACTGAATAAGAAATGTGGGTGCGATTATAAGATTCCTATTAATGAAATTTCACTTTCACCAACGTAAATACATTCAAAAATAAGAAGCACGAAATACAACGCTGGACTGAATAAGAAATGTGGGTGCGATTATAAGATTCCTATTTATGAAATTTCACTTTCACCAACGTAAATGCATTCAAAAATAAGAAGCGCGAAATACAACGCTGGACTGAATAAGAAATGTGGATGCGATTATAAGATTCCTATTTATGAAATTTCACCTTCACCAACGTAAATACATTCAAAAATAAGAAGCGCGAAATACAACGCTGGACTGAAGAAGAAATGAGGGTGCGATTATAAGATTCCTATTTATGAAATTTCACCTTCACCAACGTAAATACATTCAAAAATAAGAAGCGCGAAATACAACGCTGGACTGAATAAGAAATGTGTGTCCGATTATATGATTCCTATTCATGAAATTTCACCTTCACCAACGTAAATACATTCAAAAATAAGAAGCGCGAAATACAACGTTGGACTGAATAAGAAATGTGGGTGCGATTATTAGATTCCTATTTATGAAATTTCAATTTCACCAACGGAAATACATTCAAAAATAAGAAGCGCGAAATACAACGTTGGACTGAATAAGAAATGTGGGTCCGATTATAAGATTCCTATTTATGAAATTTCACTTTCACCAACGTAATTACCTTCAAAATTAAGAAGCGCGACATACAATGCTGGACTGAATAAGAAATGTGTGTCCGATTATATGATTCCTATTTATGAATTTTCACTTTCACCAACGAAAATGCATTCAAAAATAAGAAGCGCGAAATACAACGCTGGACTGAATAAGAAATGTGGGTGCGATTATAAGATTTCTATTAATGAAATTTCACTTTCACCAACGTAAATACATTCAAAAATAAGAAGCGCGAAATACAACGCTGGACTGAATAAGAAATGTTGGTGCGATTATAAGATTCCTATTTATGAAATTTCACTTTCACCAACGTAAATACATTCAAAAATAAGAAGCACGAAATACAACGCTGGACTGAATAAGAAATGTGGGTGCGATTATAAGATTCCTATTTATGAAATTTCACTTTCAACAACGTAAATGCATTCAAAAATAAGAAGTGTGAAATACAACGCTGGACTGAATAAGAAATGTGGGTGCGATTATAAGATTTCTATTTATGAAATTTCACTTTCACCAACGTAAATACATTCAAAAATAAGAAGCGCGAAATACAACGCTGGACTGAATAAGAAATGTGGGTGCGATTATAAGATCCCTATTTATGAAATTTCACTTTCACCAACGTAAATACATTCAAAAATAAGAAGCGCGAAATACAACGTTGGACTGAATAAGAAATGTGGGTGCGATTATAAGATTCCTATTTATGAAATTTCATTTTCACCAACGTAAATGCATTCAAAAATAAGAAGCGCGAAATACAACGCTGGACTGAATAAGAAATGTGGGTGCGATTATAAGATTCCTATTTATGAAATTTCACTTTCACAAACGCAAATACATTCAAAAACAAGAAGCACGAAATACAATGCTGGACTGAATAAGAAATGTGGGTGCGATTATAAGATTCCTATTTATGAAATTTCACTTTCACCAACGTAAATGCATTCAAAAATAAGAAGCGCGACATACAACGCTGGACTGAATAAGAAATGTGTGTCCGATTATATGATTCCTATTTATGAATTTTCACTTTCACCAACGAAAATGCATTCAAAAATAAGAAGCGCGAAATACAACGCTGGACTGAATAAGAAATGTGGGTGCGATTATAAGATTTCTATTAATGAAATTTCACTTTCACCAACGTAAATACATTCAAAAATAAGAAGCGCGAAATACAACGCTGGACTGAATAATAAATGTGGGTGCGATTATAAGATTCCTATTTATGAAATTTCACTTTCACCAACGTAAATACATTCAAAAATGAGAAGCACGAAATACAACGCTGGACTGAATAAGAAATGTGGGTGCGATTATAAGATTCCTATTTATGAAATTTCACTTTCACCAACGTAAATACATTCAAAAATAAGAAGCGCGACATACAACGCTGGACTGAATAAGAAATGTGTGTCCGATTATATGATTCCTATTTATGAATTTTCACTTTCACCAACGAAAATGCATTCAAAAATAAGAAGCGCGAAATACAACGCTGGACTGAATAAGAAATGTGGGTGCGATTATAAGATTTCTATTAATGAAATTTCACTTTCACCAACGTAAATACATTCAAAAATGAGAAGCACGAAATACAACGCTGGACTGAATAAGAAATGTGGGTGCGATTATAAGATTCCTATTTATGAAATTTCACTTTCACCAACGTAAATACATTCAAAAATAAGAAGCATGAAATACAACGCTGGACTGAATAAGAAATGTGGGTGCGATTATAAGATTCCTATTTATGGAATTTCACTTTCACCAACGTAAATACATTCAAAAATAAGAAGCACGAAATACAACGTTGGACTGAATAAGAAATGTGGCTGCGATTATAAGATTCCTATTTATGAAATTTCATTTTCACCAACGTAATTACCTTCAAAATTAAGAAGCGCGACATACAACGCTCGACTGAATAAGAAATGTGTGTCCGATTATATGATTCCTATTTATGAAATTTCACATTCACCAACGAAAATGCATACAAAAATAAGAAGCGCGAAATACAACGCTGGATTGAATAAGAAATGTGGGTGCGATCATAAGATTCCTATTTATGAAATTTCACTTTCACCAACGTAAATGCATTCAAAAGTAAGAAGCGTGAAATACAACGCTGGACTGAATAAGAAATGTGGGTGCGATTATAAGATTCATATTTATGAAATTTCACTTTCACCAACGTAAATACATTCAAAAATAAGAAGCACGAAATACAACGTTGGACTGAATAAGAAATGTGTGTGCGATTATAAGATTCCTATTTATGAAATTTCACTTTCACCAACGTAAATACATTCAAAAATAAGAAGCGCGAAATACAACGCTGGACTGAATAAGAAATGTGTGTCCGATTATATGATTCCTATTTATGAAATTTCACTTTCACCAACGTAATTACCTTCAAAAATAAGAAGCGCGAAATACAACGCTGGACTGAATAAGAAATGTGTGTCCGATTATATGATTCCTATTTATGAAATTTCACTTTCACCAACGTAAATAAATTCAAAAATAAGAAGCGCGGAATACAACGTTGGACTGAATAAGAAATGTGGGTGCGATTATAAGATTCCTATTTATGAAATTTCACTTTCACCAACGTAAATACATTCAAAAATAAGAAGCACGAAATACAACGCTGGACTGAATAAGAAATGTGGGTGCGATTAAAAGATTCCTATTTATGAAATTTCACTTTCACCAACGTAAATACATTCAAAAATAAGAAGCACGAAATACAACGCTGGACTGAATAAGAAATGTGGGTGCGATTATAAGATTCCTATTAATGAAATTTCACTTTCACCAACGTAAATACATTCAAAAATAAGAAGCGCGTCATACAACGCTGGACTGAATAAGAAATGTGTGTCCGATTATATGATTCCTATTTATGAAATTTCACTTTCACCAACGTAAATACATTCAAAAATAAGAAGCACGAAATACAACGCTGGACTGAATAAGAAATGTGGGTGCGATTATAAGATTCCTATTTATGAAATTTCACTTTCACCAACGTAAATAAATTCAAAAATAAGAAGCGCGAAATACAACGTTGGACTGAATAAGAAATGTGGGTGCGATTATAAGATTCCTATTTATGAAATTTCACTTTCACCAACGTAAATACATTCAAAAATAAGAAGCACGAAATACAACGCTTGACTGAATAAGAAATGTGGGTGCGATTATAAGATTCCTATTTATGAAATTTCACTTTCACCAACGTAAATACATTCAAAAAGAAGAAGCACGAAATACAACGCTGGACTGAATAAGAAATGTGGGTGCGATTATAAGATTCCTATTTATGAAATTTCACTTTCACCAACGTAAATAAATTCAAAAATAAGAAGCGCGAAATACAACGCTGGACTGAATATGAAATGTGGGTGCGATTATAAGATTCCTATTTATGAAATTTCACTTTCACCAACGTAAATAAATTCAAAAATAAGAAGCGCGAAATACAACGTTGGACTGAATAAGAAATGTGGGTGCAATTATAAGATTCCTATTTATGAAATTTCACATTCACCAACGTAAATAAATTCAAAAATAAGAAGCGCGAAATACAACGTTGGACTGAATAAGAAATGTGGGTGCGATTATAAGATTCCTATTTATGAAATTTCACTTTCACCAACGTAATTACCTTCAAAATTAAGAAGCGCGACATACAACGCTGGACTGAATAAGAAATGTGTGTCCGATTATATGATTCCTATTTATGAAATTTCACTTTCACCAACGAAAATGCATTCAAAAATAAGAAGCGCGAAATACAACGCTGGACTGAATAAGAAATGTGGGTGCGATTATAAGATTCCTATTAATGAAATTTCACTTTCACCAACGTAAATACATTCAAAAATAAGAAGCGTGAAATACAACGCTGGACTGAATAAGAAATGTGGGTGCGATTATAAGATTCCTATTTATGAAATTTGACTTTCACCAACGTAAATACATTCAAAAATAAGAAGCACGAAACACAACGCTGGACTGAATAAGAAATGTGGGTGCGATTATAAGATTCCTATTAATGAAATTTCACTTTCACCAACGTAAATACATTCAAAAATATGAAGCGCGACATACAACGCTGGACTGAATAAGAAATGTGTGTCCGATTATATGATTCCTATTTATGAAATTTCACTTTCACCAACGTAAATTCATTCAAAAATAAGAAGCACGAAATACAACGCTGGACTGAATAAGAAATGTGGGTGCGATTATAAGATTCCTATTTATGAAATTTCACTTTCACCAACGTAAATGCATTCAAAAATAAGAAGCGCGAAATACAACGTTGGACTGAATAAGAAATGTGGCTGCGATTATAAGATTCCTATTTATGAAATTTCATTTTCACCAACGTAATTACCTTCAAAATTAAGAAGCGCGACATACAACGCTCGACTGAATAAGAAATGTGTGTCCGATTATATGATTCCTATTTATGAAATTTCACATTCACCAACGAAAATGCATACAAAAATAAGAAGCGCGAAATACAACGCTGGATTGAATAAGAAATGTGGGTGCGATCATAAGATTCCTATTTATGAAATTTCACTTTCACCAACGTAAATGCATTCAAAAGTAAGAAGCGTGAAATACAACGCTGGACTGAATAAGAAATGTGGGTGCGATTATAAGATTCATATTTATGAAATTTCACTTTCACCAACGTAAATACATTCAAAAATAAGAAGCACGAAATACAACGTTGGACTGAATAAGAAATGTGTGTGCGATTATAAGATTCCTATTTATGAAATTTCACTTTCACCAACGTAAATACATTCAAAAATAAGAAGCGCGAAATACAACGCTGGACTGAATAAGAAATGTGTGTCCGATTATATGATTCCTATTTATGAAATTTCACTTTCACCAACGTAATTACCTTCAAAAATAAGAAGCGCGAAATACAACGCTGGACTGAATAAGAAATGTGTGTCCGATTATATGATTCCTATTTATGAAATTTCACTTTCACCAACGTAAATAAATTCAAAAATAAGAAGCGCGGAATACAACGTTGGACTGAATAAGAAATGTGGGTGCGATTATAAGATTCCTATTTATGAAATTTCACTTTCACCAACGTAAATACATTCAAAAATAAGAAGCACGAAATACAACGCTGGACTGAATAAGAAATGTGGGTGCGATTAAAAGATTCCTATTTATGAAATTTCACATTCACCAACGTAAATACATTCAAAAATAAGAAGCACGAAATACAACGCTGGACTGAATAAGAAATGTGGGTGCGATTATAAGATTCCTATTAATGAAATTTCACTTTCACCAACGTAAATACATTCAAAAATAAGAAGCGCGTCATACAACGCTGGACTGAATAAGAAATGTGTGTCCGATTATATGATTCCTATTTATGAAATTTCACTTTCACCAACGTAAATACATTCAAAAATAAGAAGCACGAAATACAACGCTGGACTGAATAAGAAATGTGGGTGCGATTATAAGATTCCTATTTATGAAATTTCACTTTCACCAACGTAAATAAATTCAAAAATAAGAAGCGCGAAATACAACGTTGGACTGAATAAGAAATGTGGGTGCGATTATAAGATTCCTATTTATGAAATTTCACTTTCACCAACGTAAATACATTCAAAAATAAGAAGCACGAAATACAACGCTTGACTGAATAAGAAATGTGGGTGCGATTATAAGATTCCTATTTATGAAATTTCACTTTCACCAACGTAAATACATTCAAAAAGAAGAAGCACGAAATACAACGCTGGACTGAATAAGAAATGTGGGTGCGATTATAAGATTCCTATTTATGAAATTTCACTTTCACCAACGTAAATAAATTCAAAAATAAGAAGCGCGAAATACAACGCTGGACTGAATATGAAATGTGGGTGCGATTATAAGATTCCTATTTATGAAATTTCACTTTCACCAACGTAAATAAATTCAAAAATAAGAAGCGCGAAATACAACGTTGGACTGAATAAGAAATGTGGGTGCAATTATAAGATTCCTATTTATGAAATTTCACATTCACCAACGTAAATAAATTCAAAAATAAGAAGCGCGAAATACAACGTTGGACTGAATAAGAAATGTGGGTGCGATTATAAGATTCCTATTTATGAAATTTCACTTTCACCAACGTAATTACCTTCAAAATTAAGAAGCGCGACATACAACGCTGGACTGAATAAGAAATGTGTGTCCGATTATATGATTCCTATTTATGAAATTTCACTTTCACCAACGAAAATGCATTCAAAAATAAGAAGCGCGAAATACAACGCTGGACTGAATAAGAAATGTGGGTGCGATTATAAGATTCCTATTAATGAAATTTCACTTTCACCAACGTAAATACATTCAAAAATAAGAAGCGTGAAATACAACGCTGGACTGAATAAGAAATGTGGGTGCGATTATAAGATTCCTATTTATGAAATTTGACTTTCACCAACGTAAATACATTCAAAAATAAGAAGCACGAAACACAACGCTGGACTGAATAAGAAATGTGGGTGCGATTATAAGATTCCTATTAATGAAATTTCACTTTCACCAACGTAAATACATTCAAATATATGAAGCGCGACATACAACGCTGGACTGAATAAGAAATGTGTGTCCGATTATATGATTCCTATTTATGAAATTTCACTTTCACCAACGTAAATTCATTCAAAAATAAGAAGCACGAAATACAACGCTGGACTGAATAAGAAATGTGGGTGCGATTATAAGATTCCTATTTATGAAATTTCACTTTCACCAACGTAAATGCATTCAAAAATAAGAAGCGCGAAATACAACGTTGGACTGAATAAGAAATGTGGCTGCGATTATAAGATTCCTATTTATGAAATTTCATTTTCTCCAACGTAATTACCTTCAAAATTAAGAAGCGCGACATACAACGCTGGACTGAATAAGAAATGTGTGTCCGATTATATGATTCCTATTTATGAAATTTCATTTTCACCAACGAAAATGGATACAAAAATAAGAAGCGCGAAATACAACACTGGACTGAATAAGAAATGTGGGTGCGATTATAAGATTCCTATTTATGAAATTTCACTTTCACCAACGTAAATGCATTCAAAAATAAGAAGCGTGAAATACAACGCTGGACTGAATAAGAAATGTGGGTGCGATTATAAGATTCCTATTTATGAAATTTGACTTTCACCAACGTAAATACATTCAAAAATAAGAAGCACGAAATACAACGCTGGACTGAATAAGAAATGTGGGTGCGATTATAAGATTCCTATTTATGAAATTTCACTTTCACCAACGTAAATACATTCAAAAATAAGAAGCGCGAAATACAACGTTGGACTGAATAAGAAATGTGGGTGCGATTATAAGATTCCTATTTATGAAATTTCACTTTCACCAACGTAATTACCTTCAAAATTAAGAAGCGCGACATACAACGCTGGGCTGAATAAGAAATAGGTGTCCGATTATATGATTCCTATTTATGAAATTTCACTTTCACCAACGTAAATACATTAAAAAATAAGAAGCGCGAAATACAACGTTGGACTGAATAAGAAATGTGGGTGCGATTATAAGATTCCTATTTATGAAATTTCACTTTCACCAACGTAAATACATTCAAAAATAAGAAGCGTGAAATACATCGCTGGACTGAATAAGAAATGTGGGTGCGATTATAAGATTCCTATTAATGAAATTTCACTTTCACCAACGTAAATACTTTCAAAAATAAGAAGCGTGAAATACATCGCTGGACTGAATAAGAAATGTGGGTGCGATTATAAGATTCCTATTTATGAAATTTCACTTTCACCAACGTAAATACATTCAAAAATAAGAAGCGTGAAATACATCGCTGGACTGAATAAGAAATGTGGGTGCGATTATAAGATTCCTATTTATGAAATTTCACTTTCACCAACGTAAATACATTCAAAAATAAGAAGCGTGAAATACATCGCTGCACTGAATAAGAAATGTGGGTGCGATTATAAGATTCCTATTTATGAAATTTCACTTTCACCAACGTAAATACATTCAAAAATAAGAAGCGTGAAATACATCGCTGGACTGAATAAGAAATGTGGGTGCGATTATAAGATTCCTATTTATGAAATTTCACTTTCACCAACGTAAATACATTCAAAAATAAGAAGCGTGAAATACATCGCTGGACTGAATAAGAAATGTGGGTGCGATTATAAGATTCCTATTCATGAAATTTCACTTTCCCCAACGTAAATACATTCAAAAATAAGAAGCGTGAAATACATCGCTGGACTGAATAAGAAATGTGGGTGCGATTATAAGATTCCTATTTATGAAATTTCACTTTCACCAACGTAAATACATTCAAAAATAAGAAGCGTGAAATACATCGCTGGACTGAATAAGAAGTGTGGTCCGATTATAAGATTCCTATTTATGAAATTTCACTTTCACCAACGTAAATACATTCAAAAATAAGAAGCGTGAAATACATCGCTGGTCTGAATAAGAAATGTGGGTGCGATTATAAGATTCCTATTTATGAAATTTCACTTTCACCAACGTAAATACATTCAAAAATAAGAAGCGTGAAATACATCGCTGGACTGAATAAGAAATGTGGGTGCGATTATAAGATTCCTATTAATGAAATTTCACTTTCACCAACGTAAATACATTCAAAAATAAGAAGCGTGAAATACAACGTTGGACTGAATAAGAAATGTGGGTGCGATTATAAGATTCCTATTTATGAAATTTCACTTTCACCAACGTAATTACCTTCAAAATTAAGAAGCGCGACATACATCGCTGGACTGAATAAGAAATGTGGGTGCGATTATAAGATTCCTATTTATGAAATTTCACTTTCACCAACGTAAATACATTCAAAAATAAGAAGCGTGAAATACATCGCTGGACTGAATAAGAAATGTGGGTGCGATTATAAGATTCCTATTTATGAAATTTCACTTTCACCAACGTAAATACATTCAAAAATAAGAAGCGTGAAATACATCGCTGGACTGAATAAGAAATGTGGGTGCGATTATAAGATTCCTATTTATGAAATTTCACTTTCACCAACGTAAATACATTCAAAAATAAGAAGCGTGAAATACATCGCTGGACTGAATAAGAAATGTGGGTGCGATTATAAGATTCCTATTCATGAAATTTCACTTTCCCCAACGTAAATACATTCAAAAATAAGAAGCGTGAAATACATCGCTGGACTGAATAAGAAATGTGGGTGCGATTATAAGATTCCTATTTATGAAATTTCACTTTCACCAACGTAAATACATTCAAAAATAAGAAGCGTGAAATACATCGCTGGACTGAATAAGAAATGTGGGTCCGATTATAAGATTCCTATTTATGAAATTTCACTTTCACCAACGTAAATACATTCAAAAATAAGAAGCGTGAAATACATCGCTGGACTGAATAAGAAATGTGGGTGCGATTATAAGATTCCTATTTATGAAATTTCACTTTCACCAACGTAAATACATTCAAAAATAAGAAGCGTGAAATACATCGCTGGACTGAATAAGAAATGTGGGTGCGATTATAAGATTCCTATTAATGAAATTTCACTTTCACCAACGTAAATAAATTCAAAAATAAGAAGCGTGAAATACAACGCTGGACTGAATAAGAAATGTGGGTGCGATTATAAGATTCCTATTTATGAAATTTCACTTTCACCAACGTAATTACCTTCAAAATTAAGAAGCGCGACATACATCGCTGGACTGAATAAGAAATGTGGGTGCGATTATAAGATTCCTATTTATGAAATTTCACTTTCACCAACGTAAATACATTCAAAAATAAGAAGCGTGAAATACATCGCTGGACTGAATAAGAAATGTGGGTGCGATTATAAGATTCCTATTTATGAAATTTCACTTTCACCAACGTAAATACATTCAAAAATAAGAAGCGTGAAATACATCGCTGGACTGAATAAGAAATGTGGGTGCGATTATAAGATTCCTATTCATGAAATTTCACTTTCACCAACGTAAATACATTCAAAAATAAGAAGCGTGAAATACATCGCTGGACTGAATAAGAAATGTGGGTGCGATTATAAGATTCCTATTTATGAAATTTCACTTTCACCAACGTAAATACATTCAAAAATAAGAAGCGTGAAATACATCGCTGGACTGAATAAGAAATGTGGGTGCGATTATAAGATTCCTATTCATGAAATTTCACTTTCCCCAACGTAAATACATTCAAAAATAAGAAGCGTGAAATACATCGCTGGACTGAATAAGAAATGTGGGTGCGATTATAAGATTCCTATTTATGAAATTTCACTTTCACCAACGTAAATACATTCAAAAATAAGAAGCGTGAAATACATCGCTGGACTGAATAAGAAATGTGGGTCCGATTATAAGATTCCTATTTATGAAATTTGACTTTCACCAACGTAAATACATTCAAAAATAAGAAGCGTGAAATACATCGCTGGACTGAATAAGAAATGTGGGTGCGATTATAAGATTCCTATTTATGAAATTTCACTTTCACCAACGTAAATACATTCAAAAATAAGAAGCGTGAAATACATCGCTGGACTGAATAAGAAATGTGGGTGCAATTATAAGATTCCTATTAATGAAATTTCACTTTCACCAACGTAAATACATTCAAAAATAAGAAGCGTGAAATACAACGTTGGACTGAATAAGAAATGTGGGTGCGATTATAAGATTCCTATTTATGCAATTTCACTTTCACCAACGTAATTACCTTCAAAATTAAGAAGCGCAACATACATCGCTGGACTGAATAAGAAATGTGGGTGCGATTATAAGATTCCTATTTATGAAATTTCACTTTCACCAAAGTAAATACATTCAAAAATAAGAAGCGTGAAATACATCGCTGGACTGAATAAGAAATGTGGGTGCGATTATAAGATTACTATTTATGAAATTTCACTTTCACCAACGTAAATACATTCAAAAATAAGAAGCGTGAAATACATCGCTGGACTGAATAAGAAATGTGGGTGCGATTATAAGATTCCTATTTATGAAATTTCACTTTCACCAACGTAAATACATTCAAAAATAAGAAGCGTGAAATACATCGCTGGACTGAATAAGAAATGTGGGTGCGATTATAAGATTCCTATTTATGAAATTTCACTTTCACCAACGTAAATACATTCAAAAATAAGAAGCGTGAAATACAACGCTGGACTGAATAAGAAATGTGGGTGCGATTATAAGATTCCTATTTATGAAATTTCACTTTCACCAACGTAAATACATTCAAAAATAAGAAGCGTGAAATACATCGCTGGACTGAATAAGAAATGTGGGTGCGATTATAAGATTCCTATTTATGAAATTTCACTTTCACCAACGTATATACATTCAAAAATAAGAAGCGTGAAATACATCGCTGGACTGAATAAGAAATGTGGGTGAGATTATAAGATTCCTATTTATGAAATTTCACTTTCACCAACGTAAATACATTCAAAAATAAGAAGCGTGAAATACATCGCTGGACTGAATAAGAAATGTGGGTGCGATTATAAGATTCCTATTTATGAAATTTCACTTTCACCAACGTAAATACATTCAAAAATAAGAAGCGTGAAATACATCGCTGGACTGAATAAGAAATGTGGGTGCGATTATAAGATTCCTATTTATGAAATTTCACTTTCACCAACGTAAATACATTCAAAAATAAGAAGCGTGAAATACATCGCTGGACTGAATAAGAAATGTGGGTGCGATTATAAGATTCCTATTTATGAAATTTCACTTTCACCAACGTAAATACATTCAAAAATAAGAAGCGTGAAATACATCGCTGGACTGAATAAGAAATGCGGGTGCGATTATAAGATTCCTATTTATGAAATTTCACTTTCAGCAACGTAAATACATTCAAAAATAAGAAGCGTGAAATACAACGTTGGACTGAATTAGAAATGTGGGTGCGATTATAAGATTCCTATTAATGAAATTTCACTTTCACCAACGTAAATACATTCAAAAATAAGAAGCGTGAAATACAACGCTGGACTGAATAAGAAATGTGGGTGCGATTATAAGATTCCTATTAATGAAATTTCACTTTCACCAACGTAAATACATTCAAAAATAAGAAGCGTGAAATACAACGCTGGACTGAATAAGAAATGTGGGTGCGATTATAAGATTCCTATTTATGAAATTTCACTTTCACCAACGTAAATACATTCAAAAATAAGAAGCACGAAATACAACGCTGGACTGAATAAGAAATGTGGGTGCGTTTATAAGATTCCTATTTATGAAATTTCACTTTCACCAACGTAAATACATTTTAAAATAAGAAGCGCGAAATACAACGTTGGACTGAATAAGAAATGTGGGTGCGATTATAAGATTCCTATTGATGAAATTTCACTTTCACCAACGTAATTACCTTCAAAATTAAGAAGCGCGACATACAACGCTGGACTGAATAAGAAATGTGTGTCCGATTATATGATTCCTATTTATGAAATTTCACTTTTACCAACGAAAATGCATTCAAAAATAAGAAGCTCGAAATACAACGCTGGACTGAATAAGAAATGTGGCTGCGATTATAAGATTCCTATTAATGAAATTTCACTTTCACCAACGTAAATACATTCAAAAATAAGAAGCGTGAAATACAACGCTGGACTGAATAAGAAATGTGGGTGCGATTATAAGATTCCTATTTATGAAATTTCACATTCACCAACGTCAATACATTCAAAAATAAGAAGCGCGAAATACAACGTTGGACTGAATAAGAAATGTGGGTGCGATTATAAGATTCCTATTAATGAAATTTCACTTTCACCAACGTAAATACATTCAAAAATAAGAAGCACGAAATACAACGCTGGACTGAATGAGAAATGTGGGTGCGATTATAAGATTCCTATTAATGAAATTTCACTTTCACCAACGTAAATACATTCAAAAATAAGAAGCGCGAAACACAACGTTGGACGGAATAAGAAATATCTGTCCGATTATAAGATTCCTATTTATGAAATTTCACTTTCACCAACGTAAATACATTCAAAAATAAGAAGCTCGAAATACAACTTTTGACTGAATAAGAAATGTGGGTGCGATTATAAGATTCCTATTAATGAAATTTCACTTTCACCAACGTAAATACATTCAAAAATAAGAAGCACGAAATACAACGCTGGACTGAATGAGAAATGTGGGTGCGATTATAAGATTCCTATTTATGAAATTTCACTTTCACCAGCGTAAATACATTCAAAAATAAGAAGCGCGAAATACAACGCTGGACTGAATGAGAAATGTGTGTCCGATTATATGATTCCTATTAATTAAATTTCACCTTCACCAACGTAAATACATTCAAAAATAAGAAGCGCGAAATACAACTTTGGACTGAATAAGAAATGTGGGTGCGATTATAAGATTCCTCTTTATGAAATTTCACTTTCACCAACGTAATTACCTTCAAAATTAAGAAGCGCGAAATACAACGTTGGACTGAATAAGAAATGTGGGTGCGATTATAAGATTCCTATATATGAAATTTCACTTTCCCCAACGTAAATACATTCAAAAATTAAGAAGCGCGAAATACAACGTTGGACTGAATAAGAAAGGTGGGTGCGATTATAAGATTCCTATTTATGAAATTTCACTTTCACCAACGTAAATACATTCAAAAATAAGACGCGCGAAATACAACGGTGGACTGAATAAGAAATGTGGGTGCGATTATAAGATATCTATTTATGAAATTTCACAATCACCAACGTAATTACCTTCAAAATTAAGAAGCGCGACATACAACGCTGGACTGAATAAGAAATGTGTGTCCGATTATATGATTCCTATTTATGAAATTTCACTTTCACCAACGAAAATGCATTCAAAAATAAGAAGCGCAAAATACAACGCTGGACTGAATAAGAAATGTGTGTCCGATTATATGATTCCTATTTATGAAATTTCACTTTCACCAACGAAAATGCATTCAAAAATAAGAAGCGCGAAATACAACGCTGGACTGAATAAGAAATGTGGGTGCGATTATAAGATTCCTATTAATGAAATTTCACTTTCACCAACGTAAATACATTCAAAAATAAGAAGCACGAAATACAACGCTGGACTGAATGAGAAATGTGGGTGCGATTATAAGATTCCTATTAATGAAATTTCACTTTCACCAACGTAAATACATTCAAAAATAAGAAGCGCGAAACACAACGTTGGACGGAATAAGAAATGTCTGTCCGATTATAAGATTCCTATTTATGAAATTTCACTTTCACCAACGTAAATACATTCAAAAATAAGAAGCGCGAAATACAACTTTTGACTGAATAAGAAATGTGGGTGCGATTATAAGATTCCTATTAATGAAATTTCACTTTCACCAACGTAAATACATTCAAAAATAAGAAGCACGAAATACAACGCTGGACTGAATGAGAAATGTGGGTGCGATTATAAGATTCCTATTTATGAAATTTCACTTTCACCAGCGTAAATACATTCAAAAATAAGAAGCGCGAAATGCAACGCTGGACTGAATAAGAAATGTGTGTCCGATTATATGATTCCTATTAATTAAATTTCACCTTCACCAACGTAAATACATTCAAAAATAAGAAGCGCGAAATACAACGCCGGACTGAATAAGAAATGTGGGTGCGATTATAAGATATCTATTTATGAAATTTCACAATCACCAACGTAATTACCTTCAAAATTAAGAAGCGCGAAATACAACGTTGGACGGAATAAGAAATGTCTGTCCGATTATAAGATTCCTATTTATGAAATTTCACTTTCACCAACGTAAATACATTCAAAAATAAGTAGCGCGAAATACAACGTTGGAGTGAATAAGAAATGTGGGTGCGATTATAAGATTCCTATTAATGAAATTTCACTTTCACCAACGTAAATACATTCAAAAATAAGAAGCACGAAATACAACGCTGGACTGAATGAGAAATGTGGGTCCGATTATAAGATTCCTATTTATGAAATTTCACTATCACCAGCGTAAATACATTCAAAAATAAGAAGCGCGAAATACAACGCTGGACTGAATAAGAAATGTGTGTCCGATTATATGACTCCTATTAATTAAATTTCACCTTCACCAACGTAAATACATTCAAAAATAAGAAGCGCGACATACAACGCTGGACTGAATAAGAAATGTGTGTCCGATTATATGATTCCTATTTATGAAATTTCACTTTCACCAACGAAAATGCATTCAAAAATAAGAAGCGCGAAATACAACGCTGGACTGAATAAGAAATGTGGGTGCGATTATAAGATTCCTATTAATGAAATTTCACTTTCACCAACGTAAATACATTCAAAAATAAGAAGCACGAAATACAACGCTGGACTGAATGAGAAATGTGGGTGCGATTATAAGATTCCTATTTATGAAATTTCACTTTCACCAGCGTAAATACATTCAAAAATAAGAAGCGCGAAATACAACGCTGGACTGAATAAGAAATGTGTGTCCGATTATATGATTCCTATTTATGAAATTTCACTTTCACCAACGAAAATGCATTCAAAAATAAGAAGCGCGAAATACAACGCTGGACTGAATAAGAAATGTGGGTGCGATTATAAGATTCCTATTAATGAAATTTCACTTTCACCAACGTAAATACATTCAAAAATAAGAAGCACGAAATACAACGCTGGACTGAATGAGAAATGTGGGTGCGATTATAAGATTCCTATTAATGAAATTTCACTTTCACCAACGTAAATACATTCAAAAATAAGAAGCGCGAAACACAACGTTGGACGGAATAAGAAATGTCTGTCCGATTATAAGATTCCTATTTATGAAATTTCACTTTCACCAACGTAAATACATTCAAAAATAAGAAGCGCGAAATACAACTTTTGACTGAATAAGAAATGTGGGTGCGATTATAAGATTCCTATTAATGAAATTTCACTTTCACCAACGTAAATACATTCAAAAATAAGAAGCACGAAATACAACGCTGGACTGAATGAGAAATGTGGGTGCGATTATAAGATTCCTATTTATGAAATTTCACTTTCACCAGCGTAAATACATTCAAAAATAAGAAGCGCGAAATACAACGCTGGACTGAATAAGAAATGTGTGTCCGATTATATGATTCCTATTAATTAAATTTCACCTTCACCAACGTAAATACATTCAAAAATAAGAAGCGCGAAATACAACTTTGGACTGAATAAGAAATGTGGGTGCGATTATAAGATTCCTCTTTATGAAATTTCACTTTCACCAATGTAATTACCTTCAAAATTAAGAAGCGCGAAATACAACGTTGGACTGAATAAGAAATGTGGGTGCGATTATAAGATTCCTATTTATGAAATTTCACTTTCACCAACGTAAATACATTCAAAAAATAAGAAGCGCGAAATACAACGTTGGACTGAATAAGAAAGGTGGGTGCGATTATAAGATTCCTATTTATGAAATTTCACTTTCACCAACGTAAATACATTCAAAAATAAGAAGCACGAAATACAACGCCGGACTGAATAAGAAATGTGGGTGCGATTATAAGATATCTATTTAGGAAATTTCACAATCACCAACGTAATTACCTTCAAAATTAAGAAGCGCGACATACAACGCTGGACTGAATAAGAAATGTGTGTCCGATTATATGATTCCTATTTATGAAATTTCACTTTCACCAACGAAAATGCATTAAAAAATAAGAAGCGCGAAATACAACGCTGGACTGAATAAGAAATGTGTGTCCGATTATATGATTCCTATTTATGAAATTTCACTTTCACCAACGAAAATGCATTCAAAAATAAGAAGCGCGAAATACAACGCTGGACTGAATAAGAAATGTGGGTGCGATTATAAGATTCCTATTAATGAAATTTCACTTTCACCAACGTAAATACATTCAAAAAAAAGAAGCGCGAAACACATCGTTGGACTGAATAAGAAATGTGGGTGCGATTATAAGATTCCTATTTATGAAATTTCACTTTCACCAACGTAAATACATTCAAAATTAAGAAGCGCGAAATACAACGTTGGACTGAATAAGAAATGTGGGTGCGATTATAAGATTCCTATTAATGAAATTTCACTTTCACCAACGTAAATACATTCAAAAATAAGAAGCGCGAAATACAACGTTGGACTGAATAAGAAATGTGGGTGCGATTATAAGATTCCTATTTATGAAATTTCACTTTCACCAGAGTAAATACATTCAAAAATAAGAAGCGCGAAATACAACGCAGGACTGAATAAGAAATGTGTGTCCGATTATATGATTCCTATTAATTAAATTTCACCTTCACCAACGTAAATACATTCAAAAATAAGAAGCGCGAAATACAACGTTGGACTGAATAAGAAATGTGGGTGCGATTATAAGATTCCTATTTATGAAATTTCACTTTCACCAACGGAAATACTTTCAAAAATAAGAAGCGAGAATTACAACGTTGGACTGAATAAGAAATGTGGGTGCGATTATAAGATTCCTCTTTATGAAATTTCACTTTCACCAACGTAATTACCTTCAAAATTAAGAAGCGCGAAATACAACGTTGGACTGAATAAGAAATGTGGGTGCGATTATAAGATTCCTATTAATGAAATTTCACTTTCACCAACGTAAATACATTCAAAAAATAAGAAGCGCGAAATACAACGTTGGACTGAATAAGAAAGGTGGGTGCGATTATAAGATTCCTATTTATGAAATTTCACTTTCACCAACGTAAATACATTCAAAAATAAGAAGCACGAAATACAACGCCGGACTGAATAAGAAATGTGGGTGCGATTATAAGATATCTATTTATGAAATTTCACAATCACCAACGTAATTACCTTCAAAATTAAGAAGCGCGACATACAACGCTGGACTGAATAAGAAATGTGTGTCCGATTATATGATTCCTATTTATGAAATTTCACTTTCACCAACGAAAATGCATTCAAAAATAAGAAGCGCGAAATACTACGCTGGACTGAATAAGAAATGTGTGTCCGATTATATGATTCCTATTTATGAAATTTCACTTTCACCAACGAAAATGCATTCAAAAATAAGAAGCGCGAAATACAACGCTGGACTGAATAAGAAATGTGGGTGCGATTATAAGATTCCTATTTATGAAATTTCACTTTCACCAACGTAAATACATTCAAAAAAAAGAAGCGCGAAACACAACGTTGGACTGAATAAGAAATGTGGGTGCGATTATAAGATTCCTATTTATGAAATTTCACTTTCACCAACGTAAATACATTCAAAATTAAGAAGCGCGAAATACAACGTTGGACTGAATAAGAAATGTGGGTGCGATTATAAGATTCCTATTAATGAAATTTCACTTTCACCAACGTAAATACATTCAAAAATAAGAAGCGCGAAATACAACGTTGGACTGAATAAGTAATGTGGGTGCGATTATAAGATTCCTATTAATGAAATTTCACTTTCACCAACGTAAATACATTCAAAAATAAGAAGCGCGAAACACAATGTTGGACGGAATAAGAAATCTGTGTGCGATTATAAGATTCCTATTTATGAAATTTCACTTTCACCAACGTAAATACATTCAAATATAAGTAGCGCGAAATACAACGTTGGAGTGAATAAGAAATGTGGGTGCGATTATAAGATTCCTATTAATGAAATTTCACTTTCACCAACGTAAATACATTCAAAAATAAGAAGCACGAAATACAACGCTGGACTGAATGAGAAATGTGGGTCCGATTATAAGATTCCTATTTATGAAATTTCACTTTCACCAGCGTAAATACATTCAAAAATAAGAAGCGCGAAATACAACGCTGGACTGAATAAGAAATGTGTGTCCGATTATATGACTCCTATTAATTAAATTTCACCTTCACCAACGTAAATACATTCAAAAATAAGAAGCGCGACATACAACGCTGGACTGAATAAGAAATGTGTGTCCGATTATATGATTCCTGTTCATGAAATTTCACTTTCACTAACGAAAATGTATTCAAAAATAAGAAGCGCGAAATACAACGCTGGACTAAATAAGAAATGTGGGTGCGATTATAAGATTCCTATTAATGAAATTTCACTTTCACCAACGTAAATACATTCAAAAATAAGAAGCGCGAAACACAACGTTGGTCGGAATAAGAAATGTGTGTGCGATTATAAGATTCCTATATATGAAATTTCACTTTCACCAACGTAAATACATTCAAAAATAAGAAGCACGAAATACAACGCTGGACTGAATGAGAAATGTGGGTGCGATTATAAGATTCCTATTTATGAAATTTCACTTTCACCAGAGTAAATACATTCAAAAATAAGAAGCGCGAAATACAACGCAGGACTGAATAAGAAATGTGTGTCCGATTATATGATTCCTATTAATTAAATTTCACCTTCACCAACGTAAATACATTCAAAAATAAGAAGCGCGAAATACAACGTTGGACTGAATAAGAAATGTGGGTGCGATTATAAGATTCCTATTTATGAAATTTCACTTTCACCAACGGAAATACTTTCAAAAATAAGAAGCGCGAAATACAACGTTGGACTGAATAAGAAATGTGGGTGCGATTATAAGATTCCTATTTATGAAATTTCACCTTCACCAACGTAAATACATTCAAAAATAAGAAGCGCGAAATACAACGATGGACAGAATAAGAAATGTGGGTGCGATTATATGATTCCTATTTATGATATTTCACTTTCACCAACTTAAATACATTCAAAAATAAGAAGCACGAAATACAACGCTGGACTGAATAAGAAATGTGGGTG
The DNA here is from genome assembly GCA_963932145.1 of Acanthosepion lycidas. Classification (NCBI taxonomy): domain Eukaryota; kingdom Metazoa; phylum Mollusca; class Cephalopoda; order Sepiida; family Sepiidae; genus Acanthosepion; species Acanthosepion lycidas. Next base: position 14,384,847 of record OZ010602.1, read on the forward strand.
CGATTATAAGATTCCTATTTATGAAATTTCACCTTCACCAACGTAAATACATTCAAAAATAAGAAGCGCGAAATACAACGATGGACTGAATAAGAAATGTGGGTGCGATTATATGATTCCTATTTATGATATTTCACTTTCACCAACTTAAATACATTCAAAAATAAGAAGCACGAAATACAACGCTGGACTGAATAAGAAATGTGGGTGCGATTATAAGATTCCTATTTATGAAATTTCACCTTCACCAACGTAAATACATTCAAAAATAAGAAGCGCGAAATACAACGATGGACAGAATAAGAAATGTGGGTGCGATTATATGATTCCTATTTATGATATTTCACTTTCACCAACTTAAATACATTCAAAAATAAGAAGCACGAAATACAACGCTGGACTGAATAAGAAATGTGGGTGCGATTATATGATTCCTATTTATGATATTTCACTTTCACCAACTTAAATACATTCAAAAATAAGAAGCACGAAATACAACGCTGGACTGAATAAGAAATGTGGGTGCGATTATAAGATTCCTATTTATGAAATTTCACCTTCACCAACGTAAATACATTCAAAAATAAGAAGCGCGAAATACAACGATGGACTGAATAAGAAATGTGGGTGCGATTATATGATTCCAATTTATGATATTTCACTTTCACCAACTTAAATACATTCAAAAATAAGAAGCACGAAATACAACGCTGGACTGAATAAGAAATGTGGGTGCGATTATAAGATTCCTATTTATGAAATTTCACCTTCACCAACGTAAATACATTCAAAAATAAGAAGCGCGAAATACAACGATGGACTGAATAAGAAATGTGGGTGCGATTATATGATTCCTATTTATGATATTTCACTTTCACCAACTTAAATACATTCAAAAATAAGAAGCACGAAATACAACGCTGGACTGAATAAGAAATGTGGGTGCGATTATAAGATTCCTATTTATGAAATTTCACCTTCACCAACGTAAATACATTCAAAAATAAGAAGCGCGAAATACAACGATGGACAGAATAAGAAATGTGGTGCGATTATATGATTCCTATTTATGATATTTCACTTTCACCAACTTAAATACATTCAAAAATAAGAAGCACGAAATACAACGCTGGACTGAATAAGAAATGTGGGTGCGATTATATGATTCCTATTTATGATATTTCACTTTCACCAACTTAAATACATTCAAAAATAAGAAGCACGAAATACAACGCTGGACTGAATAAGAAATGTGGGTGCGATTATAAGATTCCTATTTATGAAATTTCACCTTCACCAACGTAAATACATTCAAAAATAAGAAGCACGAAATACAACGCTGGACTGAATAAGAAATGTGGGTGCGATTATAAGATTCCTATTTATGAAATTTCACTTTCACCAGAGTAAATACATTCAAAAATAAGAAGCGCGAAATACAACGCAGGACTGAATAAGAAATGTGTGTCCGATTATATGATTCCTATTAATTAAATTTCACCTTCACCAACGTAAATACATTCAAAAATAAGAAGCACGAAATACAACGCTGGACTGAATAAGAAATGTGGGTGCGATTATATGATTCCTATTTATGATATTTCACTTTCACCAACTTAAATACATTCAAAAATAAGAAGCACGAAATACAACGCTGGACTGAATAAGAAATGTGGGTGCGATTATAAGATTCCTATTTATGAAATTTCACCTTCACCAACGTAAATACATTCAAAAATAAGAAGCGCGAAATACAACGATGGACAGAATAAGAAATGTGGGTGCGATTATATGATTCCTATTTATGATATTTCACTTTCACCAACTTAAATACATTCAAAAATAAGAAGCGCGAAATACAACGATGGACTGAATAAGAAATGTGGGTGCGATTATATGATTCCTATTTATGAAATTTCACTTTCACCAACGTAAATACATTCAAAAATAAGAAGCGCGAAATACAACGTTGGACTGAATAAGAAATGTGGGTGCGATTATAAGATTCCTATTTATGAAATTTCACCTTCACCAACGTAAATACATTCAAAAATAAGAAGCGCGAAATACAACGATGGACAGAATAAGAAATGTGGGTGCGATTATATGATTCCTATTTATGATATTTCACTTTCACCAACTTAAATACATTCAAAAATAAGAAGCACGAAATACAACGCTGGACTGAATAAGAAATGTGGGTGCGATTATATGATTCCTATTTATGAAATTTCACCTTCACCAACGTAAATACATTCAAAAATAAGAAGCGCGAAATACAACGATGGACAGAATAAGAAATGTGGGTGCGATTATATGATTCCTATTTATGATATTTCACTTTCACCAACTTAAATACATTCAAAAATAAGAAGCACGAAATACAACGCTGGACTGAATAAGAAATGTGGGTGCGATTATATGATTCCTATTTATGATATTTCACTTTCACCAACTTAAATACATTCAAAAATAAGAAGCACGAAATACAACGCTGGACTGAATAAGAAATGTGGGTGCGATTATATGATTCCTATTTATGATATTTCACTTTCACCAACTTAAATACATTCAAAAATAAGAAGCGCGAAATACAACGCTGGACTGAATAAGAAATGTGGGTGCGATTATATGATTCCTATTTATGAAATTTCACTTTCACCAACGTAAATACATTCAAAAATAAGAAGCGCGAAATACAACGTTGGACTGAATAAGAAATGTGGGTGCGATTATAAGATTCCTATTTATGAAATTTCACCTTCACCAACGTAAATACATTCAAAAATAAGAAGCGCGAAATACAACGATGGACAGAATAAGAAATGTGGGTGCGATTATATGATTCCTATTTATGATATTTCACTTTCACCAACTTAAATACATTCAAAAATAAGAAGCACGAAATACAACGCTGGACTGAATAAGAAATGTGGGTGCGATTATATGATTCCTATTTATGAAATTTCACCTTCACCAACGTAAATACATTCAAAAATAAGAAGCGCGAAATACAACGATGGACAGAATAAGAAATGTGGGTGCGATTATATGATTCCTATTTATGATATTTCACTTTCACCAACTTAAATACATTCAAAAATAAGAAGCGCGAAATACAACGCTGGACTGAATAAGAAATGTGGGTGCGATTATATGATTCCTATTTATGATATTTCACTTCCACCAACTTAAATACATTCAAAAATAAGAAGCACGAAATACAACGCTGGACTGAATAAGAAATGTGGGTGCGATTATATGATTCCTATTTATGAAATTTCACCTTCACCAACGTAAATACATTCAAAAATAAGAAGCGCGAAATACAACGATGGACAGAATAAGAAATGTGGGTGCGATTATATGATTCCTATTTATGATATTTCACTTTCACCAACTTAAATACATTCATAAATAAGAAGCGCGAAATACAACGATGGACTGAATAAGAAATGTGGGTGCGATTATATGATTCCTATTTATGAAATTTCACTTTCCCCAACGTAAATACATTCAAAAATAAGAAGCGCGAAATACAACGTTGGACTGAATAAGAAATGTGGGTGCGATTATAAGATTCCTATTTATGAAATTTCACCTTCACCAACGTAAATACATTCAAAAATAAGAAGCGCGAAATACAACGATGGACAGAATAAGAAATGTGGGTGCGATTATATGATTCCTATTTATGATATTTCACTTTCACCAACTTAAATACATTCAAAAATAAGAAGCACGAAATACAACGCTGGACTGAATAAGAAATGTGGGTGCGATTATATGATTCCTATTTATGAAATTTCACCTTCACCAACGTAAATACATTCAAAAATAAGAAGCGCGAAATACAACGATGGACAGAATAAGAAATGTGGGTGCGATTATATGATTCCTATTTATGATATTTCACTTTCACCAACTTAAATACATTCAAAAATAAGAAGCGCGAAATACAACGCTGGACTGAATAAGAAATGTGGGTGCGATTATATGATTCCTATTTATGATATTTCACTTTCACCAACTTAAATACATTCAAAAATAAGAAGCACGAAATACAACGCTGGACTGAATAAGAAATGTGGGTGCGATTATATGATTCCTATTTATGAAATTTCACCTTCACCAACGTAAATACATTCAAAAATAAGAAGCGCGAAATACAACGATGGACAGAATAAGAAATGTGGGTGCGATTATATGATTCCTATTTATGATATTTCACTTTCACCAACTTAAATACATTCATAAATAAGAAGCGCGAAATACAACGATGGACTGAATAAGAAATGTGGGTGCGATTATATGATTCCTATTTATGAAATTTCACTTTCACCAACGTAAATACATTCAAAAATAAGAAGCGCGAAATACAACGTTGGACTGAATAAGAAATGTGTGTGCGATTATAAGATTCCTATTTATGAAATTTCACTTTCACCAACTTAAATACTTTCAAAAATAAGAAGCAGGAAATACAACGCTGGACTGAATAAGAAATGTGGGTGCGATTATATGATTCCTATTTATGATATTTCACTTTCACCAACTTAAATACTTTCAAAAATAAGAAGCAGGAAATACAACGCTGGACTGAATAAGAAATGTGGGTGCGATTATATGATTCCTATTTATGAAATTTCACTTTCACCAACGTAAATACATTCAAAAATAAGAAGCGCGAAATACAACGTTGGACTGAATAAGAAATGTGTGTGCGATTATAAGATTCCTATTTATGAAATTTCACTTTCACCAACTTAAATACTTTCAAAAATAAGAAGCGCGAAATACAACGTTGGACTGAATAAGAAATGTGGGTGCGATTATATGATTCCTATTTATGATATTTCACTTTCACCAACTTAAATACATTCAAAAATAAGAAGCAGGAAATACAACGCTGGACTGAATAAGAAATGTGGGTGCGATTATATGATTCCTATTTATGAAATTTCACTTTCACCAACGTAAATACATTCAAAAATAAGAAGCGCGAAATACAACGTTGGACTGAATAAGAAATGTGTGTGCGATTATAAGATTCCTATTTATGAAATTTCACTTTCACCAACTTAAATACTTTCAAAAATAAGAAGCGCGAAATACAACGTTGGACTGAATAAGAAATGTGGGTGCGATTATATGATTCCTATTTATGATATTTCACTTTCACCAACTTAAATACTTTCAAAAATAAGAAGCAGGAAATACAACGCTGGACTGAATAAGAAATGTGGGTGCGATTATATGATTTCTATTTATGATATTTCACTTTCACCAACGTAAATACATTCAAAAATAAGAAGCGTGAAATACAACGCTGGACTGAATAAGAAATGTGGGTGCGATTATAAGATTCCTATTTATGAAATTTCACTTTCACCAACGTAAATACATTCAAAAATAAGAAGCGTGAAATAAAACGCTGGACTGAATAAGAAATGTGGGTGCGATTATAAGATTCCTATTTATGAAATTTCACTTTCACCAAAGAAAATACATTCAAAAATAAGAAGCGCGAAATACAACGTTGGACTGAATAAGAAATGTGGGTGCGATTATATGATTCCTATTTATGATATTTCACTTTCACCAACTTAAATACTTTCAAAAATAAGAAGCAGGAAATACAACGCTGGACTGAATAAGAAATGTGGGTGCGATTATATGATTTCTATTTATGATATTTCACTTTCACCAACGTAAATACATTCAAAAATAAGAAGCGTGAAATACAACGCTGGACTGAATAAGAAATGTGGGTGCGATTATAAGATTCCTATTTATGAAATTTCACTTTCACCAACGTAAATACATTCAAAAATAAGAAGCGTGAAATAAAACGCTGGACTGAATAAGAAATGTGGGTGCGATTATAAGATTCCTATTTATGAAATTTCACTTTCACCAAAGAAAATACATTCAAAAATAAGAAGCGCGAAATACAACGTTGGACTGAATAAGAAATGTGGGTGCGATTATAAGATTCCTATTTATGAAATTTCACTTTCACCAAAGAAAATACATTCAAAAATAAGAAGCACGAAATACAAAACTGGACTGAATAAGAAATGTGGGTGCGATTATATGATTCCTATTTATGATATTTCACTTTCACCAACGTAAATACATTCAAAAATAAGAAGCGCGATATACAACGTTGGACTGAATAAGAAATGTGGGTGCGATTATAAGATTCCTATTGATGAAATTTCACTTTCACCAACGTAAATACATTCAAAAATAAGAAGCGCGAAATACAACGCTGGACTGAATAAGAAATGTGGGTGCGATTATAAGATTCCTATTAATGAAATTTCAATTTCACCAACGTAAATACATTCAAAAATAAGGAGCGCGAAATACAACGCTTGACTGAATAAGAAATATGGGTCCGATTATAAGATTCCTATTTATTAAATTTCACTTTCACCAACGTAAATACATTCAAAAACAAGAAGCGCGAAATACAACGTTGGACTGAATAAGAAATGTGGGTGCGATTATATGATTTCTATTTATGATATTTCACTTTCACCAACGTAAATACATTCAAAAATAAGAAGCGTGAAATACAACGCTGGACTGAATAAGAAATGTGGGTGCGATTATAAGATTCCTATTTATGAAATTTCACTTTCACCAACGTAAATACATTCAAAAATAAGAAGCGTGAAATAAAACGCTGGACTGAATAAGAAATGTGGGTGCGATTATAAGATTCCTATTTATGAAATTTCACTTTCACCAACTTAAATACTTTCAAAAATAAGAAGCGCGAAATACAACGTTGGACTGAATAAGAAATGTGGGTGCGATTATATGATTCCTATTTATGATATTTCACTTTCACCAACTTAAATACATTCAAAAATAAGAAGCAGGAAATACAACGCTGGACTGAATAAGAAATGTGGGTGCGATTATATGATTCCTATTTATGAAATTTCACTTTCACCAACGTAAATACATTCAAAAATAAGAAGCGCGAAATACAACGTTGGACTGAATAAGAAATGTGTGTGCGATTATAAGATTCCTATTTATGAAATTTTACTTTCACCAACTTAAATACTTTCAAAAATAAGAAGCGCGAAATACAACGTTGGACTGAATAAGAAATGTGGGTGCGATTATATGATTCCTATTTATGATATTTCACTTTCACCAACTTAAATACTTTCAAAAATAAGAAGCAGGAAATACAACGCTGGACTGAATAAGAAATGTGGGTGCGATTATATGATTTCTATTTATGATATTTCACTTTCACCAACGTAAATACATTCAAAAATAAGAAGCGTGAAATACAACGCTGGACTGAATAAGAAATGTGGGTGCGATTATAAGATTCCTATTTATGAAATTTCACTTTCACCAACGTAAATACATTCAAAAATAAGAAGCGTGAAATAAAACGCTGGACTGAATAAGAAATGTGGGTGCGATTATAAGATTCCTATTTATGAAATTTCACTTTCACCAAAGAAAATACATTCAAAAATAAGAAGCGCGAAATACAACGTTGGACTGAATAAGAAATGTGGGTGCGATTATATGATTCCTATTTATGATATTTCACTTTCACCAACTTAAATACTTTCAAAAATAAGAAGCAGGAAATACAACGCTGGACTGAATAAGAAATGTGGGTGCGATTATATGATTTCTATTTATGATATTTCACTTTCACCAACGTAAATACATTCAAAAATAAGAAGCGTGAAATACAACGCTGGACTGAATAAGAAATGTGGGTGCGATTATAAGATTCCTATTTATGAAATTTCACTTTCACCAACGTAAATACATTCAAAAATAAGAAGCGTGAAATAAAACGCTGGACTGAATAAGAAATGTGGGTGCGATTATAAGATTCCTATTTATGAAATTTCACTTTCACCAAAGAAAATACATTCAAAAATAAGAAGCGCGAAATACAACGTTGGACTGAATAAGAAATGTGGGTGCGATTATAAGATTCCTATTTATGAAATTTCACTTTCACCAAAGAAAATACATTCAAAAATAAGAAGCACGAAATACAACGCTGGACTGAATAAGAAATGTGGGTGCGATTATATGATTCCTATTTATGATATTTCACTTTCACCAACGTAAATACATTCAAAAATAAGAAGCGCGATATACAACGTTGGACTGAATAAGAAATGTGGGTGCGATTATAAGATTCCTATTGATGAAATTTCACTTTCACCAACGTAAATACATTCAAAAATAAGAAGCGCGAAATACAACGCTGGACTGAATAAGAAATGTGGGTGCGATTATAAGATTCCTATTAATGAAATTTCAATTTCACCAACGTAAATACATTCAAAAATAAGGAGCGCGAAATACAACGCTTGACTGAATAAGAAATATGGGTCCGATTATAAGATTCCTATTTATTAAATTTCACTTTCACCAACGTAAATACATTCAAAAACAAGAAGCGCGAAATACAACGTTGGACTGAATAAGAAATGTGGGTGCGATTATATGATTTCTATTTATGATATTTCACTTTCACCAACGTAAATACATTCAAAAATAAGAAGCGTGAAATACAACGCTGGACTGAATAAGAAATGTGGGTGCGATTATAAGATTCCTATTTATGAAATTTCACTTTCACCAACGTAAATACATTCAAAAATAAGAAGCGTGAAATAAAACGCTGGACTGAATAAGAAATGTGGGTGCGATTATAAGATTCCTATTTATGAAATTTCACTTTCACCAAAGAAAATACATTCAAAAATAAGAAGCGCGAAATACAACGTTGGACTGAATAAGAAATGTGGGTGCGATTATAAGATTCCTATTTATGAAATTTCACTTGCACCAAAGAAAATACATTCAAAAATAAGAAGCACGAAATACAACGCTGGACTGAATAAGAAATGTGGGTGCGATTATATGATTCCTATTTATGATATTTCACTTTCACCAACTTAAATACATTCAAAAATAAGAAGCGCGAAATACAACGTCGGACTGAATAAGAAATGTGGGTCCGATTATAAGATTCCTATTAATGAAATTTCACTTTCACCAACGTAAATACTTTCAAAAATAAGAAGCGCGATATACAACGTTGGACTGAATAAGAAATGTGGGTGCGATTATAAGATTCCTATTAATGAAATTTCAATTTCACCAACGTAAATACATTCAAAAATAAGAAGCACGAAATACAACGCTTGACTGAATAAGAAATATGGGTCCGATTATAAGATTCCTATTTATTAAATTTCACTTTCACCAACGTAAATACATTCAAAAACAAGAAGCGCGAAATACAACGTTGGACTGAATAAGAAATGTGGGTGCGATTATAAGATTCCTATTTATTAAATTTCAATTACACCAACGTAAATACATTCAAAAATAAGAAGCACGAAATACAACGTTGGACTGAATAAGAAATGTGGTTCCGATTATAAGATTCCTATTAATGAAATTTCACTTTCACCAACGTAAATACATTCAAAAATAAGAAGCGCGAAATACAACGTTGGACTGAATAAGAAATGTGGGTCCGATTATAAGATTCCTATTAATGAAATTTCACTTTCACCAACGTAAATACATTCAAAAATAAGAAGCGCGATATACAACGTTGGACTGAATAAGAAATGTGGGTGCGATTATAAGATTCCTATTAATGAAATTTCAATTTCACCAACGTAAATACATTCAAAAATTAGAAGCACGAAATACAACGCTTGACTGAATAAGAAATGTGGGTGCGATTATATGATTCCTATTAATGAAATTTCAATTTCACCAACGTAAATACATTCAAAAATAAGAAGCACGAAATACAACGCTTGACTGAATAAGAAATGTGGGTGCGATTATAAGATTCCTATTAATGAAATTTCACTTTCACCAACGTAAATACATTCAAAAATAAGAAGCACGAAATACAACGATGGACTGAATAAGAAATGTGTGTGCGATTATATGATTCCTATTTATGATATTTCACTTTCACCAACTTAAATACATTCAAAAATAAGAAGCGCGAAATACAACGTTGGACTGAATAAGAAATGTGGGTGCGATTATAAGATTCCTATTTATGAAATTTCATTTTCACCAACGTAAATACATTCAAAAATAAGAAGCGCGATATACAACGTTGGACTGAATAAGAAATGTGGGTGTGATTATAAGATTCCTATTAATGAAATTTCAATTTTACCAACGTAAATACATTCAAAAATAAGAAGCACGAAATAGAACGTTGGACTGAATAAGAAATGTGGGTGCGATTATAAGATTCCTATTAATGAAATTTCACTTTCACCAACGCAAATACATTCAAAAATAAGAAGCGCGAAATACAACGTTGGACTGAATAAGAAATGTGGGTCCGATTATAAGATTCCTATTAATGAAATTTCAATTTCACCAACGTAAATATATTCAAAAATAAGAAGCGCGATATACAACGTTGGACTGAATAAGAAATGTGGGTGCGATTATAAGATTCCTATTAATGAAATTTCAATTTCACCAACGTAAATACATTCAAAAATAAGAAGCACGAAATACAACGCATGACTGAATAAGAAATGTGGGTGCGATTATAAGATTCCTATTAATGAAATTTCAATTTCACCAACGTAAATACATTCAAAAATAAGAAGCGCGAAATACAACGCTGAACTGAATAAGAAATGGGTGTGCGATTATATGATTACTATTTATGATATTTCACTTTCACCAACTTAAATACATTCAAAAATAAGAAGCGCGAAATACAACGTTGGACTGAATAAGAAATGTGGGTCCGATTATAAGATTCCTATTTATTAAATTTCACTTTCACCAACGTAAATACATTCAAAAATAAGAAGCGCGAAATACAACGTTGGACTGAATAAGAAATGTGGGTGCGATTATAAGATTCCTATTTATGAAATTTCACTTTCTCCAACGTAAATACATTCAAAAATAAGAAGCGCGATATACAACGTTGGACTGAATAAGAAATGTGGGTGCGATTATAAGATTCCTATTAATGAAATTTCACTTTCACCAACGTAAATACATTCAAAAATAAGAAGCGCGATATACAACGTTGGACTGAATAAGAAATGTGGGTGCGATTATAAGATTCCTATTAATGAAATTTCAATTTCACCAACGTAAATACATTCAAAAATAAGAAGCACGAAATACAACGCTTGACTGAATAAGAAATGTGGGTCCGATTATAAGATTCCTATTTATGAAATTTCACTTTCACCAACGTAAATACATTCAAAAATAAGAAGCGCGAAATACAACTCTGGACTGAATAAGAAATGTGTGTGCGATTATAAGATTCCTATTTGTGAAATTTCACTTTCACCAACGTAAATACATTCAAAAATAAGAAGCGCGATATACAACGTTGGACTGAATACGAAATGTGGGTGCGATTATAAGATTCCTATTAATGAAATTTCACTTTCACCAACGTAAATACATTCAAAAATAAGAAGCACGAAATACAACGCTGGACTGAATAAGAAATGTGGGTGCGATTATAAGATTCCTATTTATGAAATTTCACTTTCACCAACGTAAATACATTCAAAAATAAGAAGCGCGATATACAACGCTGGACTGAATAAGAAATGTTGGTGCGATTATAAGATTCCTATTAATGAAATTTCACTTTCACCAACTTAAATACATTCAAAAATAAGAAGCGCGAAATACAACGCTGGACTGAATAAGAAATGTGTGTCCGATTATATGATTCCTATTTATGAAATTTCACTTTCACCAACGTAAATACATTCAAAAATAAGAAGCGCGAAATACAACGCTGGACTGAATAAGAAATGTGGATGCGATTATAAGATTCCTATTTATGAAATTTCACTTTCACCAACGTAAATACATTCAAAAATAAGAAGCGCGAAATACAACGTTGGACTGAATAATAAATGTGGGTGCGATTATAAAATTACTATTTATGAAATTTGACTTTCACCAACGTAAATACATTCAAAAATAAGAAGCGCGAAATACAACGTTGGACTGAATAAGAAATGTGGGTGCGATGAAAGATTCCTATTTATGAAATTTCACTTTCACCAACATAATTACCTTCAAAATTAAGAAGCGCGAAATACAACGCTGGACTGAACAAGAAATGTGTGTCCGATTATATGATTCCTATTTATGAAATTTCACTTTCACCAACGTAAATACATTCAAAAATAAGAAGGACGAAATACAACGCTGGACTGAATAAGAAATGTGGGTGCGATTATAAGATTCCTATTTATAGAATTTCACTTTCACCAACGTAAATATATTCAAAAATAAGAAGCGCGAAATACAACGCTGGACTGAATAAGAAATGTGTGTCCGAATATATGATTCCTATTAATTAAATTTCACCTTCACCAACGTAAATACATTCAAAAATAAGAAGCGCGAAATACAACGTTTGACTGAATAAGAAATGTGGGTGCGATTTTAAGATTCCTATTAATGAAATTTCACTTTCACCAACGTAAATACATTCAAAAATAAGAAGCACGAAATACAACGCTGGACTGAATGAGAAATGTGGGTGCGATTATAAGATTCCTATTTATGAAATTTCACTTTCACCAGCGTAAATACATTCAAAAATAAGAAGCGCGAAATACAACGTTGGACTGAATAAGAAATGTGGGTCCGATTATAAGATTCCTATTTATTAAATTTCACTTTCACCAACGTAAATACATTCAAAAATAAGAAGCGCGAAATACAACGTTGGACTGAATAAGAAATGTGGGTGCGATTATAAGATTCCTATTTATGAAATTTCACTTTCTCCAACGTAAATACATTCAAAAATAAGAAGCGCGATATACAACGTTGGACTGAATAAGAAATGTGGGTGCGATTATAAGATTCCTATTAATGAAATTTCACTTTCACCAACGTAAATACATTCAAAAATAAGAAGCGCGATATACAACGTTGGACTGAATAAGAAATGTGGGTGCGATTATAAGATTCCTATTAATGAAATTTCAATTTCACCAACGTAAATACATTCAAAAATAAGAAGCACGAAATACAACGCTTGACTGAATAAGAAATGTGGGTGCGATTATATGATTCCTATTTATGATATTTCACTTTCACCAACTTAAATACATTCCAAAATAAGAAGCACGAAATAACAACGCTGTCCTGAATAAGAAATGTGGGTGCGATTATATGATTCCTATTTATGATATTTTACTTTCACCAACGTAAATACATTCAAAAATAAGAAGCGCGAAATACAACGTTGGACTGAATAAGAAATGTGGGTCCGATTATAAGATTCCTATTTATTAAATTTCACTTTCACCAACGTAAATACATTCAAAAATAAGAAGCGCGAAATACAACGTTGGACTGAATAAGAAATGTGGGTGCGATTATAAGATTCCTATTTATGAAATTTCACTTTCTCCAACGTAAATACATTCAAAAATAAGAAGCGCGATATACAACGTTGGACTGAATAAGAAATGTGGTGCGATTATAAGATTCCTATTAATGAAATTTCACTTTCACCAACGTAAATACATTCAAAAAAAAGAAGCGCGATATACAACGTTGGACTGAATAAGAAATGTGGGTGCGATTATAAGATTCCTATTAATGAAATTTCAATTTCACCAACGTAAATACATTCAAAAATAAGAAGCACGAAATACAACGCTTGACTGAATAAGAAATGTGGGTGCGATTATATGATTCCTATTTATGATATTTCACTTTCACCAACTTAAATACATTCAAAAATAAGAAGCGCGAAATACAACAGTGGAATGAATAAGAAATGTGGGTCCGATTATAAGATTCCTATTTATTAAACTTCACTTTCACCAACGTAAATACGTTCAAAAATAAGAAGCGCGAAATACAACGTTGGACTGAATAAGAAATGTGGGTGCGATTATAAGATTCCTATTTATGAAATTTCACTTTCACAAACGTAAATACATTCAAAAATAAGAAGCACGAAATACAACGCTGGACTGAATAAGAAATGTGGGTGCGATTATAAGATTCCTATTTATGAAATTTCACTTTCACCAACGTAAATACATTCAAAAATAAGAAGCGCGAAATACAACGCTGGACTGAATAAGAAATGTGTGTGCGATTATAAGATTCCTATTTATGAAATTTCACTTTCACCAACGTAAATACATTCAAAAATAAGAAGCGCGATATACAACGTTGGACTGAATACGAAATGTGGGTGCGATTATAAGATTCCTATTAATGAAATTTCACTTTCACCAACGTAAATACATTCAAAAATAAGAAGCACGAAATACAACGCTGGACTGAATAAGAAATGTGGGTGCGATTATAAGATTCCTATTTATGAAATTTCACTTTCACCAACGTAAATACATTCAAAAATAAGAAGCGCGATATACAACGCTGGACTGAATAAGAAATGTGGGTGCGATTATAAGATTCCTATTAATGAAATTTCACTTTCACCAACTTAAATACATTCAAAAATAAGAAGCGCGAAATACAACGCTGGACTGAATAAGAAATGTGTGTACCATTATATGATTCCTATTTATGAAATTTCACTTTCACCAACGTAAATACATTCAAAAATAAGAAGCGCGAAATACAACGCTGGACTGAATAAGAAATGTGGATGCGATTATAAGATTCCTATTTATGAAATTTCACTTTCACCAACGTAAATACATTCAAAAATAAGAAGCGCGAAATACAACGTTGGACTGAATAATAAATGTGGGTGCGATTATAAAATTCCTATTTATGAAATTTGACTTTCACCAACGTAAATACATTCAAAAATAAGAAGCGCGAAATACAACGTTGGACTGAATAAGAAATGTGGGTGCGATGAAAGATTCCTATTTATGAAATTTCACTTTCACCAACGTAATTACCTTCAAAATTAAGAAGCGCGAAATACAATGCTGGACTGAACAAGAAATGTGTGTCCGATTAAATGATTGCTATTTATGAAATTTCACTTTCACCAACGTAAATACATTCAAAAATAAGAAGGACGAAATACAACGCTGGACTGAATAAGAAATGTGGGTGCGATTATAAGATTCCTATTTATGAAATTTCACTTTCACCAACGTAAATACATTCAAAAATAAGAAGCGCGATATACAACGCTGGACTGAATAAGAAATGTGGGTGCGATTATAAGATTCCTATTAATGAAATTTCACTTTCACCAACTTAAATACATTCAAAAACAAGAAGCGCGAAATACAACGCTGGACTGAATAAGAAATGTGTGTACCATTATATGATTCCTATGTATGAAATTTCACTTTCACCAACGTAAATACATTCAAAAATAAGAAGCGCGAAATACAACGCTGGACTGAATAAGAAATGTGGATGCGATTATAAGATTCCTATTTATGAAATTTCACTTTCACCAACGTAAATACATTCAAAAATAAGAAGCGCGAAATACAACGTTGGACTGAATAATAAATGTGGGTGCGATTATAAAATTCCTATTTATGAAATTTGACTTTCACCAACGTAAATACATTCAAAAATAAGAAGCGCGAAATACAACGTTGGACTGAATAAGAAATGTGGGTGCGATGAAAGATTCCTATTTATGAAATTTCACTTTCACCAACGTAATTACCTTCAAAATTAAGAAGCGCGGAATACAATGCTGGACTGAACAAGAAATGTGTGTCCGATTATATGATTGCTATTTATGAAATTTCACTTTCACCAACGTAAATACATTCAAAAATAAGAAGGACGAAATACAACGCTGGACTGAATAAGAAATGTGGGTGCGATTATAAGATTCCTATTTATTGAATTTCACTTTCACCAACGTAAATATATTCAAAAATAAGAAGCGCGAAATATAACGCTGTACTAAATAAGAAATGTGTGTCCGATTATATGATTCCTATTACTTAAATTTCACCTTCACCAACGTAAATACATTCAAAAATAAGAAGCGCGATATACAACGTTTGACTGAATAAGAAATGTGGGTGCGATTATAAGATTCCTATTAATGAAATTTCACTTTCACCAACGTAAATACATTCAAAAATAAGAAGCACGAAATACAACGCTGGACTGAATGAGAAATGTGGGTGCGATTATAAGAATCCTATTTATGAAATTTCACTTTCACCAGCGTAAATACATTCAAAAATAAGAAGCGCGAAATACAACGCTGGACTGAATAAGAAATGTGTGTCCGATTATATGATTTCTATTAATTAAATTTCACCTTCACCAACGTAAATACATTCAAAAATAAGAAGCGCGAAATACAACGTTGGACTGAATAAGAAATGTGGGTGCGATTATAAGATTCCTGTTTATGAAATTTCACTTTCACTAACGAAAATGTGTTCAAAAATAAGAAGCGCGAAATACAACGCTGGACTGAATAAGAAATGTGGGTGCGATTATAAGATTCCTATTAATGAAATTTCACTTTCACCAACGTAAATACATTCAAAAATAAGAAGCACGAAATACAACGCTGGACTGAATAAGAAATGTGGGTGCGATTATAAGATTCCTATTTATGAAATTTCACTTTCACCAACGTAAATACATTCAAAAATAAGAAGCGCGATATACAACGCTGGACTGAATAAGAAATGTGGGTGCGATTATAAGACTCCTATTAATGAAATTTCACTTTCACCAACTTAAATACATCCAAAAATAAGAAGCGCGAAATACAACGCTGGACTGAATAAGAAATGTGTGTACCATTATATGATTCCTATTTATGAAATTTCACATTCACCAACGTAAATACATTCAAAAATAAGAAGCGCGAAATACAACGCTGGACTGAATAAGAAATGTGGATGCGATTATAAGATTCCTATTTATGAAATTTCACTTTCACCAACGTAAATACATTCAAAAATAAGAAGCGCGAAATACAACGTTGGACTGAATAATAAATGTGGGTGCGATTATAAAATTCCTATTTATGAAATTTGACTTTCACCAACGTAAATACATTCAAAAATAAGAAGCGCGAAATACAACGTTGGACTGAATAAGAAATGTGGGTGCGATGAAAGATTCCTATTTATGAAATTTCACTTTCACCAACGTAATTACCTTCAAAATTAAGAAGCGCGAAATACAACGCTGGACTGAACAAGAAATGTGTGTCCGATTATATGATTCCTATTTATGAAATTTCACTTTCACCAACGTAAATACATTCAAAAATAAGAAGGACGAAATACAACGCTGGACTGAATAAGAAATGTGGGTGCGATTATAAGATTCCTATTTATAGAATTTCACTTTCACCAACGTAAATATATTCAAAAATAAGAAGCGCGAAATACAACGCTGGACTGAATAAGAAATGTGTGTCCGATTATATGATTCCTATTAATTAAATTTCACCTTCACCACCGTAAATACATTCAAAAATAAGAAGCGCGAAATACAACGTTTGACTGAATAAGAAATGTGGGTGCGATTATAAGATTCCTATTAATGAAATTTCACTTTCACCAACGTAAATACATTCAAAAATAAGAAGCACGAAATACAACGCTGGACTGAATGAGAAATGTGGGTGCGATTATAAGTTTCCTATTTATGAAATTTCACTTTCACCAGCGTAAATACATTCAAAAATAAGAAGCGCGAAATACAACGCTGGACTGAATAAGAAATGTGTGTCCGATTATATGATTCCTATTAATTAAATTTCACCTTCACCAACGTAAATACATTCAAAAATAAGAAGCGCGAAATACAACGTTGGACTGAATAAGAAATGTGGGTGCGATTATAAGATTCCTGTTTATGAAATTTCACTTTCACTAACGAAAATGTGTTCAAAAATAAGAAGCGCGAAATACAACGCTGGACTGAATAAGAAATGTGGGTGCGATTATAAGATTCCTATTAATGATATTTCACTTTCACCAACGTAAATACATTCAAAAATAAGAAGCGCGAAACACAACGTTGGACGGAATAAGAAATGTGTGTGCGATTATAACATTCATATATGAAATTTCATTTTCACCAACGTAAATACATTCAAAAATAAGAAGCACGAAATACAACGCTGGACTGAATGAGAAATGTGGGTGCGATTATAACATTCCTATTTATGAAATTTCACTTTCACCAACGTAAATACATTGAAAAATAAGAAGCACGAAATACAAAGCTGGACTGAATAAGAAATGTGTGTGCGATTATAAGATTCCTATTTAGGAAATTTCACTTTCACCAACGTAAATGCATTCAAAAATAAGAAGCACGAAATACAACGCTGGACTGAATAAGAAATGTGGGTCCGATTATAAGATTCCTATTTATGAAATTTCACTTTCACCAACGTAAATGCATTCAAAAATAAGAAGCGAGAATTACAACGCTGGACTGAATAAGAAATGTGGGTCCGATTATAAGATTCCTATTTATGAAATTTCACTTTCACCAACGTAAATACATTCAAAAATAAGAAGCACGAAATACAACGCTGGACTGAATAAGAAATGTGGGTGCGATTATAAGATTCCTATTCATGAAATTTCACTTTCACCAACGTAAATACATTCAAAAATAAGAAGCACGAAATACAACGCTGGACTGAATGAGAAATGTGGGTGCGATTATAAGATTCCTATTTATGAAATTTCACTTTCACCAACGTAAATACATTCAAAAATAAGAAGGACGAAATACAACGCTGGACTGAATAAAAATGTGGGTGCGATTATAAGATTCCTATTTTTTGAATTTCACTTTCACCAACGTAAATATATTCAAAAATAAGAAGCGCGAAATACAACGCTGGACTGAATAAGAAATGTGTGTCCGATTATATGATTCCTATTAATTAAATTTCACCTTCACCAACGTAAATACATTCAAAAATAAGAAGCGCGAAATACAACGTTTGACTGAATAAGAAATGTGGGTGCGATTATAAGATTCCTATTAATGAAATTTCACTTTCACCAACGTAAATACATTCAAAAATAAGAAGCACGAAATACAACGCTGGACTGAATGAGAAATGTGGGTGCGATTATAAGATTCCTATTTATGAAATTTCACTTTCACCAGCGTAAATACATTCAAAAATAAGAAGCGCGAAATACAACGCTGGACTGAATAAGAAATGTGTGTCCGATTATATGATTCCTATTAATTAAATTTCACTTTCACCAACGTAAATACATTCAAAAATAAGAAGCGCGAAATACAACGTTGGACTGAATAAGAAATGTGGGTGCGATTATAAGATTCCTGTTCATGAAATTTCACTTTCACTAACGAAAATGTGTTCAAAAATAAGAAGCGCGAAATACAAAGCTGGACTGAATAAGAAATGTGGGTGCGATTATAAGATTCCTATTAATGAAATTTCACTTTCACCAACGTAAATACATTCAAAAATAAGAAGCGCGAAACACAACGTTGGACGGAATAAGAAATGTGTGTGCGATTATAAGATTCCTATATATGAAATTTCACTTTCACCAACGTAAATACATTGAAAAATAAGAAGCACGAAATACAACGCTGGACTGAATGAGAAATGTGGGTGCGATTATAAGATTCCTATTTATGAAATTTCACTTTCACCAACGTAAATACATTCAAAAATAAGAAGCACGAAATACAAAGCTGGACTGAATAAGAAATGTGTGTGCGATTATAAGATTCCTATTTATGAAATTTCACTTTCACCAACGTAAATGCATTCAAAAATAAGAAGCACGAAATACAACGCTGGACTGAATAAGAAATGTGGGTCCGATTATAAGATTCCTATTTATGAAATTTCACTTTCACCAACGTAAATGCATTCAAAAATAAGAAGCGAGAATTACAACGCTGGACTGAATAAGAAATGTGGGTCCGATTATAAGATTCCTATTTATGAAATTTCACTTTCACCAACGTAAATACATTAAAAAATAAGAAGCACGAAATACAACGCTGGACTGAATAAGTAATGTGGGTGCGATTATAAGATTCCTATTCATGAAATTTCACTTTCACCAACGTAAATACATTCAAAAATAAGAAGCACGAAATACAACGCTGGACTGAATGAGAAATGTGGGTGCGATTATAAGATTCCTATTTATGAAATTTCACTTTCACCAACGTAAATACATTCAAAAATAAGAAGGACGAAATACAACGCTGGACTGAATAAGAAATGTGGGTGCGATTATAAGATTCCTATTTTTTGAATTTCACTTTCACCAACGTAAATATATTCAAAAATAAGAAGCGCGAAATACAACGCTGGACTGAATAAGAAATGTGTGTCCGATTATATGATTCCTATTAATTAAATTTCACCTTCACCAACGTAAATACATTCAAAAATAAGAAGCGCGAAATACAACGTTTGACTGAATAAGAAATGTGGGTGCGATTATAAGATTCCTATTAATGAAATTTCACTTTCACCAACGTAAATACATTCAAAAATAAGAAGCACGAAATACAACGCTGGACTGAATGAGAAATGTGGGTGCGATTATAAGATTCCTATTTATGAAATTTCACTTTCACCAGCGTAAATACATTCAAAAATAAGAAGCGCGAAATACAACGCTGGACTGAATAAGAAATGTGTGTCCGATTATATGATTCCTATTAATTAAATTTCACTTTCACCAACGTAAATACATTCAAAAATAAGAAGCGCGAAATACAACGTTGGACTGAATAAGAAATGTGGATGCGATTATAAGATTCCTGTTCATGAAATTTCACTTTCACTAACGAAAATGTGTTCAAAAATAAGAAGCGCGAAATACAAAGCTGGACTGAATAAGAAATGTGGGTGCGATTATAAGATTCCTATTAATGAAATTTCACTTTCACCAACGTAAATACATTCAAAAATAAGAAGCGCGAAACACAACGTTGGACGGAATAAGAAATGTGTGTGCGATTATAAGATTCCTATATATGAAATTTCACTTTCACCAACGTAAATACATTCAAAAATAAGAAGCACGAAATACAACGCTGGACTGAATGAGAAATGTGGGTGCGATTATAAGATTCCTATTTATGAAATTTCACTTTCACCAACGTAAATACATTCAAAAATAAGAAGCACGAAATACAAAGCTGGACTGAATAAGAATTGTGGGTGCGATTATAAGATTCCTATTAAGGAAATTTCACTTTCACCAACGTAAATACATTCAAAAATAAGAAGCACGAAATACAACGCTGGACTGAATAAGAAATGTGGGTGCGCTTATAAGATTCCTATTTATGAAATTTCACTTTCACCAACGTAAATACACTCAAAAATAAGAAGCGCGATATACAACGCTGGACTGAATAAGAAATGTGTGTCCGATTATATGATTCCTATTTATGAAATTTCACTTTCACCAACGTAAATACATTCAAAAATAAGAAGGACGAAATACAACGCTGGACTGAATAAGAAATGTGGGCGCGATTATAAGATTCCTATTTATAGAATTTCACTTTCACCAACGTATATATATTCAAAAATAAGAAGCGGGAAATACAACGCTGGACTGAATAAGAAATGTGTGTCCGATTATATGATTCCTATTAATTAAATTTCACCTTCAGCAACGTAAATACATTCAAAAATAAGAAGCGCGAAATACAACGTTTGACTGAATAAGAAATGTGGGTGCGATTATAAGATTCCTATTAATGAAATTTCACTTTCACCAACGTAAATACATTCAAAAATAAGAAGCACGAAATACAACGGTGGACGGAATAAGAAATGTGTGTGCGATTATAAGATTCCTATATATGAAATTTCACTTTCACCAACGTAAATACATTCAAAAATAAGAAGCACGAAATACAACGCTGGACTGAATGAGAAATGTGGGTGCGATTATAAGATTCCTATTTATGAAATTTCACTTTCACCAACGTAAATACATTCAAAAATAAGAAGCGCGAAATACAAAGCTGGACTGAATAAGAAATGTGGGTGCGATTATAAGATTCCTATTTATGAAATTTCACTTTCACCAACGTAAATGCATTCAAAAATAAGAAGCACGAAATACAACGCTGGACTGAATAAGAAATGTGGGTCCGATTATAAGATTCCTATTTATGAAATTTCACTTTCACCAACGTAAATGCATTCAAAAATAAGAAGCGCGAATTACAACGCTGGACTGAATAAGAAATGTGGGTCCGATTATAAGATTCCTATTAATGAAATTTCACTTTCACCAACGTAAATACATTCAAAAATAAGATGCGCGAAACACAACGTTGGACGGAATAAGAAATGTGTGTGCGATTATAAGATTCCTATATATGAAATTTCACTTTCACCAACGTAAATACATTCAAAAATAAGAAGCACGAAATACAACGCTGGACTGAATGAGAAATGTGGGTGCGATTATAAGATTCCTATTTATGAAATTTCACTTTCACCAACGTAAATACATTCAAAAATAAGAAGCACGAAATACAAAGCTGGACTGAATAAGAATTGTGGGTGCGATTATAAGATTCCTATTAAGGAAATTTCACTTTCACCAACGTAAATACATTCAAAAATAAGAAGCACGAAATACAACGCAGGACTGAATAAGAAATGTGGGTGCGATTATAAGATTCCTATTTATGAAATTTCACTTTCACCAACGTAAATACACTCAAAAATAAGAAGCGCGATATACAACGCTGGACTGAATAAGAAATGTGTGTCCGATTATATGATTCCTATTTATGAAATTTCACTTTCACCAACGTAAATACATTCAAAAATAAGAAGGACGAAATACAACGCTGGACTGAATAAGAAATGTGGGCGCGATTATAAGATTCCTATTTATAGAATTTCACTTTCACCAACGTATATATATTCAAAAATAAGAAGCGGGAAATACAACGCTGGACTGAATAAGAAATGTGTGTCCGATTATATGATTCCTATTAATTAAATTTCACCTTCAGCAACGTAAATACATTCAAAAATAAGAAGCGCGAAATACATCGTTTGACTGAATAAGAAATGTGGGTGCGATTATAAGATTCCTATTAATGAAATTTCACTTTCACCAACGTAAATACATTCAAAAATAAGAAGCACGAAATACAACGGTGGACTGAATGAGAAATGTGGGTGCGATTATAAGATTCCTATTTATGAAATTTCACTTTCACCAACGTAAATACATTCAAAAATAAGAAGCGCGAAATACAAAGCTGGACTGAATAAGAAATGTGGGTGCGATTATAAGATTCCTATTTATGAAATTTCACTTTCACCAACGTAAATGCATTCAAAAATAAGAAGCACGAAATACAACGCTGGACTGAATAAGAAATGTGGGTCCGATTATAAGATTCCTATTTATGAAATTTCACTTTCTCCAACGTAAATGCATTCAAAAATAAGAAGCGCGAATTACAACGCTGGACTGAATAAGAAATGTGGGTCCGATTATAAGATTCCTATTTATGAAATTTCACTTTCACCAACGTAAATGCATTCAAAAATAAGAAGCGCGAAATACAACGTTGGACTGAAAAAGAAATGTGGGTCCAATTATAAGATTCCTATTTATGAAATTTCACTTACACCAACGTAAATACATTCAAAAATAAGAAGCTCGAAATACAACGCTGGACTGAATAAGAAATATGGGCGCGATTATAAGATTCCTATTTATGAAATTTCACTTTCACCAACGTAAATACATTCAAAAATAAGAAGCACGAAATACAACGCTGGACTGAATAAGAAATGTGGGTGCGATTATAAGATTCCTATATATGAAATTTCACTTTCAACAACGTAAATACATTCAAAAATAAGAAGCACGAAATACAAAGCTGGACTGAATGAGAAATGTGGGTGCGATTATAAGATTCCTATATATGAAATTTCACTTTCACCAACGTAAATACATTCAAAAATAAGAAGCACGAAATACAACGCTGGACTGAATGAGAAATGTGGGTGCGATTATAAGATTCCTATTTATGAAATTTCACTTTCACCAACGTAAATACATTCAAAAAAAAGAAGCACGAAATACAACGCTGGAGTGAATAAGAAATGTGGGTGCGATTATAAGATTCCTATTTATGAAATTTCACTTTCACCAACGGAAATACATTCAAAAATAAGAAGCACGAAATACAACGCTGGACTGAATAAGAAATGTGGGTGCGATTATAAGATTCCTATATATGAAATTTCACTTTCACCAACGTAAATACATTCAAAAATAAGAAGGACGAAATACAAGGCTAGACTGAATAAGAAATGTGGGTGCGATTATAAGATTCCTATATATGAAATTTCACTTTCACCAACGTAAATACATTCAAAAATAAGAAGCACGAAATACAACGCTGGACTGAATGAGAAATGTGGGTGCGATTATAAGATTCCTATTTATGAAATTTCACTTTCACCAGCGTAAATACATTCAAAAATAAGAAGCGCGAAATACAACGCTGGACTGAATAAGAAATGTGTGTCCGATTATATGATTCCTATTAATTAAATTTCACCTTCACCAACGTAAATACATTTAAAAATAAGAAGCGCGAAATACAACGTTGGACTGAATAAGAAATGTGGGTGCGATTATAAGATTCCTGTTTATGAAATTTCACTTTCACTAACGAAAATGTGTTCAAAAATAAGAAGCGCGAAATACAACGCTGGACTGAATAAGAAATGTGGGTGCGATTATAAGATTCCTATTAATGAAATTTCACTTTCACCAACGTAAATACATTCAAAAATAAGAAGCGCGAAACACAACGTTGGACGGAATAAGAAATGTGTGTGCGATTATAAGATTCCTATATATGAAATTTCACTTTCACCAACGTAAATACATTCAAAAATAAGAAGCACGAAATACAACGCTGGACTGAATGAGAAATGTGGGTGCGATTATAAGATTCCTATTTATGAAATTTCACTTTCACCAACGTAAATACATTCAAAAATAAGAAGCACGAAATACAAAGCTGGACTGAATAAGAAATGTGGGTGCGATTATAAGATTCCTATTTATGAAATTTCACTTTCACCAACGTAAATGCATTCAAAAATAAGAATCACGAAATACAACGCTGGACTGAATAAGAAATGTGGGTCCGATTATAAGATTCCTATTTATGAAATTTCACTTTCACCAACGTAAATGCATTCAAAAATAAGAAGCGCGAAATACAACGTTGGACTGAATAAGAAATGTGGGTCCGATTATAAGATTCCTATTTATCAAATGTCACTTACACCAACGTAAATACATTCAAAAATAAGAAGCTCGAAATACAACGCTGGACTGAATAAGAAATATGGGCGCGATTATAAGATTCCTATTTATGAAATTTCACTTTCTCCAACGTAAATACATTAAAAATAAGAAGCACGAAATACAACGCTGGACTGAATAAGAAATGTGGGTGCGATTATAAGATTCCTCTATATGAAATTTCACTTTCAACAACGTAAATACATTCAAAAATAAGAAGCACGAAATACAACGCTGGACTGAATGAGAAATGTGGGTGCGATTATAAGATTCCTATATATGAAATTTCACTTTCACCAACGTAAATACATTCAAAAATAAGAAGCACGAAATACAACGCTGGACTGAATAAGAAATGTGTGTCCGATTATATGATTCCTATTAATTAAATTTCACCTTCACCAACGTAAATACATTCAAAAATAAGAAGCTCGAAATACAACGCTGGACTGAATAAGAAATATGGGCGCGATTATAAGATTCCTATTTATGAAATTTCACTTTCACCAACGTAAATACATTCAAAAATAAGAAGCACGAAATACAACACTGGACTGAATAAGAAATGTGGGAGCGATTATAAGATTCCTATATATGAAATTTCACTTTCAACAACGTAAATACATTCAAAAATAAGAAGCACGAAATACAACGCTGGACTGAATGAGAAATGTGGGTGCGATTATAAGATTCCTATATATGAAATTTCACTTTCACCAACGTAAATACATTCAAAAATAAGAAGCACGAAATACAACGCTGGACTGAATGAGAAATGTGGGTGCGATTATAAGATTCCTATTTATGAAATTTCACTTTCACCAACGTAAATACATTCAAAAATAAGAAGCACGAAATACAACGCTGGACTGAATAAGAAATGTGGGTGCGATTATAAGATTCCTATTTATGAAATTTCACTTTCACCAACGTAAATACATTCAAAAATAAGAAGCACGAAATACAACGCTGGACTGAATAAGAAATGTGGGTGCGATTATAAGATTCCTATATATGAAATTTCACTTTCACCAACGTAAATACATTCAAAAATAAGAAGGACGAAATACAACGCTGGACTGAATAAGAAATGTGGGTGCGATTATAAGATTCCTATGTATGAAATTTCACTTTCACCAACGTAAATACATTCAAAAATAAGAAGCACGAAATACAACGCTGGACTGAATGAGAAATGTGGGTGCGATTATAAGATTCCTATTTATGAAATTTCACTTTCACCAGCGTAAATACATTCAAAAATAAGAAGCACGAAATACAACGCTGGACTGAATGAGAAATGTGGGTGCGATTATAAGATTCCTATTTATGAAATTTCACTTTCACCAGCGTAAATACATTCAAAAATAAGAAGCGCGAAATACAACGCTGGACTGAATAAGAAATGTGTGTCCGATTATATGATTCCTATTAATTAAATTTCACCTTCACCAACTTAAATACATTCAAAAATAAGAAGCGCGAAATACAACGTTGGACTGAATAAGAAATGTGGGTGCGATTATAAGATTCCTGTTTATGAAATTTCACTTTCACTAACGAAAATGTGTTCAAAAATAAGAAGCGCGAAATACAACGCTGGACTGAATAAGAAATGTGGGTGCGATTATAAGATTCCTATTAATGAAATTTCACTTTCAACAACGTAAATACATTCAAAAATAAGAAGCGCGAAATACAACGCTGGACTGAATAAGAAATGTGGGGGCGATTATAAGATTCCTATTTATGAAATTTCACTTTCACCAAAGTAAATACATTCAAAAATAAGAAGCACGAAATACAACCCTGGACTGAATGAGAAATGTGGGTGCGATTATAAGATTCCTATTTATGAAATTTCACTTTCACCAACGTAAATACATTCAAAAATAAGAAGCACGAAATACAACGCTGGACTGAATAAGAAATGTGGGTCCGATTATAAGATTCCTATTTATGAAATTTCACTTACACCAACGTAAATACATTCAAAAATAAAAAGCTCGAAATACAACGCTGGACTGAATAAGAAATATGGGCGCGATTATAAGATTCCTATTTATGAAATTTCACTTTCACCAACGTAAATACATTCAAAAATAAGAAGCACGAAATACAACGCTGGACTGAATAAGAAATGTGGGTGCGATTATAAGATTCCTATATATGAAATTTCACTTTCAACAACGTAAATACATTCAAAAATAAGAAGCACGAAATACAACGCTGGACTGAATGAGAAATGTGGGTGCGATTATAAGATTCCTATATATGAAATTTCACTTTCACCAATGTAAATACGTTCAAAAATAAGAAGCACGAAATACAACGCTGGACTGAATGAGAAATGTGGGTGCGATTATAAGATTCCTATTTATGAAATTTCACTTTCACCAACGTAAATACATTCAAAAATAAGAAGCACGAAATACAACGCTGGACTGAATAAGAAATGTGGGTGCGATTATAAGATTCCTATTTATGAAATTTCACTTTCACCAACGTAAATACATTCAAAAATAAGAAGCACGAAATACAACGCTGGACTGAATAAGAAATGTGGGTGCGATTATAAGATTCCTATATATGAAATTTCACTTTCACCAACGTAAATACATTCAAAAATAAGAAGGACGAAATACAACGCTGGACTGAATAAGAAATGTGGGTGCGATTATAAGATTCCTATATATGAAATTTCACTTTCACCAACGTAAATACATTCAAAAATAAGAAGCACGAAATACAACGCTGGACTGAATGAGAAATGTGGGTGCGATTATATGATTCCTATTTATGAAATTTCACTTTCACCAACGTAAATACATTCAAAAATAAGAAGCACGAAATACAACGCTGGACTGAATAAGAAATGTGGGTGCGATTATAAGATTCCTATTTATGAAATTTCACTTTCACCAACGTAAATACATTCAAAAACAAGAAGCACGAAATACAACGCTGGACTGAATAAGAAATGTGGGTGCGATTATAAGATTCCTTTTTATGAAATTTCACTTTCACCAACGTAAATACATTCAAAAATAAGAAGCGCGAAATACAACGTTGGACTGAATAAGAAATGTGGGTCCGATTATAAGATTCCTATTTATGAAATTTCACTTTCACCAACGTAAATACATTCAAAAATAAGAAGCGCGAAATACAACGTTGGACTGAATAAGAAATGTGGGTCCGATTATAAGATTCCTATTTATGAAATTTCACTTTCACCAACGTAAATACATTCAAAAATAAGAAGCACGAAATACAACGCTGGACTGAATAAGAAATGTGGGTGCGATTATAAGATTCCTATTTATGAAATTTCACTTTCACCAACGTAAATGCATTCAAAAATAAGAAGCACGAAATACAACGTTGGACTGAATAAGAAATGTGGGTGCGATTATAAGATTCCTATTTATGAAATTTCACTTTCACCAACGTAAATGCATTCAAAAATAAGAAGCACGAAATACAACGTTGGACTGAATAAGAAATGTGGGTGCGATTATAAGATTCCTATTTATGAAATTTCACTTTCACCAACGTAAATACATTCAAAAATAAGAAGCGCGAAATACAACGTTGGACTGAATAAGAAATGTGGGTGCGATTATAAGATTCCTATTTATGAAATTTCACTTTCACCAACGTAAATACATTCAAAAATAAGAAGCGCGAAATACAACGTTGGACTGAATAAGAAATGTTTGTCCGATTATAAGATTCCTATTTATGAAATTTCAATTTCACCAACGTAAATGCATTCAAAAATAAGAAGCACGAAATACAACGTTTGACTGAATAAGAAATGTGGGTGCGATTATAAGATTCCTATTTATGAAATTTCACTTTCACCAACGTAAATGCATTCAAAAATAAGAAGCACGAAATACAACGTTGGACTGAATAAGAAATGTGGGTGCGATTATAAGATTCCTATTTATGAAATTTCACTTTCACCAACGTAAATACATTCAAAAATAAGAAGCACGAAATACAACGTTGGACTGAATAAGAAATGTGGGTGCGATTATAAGATTCCTATTTATGAAATTTCACTTTCACCAACGTAAATACATTCAAAAATAAGAAGCACGAAATACAACGCTGGACTGAATGAGAAATGTGGGTGCGATTATAAGATTCCTATTTATGAAATTTCACTTTCACCAACGTAAATACATTCAAAAATAAGAAGCACGAAATACAACGCTGGACTGAATCAGAAATGTGGGTGCGATTATAAGATTCCTATTTATGAAATTTCACTTTCACCAACGTAAATACATTCAAAAATAAGAAGCACGAAATACAACGTTGGACTGAATAAGAAATGTGGGTGCGATTATAAGATTCCTATTTATGAAATTTCACTTTCACCAACGTAAATACATTCAAAAATAAGAAGCACGAAATACAACGCTGGACTGAATGAGAAATGTGGGTGCGATTATAAGATTCCTATTTATGAAATTTCACTTTCACCAACGAAAATACATTCAAAAATAAGAAGCGCGAAATACAACGTTGGACTGAATAAGAAATGTGGGTGCGATTATAAGATTCCTATTAATGAAATTTCACTTTCATCAACGTAAATACATTCAAAAATAAGAAGCACGAAATACAACGCTGGACTGAATAAGAAATGTGGGTGCGATTATAAGATTCCTATTTATGAAATTTCACTTTCATCAACATAAATACATTCAAAAATAAGAAGCACGAAATACAACGTTGGACTGAATAAGAAATGTGGGTGCGATTATAAGATTCCTATTTATGAAATTTCACTTTCACCAACGAAAATACATTCAAAAATAAGAAGAGCGAAATACAACGTTGGACTGAATAAGAAATGTGTGTGCGATTATAAGATTCCTATTAATGAAATTTCACTTTCATCAACGTAAATACATTCAAAAATAAGAAGCACGAAATACAACGCTGGACTGAATAAGAAATGTGGGTGCGATTATAAGATTCCTATTTATGAAATTTCACTTTCACCAACGTAAATACATTCAAAAATAAGAAGCACGAAATACAACGTTGGACTGAATAAGAAATGTGGGTGCGATTATAAGATTCCTATTTATGAAATTTCACTTTCACCAACGTAAATACATTCAAAAATAAGAAGCACGAAATACAACGCTGGACTGAATGAGAAATGTGGGTGCGATTATAAGATTCCTATTTATGAAATTTCACTTTCACCAACGTAAATACATTCAAAAATATGAAGCACGAAATACAACGCTGGACTGAATGAGAAATGTGGGTGCGATTATAAGATTCCTATTTATGAAATTTCACTTTCACCAACGTAAATACATTCAAAAATAAGAAGCACGAAATACAACGTTGGACTGAATAAGAAATGTGGGTGCGATTATAAGATTCCTATTTATGAAATTTCACTTTCACCAACGAAAATACATTCAAAAATAAGAAGCGCGAAATACAACGCTGGACTGAATAAGAAATGTGGGTGCGATTATAAGATTCCTATTAATGAAATTTCACTTTCATCAACGTAAATACATTCAAAAATAAGAAGCACGAAATACAACGCTGGACTGAATAAGAAATGTGGGTGCGATTATAAGATTCCTATTTATGAAATTTCACTTTCATCAACATAAATACATTCAAAAATAAGAAGCGCGAAATACAACGTTGGACTGAATAAGAAATGTGGGTGCGATTATAAGATTCCTATTAATGAAATTTCACTTTCACCAACGTAAATACATTCAAAAATAAGAAGCACGAAATACAACGCTGCACTGAATAAGAAATGTGGGTGCGATTATAAGATTTCTATTAATGAAATTTCACTTTCACCAACGAAAATACATTGAAAAATAAGAAGCGCGAAATACAACGTTGGACTGAATAAGAAATGTGGGTGCGATTATACAATTCCTATTTATGAAATTTGACTTTCACCAACGTCAATACATTCAAAAATAAGAAGCGCGAAATACAACGCCGGACTGAATAAGAAATGTGGATGCGATTATAAGATTCCTATTTATGAAATTTCACTTTCACCAACGTCAATACATTCAAAAATAAGAAACGCGAAATACAACGTTGGACAGAATAAGAAATGTGGGTGCGATTATAAGATTCCTATTTATGAAATTTCACTTTCACCTTCAAAATTAAGAAGCGCGAAATACAACCCTGGACTGAATAAGAAATGTGGGTCCGATTATAAGATTCCTATTTATGAAATTTCACTTTCACCAACGTAAATACATTCAAAAATAAGAAGCGCGAAATACAACGTTGGACTGAATAAGAAATGTGGGAGCGATTATAAGATTTCTATTAATGAAATTTCACTTTCACCAACGAAAATACATTGAAAAATAAGAAGCGCGAAATACAACGTTGGACTGAATAAGAAATGTGGGTGCGATTATACAATTCCTATTTATGAAATTTCACTTTCACCAACGTCAATACATTCAAAAATAAGAAGCGCGAAATACAACGCCGGACTGAATAAGAAATGTGGATGCGATTATAAGATTCCTATTTATGAAATTTCACTTTCACCAACGTAAATACATTCAAAAATAAGAAGCACGAAATACAACGCTGGACTGAATGAGAAATGTGGGTGCGATTATAAGATTCCTATTTATGAAATTTCACTTTCACCAACGAAAATACATTCAAAAATAAGAAGCGCGAAATACAACGTTGGACTGAATAAGAAATGTGGGTGCGATTATAAGATTCCTATTAATGAAATTTCACTTTCATCAACGTAAATACATTCAAAAATAAGAAGCACGAAATACAACGCTGGACTGAATAAGAAATGTGGGTGCGATTATAAGATTCCTATTTATGAAATTTCACTTTCATCAACATAAATACATTCAAAAATAAGAAGCACGAAATACAACGTTGGACTGAATAAGAAATGTGGGTGCGATTATAAGTTTCCTATTTATGAAATTTCACTTTCACCAACGAAAATACATTCAAAAATAAGAAGAGCGAAATACAACGTTGGACTGAATAAGAAATGTGTGTGCGATTATAAGATTCCTATTAATGAAATTTCACTTTCATCAACGTAAATACATTCAAAAATAAGAAGCACGAAATACAACGCTGGACTGAATAAGAAATGTGGGTGCGATTATAAGATTCCTATTTATGAAATTTCACTTTCACCAACGTAAATACATTCAAAAATAAGAAGCACGAAATACAACGTTGGACTGAATAAGAAATGTGGGTGCGATTATAAGATTCCTATTTATGAAATTTCACTTTCACCAACGTAAATACATTCAAAAATAAGAAGCACGAAATACAACGCTGGACTGAATGAGAAATGTGGGTGCGATTATAAGATTCCTATTTATGAAATTTCACTTTCACCAACGTAAATACATTCAAAAATATGAAGCACGAAATACAACGCTGGACTGAATGAGAAATGTGGGTGCGATTATAAGATTCCTATTTATGAAATTTCACTTTCACCAACGTAAATACATTCAAAAATAAGAAGCACGAAATACAACGTTGGACTGAATAAGAAATGTGGGTGCGATTATAAGATTCCTATTTATGAAATTTCACTTTCACCAACGAAAATACATTCAAAAATAAGAAGCGCGAAATACAACGCTGGACTGAATAAGAAATGTGGGTGCGATTATAAGATTCCTATTAATGAAATTTCACTTTCATCAACGTAAATACATTCAAAAATAAGAAGCACGAAATACAACGCTGGACTGAATAAGAAATGTGGGTGCGATTATAAGATTCCTATTTATGAAATTTCACTTTCATCAACATAAATACATTCAAAAATAAGAAGCGCGAAATACAACGTTGGACTGAATAAGAAATGTGGGTGCGATTATAAGATTCCTATTAATGAAATTTCACTTTCACCAACGTAAATACATTCAAAAATAAGAAGCACGAAATACAACGCTGCACTGAATAAGAAATGTGGGTGCGATTATAAGATTTCTATTAATGAAATTTCACTTTCACCAACGAAAATACATTGAAAAATAAGAAGCGCGAAATACAACGTTGGACTGAATAAGAAATGTGGGTGCGATTATACAATTCCTATTTATGAAATTTGACTTTCACCAACGTCAATACATTCAAAAATAAGAAGCGCGAAATACAACGCCGGACTGAATAAGAAATGTGGATGCGATTATAAGATTCCTATTTATGAAATTTCACTTTCACCAACGTCAATACATTCAAAAATAAGAAACGCGAAGTACAACGTTGGACAGAATAAGAAATGTGGGTGCGATTATAAGATTCCTATTTATGAAATTTCACTTTCACCTTCAAAATTAAGAAGCGCGAAATACAACCCTGGACTGAATAAGAAATGTGGGTCCGATTATAAGATTCCTATTTATGAAATTTCACTTTCACCAACGTAAATACATTCAAAAATAAGAAGCGCGAAATACAACGTTGGACTGAATAAGAAATGTGGGAGCGATTATAAGATTTCTATTAATGAAATTTCACTTTCACCAACGAAAATACATTGAAAAATAAGAAGCGCGAAATACAACGTTGGACTGAATAAGAAATGTGGGTGCGATTATACAATTCCTATTTATGAAATTTCACTTTCACCAACGTCAATACATTCAAAAATAAGAAGCGCGAAATACAACGCCGGACTGAATAAGAAATGTGGATGCGATTATAAGATTCCTATTTATGAAATTTCACTTTCACCAACGTCAATACATTCAAAAATAAGAAACGCGAAATACAACGTTGGACAGAATAAGAAATGTGGGTGCGATTATAAGATTCCTATTTATGAAATTTCACTTTCACCTTCAAAATTAAGAAGCGCGAAATACAACGCTGGACTGAATAAGAAATGTGGGTCCGATTATAAGATTCCTATTTATGAAATTTCACTTTCACCAACGTAAATACATTCAAAAATAAGAAGCGCGAAATACAACGTTGGACTGAATAAGAAATGTGGGTGCGATTATAAGATTCCTATTAATGAAATTTCACTTTCACCAACGTAAATACATTCAAAAATAAGAAGCGCGAAATACAACGTTGGACTGAATAAGAAATGTGGGTGCGATTATAAGATTCCTATTTATGAAATTTCACTTTCACCAACGTAATTACCTTCAAAATAAAGAAGTGAGAAATACAACGCTGGACTGAATAAGAAATGTGGGTCCGATTATATGATTCCTATATATGAAATTTCACTTTCACCTTCAAAATTAAGAAGCGCGAAAATACAACGCTGGACTGAATAAGAAATGTGGGTCCGATTATAAGATTCCTATTTATGAAATTTCACTTTCACCTTCAAAATTAAGAAGCGCGAAATACAACGCTGGACTGAATAAGAAATGTGGGTCCGATTATAAGATTCCTATTTATGAAATTTCACTTTCACCAACGTAAATACATTCAAAAATAAGAAGCGCGAAATACAACGTTGGACTGAATAAGAAATGTGGGTGCGATTATAAGATTCCTATTAATGAAATTTCACTTTCACCAACGTAAATACATTCAAAAATAAGAAGCGCGAAATACAACGCTGGACTGAATAAGAAATGTGGGTGCGATTATAAGATTCCTATTTATGAAATTTCACTTTCAACAACGTAAATGCATTCAAAAATAAGAAGTGTGAAATACAACGCTGGACTGAATAAGAAATGTGGGTCCGATTATAAGATTCCTATTTATGAAATTTCACTTTCACCAACGTAAATGCATTCAAAAATAAGAAGTGTGAAATACAACGGTGGACTGAATAAGAAATGTGGGTCCGATTATAAGATTCCTATTTATGAAATTTCACTTTCAACAACGTAAATGCATTCAAAAATAAGAAGTGTGAAATACAACGCTGGACTGAATAAGAAATGTGGGTCCGATTATAAGATTCCTATTTATGAAATTTCACTTTCACCAACGTAAATACATTCAAAAATAAGAAGCGCGAAATACAACGTTGGACTGAATAAGAAATGTGGGTCCGATTATAAGATTCCTATTTATGAAATTTCACTTTCACCAACGTAAATACATTCAAAAATAAGAAGCGCGAAATACAACGTTGGACTGAATAAGAAATGTGGGTGCGATTATAAGATTCCTATTTATGAAATTTCACTTTCACCAACGTAAATACATTCAAAAATAAGAAGCGCGAAATACACCGCTGGACTGAATAAGAAATGTGGGTGCGATTATATGATTCCTATTTATGAAATTTCACTTTCACCAACGTAAATACATTCAAAAATAAGAAGCGCGAAATACACCGCTGGACTGAATAAGAAATGTGGGTCCGATTATAAGATTCCTATTTATGAAATTTCACTTTCACCAACGTAAATACATTCAAAAATAAGAAGCGCGAAATACAACGTTGGACTGAATAAGAAATGTGGGTCCGATTATAAGATTCCTATTTATGAAATTTCACTTTCACCAACGTAACTACATTCAAAAATAAGAAGCGCGAAATACAACGTTGGACTGAATAAGAAATGTGGGTGCGATTATAAGATTCCTATTTATGAAATTTCACTTTCACCAACGTAAATGCATTCAAAAATAAGAAGCACGAAATACAACGTTGGACTGAATAAGAAATGTGGGTGCGATTATAAGATTCCTATTTATGAAATTTCACATTCAACAACGTAAATGAATTCAAAAATAAGAAGCGCGAAATACAACGTTGGACTGAATAAGAAATGTGGGTGCGATTATAAGATTCCTATTAATGAAATTTCACTTTCACCAACGTAAATACATTCAAAAATAAGAAGCGCGAAATACAACGTTGGACTGAATAAGAAATGTGGGTGCGATTATAAGATTCCTATTTATGAAATTTCACTTTCACCAACGTAATTACCTTCAAAATAAAGAAGTGAGAAATACAACGCTGGACTGAATAAGAAATGTGGGTCCGATTATATGATTCCTATATATGAAATTTCACTTTCACCTTCAAAATTAAGAAGCGCGAAAATACAACGCTGGACTGAATAAGAAATGTGGGTCCGATTATAAGATTCCTATTTATGAAATTTCACTTTCACCTTCAAAATTAAGAAGCGCGAAATACAACGCTGGACTGAATAAGAAATGTGGGTCCGATTATAAGATTCCTATTTATGAAATTTCACTTTCACCAACGTAAATACATTCAAAAATAAGAAGCGCGAAATACAACGTTGGACTGAATAAGAAATGTGGGTGCGATTATAAGATTCCTATTAATGAAATTTCACTTTCACCAACGTAAATACATTCAAAAATAAGAAGCGCGAAATACAACGCTGGACTGAATAAGAAATGTGGGTGCGATTATAAGATTCCTATTTATGAAATTTCACTTTCAACAACGTAAATGCATTCAAAAATAAGAAGTGTGAAATACAACGCTGGACTGAATAAGAAATGTGGGTCCGATTATAAGATTCCTATTTATGAAATTTCACTTTCACCAACGTAAATGCATTCAAAAATAAGAAGTGTGAAATACAACGGTGGACTGAATAAGAAATGTGGGTCCGATTATAAGATTCCTATTTATGAAATTTCACTTTCAACAACGTAAATGCATTCAAAAATAAGAAGTGTGAAATACAACGCTGGACTGAATAAGAAATGTGGGTCCGATTATAAGATTCCTATTTATGAAATTTCACTTTCACCAACGTAAATACATTCAAAAATAAGAAGCGCGAAATACAACGTTGGACTGAATAAGAAATGTGGGTCCGATTATAAGATTCCTATTTATGAAATTTCACTTTCACCAACGTAAATACATTCAAAAATAAGAAGCGCGAAATACAACGTTGGACTGAATAAGAAATGTGGGTGCGATTATAAGATTCCTATTTATGAAATTTCACTTTCACCAACGTAAATACATTCAAAAATAAGAAGCGCGAAATACACCGCTGGACTGAATAAGAAATGTGGGTGCGATTATATGATTCCTATTTATGAAATTTCACTTTCACCAACGTAAATACATTCAAAAATAAGAAGCGCGAAATACACCGCTGGACTGAATAAGAAATGTGGGTCCGATTATAAGATTCCTATTTATGAAATTTCACTTTCACCAACGTAAATACATTCAAAAATAAGAAGCGCGAAATACAACGTTGGACTGAATAAGAAATGTGGGTCCGATTATAAGATTCCTATTTATGAAATTTCACTTTCACCAACGTAACTACATTCAAAAATAAGAAGCGCGAAATACAACGTTGGACTGAATAAGAAATGTGGGTGCGATTATAAGATTCCTATTTATGAAATTTCACTTTCACCAACGTAAATGCATTCAAAAATAAGAAGCACGAAATACAACGTTGGACTGAATAAGAAATGTGGGTGCGATTATAAGATTCCTATTTATGAAATTTCACATTCAACAACGTAAATGAATTCAAAAATAAGAAGCGCGAAATACAACGTTGGACTGAATAAGAAATCTGGGTGCGATTATAA
Organism: Acanthosepion lycidas; assembly: GCA_963932145.1. Taxonomy (NCBI): domain Eukaryota; kingdom Metazoa; phylum Mollusca; class Cephalopoda; order Sepiida; family Sepiidae; genus Acanthosepion; species Acanthosepion lycidas. The sequence continues at coordinate 14,422,775 of OZ010602.1, forward strand.
GATTCCTATTTATGAAATTTCACTTTCACCAACGTAAATGCATTCAAAAATAAGAAGCGCGAAATACAACGTTGGACTGAATAAGAAATGTAGGTACGATTATAAGATTCCTATTTATGAAATTTCACTTTCACCAACGTAATTACCTTCAAAATAAAGAAGCGCGAAATACAACGCTGGACTGAATAAGAAATGTGGGTCCGATTATATGATTCCTATTTATGAAATTTCACTTTCACCAACGTAAATACATTCAAAAATAAGAAGCGCGAAATACACCGCTGGACTGAATAAGAAATGTGGGTGCGATTATATGATTCCTATTTATGAAATTTCACTTTCACCAACGTAAATACATTCAAAAATAAGAAGCGCGAAATACACCGCTGGACTGAATAAGAAATGTGGGTCCGATTATAAGATTCCTATTTATGAAATTTCACTTTCACCAACGTAAATACATTCAAAAATAAGAAGCGCGAAATACAACGTTGGACTGAATAAGAAATGTGGGTGCGATTATAAGATTCCTATTTATGAAATTTCACTTTCACCAACGTAAATGCATTCAAAAATAAGAAGCACGAAATACAACGTTGGACTGAATAAGAAATGTGGGTGCGATTATAAGATTCCTATTTATGAAATTTCACATTCAACAACGTAAATGAATTCAAAAATAAGAAGCGCGAAATACAACGTTGGACTGAATAAGAAATGTAGGTACGATTATAAGATTCCTATTTATGAAATTTCACTTTCACCAACGTAATTACCTTCAAAATAAAGAAGCGCGAAATACAACGCTGGACTGAATAAGAAATGTGGGTCCGATTATATGATTCCTATATATGAAATTTCACATTGAACAACGTAAATGAATTCAAAAATAAGAAGCGCGAAATACAACGATGGACTGAATAAGAAATGTGGGTGCGATTATATGATTCCTATTTATGAAATTTCACATTCAACAACGTAAATGAATTCAAAAATAAGAAGCGCGAAATACAACGGTGGACTGAATAAGAAATGTGGGTCCGATTATATGATTCCTATATATGAAATTTCACATTCAACAACGTAAATGAATTCAAAAATAAGAAGCGCGAAATACAACGATGGACTGAATAAGAAATGTGGGTGCGATTATATGATTCCTATTTATGAAATTTCACTTTCACCAACGTAAATACATTCAAAAATAAGAAGCGCGAAATACACCGCTGGACTGAATAAGAAATGTGGGTGCGATTATATGATTCCTATTTATGAAATTTCACTTTCACCAACGTAAATACATTCAAAAATAAGAAGCGCGAAATACACCGCTGGACTGAATAAGAAATGTGGGTCCGATTATAAGATTCCTATTTATGAAATTTCACTTTCACCAACGTAAATACATTCAAAAATAAGAAGCGCGAAATACAACGTTGGACTGAATAAGAAATGTGGGTGCGATTATAAGATTCCTATTTATGAAATTTCACTTTCACCAACGTAAATGCATTCAAAAATAAGAAGCACGAAATACAACGTTGGACTGAATAAGAAATGTGGGTGCGATTATAAGATTCCTATTTATGAAATTTCACATTCAACAACGTAAATGAATTCAAAAATAAGAAGCGCGAAATACAACGTTGGACTGAATAAGAAATGTGGGTGCGATTATAAGATTCCTATTTATGAAATTTCACTTTCACCAACGTAAATGCATTCAAAAATAAGAAGCACGAAATACAACGTTGGACTGAATAAGAAATGTGGGTGCGATTATAAGATTCCTATTTATGAAATTTCACATTCAACAACGTAAATGAATTCAAAAATAAGAAGCGCGAAATACAACGTTGGACTGAATAAGAAATGTGGGTGCGATTATATGATTCCTATTTATGAAATTTCACTTTCACCAACGTAAATACATTCAAAAATAAGAAGCGCGAAATACACCGCTGGACTGAATAAGAAATGTGGGTGCGATTATATGATTCCAATTTATGAAATTTCACTTTCACCAACGTAAATACATTCAAAAATAAGAAGCGCGAAATACACCGCTGGACTGAATAAGAAATGTGGGTCCGATTATAAGATTCCTATTCATGAAATTTCACTTTCACCAACGTAAATACATTCAAAAATAAGAAGCGCGAAATACACCGCTGGACTGAATAAGAAATGTGGGTCCGATTATATGATTCCTATATATGAAATTTCACATTCAACAACGTAAATGAATTCAAAAATAAGAAGCGCGAAATACAACGTTGGACTGAATAAGAAATGTGGGTGCGATTATATGATTCCTATTTATGAAATTTCACTTTCACCAACGTAAATACATTCAAAAATAAGAAGCGCGAAATACACCGCTGGACTGAATAAGAAATGTGGGTGCGATTATATGATTCCTATTTATGAAATTTCACTTTCACCAACGTAAATACATTCAAAAATAAGAAGCGCGAAATACACCGCTGGACTGAATAAGAAATGTGGGTCCGATTATAAGATTCCTATTTATGAAATTTCACTTTCACCAACGTAAATACATTCAAAAATAAGAAGCGCGAAATACAACGTTGGACTGAATAAGAAATGTGGGTGCGATTATAAGATTCCTATTTATGAAATTTCACTTTCACCAACGTAAATGCATTCAAAAATAAGAAGCACGAAATACAACGTTGGACTGAATAAGAAATGTGGGTGCGATTATAAGATTCCTATTTATGAAATTTCACATTCAACAACGTAAATGAATTCAAAAATAAGAAGCGCGAAATACAACGTTGGACTGAATAAGAAATGTGGGTGCGATTATAAGATTCCTATTTATGAAATTTCACTTTCACCAACGTAAATGCATTCAAAAATAAGAAGCACGAAATACAACGTTGGACTGAATAAGAAATGTGGGTGCGATTATAAGATTCCTATTTATGAAATTTCACATTCAACAACGTAAATGAATTCAAAAATAAGAAGCGCGAAATACAACGTTGGACTGAATAAGAAATGTGGGTGTGATTATATGATTCCTATTTATGAAATTTCACTTTCACCAACGTAAATACATTCAAAAATAAGAAGCGCGAAATACACCGCTGGACTGAATAAGAAATGTGGGTGCGATTATATGATTCCTATTTATGAAATTTCACTTTCACCAACGTAAATACATTCAAAAATAAGAAGCGCGAAATACACCGCTGGACTGAATAAGAAATGTGGGTCCGATTATAAGATTCCTATTTATGAAATTTCACTTTCACCAACGTAAATACATTCAAAAATAAGAAGCGCGAAATACAACGTTGGACTGAATAAGAAATGTGGGTGCGATTATAAGATTCCTATTTATGAAATTTCACTTTCACCAACGTAAATGCATTCAAAAATAAGAAGCACGAAATACAACGTTGGACTGAATAAGAAATGTGGGTGCGATTATAAGATTCCTATTTATGAAATTTCACATTCAACAACGTAAATGAATTCAAAAATAAGAAGCGCGAAATACAACGTTGGACTGAATAAGAAATGTGGGTGCGATTATAAGATTCCTATTTATGAAATTTCACTTTCACCAACGTAAATACATTCAAAAATAAGAAGCGCGAAATACACCGCTGGACTGAATAAGAAATGTGGGTGCGATTATAAGATTCCTATTTATGAAATTTCACTTTCACCAACGTAAATGCATTCAAAAATAAGAAGCGCGAAATACAACGTTGGACTGAATAAGAAATGTAGGTACGATTATAAGATTCCTATTTATGAAATTTCACTTTCACCAACGTAATTACCTTCAAAATAAAGAAGCGCGAAATACAACGCTGGACTGAATAAGAAATGTGGGTCCGATTATATGATTCCTATATATGAAATTTCACATTCAACAACGTAAATGAATTCAAAAATAAGAAGCGCGAAATACAACGTTGGACTGAATAAGAAATGTGGGTGCGATTATAAGATTCCTATTTATGAAATTTCACTTTCACCAACGTAAATGCATTCAAAAATAAGAAGTGTGAAATACAACGTTGGACTGAATAAGAAATGTAGGTACGATTATAAGATTCCTATTTATGAAATTTCACTTTCACCAACGTAAATACATTCAAAAATAAGAAGCACGAAATACAACGCTGGACTGAATAAGAAATGTGGGTGCGATTATAAGATTCCTATTTATGAAATTTCACTTTCACCAACGTAAATGCATTCAAAAATAAGAAGCACGAAATACAACGTTGGACTGAATAAGAAATGTGGGTGCGATTATAAGATTCCTATTTATGAAATTTCACTTTCACCAACGTAAATGCATTCAAAAATAAGAAGCGCGAAATACAACGTTGGACTGAATAAGAAATGTAGGTACGATTATAAGATTCCTATTTATGAAATTTCACTTTCACCAACGTAATTACCTTCAAAATAAAGAAGTGCGAAATACAACGCTGGACTGAATAAGAAATGTGGGTCCGATTATATGATTCCTATATATGAAATTTCACATTCAACAACGTAAATGAATTCAAAAATAAGAAGCGCGAAATACAACGTTGGACTGAATAAGAAATGTGGGTGCGATTATAAGATTCCTATTTATGAAATTTCACTTTCACCAACGTAAATGCATTCAAAAATAAGAAGTGTGAAATACAACGTTGGACTGAATAAGAAATGTAGGTACGATTATAAGATTCCTATTTATGAAATTTCACTTTCACCAACGTAAATACATTCAAAAATAAGAAGCACGAAATACAACGCTGGACTGAATAAGAAATGTGGGTGCGATTATAAGATTCCTATTTATGAAATTTCACTTTCACCAACTTAAATGCATTCAAAAATAAGAAGTGTGAAATACAACGCTGGACTGAATAAGAAATGTGGGTGCGATTATAAGATTCCTATTTATGAAATTTCACTTTCAACAACGTAAATGCATTCAAAAATAAGAAGTGTGAAATACAACGCTGGACTGAATAAGAAATGTGGGTGCGATTATAAGATTCCTATTTATGAAATTTCACTTTCACCAACGTAAATGCATTCAAAAATAAGAAGCGCGAAATACAACGTTGGACTGAATAAGAAATGTAGGTACGATTATAAGATTCCTATTTATGAAATTTCACTTTCACCAACGTAATTACCTTCAAAATAAAGAAGCGCGAAATACAACGCTGGACTGAATAAGAAATGTGGGTCCGATTATATGATTCCTATATATGAAATTTCACATTCAACAACGTAAATGAATTCAAAAATAAGAAGCGCGAAATACAACGTTGGACTGAATAAGAAATGTGGGTGCGATTATAAGATTCCTATTTATGAAATTTGACTTTCACCAACGTAAATACATTCAAAAATAAGAAGCGCGAAATACAACGCTGGACTGAATAAGAAATGTGGGTCCGATTATAAGATTCCTATTTATGAAATTTCACTTTCACCAACGTAAATACATTCAAAAATAAGAAGCGCGAAATACACCGCTGGACTGAATAAGAAATGTGGGTGCGATTATAAGATTCCTATTTATGAAATTTCACTTTCACCAACGTAAATGCATTCAAAAATTAGAAGCGCGAAATACAACGTTGGACTGAATAAGAAATGTAGGTACGATTATAAGATTCCTATTTATGAAATTTCACTTTCACCAACGTAAATGCATTCAAAAATAAGAAGCGCGAAATACAACGTTGGACTGAATAAGATGTGGGTCCGATTATAAGATTCCTATTTATGAAATTTCACTTTCACCAACGTAAATACATTCAAAAATAAGAAGCGCGAAATACAACGTTGGACTGAATAAGAAATGTGGGTGCGATTATAAGATTCCTATTTATGAAATTTCACTTTCACCAACTTAAATGCATTCAAAAATAAGAAGCACGAAATACAACGTTGGACTGAATAAGAAATGTGGGTGCGATTATAAGATTCCTATTTATGAAATTTCACTTTCACCAACGTAAATGCATTCAAAAATAAGAAGCACGAAATACAACGTTGGACTGAATAAGAAATGTGGGTGCGATTATAAGATTCCTATTTATGAAATTTCACTTTCACCAACGTAAATGCATTCAAAAATTAGAAGCACGAAATACAACGTTGGACTGAATAAGAAATGTGGGTGCGATTATAAGATTCCTATTTATGAAATTTCACTTTCACCAACGTAAATGCATTCAAAAATAAGATGCGCGAAATACAACGTTGGACTGAATAAGAAATGTGGGTGCGATTATAAGATTCCTATTTATGAAATTTCACTTTCACCAACGTAAATGCATTCAAAAATAAGAAGCGCGAAATACAACGTTGGACCGAATAAGAAATGTGGGTGCGATTATAAGATTCCTATTTATGAAATTTCACTTTCACCAACGTAAATGCATTCAAAAATAAGAAGCACGAAATACAACGTTGGACTGAATAAGAAATGTGGGTGCGATTATAAGATTCCTATTTATGAAATTTCACTTTCACCAACGTAAATACATTCAAAAATAAGAAGCGCGAAATACAACGATGGACTGAATAAGAAATGTGGGTGCGATTATAAGATTCCTATTTATGAAATTTCACTTTCACCAACGTAAATGCATTCAAAAATTAGAAGCGCGAAATACAAAGTTGGACTGAATAAGAAATGTGGGTGCGATTATAAGATTCCTATTTATGAAATTTCACTTTCACCAACGTAAATGCATTCAAAAATAAGAAGCGCGAAATATAACGCTGGACTGAATAAGAAATGTGGATGCGATTATATGATTCCTATTTATGAAATTTCACTTTCACCAACGTAAATGCATTCAAAAATAAGAAGCGCGAAATACAACGCTGGACTGAATAAGAAATGTGGGTGCGATTATAAGATTCCTATTTATGAAATTTCACTTTCACCAACGTAAATACATTCAAAAATAAGAAGCGCGAAATATAACGCTGGACTGAATAAGAAATGTGGATGCGATTATATGATTCCTATTTATGAAATTTCACTTTCACCAACGTAAATACATTCAAAAATAAGAAGCGCGAAATACAACGCTGGACTGAATAAGAAATGTGGGTGCGATTATAAGATTCCTATTTATGAAATTTCACTTTCACCAACGTAAATGCATTCAAAAATAAGAAGCGCGAAATATAACGCTGGACTGAATAAGAAATGTGGATGCGATTATATGATTCCTATTTATGAAATTTCACTTTCACCAACGTAAATACATTCAAAAATAAGAAGCGCGAAATACAACGCTGGACTGAATAAGAAATGTGGGTGCGATTATAAGATTCCTATTTATGAAATTTCACTTTCACCAACGTAAATACATTCAAAAATAAGAAGCGCGAAATACAAAGTTGGACTGAATAAGAAATGTGGGTGCGATTATAAGATTCCTATTTATGAAATTTCACTTTCACCAACGTAAATGCATTCAAAAATAAGAAGCGCGAAATATAACGCTGGACTGAATAAGAAATGTGGATGCGATTATATGATTCCTATTTATGAAATTTCACTTTCACCAACGTAAATACATTCAAAAATAAGAAGCGCGAAATACAACGCTGGACTGAATAAGAAATGTGGGTGCGATTATAAGATTCCTATTTATGAAATTTCACTTTCACCAACGTAAATGCATTCAAAAATTAGAAGCGCGAAATACAACGTTGGACTGAATAAGAAATGTAGGTACGATTATAAGATTCCTATTTATGAAATTTCACTTTCACCAACGTAATTACCTTCAAAATAAAGAAGCGCGAAATACAACGCTGGACTGAATAAGAAATGTGGGTGCGATTATAAGATTCCTATTTATGAAATTTCACTTTCACCAACGTAAATACATTCAAAAATAAGAAGCGCGAAATATAACGCTGGACTGAATAAGAAATGTGGATGCGATTATATGATTCCTATTTATGAAATTTCACTTTCACCAACGTAAATACATTCAAAAATAAGAAGCGCGAAATACAACGCTGGACTGAATAAGAAATGTGGGTGCGATTATAAGATTCCTATTTATGAAATTTCACTTTCACCAACGTAAATGCATTCAAAAATAAGAAGCGCGAAATATAACGCTGGACTGAATAAGAAATGTGGATGCGATTATATGATTCCTATTTATGAAATTTCACTTTCACCAACGTAAATACATTCAAAAATAAGAAGCGCGAAATACAACGCTGGACTGAATAAGAAATGTGGGTGCGATTATAAGATTCCTATTTATGAAATTTCACTTTCACCAACGTAAATACATTCAAAAATAAGAAGCGCGAAATACAAAGTTGGACTGAATAAGAAATGTGGGTGCGATTATAAGATTCCTATTTATGAAATTTCACTTTCACCAACGTAAATGCATTCAAAAATAAGAAGCGCGAAATATAACGCTGGACTGAATAAGAAATGTGGATGCGATTATATGATTCCTATTTATGAAATTTCACTTTCACCAACGTAAATACATTCAAAAATAAGAAGCGCGAAATACAACGCTGGACTGAATAAGAAATGTGGGTGCGATTATAAGATTCCTATTTATGAAATTTCACTTTCACCAACGTAAATGCATTCAAAAATTAGAAGCGCGAAATACAACGTTGGACTGAATAAGAAATGTAGGTACGATTATAAGATTCCTATTTATGAAATTTCACTTTCACCAACGTAATTACCTTCAAAATAAAGAAGCGCGAAATACAACGCTGGACTGAATAAGAAATGTGGGTCCGATTATATGATTCCTATTCATGAAATTTCACTTTCACCAACGTAAATGCATTCAAAAATAAGAAGCGCGAAATACAACGTTGGACTGAATAAGAAATGTGGGAGCGATTATAAGATTCCTATTTATGAAATTTCATTTTCACCAACGGAAATACATTCAAAAATAAGAAGCGCGAAATACAACGCTGGACTGAATAAGAAATGTGGGTGCGATTATAAGATTCCTATTTATGAAATTTCACTTTCACCAACGTAAATGCATTCAAAAATAAGAAGCGCGAAATACAACGCTGGACTGAATAAAAAATGTGGATGCGATTATATGATTCCTATTTATGAAATTTCACTTTCACCAACGTAAATACATTCAAAAATAAGAAGCGCGAAATACAACGCTGGACTGAATAAGAAATGTGGGGGCGATTATAAGATTCCTATTTATGAAATTTCACTTTCACCAACGTAAATACATTCAAAAATAAGAAGCGCGAAATACAACGTTGGACTGAATAAGAAATGTGGGTGCTATTATAAAATTCCTATTTATGAAATTTGACTTTCACCAACGTAAATACATTCAAAAATAAGAAGCGCGAAATACAACGCTGGACTGAATAAGAAATGTGGGGGCGATTATAAAATTCCTATTTATGAAATTTCACTTTCACCAACGTAAATACATTCAAAAATAAGAAGCGCGAAATACAAAGTTGGACTGAATAAGAAATGTGGGTGCGATTATAAGATTCCTATTTATGAAATTTCACTTTCACCAACGTAAATGCATTCAAAAATAAGAAGCGCGAAATATAACGCTGGACTGAATAAAAAATGTGGATGCGATTATATGATTCCTATTTATGAAATTTCACTTTCACCAACGTAAATACATTCAAAAATAAGAAGCGCGAAATACAACGCTGGACTGAATAAGAAATGTGGGGGCGATTATAAGATTCCTATTTATGAAATTTCACTTTCACCAACGTAAATACATTCAAAAATAAGAAGCGCGAAATACAACGCTGGACTGAATAAGAAATGTGGGTGCGATTATAAGATTCCTATTTATGAAATTTCACTTTCACCAACGTAAATACATTCAAAAATAAGAAGCGCGAAATACAAAGTTGGACTGAATAAGAAATGTGGGGGCGATTATAAGATTCCTATTTATGAAATTTCACTTTCACCAACGTAAATGCATTCAAAAATAAGAAGCGCGAAATATAACGCTGGACTGAATAAGAAATGTGGATGCGATTATATGATTCCTATTTATGAAATTTCACTTTCACCAACGTAAATACATTCAAAAATAAGAAGCGCGAAATACAACGCTGGACTGAATAAGAAATGTGGGTGCGATTATAAGATTCCTATTTATGAAATTTCACTTTCACCAACGTAAATACATTCAAAAATAAGAAGCGCGAAATACAACGTTGGACTGAATAAGAAATGTGGATGCTATTATAAAATTCCTATTTATGAAATTTGACTTTCACCAACGTAAATACATTCAAAAATAAGAAGCGCGAAATACAACGTTGGACTGAATAAGAAATGTGGGTGCTATTATAAGATTCCTATTTATGAAATTTCACTTTCACCAACGTAAATACATTCAAAAATAAGAAGCGGGAAATACAACGTTGGACTGAATAAGAAATGTGGGTGCGATTATAAGATTCCTATTTATGAAATTTCACTTTCACCAACGTAAATACATTCAAAAATAAGAAGCGCAAAATACAACGCTGGACTGAATAAGAAAAGTGGGTCCGATTATATGATTCCTATTTATGATATTTCACTTTCATCAACGTAAATACATTCAAAAATAAGAAGCGAGAAATAACAACGCTGTCCTGAATAAGAAATGTGGATGCGATTATATGATTCCTATTTATGAAATTTCACTTTCACCAACGTAAATGCATTCAAAAATAAGAAGCGCGAAATACAACGCTGGACTGAATAAGAAATGTGGATGCGATTATATGATTCCTATTTATGAAATTTCACTTTCACCAACGTGAATACATTCAAAAATAAGAAGCGCGAAATACAACGCTGGACTGAATAAGAAATGTGGGTGCGATTATAAGATTCCTATTTATGAAATTTCACTTTCACCAACGTAAATACATTCAAAAATAAGAAGCGCGAAATACAACGTTGGACTGAATAAGAAATGTGGGTGCTATTATAAAATTCCTATTTATGAAATTTGACTTTCACCAACGTAAATACATTCAAAAATAAGAAGCGCGAAATAACAACGCTGTCCTGAATAAGAAATGTGGATGCGATTATATGATTCCTATTTATGAAATTTCACTTTCACCAACGTAAATACATTCAAAAATAAGAAGCGCGAAATACAACGTTGGACTGAATAAGAAATGTGGGTGCGATTATAAGATTCCTATTTATGAAATTTCACTTTCACCAACGTAATTACCTTCAAAATGAAGAAGCGTGAAATACAACGCTGGACTGAATAAGAAATGTGGGTCCGATTATATGATTCCTATTTATGAAATTTCACTTTCACCAACGTAAATGCATTCAAAAATAAGAAGCGCGAAATACAACGTTGGACTGAATAAGAAATGTGGGTGCGATTATAAGATTCCTATTAATGAAATTTCACTTACACCAACGGAAATACATTCAAAAATAAGAAGCCCGAAATACAAGGTTGGACTGAATAAGAAATGTGGGTGCGATTATAAGATTCCTATTAATGAAATTTCACTTACACCAACGGAAATACATTCAAAAATAAGAAGTGCGAAATACAACGTTGGACTGAATAAGAAATGTGGGTGCGATTATAAGATTCCTATTAATGAAATTTCACTTTCACCAACGTAAATACATTCAAAAATAAGAAGCGCGAAATACAACGCTGGACTGAATAAGAAATGTGGGTGCGATTATAAGATTCCTATTAATGAAATTTCTCTTACACCAACGGAAATACTTTCAAAAATAAGAAACGCGAAATACAACGTTGGACTGAATAAGAAATGTGGGTGCGATTATAAGATTCCTATTAATGAAATTTCACTTTCACCAACGTAAATACATTCAAAAATAAGAAGCGCGAAATACAACGCTGGACTGAATAAGAAATGTGGGTGCGATTATAAGATTCCTATTTATGAAATTTCACTTTCACCGACGTAAACACATTCAAAATGAAGAAGCGCGAAATACAACGCTGGACTGAATAAGGAATGTGGGTCCGATTATATGATTAATATTTATGAAATTTCACTTTCACGAACGTAAACACATTTAAAACGAAGAAGCGCGAAATACAACGCTTGATTGAATAACAAATGTGGGTCAGATTATATGATTCCTATTTATGAAATTTCACATGCACCAGCGTAAAAACATTCAAAATGAAGAAGCGCGAAATACAACGCTGGACTGAATAAGAAATGTCGGTCCGATTATATGATTCCTATTTATGAAATTTCACATGCACCAACGTATGCACATTCAAAACGAAGAAGCGCGAAATACAACGCTGGACTGAATAAGAAATGTCGGTCAGATTATATGATTCCTATTTATGAAATTTCACATGCACCAACGTAAACACATTCAAAATGAAGTAGCGCGAAATACAACGCTGGACTGAATAAGAAATGTGGGTCCGATTATATAATTCCTATTTATGAAATTTCAATTTCACGAACGTAAACACATTCAAAACGAAGAGGCGCGAAATACAACGCTGGACTGAATAAGAAATGTGGGTCAGATTATATGAATCCTATTTATGAAATTTCACTTTCATCAACGGAAATATATTAAAAAATAAGAAGCGCGAAATACAACGCTGCACTGAATAAGAAATGTGGGTCCGATTATATGATTCCTATTTATGAAATTTCACTTTCACCAATATAAATACTTTCAAAAATAAGAAACGCAAAATACAACGTTGGACTGAATAAGAAATGTGGCCCCGATTATATGATTCCTATTTATGAAATTTCACTTTCACCGACGTAAACACATTCAAAATGAAGAAGCGCGAAATAGAACGCTGGACTGAATAAGAAATGTGGGTCCGATTATATGACTCCTATTTATGAAATTTCACTTTCACGAACGTAAACACATTCAAAACGAAGAAGCGCGAAATACAAAGCTGGACTGAATAAGAAATGTGTGTCCGATTATATGATTCCTATTTATGAAATTTTACTTTCACGAACATAAACACATTCAAAAGGAAGAAGCGCGAAATACAACGCTGGACTGAATAAGAAATGTGGGTCAGATTATATGATTCATATTTATGAAATTTCACTTTCACGAACGTAAACACATTCAAAACGAAGAAGCGCGAAATACAACGGTGGACTGATTAAGAAATGTGGGTCAGTTTATATGATTCCTATTTATGAAATTTCACTTTCACGAACGTAAACACATTCAAAACGAAGAAGCTCGAAATACAACGCTGGACTGAATAAGAAATGTGGGTCAGATTATATGATTCCTATTTATGAAATTTCACATGCACCAACGTAAACACATTCAAAATGAAGAAGCGCGAAATAAAACGCTGGACTGAATAAGAAATGTGGGTCCGATTATATGATTCCTATTTATGAAATTTCACATGCACCAACGTAAACACATTCAAAATGAAGAAGCGCGAAATACAACGCTGGGCTGAATAAGAAATGTGTGTCCGATTATATGATTCCTATTTATGAAATTTCACATGCACCAACGTAAACACATTCAAAATGAAGAAGCGCAAAATACAACGCTGGACTGAATAAGAAATGTGGGTCCGATTATATGATTCCTATTTATGATATTTCACTTTCACCAACGTAAATACATTCAAACATCAGAAGCGCGAAATACAACGCTGGACTGAATAAGAAATGTGGGTGCGATTATATCATTCCTATTTATGATATTTCACTTTAAACAACGTAATTACCTTCAAAAATAAGAAGCGCGAAATACAACGGTGAACTGAATAAGAAATGTGGGTGCGATTATATGATTCCTATTTATGATATTTCACTTTCACCAACGTAAACACATTCAAAAATCAGAAGCGCGAAATATAACGGTGGACTGAATAAGAAATGTGGGTCCGATTATATGATTCCTATTTATGAAATTTCACTTTCACGAACGTAAACACATTCAAAACGAAGAAGCGCGAAATACAACGCTGGACTGAATAAGAAATGTGGGTCAGATTATATGATTCCTATTTATGAAATTTCACATGCACCAACGTAAACACATTCAAAACGAAGAAGCGCGAAATACAACGCTGGACTGAATAAGAAATGTGGGTCCGATTATATGATTCCTATTCATGAAATTTCACTTTCACGGACGTAAACACATTCAAAATGAAGAAGCGCGAATTACAACGGTGGACTGAATAATAAATGTGGGTCAGATTATATGATTCCTATTTATGAAATTTCACATGCACCAACGTAAACACATTCAAAACGAAGAAGCGCGAAATACAACGCTGGACTGAATAAGAAATGTGGGTCCGATTATATGATTCCTATTCTTGAAATTTCACTTTCACGGACGTAAACACATTCAAAAATCAGAAGCGCGAAATACAACGCCGGACTAAATAAGAAATGTGGGTCAGATTATATGATTCCTATTTATGAAATTTCACATGCACCAACGTAAACACATTCAAAACGAAGAAGCGCGAAATACAACGCTGGACTGAATAAGAAATGTGGGTCCGATTATATGATTCCTATTCATGAAATTTCACTTTCACGGACGTAAACACATTCAAAATGAAGAAGCGCGAAATACAACGGTGGACTGATGAAGAAATGTGGGTCAGATTATATGATTCCTATTTATGAAATTTCACTTTCACGAACGTAGACACATTCAAAACGAAGAAGCTCGAAATACAACGCTGGACTGAATAAGAAATGTGGGTCAGATTATATGATTCCTATTTATGAAATTTCAATTGCACGAACGTAAACACATTCAAAATGAAGAAGTGCGAAATACAACGCTGGACTGAATAAGAAATGTGGTTCCGATTATATGATTCCTATTCATGAAATTTCACATGCACCAACGTAAACACATTCAAAATGAAGAAGCGCGAAATACAACGCTGGGCTGAATAAGAAATGTGTGTCCGATTATATGATTCCTATTTATGAAATTTCACTTTCACGAATGTAAACACATTGAAAACGAAGAAGCGCCAAATACAACGCTGGACTGAATAAGAAATATGGGTCAGATTATATGATTCCTATTTATGATATTTCACTTTCACCAACGTAAATACATTCAAAAATCAGAAGCGCGAAATATAACGCTGGACTGAATAAGAAATGTGTGTGCGATTATATGATTCCTATTTATGAAATTTCACATGCACCAACGTAAACACATTCAAAACGAAGAAGCGCGAAATACAACGCTGGACTGAATAAGAAATGTGGGTCCGATTATATGATTCCTCTTTATGAAATTTCACATGCACCAACGTAAACACATTCAAAATGAAGAAGCGCGAAATAAAATGCTGGGCTGAATAAGAAATGTGGGTCCGATTATATGATTCCTATTCATGAAATTTCACTTTCACGGACGTAAACACATTGAAAACGAAGAAGCGCCAAATACAACGCTGGACTGAATAAGAAATATGGGTCAGATTATATGATTCCTATTTATGATATTTCACTTTCACCAACGTAAATACATTCAAAAATCAGAAGCGCGAAATATAACGGTGGACTGAATAAGAAATGTGGGTGCGATTATATGATTCCTATTTATGAAATTTCACTTTCACGAATGTAAACACATACAAAACGAAGAAGCGCGAAATAAAACGCTGGACTGAATAAGAAATGTGGGTCCGATTATATGATTCCTATTTATGAAATTTCACTGTCATGAACGTAAACACATTCAAAACGAAGAAGCGCGAAATACAACGCTGGACTGAATAAGAAATGTTGGTCAGATTATATGATTCCTATTTATGAAATTTCACATGCACCAACGTAAACACATTCAAAACGAAGAAGCGCGAAATACAACGCTGGACTGAATAAGAAAAGTGGGTCCGATTATATGATTCCTATTCATGAAATTTCACTTTCACGAACGTAAACGCATTCAAAATGAAGAAGCGCGAAATACAACGGTGGACTGATTAAGAAATGTGGGTCAGATTATATGATTCCTATTTATGAAATTTCACTTTCACGAACGTAAACACATTCAAAACGAAGAAGCTCGAAATACAACGCTGGACTGAATAAGAAATGTGGGTCATATTATATGATTCCTATTTATGAAATTTCACATGCACCAACGTAAACACATTCAAAATGAAGAAGCGCGAAATAAAACGCGGGACTGAATAAGAAATGTGGGTCCGATTATATGATTCCTATTTATGAAATTTCACTTTCACGAATGTAAACACATTGAAAACGAAGAAGCGCGAAATACAAGGGTGGACTGAATAAGAAATATGGTTCCGATTATATGATTCCTATTTATGAAATTTCACTTTCACGAACGTAAACACATTCAAAACGAAGAAGCGCGAAATACAACGCTGGACTGAATAAGAAATGTGGGTCAGATTATATGATTCCTATTTACGAAATTTCACATGCACCAACGTAAACACATTCAAAATGAAGAAGCGCGAAATACAACGCTGGACTGTATTAGAAATGTGGGTCCGATTATATGATTCCTATTTATGAAATTTCAATTTCACGAACGTAAACACATTCAAAACGAAGAAGCGCGAAATACAACACTGGACTGAATAAGAAATGTGGGTCAGATTATATGATTCCTATTTATGAAATTTCATATGCACCAACGTAAACACATTCAAAATGAAGAAGCGCGAAATACAACGCTTGACTGAATAAGAAAGGTGGGAGCGATTATATGATTCCTATTTATGATATTTTACTTTCACCAAGGTAAATACATTAAAAAATCAGAAGCGCGAAATACAACGCTGGACTGAATAAGAAATGTGGGTGCGATAATATGATTCCTATTTATGATATTTCACTTTCACCAACTTAAATACATTCAAAAATAATAAGCGAGAAATACAACGCTGGACTGAATAAGAAAGGTGGGAGCGATTATATGATTCCTATTTATGATATTTTACTTTCACCAAGGTAAATACATTAAAAAATCAGAAGCGCGAAATACAACGCTGGACTGAATAAGAAATGTGGGTGCGATTATATGATTCCGATTTATGATATTTCACTTTCACCAACGTAAATACATTCAAAAATCAGAAGGGCGAAATACAACGCTGGACTGAATAAGAAATGTGGGTGCGATTATATGATTCCGATTTATGATATTTCACTTTCACCAACGTAAATACATTCAAAAATCAGAAGCGCGAAATACAACGCTGGACTGAATAAGAAATGTGGGTGCGATTATATGATTCCTATTTATGATATTTCACTTTCACCAACGTAAATACATTCAAAAATAAGAAGCGCGAAATACAACAGTGGACTGAAGAAGAAATGTGGGTGCGATAATATGATTCCTATTTATGATATTTCACTTTCACCAACGTAATTGCATCCCAAAATAAGTAGCGCGAAATACAACGGTGGACTGAATAAGAAATGTGGGTGCGATTATATGATTCCTATTTATGATATTTCACTTTCACCAACTTAAATACATTCAAAAATAATAAGCGAGAAATACAACAGTGGACTGAATAAGAAATGTGGGTGCGATTATATGATTCCTATTTATGATATTTCACTTTCACCAACGTAATAGCATCCCAAAATAAGTAGCGCGAAATACAACGGTGGACTGAATAAGAAATGTGGGTGCGATTATATGATTCCTATTTATGATATTTCACTTTCACCAACGTAAATACATTCAAAAATAAGAAGCGCGAAATACAACGCTGAACTGAATAAGAAATGTGGGTGCGATTATATGATTCCTATTTATGATATTTCACTTTCACCAACGTAAATACATTCAAAAATCAGAAGCGCGAAATACAACGGTGGACTGAATAAGAAATGTGGGTGCGATTATATGATTCCTATTTATGATATTTCACTTTCACCAACGTAAATACATTCAAAAATAAGAAGCGCGAAATACAACGCTGAACTGAATAAGAAATGTGGGTGCGATTATATGATTCCTATTTATGATATTTCACTTTCACCAACGTAAATACATTCAAAAATCAGAAGCGCGAAATACAACGCTGGACTGAATAAGAAATGTGGGTGCGATTATATGATTCCTATTTATGATATTTCACTTTCACCAACGTAAATACATTCAAAAATAAGAAGCGCGAAATACAACGCTGAACTGAATAAGAAATGTGGGTGCGATTATATGATTCCTATTTATGATATTTCACTTTCACCAACTTAAATACATTCAAAAATCAGAAGCGCGAAATACAACGCTGGACTGAATAAGAAATGTGGGTGCGATAATATGATTCCTATTTATGATATTTCACTTTCATCAACGTAATTGCATCCCAAAATAAGAAGCGCGAAATACAACGGTGGACTGAATAAGAAATGTGGGTGCGATTATATGATTCCTATTTATGATATTTCACTTTCACCAACGTAAATACATTAAAAATAAGAACCGCGAAATAACAACGCTGTCCTGAATAAGAAATGTGGGTGCGATTATATGATTCCTATTTATGATATTTCAC
Source organism: Acanthosepion lycidas (assembly GCA_963932145.1). Taxonomy (NCBI): domain Eukaryota; kingdom Metazoa; phylum Mollusca; class Cephalopoda; order Sepiida; family Sepiidae; genus Acanthosepion; species Acanthosepion lycidas. The sequence goes on from OZ010602.1 coordinate 14,441,383, forward strand.
TTTCACCAACGTAATTGCATCCCAAAATAAGTAGCGCGAAATACAACGGTGGACTGAATAAGAAATGTGGGTGCGATTATATGATTCCTATTTATGATATTTCACTTTCACCAACGTAAATACATTCAAAAATAAGAAGCGCGAAATACAACGCTGAACTGAATAAGAAATGTGGGTGCGATTATATGATTCCTATTTATGACATTTCACTTTCACCAACGTAAATACATTCAAAAATAAGAAGCGCGAAATACAACGGTGGACTGAATAAGAAATGTGGGTGAGATTATATGATTCCTATTTATGATATTTCACTTTCACCAACGTAAATACATTCAAAAATCAGAAGCTCGAAATACAACGCTGGACTGAATAAGAAATGTGTGTGCGATTATATGATTCCTATTTATGATATTTCACTTTCACCAACGTAAATACATTCAAAAATAAGAAGCGCGAAATACAACGGTGGACTGAATAAGAAATGTGGGTGCGATTATATGATTCCTATTTATGATATTTCACTTTCACCAACGTAAATACATTCAAAAATCAGAAGCTCGAAATACAACGGTGGACTGAATAAGAAATGTGGGTGCGATTATATGATTCCTATTTATGATATTTCACTTTCACCAACGTAAATACATTAAAAATAAGAACCGCGAAATAACAACGCTGTCCTGAATAAGAAATGTGGGTGCGATTATATGATTCCTATTGATGATATTTCCCTTTCACCAACGTAAATACATTCAAAAATAAGAAGCGCGAAATACAACGGTGGACTGAATAAGAAATGTGTGTGCGATTATATGATTCCTATTTATGATATTTCACTTTCACCAACGTAAATACATTCAAAAATAAGAAGCGCGAAATACAACGCTGTCCTGAATAAGAAATGTGGGAGCGATTATATGATTCTTATTTATGATATTTACTTTCACCAACGTAAATACATTCAAAAATAAGAAGCGCGAAATACATCGGTGGACTGAATAAGAAATGTGGGTGCTATTATATGATTCCTATTTATGATATTTCACTTTCACCAACGTAAATACATTCAAAAATAAGAAGCGCGAAATACAACGATGGACTGAATAAGAAATGTGGGTCCGATTATATGATTCCTATTTATGATATTTCACTTTCACCAACGTAAATACATTCAAAAATCAGAAGCGCGAAATACAACGGTGGACTGAATAAGAAATGTGGGTGCGATTATATGATTCCTATTTATGATATTTCACTTTCACCAACGTAAATACATTCAAAAATAAGAAGCGCGAAATACAACGCTGGACTGAATAAGAAATGTGCGTGCGATTATATGATTCCTATTTATGATATTTCACTTTCACCAACGTAAATACATTCAAAAATCAGAAGCGCGAAATACAACGCTGGACTAAATAAGAAATGTGGGTGCGATTATATGATTCCTATTTATGATATTTCATTTTCACCAACGTAAACACATTCAAAATGAAGAAGGGCGAAATAAAACGCTGGACTGAATAAGAAATGTGGGTCCGATTATATGATTCCTATTTATGAAATTTCACTTTCACGAACGTAAACACATACAAAACGAAGAAGCGCGAAATACAACGCTTGACTGAATAAGAAATGTGGGTCAGATTATATGATTCCTATTCATGAAATTTCAATTTCACGAACGTAAACACATTCAAAACGAAGAAGCGCGAAATACAACGCTGGAATGAATAAGAAATGTGGGTCAGATTATATGATTCATATTTATGAAATTTCACATGCACCAACGTAAACACATTCAAAACGAAGAAGCGCGAAATACAACGCTGGACTGAATAAGAAATGTGGGTACGATTATATGATTCCTATTCATGAAATTTCAATTTCACGAACGTAAACACATTCAAAACGAAGAAGCGCCAAATACAACGCTGGACTGAATAAGAAATATGGGTCCGATTATATGATTCCTATTTATGAAATTTCAATTTCTAGAACGTAAACACATTCAAAACGAAGATGTGCGAAATACAACGCTGGACTGAATAAGAAATGTGGGTCAGATTATATGATTCCTATTTATGAAGTTTCACATGCACCAACGTAAACACATTCAAAATGAAGAAGCGCGAAATACAACGCTGGACTGAATAAGAAATGTGGGTCAGATTTTATGATTCCTATTCATGAAATTTCAATTGCACGAACGTAAACACATTCAAAACGAAGAAGTGCGAAATACAACGCTGGACTGAATAAGAAATGTGGGTCAGATTATATGATTCCTATTTATGAAATTTCACATGCACCAACGTAAACACATTCAAAATGAAGAAGCGGGAAATACAACGCTGGACTGAATAACAAATGTGGGTCCGATTATATGATTCCTATTTATGAAATTTCACTTTCACGAACGTAAACACATTCAAAACGAAGAAGCGCGAAATACAACGCTGGACTGAATCAGAAATGTGGGTCAGATTATATGATTCCTATTTATGAAGTTTCACATGCACCAACGTAAACACATTCAAAATGAAGAAGCGCGAAATACAACGCTGGACTGAATAAGAAATGTGGGTCAGATTATATGATTCCTATTTATGACATTTCACATGCACCAACGTAAACACATTCAAAATGAAGAAGCGGGAAATACAACGCTGGACTGAATAAGAAATGTGGGTACGATTATATGATTCCTATTTATGAAATTTCCCTTTTACGAACGTAAACACATTCAAAACGAAGAAGCGCGAAATACAACGCTGGACTGAATAAGAAATGTGGGTCAGATAATTTGATTCCAATTTATGAAATTTCACATGCACCAACGTAAACACATTCAAAATGAAGAAGCGCGAAATACAACGCTTGACTGAATAACAAATGTGGGTCCGATTATATGATTCCTATTTATGAAATTTCATTTTCACGAACGTAAACACATTCAAAACGAAGAAGCGCAAAATACATCGCTGGACTGAATAAGAAATGTGGGTCAGATTATATGATTCCCATTTATGAATTTTCATATGCACCAACGTAAACAAATTCAAAATGAAGAAGCGCGAAATACAACGGTTGACTGAATAAGAAATGTGGGTCCGATTATATGATTCCTATTCATGAAATTTCACTTTCACGAACGTAAACACATTCCAAATGAAGAAGCGCGAAATACAACGCTAGACTGAATAAGAAATGTGGGTCCGCTTATATGATTCCTATTAATGAAATTTCACATGCACCAACGTAAACACATTCAAAAGGAAGAAGCGGGAAATACAACGCTGGACTGAATTAGAAATTTGGTTCAGATTATATGATTCCTATTTACGAAATTTCACATGCACCAACGTAAACACATTCGAAACGAAGAAGCGCGAAATACAACGCTGGACTGAATAAGAAATGTGGGTCAGATAATTTCATTCCTATTTATGAAATTTCACATGCAGCAACGTAAACACATTCAAAATGAAGAAGCGCGAAATACAACGCTGGACTGAATAAGAAATGTGGGTCCGATTATATGATTCCTATTTATGAAATTTCACTTTCACGAACGTAAACACATTCAAAACGAAGAAGCGCCAAATACAACGCTGGACTGAATAAGAAATGTAGGTCAGATTATATGATTCCTATTTATGAAATTTCACATGCACCAACGTAAACACGTTCAAAATGAAGAAGCGCGAAATACAACGGTGGATTGAATAAGAAATGTGGGTCCGATTATATGATTCCTATTTATGAAATTTCACTTTCACGAACGTAAACACATTCAAAACGAAGAAGCGCGAAATACAACGCTGGACTGAATAAGAAATGTGGGTCAGATTATATGATACTTATTTATGAAATTTCACATGCACCAACGTAAACACATTCAAAACGAAGAAGCGCGAAATACAACGCTGGGCTGAATAAGAAATGTGGGGCCGATTATATGATTCCTATTCATGAAATTTCAATTTCACTAACGTAAACACATTCAAAACGAAGATGCGCGAAATACAACGCTGGACTGAATAAGAAATGTGGATCAGATTATAAGATTCCTATTTATGAAATTTCAATTTCACGAACGTAAACACATTCAAAACGAAGAAGTGCGAAATACAACGCTGGACTGAATAAGATATGTGGGTCAGATTATATGATTCCTATTTATGAAGTTTCACAAACACCAACGTAAACACATTCAAAATGAAGAAGCGCGAAATACAACGCTGGACTGAATAAGAAATGTGGGTCAGATTATATGATTCCTATTTATGAAATTTCAATTGCACGAACGTAAACACATTCAAAACGAAGAAGTGCGAAATACAACGCTGGACTGAATAAGAAATGTGGGTCAGATTATATGATTCCTATTTATGAAATTTCACATGCACCAACGTAAACACATTCAAAATGAAGAAGCGGGAAATACAACGCTGGACTGAATAAGAAATGTGGGTCCAATTATATGATTCCTATTTATGAAATTTCTCTTTTACGAACGTAAACACATTCCAAACGAAGAAGCGCGAAATACAACGCTGGACTGAATAAGAAATGTGGGTCAGATAATTTGATTCCTATTTATGAAATTTCACATGCACCAACGTAAACACATTCAAAATGAAGAAGCGCGAAATACAACGCTTGACTGAATAACAAATGTGGGTCCGATTATATGATTCCTATTTATGAAATTTCATTTTCACGAACGTAAACACATTCAAAACGAAGAAGCGCAAAATACATCGCTGGACTGAATAAGAAATGTGGGTCAGATTATATGATTCCCATTTATGAATTTTCATATGCACCAACGTAAACAAATTCAAAATGAAGAAGCGCGAAATACAACGGTTGACTGAATAAGAAATGTGGGTCCGATTATATGATTCCTATTCATGAAATTTCACTTTCACGAACGTAAACACATTCCAAATGAAGAAGCGCGAAATACAACGCTAGACTGAATAAGAAATGTGGGTCCGCTTATATGATTCCTATTAATGAAATTTCACATGCACCAACGTAAACACATTCAAAAGGAAGAAGCGCGAAATACAACGCTGGACTGAATTAGAAATTTGGTTCAGATTATATGATTCCTATTTACGAAATTTCACATGCACCAACGTAAACACATTCGAAACGAAGAAGCGCGAAATACAACGCTGGACTGAATAAGAAATGTGGGTCAGATAATTTCATTCCTATTTATGAAATTTCACATGCAGCAACGTAAACACATTCAAAATGAAGAAGCGCGAAATACAACGCTGGACTGAATAAGAAATGTGGGTCCGATTATATGATTCCTATTTATGAAATTTCACTTTCACGAACGTAAACACATTCAAAACGAAGAAGCGCCAAATACAACGCTGGACTGAATAAGAAATGTAGGTCAGATTATATGATTCCTATTTATGAAATTTCACATGCACCAACGTAAACACATTCAAAATGAAGAAGCGCGAAATACAACGGTGGATTGAATAAGAAATGTGGGTCCGATTATATGATTCCTATTTATGAAATTTCACTTTCACGAACGTAAACACATTCAAAACGAAGAAGCGCGAAATACAACGCTGGACTGAATAAGAAATGTGGGTCAGATTATATGATACTTATTTATGAAATTTCACATGCACCAACGTAAACACATTCAAAACGAAGAAGCGCGAAATACAACGCTGGGCTGAATAAGAAATGTGGGGCCGATTATATGATTCCTATTCATGAAATTTCAATTTCACTAACGTAAACACATTCAAAACGAAGATGCGCGAAATACAACGCTGGACTGAATAAGAAATGTGGATCAGATTATATGATTCCTATTTATGAAATTTCAATTTCACGAACGTAAACACATTCAAAACGAAGAAGTGCGAAATACAACGCTGGACTGAATAAGATATGTGGGTCAGATTATATGATTCCTATTTATGAAGTTTCACAAACACCAACGTAAACACATTCAAAATGAAGAAGCGCGAAATACAACGCTGGACTGAATAAGAAATGTGGGTCAGATTATATGATTCCTATTTATGAAATTTCAATTGCACGAACGTAAACACATTCAAAACGAAGAAGTGCGAAATACAACGCTGGACTGAATAAGAAATGTGGGTCAGATTATATGATTCCTATTTATGAAATTTCACATGCACCAACGTAAACACATTCAAAATGAAGAAGCGGGAAATACAACGCTGGACTGAATAAGAAATGTGGGTCCAATTATATGATTCCTATTTATGAAATTTCTCTTTTACGAACGTAAACACATTCCAAACGAAGAAGCGCGAAATACAACGCTGGACTGAATAAGAAATGTGGGTCAGATAATTTGATTCCTATTTATGAAATTTCACATGCACCAACGTAAACACATTCAAAATAAAGAAGCGCGAAATACAACGCTGGACTGAATAACAAATGTGGGTCCGATTATATGATTCCTTTTTATGAAATTTCACTTTCACGAACGTAAACACATTCAAAACGAAGAAGCGTGAAATACAACGCTGGACTGAATAAGAAATGTGGGTCAGATTATATGATACCTATTTATGAAATTTCACATGCACCAACGTAAACACATTCAAAACGAAGAAGCGCGAAATACAACGCTGGGCTGAATAAGAAATGTGGGGCCGATTATATGATTCCTATTCATGAAATTTCACTTTCACGAACGTAAAAAACATTCAAAATGAAGAAGCGCGAAATACAACGCTGGACTGAATAAGAAATGTGGATCAGATTATATGATTCCTATTTATGAAATTTCAATTTCACGAACGTAAACACATTCAAAACGAAGAAGTGCGAAATACAACGCTGGACTGAATAAGAAATGTGGGTCAGATTATATGATTCCTATTTATGAAGTTTCACATGCACCAACGTAAACACATTTAAAATGAAGAAGCGCGAAATACAACGCTGGACTGAATAAGAAATGTGGGTCAGATTATATGATTCCTACTTATGAAATTTCAATTGCACGAACGTAAACACATTCAAAATGAAGAAGTGCGAAATAGAACGCTGGACTGAATAAGAAATGTGGGTCAGATTATATGATTCCTATTTATGAAATTTCACATGCACCAACGTAAACACATTTAAAATGAAGAAGCGGGAAATACAACGCTAGACTGAATAAGAAATGTAGGTCCAATTATATGATTCCCGTTTATGAAATTTCCCTTTTACGAACGTAAACACATTCCAAACGAAGAAGCGCAAAATACAACGCTGGACTGAATAAGAAATGTGGGTCAGATAATTTGATTCCTATTTATGAAATTTCACATGCACCAACGTAAACACATTCAAAATAAAGAAGCGCGAAATACATCGCTGGACTGAATAACAAATGTGGGTCCGATTATATGATTCCTATTTATGAAATTTCACTTTCACGAACGTAAATACATTCAAAACGAAGAAGCGTGAAATACAATGCTGGACTGAATAAGAAATGTGGGTCAGATTATATGATTCCTATTTATGAAGTTTCACATGCACCAACGTAAACACATTCAAAATGAAGAAGCGCGAAATACAACGCTGGACTGAATAAGAAATGTTGGTCCGATTATATGATTCCTATTCATGAAATTTCACTTTCACGAACGTAAACACATTCAAAATAAGAAGCGCGAAATACAACGCTAGACTGAATAAGAAATGTGGATCCGCTTATATGATTCCTATTAATGAAATTTCACATGCACCAACGTAAACACATTCAAAATGAAGAAGCGCGAAATACAACGCTGGACTGAATAAGAAATTTGGTTCAGATTATATGATTCCTATTTCTGAAATTTCACATGCACCAACGTAAACACATTCAAAACGAAGAAGCGCGAAATACAACGCTGGACTGAATAAGAAATGTGGGTCAGATAATTTGATTCCTATTCATGAAATTTCACATGCACCAACGTAAACACATTCAAAATAAAGAAGCGCGAAATACAACGGTGGACTGAATAACAAATGTGGGTCCGACTATATGATTCCTATTTATGAAATTTCACTTTCACGAACGTAAACACATTCAAAACGAAGAAGCGCGAAATACAATGCTGGACTGAATAAGAAATGTGGGTCAGATTATATGATTCCTATTTATGAAGTTTCACATGCACCAACGTAAACACATTCAAAATGAAGAAGCGCGAAATACAACGCTGGACTGAATAAGAAATGTGGGTCAGATTATATGATTCCTATTTATGAAATTTCAATTTCACGAACGTAAACACATTCAAAACGAAGAAGTGCGAAATACAACGCTGGACTGAATAAGAAATGTGGGTCAGATTATATGATTCCTATTTATGAAATTTCACATGCACCAACGTAAACACATTCAAAATAAAGAAGCGCGAAATACAACGCTAGACTGAATAAGAAATGTTGGTCCGATTATATGATTCCTATTTATGAAATTTCACTTTCACGAACGTAAACACATTCAAAAGGAAGAAGCGCGAAATACAACGCTGGACTGAATAAGAAATGTGGGTCAGATAATATGATTCCTATTTATGAAGTTTCACATGCACCAACGTAAAGACATTCAAAATGAAGAAGCGCGAAATACAACGCTGGTCTGAATAAGAAATGTGGGTCAGATTATATGATTCCTATTTATGAAATTTCAATTTCACGAACGTAAACACATTCAAAATGAAGAAGCGCGAAATACAACGCTAGACTGAATAAGAAATGTGGGTCCGCTTATATGATTCCTATTAATGAAATTTCACATGCACCAACATAAACACATTCAAAATGAAGAAGCGCGAAATACAACGCTGGACTGAATAAGAAATTTGGTTCAGATTATATGATTCCTATTTATGAAATTTCACATGCACCAACGTAAACACATTCAAAACGAAGAAGCGCGAAATACAACGCTGGACTGAATAAGAAATGTGGGTCAGATAATTTGATTCCTATTCATGAAATTTCACATGCACCAACGTAAACACATTCAAAATGAAGAAGCGCGAAATACAATGCTGGACTGAATAAGAAATGTGGGTCAGATTATATGATTCCTATTTATGAAGTTTCACATGCACCAACGTAAACACATTCAAAATGAAGAAGCGCGAAATACAACGCTGGACTGAATAAGAAATGTGGGTCAGATTATATGATTCCTATTTATGAAATTTCAATTTCACGAACGTAAACACATTCAAAACTAAGAAGTGCGAAATACAACGCTGGACTGAATAAGAAATGTGGGTCAGATTATATGATTCCTATTTATGAAATTTCACATGCAGCAACGTAAAAACATTCAAAATGAAGAAGCGGGAAATACAACGCTGGACTGAATAAGAAATGTGGGTCCGATTATATGATTCCTATTTATGAAATTTCCCTTTTACGAACGTAATCACATTCAAAACGAAGAAGCGCGAAAGACAACGCTGGACTGAATAAGAAATGTGGGTCAGATAATTTGATTCCAATTTATGAAATTTCAATTGCACGAACGTAAACACATTCAAAACGAAGAAGTGCGAAATACAACGCTGGACTGAATAAGAAATGTTGGTTAGATTATATGATTCCTATTTATGAAATTTCACATGCACCAACGTAAACACATTCAAAATAAAGAAGCGCGAAATACAACGCTGGACTGAATAACAAATGTGGGTCCGATTATATGATTGCTATTTATGAAATTTCACTTTCACGGACGTAAACACATTTAAAAGCAAGAAGCGCGAAATACAACGCTGGACTGAATAAGAAATGTGGGTCAGATTATATGATTCCTATTTATGAAGTTTCACATGCACCAACGTAAACACATTCAAAATGAAGAAGCGCGAAATACAACGCTGGACTGAATAAGAAATGTGTGTCAGATTATATGATTCCTATTTATGAAATTTCAATTTCACGAACGTAAACACATTCAAAACGATGAAGCGCGAAATACAACGCTGCACTGAATAAGAAATGTGGGTCCGATTATATGATTCCTATTTATGAAATTTGACATGCACCAACGTAAACACATTCAAAACGAAGAAGCGCGAAATACAACGCTGGACTGAATAAGAAATGTGGGTCAGATAAGTTGATTCCTATTTATGAAATTTCACATGCACCAACGTAAACACATTCAAAAAGAAGAAGAGCGAAATACAACGCTGGACTGAATAACAAATGTGGGTCCGATTATATGATTCCTATTTATGAAATTTCCATTTCACGAACGTAAACACATTCAAAACGAAGAAGCGCGAAATACAACGCTGGACTGAATAAGAAATGTGGGTCAGATTATATGATTCCCATATATGAAGTTTCACATGCACCAACGTAAACACATCCAAAATGAAGAAGCGCGAAATACAACGCTGGACTGAATAAGTAATGTGGGTCCGATTCTATGATTCCTATTCATGAAATTTCACTTTCACGAACGTAAACACATTCAAAACGAAGAAGCGCAAAATACAACGCTGGACTGAATAAGAAATGTGGGTCAGATAATTTGATTCCTATTTATGAAATTTCACATGAACCAACGTAAACACATTCAAAATGAAGAAGCGCGAAATACAACGCAGGACTGAATAAGAAATGTGGGTCCGATTATATGATTCCTATTTATGAAATTTCACTTTCACGAACGTAAACACATTCAAAACGAAGAAGCGCGAAATACAACGCTGGACTGAATAAGAAATGTGGGTCAGATTATATGATTCCTATTTATGAAATTTCACATGCACCAACGTAAACACATTCAAAATGAAGAAGCGCGAAATACAACGCAGGACTGAATAAGAAATGTGGGTCCGATTATATGATTCCTATTTATGAAATTTCACTTTCACCATCGTAAAAACATTCAAAACGAAGAATCGCGAAATACAACGCTGGACTGAATAAGAAATGTGGGTCAGATTATATGATTCCCATTTATGAAGTTTCACAAGCACCAACGTAAACACATTAAAAATGAAGAAGCGCGAAATACAACGCTGGACTAAATAAGAAATGTGGGTCCGATTATAAGATTCCTATTTATGAAATTTCACTTTCACGAACTTAAACACATTCAAAACGAAGCAGCGTGAAATACAACGCTGGACTGAATAAGAAATGTGGGTCAGATTATATGATACCGATTTATGAAATTTCACATGCACCAAAGTAAACACATTCAAAACGAAGAAGCGCGAAATACAACGCTGGACTGAATAAGAAATGTGGGTCCGATTATATGATTCCTATTCATGAAATTTAACTTTCACGAAACTAAACACATTCAAAATGAAGAAGCGCGAAATACAACGCTGGGCTGAAAAAGAAATGTGGGTCAGATAATTTGATTCATATTTATGAAATTTCACATGCACCAACGTAAACACATTCAAAATAAAGAAGCGCGAAATACAACGCTGGACTGAATAACAAATGTGGGTCCGATTATATGATTCCTATTTATGAAATTTCACTTTCACGAACGTAAACACATTCAAAACGAAGAAGCGCGAAATACAACGCTGGACTGAATAAGAAATGTGGGTCAGATTATATGATTCCTATTTATGAAGTTTCACATGCACCAACGTAAACACATTCAAAATGAAGAAGCGAGAAATACAACGCTGGACAGAATAAGAAATGTGGTTCAGATTATATGATTCCTATTTATGAAATTTCAATTTCACGAACGTAAACACATTCAAAACGAAGAAGTGCGAAATACAACGCTGGACTGAATAAGAAATGTGGGTCAGATTATATGATTCCTATTTATGAAATTTCACATGCACCAACGTAAACACATTCAAAATGAAGAAGCGGGAAATACAACGCTGGACTGAATAAGAAATGTGGGTACGATTATATGATTCCTATTCATGAAATTTCCCTTTTACGAACGTAAACACATTCAAAACGAAGAAGCGCGAAATACAACGCTGGACTGAATAAGAAATGTGGGTCAGATAATTTGATTCCTATTTATGAAATTTCACATGCACCAACGTAAACACATTCAAAATGAAGAAGCGCGAAATACAACGCTTGACTGTATAACAAATGTGGGTCCGATTATATGATTCCTATTTATGAAATTTCATTATCACGAACGTAAACACATTCAAAACGAAGAAGCGCAAAATACTTCGCTGGACTGAATAAGAAATGTGGGTCAGATTATATGATTCCCATTTATGAATTTTCATATGCACCAACGTAAACACATTCAAAATGAAGAAGCGCGAAATACAACGCTGGACTGAATAAGAAATTTGGTTCAGATTATATGATTCCTATTTATGAAATTTCACATGCACCAACGTAAACACTTTCAAAACGAAGAAGCGCGAAATACAACGCTGGACTGAATAAGAAATGTGGGTCAGATAATTTGATTCCTATTTATGAAATTTCACATGCACCAACGTAAACATTCAAAATGAAGGAGCGCGAAATACAACGCTGGACTGAATAATAAATGTGGGTCCGATTATATGATTCCTATTTATGAAATTTCACTTTCACGAACGTAAACACATTCAAAACGAAGAAGCGCGAAATACAACGCTGGACTGAATAAGAAATGTAGGTCAGATTATATGATTCCCATATATGAAGTTTCACATGCACCAACGTAAACACATTCAAAATGAAGAAGCGCGAAATACAACGCTGGACTGAATAAGAAATGTGGGTCCGATTATATGATTCCTATTCATGAAATTTCACTTTCACGAACGTAAACACATTCAAAATGAAGAATCGCGAAATACAACGCTAGACTGAATAAGAAATGTGGGTCAGATTATTTGATTCCTATTTATGAAATTTCACATGCACCAACGTAAACACATTCAAATTGAAGAAGCGCGAAATACAACGCTGGATTGAATAAGAAATGTGGGTCCGATTATATGATTCCTATTTATGAAATTTCACTTTCACGAACGTAAACACATTCAAAACGAAGAAGCGCGATATACAACGCTGGACTGAATAAGAAATGTGGGTCAGATTATTTGATTCCTATTTATGAAATTTCACATGCACCAACGTAAACACATTCAAAACGAAGAAGCGCGAAATACAACGTTGGACTGAATAAGAAATGTGGGACCGATTACATGATTCCTATTCATGAAATTTCACTTTCACGAACGTAAACACATTCAAAATGAAGAATCGCGAAATACAACGCTGGACTGCTGAATAAGAAATGTGGGACCGATTATATGATTCCTATTTATGAAATTTCACTTTCACGAACGTAAACACATTCAACACGAAGAAGCGCGAAATACAACGCTGGACTGAATAAGAAATGTGGGTCAGATTATATGATTACTATTTTTGAAATTTCACATGCACCAACGTAAACACATTCAAAATGAATAAGCGCGAAATACAACGCTGGATTGAATAACAAATGTGTGTCCGATTATATGATTCCTATTTATGAAATTTCACTTTCACGAACGTAAACACATTCAAAACGAAGATGCGCGAAATACAACGCTGGACTGAATAAGAAATGTGGGTCAGATTATATGATTCCCATTTATGAAGTTTCACAAGCACCAACGTAAACACATTCAAAATGAAGAAGCCCGAAATACAACGCTGGACTGAATAAGAAATGTGGGTCAGATTATATGATTCCCATATATGAAGTTTCACATGTACCAACGTAAACACATTCAAAATGAAGATGCGCGAAATACAACGCTAGACTGAATAAGAAATGTGGGTCCGATTATATGATTCCTATTTATGAAATTTCACATGCACCAACGTAAATTTATGAAATTTCACTTTCACGAAAGTAAACACATTCAACACGAATAAGCGCGAAATACAACGCTGGACTGAATAAGAAATGTGTGTCAGATTATATGATTACTATTTTTGAAATCTCACATGCACCAACGTAAACACATTCAAAATCAAGAAGCGCGAAATACAACGCTGGACTGAATAAGAAATGTGGGTCCGATTATATGATTCCTATTCATGAAATGTCACTTTCAGGAACGGAAACACATTCAAAATGAAGAATCGCGAAATACAACGCTAGACTGAATAAGAAATGTGGGTCCGATTATATGATTCCTATTTATGAAATTTCACATGCACCAACGTAAACACATTCAAAATGAAGAAGCGCGAAATACAACGCTGGATTGAATAAGAAATGTCGGTCCGATTATATGATTCCTATTTATGAAATTTCACTTTCACGAAAGTAAACACATTCAACACGAATAAGCGCGAAATACAACGCTGGACTGAATAAGAAATGTGTGTCAGATTATATGATTACTATTTTTGAAATCTCACATGCACCAACGTAAACACATTCAAAATCAAGAAGCGCGAAATACAACGCTGGACTGAATAAGAATTGTGGGTCAGATTATATGATTCCCATTTATGAATTTTCATATGCACCAACGTAAACACATTCAAAAAGAAGAAGCGCGAAATACAACGCTGGACTGAATAAGAAATGTGGGTCCGATTATATGATTCCTATTCATGAAATTTCACTTTCACGAACGTAAACACATTCAAAATGAAGAAGCGCGAAATACAACGCTAGACTGAATAAGAAATGTGGGTCCGATTATATGATTCCTATTAATGAAATTTCACATGCACCAACGTAAACACATTCAAAATGAAGAAGCGCGAAATACAACGCTGGACTGAATAAGAAATTTGGTTCAGATTATATGATTCCTATTTATGAAATTTCACATGCACCAACGTAAACACATTCAAAACGAAGAAGCGCGAAATACAACGCTGGACTGAATAAGAAATGTGGGTCAGATAATTTGATTCCTATTTATGAAATTTCACATGCACCAACGTAAACACATTCAAAATGAAGAAGCGCGAAATACAACGTTGGACTGAATAACAAATGTGGGTCCGATTATATGATTCCTATTTATGAAATTTCACTTTCACGAACGTAAACACATTCAAAATGAAGAAGCGCGAAATACAACGCTGGACTGCCGAATAAGAAATGTGGGTCCGATTATATGATTCCTATTTATGAAATTTCACTTTCACGAACGTAAACACATTTAACACGAAGAAGCGCGAAATACAACGCTGGACTGAATAAGAAATGTGGGTCAGATTATATGATTACTATTTTTGAAATTTCACATGCACCAACGGAAACACATTCAAAATCAAGAAGCGCGAAATACAACGCTGGACTGAATAAGAAATGTGGGTCCGATTATATGATTCCTATTTATGAAATTTCCCTTTCACGAACGTAAACACATTCAAAACGAAGAAGCGTGAAATACAACGCTCGACTGAATAAGAAATGTGGGTCAGATTATATGATACCTATTTATGAAATTTCACATGCACCAAAGTAAACACATTCAAAACGAAGAAGCGCGAAATACAACGCTGGACTGAATAAGAAATGTGGGTCCGATTATATGATTCCTATTCATGAAATTTCACTTTCACGAAACTAAACACATTCAAAATGAAGAAGCGCGAAATACAACGCTGGACTGAATAAGAAATGTGTGTCAGATTATATGATTACTATTTTTGAAATCTCACATGCACCAACGTAAACACATTCAAAATCAAGAAGCGCGAAATACAACGCTGGACTGAATAAGAAATGTGGGTCCGATTATATGATTCCTATTCATGAAATGTCACTTTCAGGAACGGAAACACATTCAAAATGAAGAATCGCGAAATACAACGCTAGACTGAATAAGAAATGTGGGTCCGATTATATGATTCCTATTTATGAAATTTCACATGCACCAACGTAAACACATTCAAAATGAAGAAGCGCGAAATACAACTCTGGATTGAATAAGAAATGTCGGTCCGATTATATGATTCCTATTTATGAAATTTCACTTTCACGAAAGTAAACACATTCAACACGAATAAGCGCGAAATACAACGCTGGACTGAATAAGAAATGTGTGTCAGATTATATGATTACTATTTTTGAAATCTCACATGCACCAACGTAAACACATTCAAAATCAAGAAGCGCGAAATACAACGCTGGACTGAATAAGAATTGTGGGTCAGATTATATGATTCCCATTTATGAATTTTCATATGCACCAACGTAAACACATTCAAAATGAAGAAGCGCGAAATACAACGCTGGACTGAATAAGAAATGTGGGTCCGATTATATGATTCCTATTCATGAAATTTCACTTTCACGAACGTAAACACATTCAAAATGAAGAAGCGCGAAATACAACGCTAGACTGAATAAGAAATGTGGGTCCGATTATATGATTCCTATTAATGAAATTTCACATGCACCAACGTAAACACATTCAAAATGAAGAAGCGCGAAATACAACGCTGGACTGAATAAGAAATTTGGTTCAGATTATATGATTCCTATTTATGAAATTTCACATGCACCAACGTAAACACATTCAAAACGAAGAAGCGCGAAATACAACGCTGGACTGAATAAGAAATGTGGGTCAGATAATTTTATTCCTATTTATGAAATTTCACATGCACCAACGTAAACACATTCAAAATGAAGAAGCGCGAAATACAACGTTGGACTGAATAACAAATGTGGGTCCGATTATATGATTCCTATTTATGAAATTTCACTTTCACGAACGTAAACACATTCAAAATGAAGAAGCGCGAAATACAACGCTGGACTGCCGAATAAGAAATGTGGGTCCGATTATATGATTCCTATTTATGAAATTTCACTTTCACGAACGTAAACACATTTAACACGAAGAAGCGCGAAATACAACGCTGGACTGAATAAGAAATGTGGGTCAGATTATATGATTACTATTTTTGAAATTTCACATGCACCAACGGAAACACATTCAAAATCAAGAAGCGCGAAATACAACGCTGGACTGAATAAGAAATGTGGGTCCGATTATATGACTCCTATTTATGAAATTTCCCTTTCACGAACGTAAACACATTCAAAACGAAGAAGCGTGAAATACAACGCTCGACTGAATAAGAAATGTGGGTCAGATTATATGATACCTATTTATGAAATTTCACATGCACCAAAGTAAACACATTCAAAACGAAGAAGCGCGAAATACAACGTTGGACTGAATAAGAAATGTGGGTCCGATTATATGATTCCTATTCATGAAATTTCACTTTCACGAAACTAAACACATTCAAAATGAAGAAGCGCGAAATACAACGCTGGACTGAATAACAAATGTGGACCCGATTATATGATTCCTATTTATGAAATTTCACTTTCACGAACGTAAACACATTCAAAATGAAGAAGCGCGAAATACAACGCTGGACTGCTGAATAAGAAATGTGGGTCCGATTATATGATTCCTATTTATGAAATTTCACTTTCACGAACGTAAACACATTCAACACGAAGAAGCGCGAAATACAACGCTGGGCTGAATAAGAAATGTGGGTCAGATTATATGATTACTATTTTTGAAATTTCACATGCACCAACGTAAACACATTCAAAATCAAGAAGCGCGAAATACAACGCTGGACTGAATAAGAAATATGGGTCCGATTATATGATTCCTATTTATGAAATTTCCCTTTCACGAACGTAAACACATTCAAAACGAAGAAGCGCAAAATTCAACGCTGGACTGAATAAGAAATGTGGGTCAGATAATTTGATTCCTATTTATGAAATTTCACATGAACCAACGTAAACACATTCAAAATGAAGAAGCGCGAAATACAACGCTGGATTGAATAAAAAATGTGTGTCCGATTATATGATTCCTATTTATGAAATTTCACTTTCACGAACGTAAACACATTCAAAACGAAGAAGCGCGAAATACAACGCTGGACTGAATAAGAAATGTGGGTCAGATTATATGATACCTATTTATGAAATTTCACATGCACCAAAGTAAACACATTCAAAACGAAGAAGCGCGAAATACAACGCTGGACTGAATAAGAAATGTGGGTCCGATTATATGATTCCTATTCATGAAATTTCACTTTCACTTAACTAAACACATTCAAAATGAAGAAGCGCGAAATACAACGCTGGACTGAATAAGAAATGTGGCTCAGATTATATGATTCCTATTTATGAAATTTCAATTTCACGGACGTAAACACATTCAAAACGAAGAAGCGCTAAATACAACGCTGGACTGAATAAGAAATGTGGGTCAGATTATATGATTCCTATTTATGAAATTTCACATGCAACAAAGTAAACACATTCAAAATGAAGAAGCGCGACATACAACGCTGGACTGAATAAGAAATGTGGGTCCGATTATAAGATTCCTATTTATGAAATTTCCCTTTTACGAACGTAAACACATTCAAAACGCAGAAGCGCGAAATACAACGCTGGACTGAATAAGAAATGTGGGTCAGATAAATTTGATTCCTATTTATGAAATTTCACATGCACCAACGTAAACACATTCAAAATGAAGAAGCGCGAAATTCAACGCTGGACTGAATAACAAATGTGGACCCGATTATATGATTCCTATTTATGAAATTTCACTTTCACGAACGTAAACACATTCAAAACGAAGAAGCGCGAAATACAACGCTGGACTGAATAAGAAATGTGGGTCAGATTATATGATTCCTATTTATGAAGTTTCACATGCACCAACGTAAACACATTCAAAATGAAGAAGCGCGAAATTCAAAGCTGTACTGAATAAGAAATGTGGGTCAGATTATATGATTACTATTTTTGAAATTTCACATGCACTAACGTAAACACATTCAAAATCAAGAAACGCGAAATACAACGCTGGACTGAATAAGAAATGTGGGTCCGATTATATGATTCCTATTTATGAAATTTCCCTTTCACGAACGTAAACACATTCAAAACGAAGAAGCGCAAAACACAACGCTGGACTGAATAAGAAATGTGGGTCAGATAATTTGATTCCTATTTATGAAATTTCACATGAACCAACGTAAACACATTCAAAATGAAGAAGCGCGAAATACAACGCTGGATTGAATAACAAATGTGTGTCCGATTATATGATTCCTATTTATGAAATTTCTCTTTCACGAACGTAAACACATTCAAAACGAAGAAGCGCGAAATACAACGCTGGACTGAATAAGAAATGTAGGTCCGATTATATGATTCCCATTTATGAAGTTTCACAAGCACCAACGTAAACACATTCAAAATGAAGAAGCGCGAAATACAACGCAGGACTGAATAAGAAATGTGGGTCAGATTATATGATTCCTATTTATGAAATTTCACTTTCACGAACGTAAAAACATTCAAAACGAAGAAGCGCGAAATACAACGTTGGACTGAATAAGAAATGTGGGTCAGATTATATGATTCCCATTTATGAAGTTTCACAAGCACCAACGTAAACACATTCAAAATGAAGAAGCGCGAAATACAACGCTGGACTGAATAAGAAATGTGGGTCCGATTATATGATTCCTATTTATGAAATTTCACTTTCACGAACGTAAACACATTCAAAACGAAGAAGCGTGAAATACAACGCTGGACTGAATAAGAAATGTGGGTCAGATTATATGATACCTATTTATGAAATTTCACATGCACCAAAGTAAACACATTCAGAACGAAGAAGCGCGAAATACAACGCTGGACTGAATAAGAAATGTGGGTCCGATTATATGATTCCTATTCATGAAATTTCACTTTCACGAAACTAGACACATTCAAAATGAAGAAGCGCGAAATACAACGCTGGACTGAATAAGAAATGTGGGTAAGATTATATGATTCCTATTTATGAAATTTCACTTTCACGAAGGTAAACACATTCAAAACGAAGAAGCGCAAAATACAACGCTGGACTGAATAAGAAATGTGGGTAAGATTATATGATTCCTATTTATGAAGTTTCACATGCACCAACGTAAACCCATTCAAAATGAAGAAGCGCGAAATACAACGCTGGACTGAATAAGAAATGTGGGTCAGATTATATGATTCCTATTTATGAAATTTCACATTTACCAACGTAATCACATTCAAAATGAAGAAGCGCGAAATACAACGCTGGACTGCTGATTAAGAAATATGGGTCAGATTATATGATTCCTATTTATGAAATTTCACATGCACCAACGTAAACACATTCAAAACGAAGAAGCGGAAAATACAACGCTGGACCGAATAAGAAATGTGGGTCAGATAATTTGATTCCTTTTTTTGAAATTTCACATGCACCAAACTAAACACATTCAAAATGAAGAAGCGCGAAATACAACGCTGGATTGAATAACAAATGTGGGTCCGATTATATGATTCCTATTTATGAAATTTCACTTTCACGAACGTAAACACATGCAAAACGAAGAAGCGCGAAATACAACGCTGGACTGAATAAGAAATGTGGGTCCGATTACATGATTCCTATTCATGAAATTTCACTTTCACGAAAGTGAACACATTAAAAAAGAAGAAGCGCGAAATACAACGCTGGACTGCTGATTAAGAAATGTGGGTCAGATTATATGATACCTATTTATGAAATTTCCCTTTCACGAACGTAGACACATTCAAAACGAAGAAGCGCAAAATACAACGCTGGACTGAATAAGAAATGTGGGTCAGATAATTTGATTCCTATTCATGAAATTTCACATGCACCAACGGAAACACATTCAAAACGAAGAAGCGCGAAATACAACGCTGGACTGAATAAGAAATGTGGGTCAGATTATATGATTCCTATTTATGAAATTTCACTTTCACGAACGTAAACACATTCAAAATGAAGAAGGGCGAAATACAACGCTAGACTGAATAAGAAATGTGGGACCGATTATATGATTCCTATTTAGGAAATTTCACATGCACCAACGTAAACACATTCAAAACGAAGAAGCGCGAAATACAACGTTGGACTGAATAAGAAATGTGGGTCAGATTATTTGATTCCTATTTATGAAATTTCACATGCACCAACGAAAACACATTCAAAATGAAGAAGCGCTAAATACAACGCTAGACTGAATTAGAAATGTGGGTCCGATTATATGATTCCTATTCATGAAATTTCACTTTCACGAACGTAAACACATTCAAATCGAAGAAGCGTGAAATAGAACGCTGGACTGAATAAGAAATGTGGGTCCGATTATATGATTCCTATTTATGAAATTTCACATTTACCAACGTAAACACATTCAAAATGAAGAAGCGCGAAATACAACGCTGGACTGCTGAATAAGAAATGTGGGTCAGATTATATGATTCCTATTTATGAAATTTCACATTTACCAACGTAAACACATTCAAAATGAAAAAGCGCGAAATACAACGCTGGACTGCTGAATAAGAAATGTGGGTCAGTTTATATGATTCCTATTTATGAAATTTCACTTTCACGAACGTAAACACATTCAAAATGAAGAAGCGTGAAATACAACGCTGGACTGCTGATTAAGAAATGTGGGTCAGATTATATGATTCCTATTTATGAAATTTCCCTTTCACGAACGTAAACACATTCAAAACGAAGAAGCGCAAAATACAACGCTGGACTGAATAAGAAATGTGGGTCAGATAATTTGATTCCTATTTATGAAATTTCACATGCACCAACGTAAACACATTCAAAATGAAGAAGCGCGAAATACAACGCTGGATTGAATAATAAATGTGGGTCCGATTATATGATTTCTATTCATGAAATTTCATTTTCACGAACGTAAACACATTCAAAACGAAGAAGCGCGAAATACAACGCTGGACAGAATAAGAAATGTGGGTCCGATTATATGATTCCTATTTATGAAATTTCACTTTCACGAAGGTAAACACATTCAAAACGAAGAAGCGCAAAATACAACGCTGGACTGAATAAGAAATGTGGGTAAGATTATATGATTCCTATTTATGAAGTTTCACATGCACCACCGTAAACACATTCAAAATGAAGAAGCGCGAAATACAACGCTGGACTGAATAAGAAATGTGGGTCAGATTATATGATTCCTATTTATGAAATTTCACATTTACCAACGTAATCACATTCAAAATGAAGAAGCGCGAAATACAACGCTGGACTGCTGATTAAGAAATATGGGTCAGATTATATGATTCCTATTTATGAAATTTCACATGCACCAACGTAAACACATTCAAAACGAAGAAGCGGAAAATACAACGCTGGACCGAATAAGAAATGTGGGTCAGATAATTTGATTCCTTTTTATGAAATTTCACATGCACCAAACTAAACACATTCAAAATGAAGAAGCGCGAAATACAACGCTGGATTGAATAACAAATGTGGGTCCGATTATATGATTCCTATTTATGAAATTTCACTTTCACGAACGTCAACACATGCAAAACGAAGAAGCGCGAAATACAACGCTGGACTGAATAAGAAATGTGGGTCCGATTACATGATTCCTATTCATGAAATTTCACTTTCACGAAAGTGAACACATTAAAAATGAAGAAGCGCGAAATACAACGCTGGACTGCTGATTAAGAAATGTGGGTCAGATTATATGATACCTATTTATGAAATTTCCCTTTCACGAACGTAGACACATTCAAAACGAAGAAGCGCAAAATACAACGCTGGACTGAATAAGAAATGTGGGTCAGATAATTTGATTCCTATTCATGAAATTTCACATGCACCAACGGAAACACATTCAAAACGAAGAAGCGCGAAATACAACGCTGGACTGAATAAGAAATGTGGGTCAGATTATATGATTCCTATTTATGAAATTTCACTTTCACGAACGTAAACACATTCAAAATGAAGAAGGGCGAAATACAACGCTAGACTGAATAAGAAATGTGGGACCGATTATATGATTCCTATTTAGGAAATTTCACATGCACCAACGTAAACACATTCAAAACGAAGAAGCGCGAAATACAACGTTGGACTGAATAAGAAATGTGGGTCAGATTATTTGATTCCTATTTATGAAATTTCACATGCACCAACGAAAACACATTCAAAATGAAGAAGCGCTAAATACAACGCTAGACTGAATTAGAAATGTGGATCCGATTATATGATTCCTATTCATGAAATTTCACTTTCACGAAGGTAAACACATTCAAAACGAAGAAGCGTGAAATAGAACGCTGGACTGAATAAGAAATGTGGGTCCGATTATATGATTCCTATTTATGAAATTTCACATTTACCAACGTAAACACATTCAAAATGAAGAAGCGCGAAATACAACGCTGGACTGCTGAATAAGAAATGTGGGTCAGATTATATGATTCCTATTTATGAAATTTCACATTTACCAACGTAAACACATTCAAAATGAAAAAGCGCGAAATACAACGCTGGACTGCTGAATAAGAAATGTGGGTCAGATTATATGATTCCTATTTATGAAATTTCCCTTTCACGAACGTAAACACATTCAAAACGAAGAAGCGCAAAATACAACGCTGGACTGAATAAGAAATGTGGGTCAGATAATTTGATTCCTATTTATGAAATTTCACATGCACCAACGTAAACACATTCAAAATGAAGAAGCGCGAAATACAACGCTGGATAGAATAACAAATGTTGGTCCGATTATATGATTCCTATTTATGAAATTTCACTTTCACGAACGTAAACACATTCAAAACGAAGAAGCGCGAAATACAACGCTGGACTGAATAAGAAATGTGGGTCCGATTATATGATTCCTATTTATGAAATTTCACTTTCACGAACGTAAACACATTCAAAACGAAGAAGCGCGAAATACAACGCTGGACTGAATAAGAAATGTGGGTCAGATTATTTGATTCCTATTTATGAAATTTCAGACGCACCAACGTAAACACATTCAAAATGAAGAAGCGCGAAATACAACGCTGGACTGAATAAGAAATGTGGGTCCGATTATATGATTCCTATTTATGAAACTTCACTTTCACGAACGTAAACACATTCAAAAAGGAAGAAGCGTGAAATACAACGCTGGACTGCTGAATAAGAAATGTGGGTCAGTTTATATGATTCCTATTTATGAAATTTCACTTTCACGAACGTAAACACATTCAAAATGAAGAAGCGTGAAATACAACGCTGTACTGCTGATTAAGAAATGTGGGTCAGATTATATGATTCCTATTTATGAAATTTCCCTTTCACGAACGTAAACACATTCAAAACGAAGAAGCGCAAAATACAACGCTGGACTGAATAAGAAATGTGGGTCAGATAATTTGATTCCTATTTATGAAATTTCACATGCACCAACGTAAACACATTCAAAATGAAGAAGCGCGAAATACAACGCTGGACTGCTGATTAAGAAATGTGGGTCAGATTATATGATTCCTATTTATGAAATTTCACTTTCACGAACGTAAACACATTCAAAACGAAGAAGCGCGAAATACAACGCTGGACTGAATAAGAAATGTGGGTCAGATTATTTGATTCCTATTTATGAAATTTCACTTTCACGAACGTAAACACATTCAAAATGAAGAAGGGCGAAATACAACGCTAGACTGAATAAGAAATGTGGGACCGATTATATGATTCCTATTTATGAAATTTCACATGCACCAACGTAAACACATTCAAAACGAAGAAGCGCGAAATACAACGCTGGACTGAATAAGAAATGTGGGTCAGATTATTTGATTCCTCTTTATGAAATTTCACATGCACCAACGTAAACACATTCAAAATGAAGAAGCGCGAAATACAACGCTGGACTGCTGATTAAGAAATGTGGGTCAGATTATATGATTCCTATTTATGAAATTTCCCTTTCACGAACGTAAACACATTCAAAACGAAGAAGCGCAAAATACAACGCTGGACTGAATAAGAAATGTGGGTCAGATAATTTGATTCCTATTTATGAAATTTCACATGCACCAACGTAAACACATTCAAAATGAAGAAGCTCGAAATACAACGCTGGATTGAATAATAAATGTGGGTCCGATTATATGATTTCTATTCATGAAATTTCATTTTCACGAACGTAAACACATTCAAAACGAAGAAGCGCGAAATACAACGCTGGACAGAATAAGAAATGTGGGTCCGATTATATGATTCCTATTTATGAAATTTCACTTTCACGAACGTAAACACATTCAAAAGGATGAAGCGCCAAATACAACGCGGGACTGAATAAGAAATGTGGGTCAGATTATATGATTACTATTTATGAAATTTCACTTTCTCGAACGTAAACACATTCGAAACGAAGAAGCGTGAAATAAAACGCTGGACTGAATAAGAAATGTGGGTCAGATTATATGATTCCTATTTATGAAATTTCACATGCACCAACGTAAACACATTGAAAATGAAGAAGCGCAAAATACAAGGCTGGACTGAATAACAAATATGGGTCCGATTATATGATTCCTATTTATGAAATTTCACTTTCACGAACGTAAACACATTCAAAACGAAGAAGCGCGAAATAAAACGGTGGATTGAATAAGAAATGTGTGTCCGATTATATGATTCCTATTTATGAAATTTCACATGCACCAACGTAAATACATTCAAAATAAAGAAGCGCGAAATATAACGCTGGACTGAATAAGAAATATGGGTCCCATTATATGATTCCTATTTATGAAATTTCACTTTCACGAACGTAAACACATTCAAAACGAAGAAGCGTGAAAAACAACGCTGGACTGAATAAGAAATGTGGGTCAGATTATATGATTCCTATTTATGAAATTTCACATGCACCAACGTAAACACATTCAAAATGAAGAAGCGCGAAATAAAACGCTGGACTGAATAAGAAATGTGGGTCAGATTATATGATTCCTATTTATGAAATTTCACATGCACCAACGTAAACACATTGAAAATGAAGAAGCGCGAAATACAACGCTGGACTGAATAACAAATGTGGGTCCGATTATATGATTCCTATTTATGAAATTTCACTTTCAAGAACGTAAACACATTCAAAACGAAGAAGCGCGAAATAAAACGGTGGATTGAATAAGAAATGTGGGTCAGATTATATGATTCCTATTTATGAAATTTCACATGCACCAACGTAAATACATTCAAAATGAAGAAGCGCGAAATATAACGCTGGACTGAATAAGAAATATGGGTCCGATTATATGATTCCTATTTATGAAATTTCACATGCACCAACGTAAACACATTCAAAATGAAGAAGCGCGAAATAAAACGCTGGACTGAATAAGAAATGTGGGTCCGATTATATGATTCCCATTCATGAAATTTCATCTTCACCAACGTAAATACCTTCAAAAATAAGAAGCGGGAAATACAAAGCTGGACTGAATAAGAAATGTGTGTCCGATTATATGATTCCTATGTATGAAATTTCACTTTCACGAACGTAAACACATTCAAAATGAAGAAGCGCGAAATACAACGCTGGACTGAATAAGAAATGTGGGTCCGATTATATGATTCCTATTTATGAAATTTCACATGCACCAACGTAAACACATTCAAAATGAAGAAGCGCGAAATACAACGCTGGACTGAATAAGAAATGTGGGTCCGATTATATGATTCCTATTTATGAAATTTCACTTTCACGAACGTAAACACATTCAAAACGAAGAAGCGCGAAATATAACGCTGGACTGAATAAGAAATGTGGGTCAGATTATATGATTCCTATTCATGAAATTTCACATGCACCAAAGTAAACATATTCAAAATGAATAAGCGCGAAATACAACGCTGGACTGAATAAGAAATGTGGGTCCGATTATATGATTCCTATTTATGAAACTTCACTTTCACGAACGTAAACACTTTCAAAACGAAGAAGCGCGAAATACAACGCCGGACTGAATAAGAAATGTGGGTCCGATTATATGATTCCTATTTATGAAATTTCACATGCACCAACGTAAACACATTCAAAATGAAGAAGCGCGAAATACAACGCTGTACTGAATAAGAAATATGGGTCCGATTATATGATTCCTATTTATGAAATTTCAACTTCACCTACGTAAATACCTTCAAAAAAAAGAAGCGCGAAATACAAAGCTGGACTGAATAAGAAATGTGGGTCCGATTATATAATTCCTATTTATGAAATTTCACATGCACCAACGTAATCACATTCAAAATGAAGAATCGCGAAATACAACGCTGGATTGAATAAGAAACGTAGGTCCGATTATATGATTCCTATTTATGAAATTTCACTTTCACGAACGTAAACACTTTCAAAACGAAGAAGCGCGAAATACAACCTTGGACAGAATAAGAAATGTGGGTCCGATTATATGATTCCTATTTATGAAATTTCACATGCACCAACGTAAACACATTCAAAATGAAGAAGCGCGAAATACAACGCTGGACTGAATAAGAAATGTGGGTCCGATTATATGATTCCTATTTATGAAATTTCATCTTCACCAACGTAAACACATTCAAAACGAAGAAGCGCGAAATTCAACGCTGGACTGAATAAGAAATGTGGGTCAGATTATTTGATTCCTATTTATGAAATTTCACATGCACCAACGTAAACACATTCAAAATGAAGAAGCGCGAAATACAACGCTGGACTGAATAAGAAATGTGGGTCCGATTATATGATTCCTATTTATGAAATTAGACTTTCACGAACGTAAACACATTCAAAAATAAGAAGGGCGAAATAACAACGCTGTGCTAAATAAGAAATGTGGGAGCGATTATATGATTCCTATTTATGATAATTTACTTTCACCAACGTAAATACATTCAAAAAAAAAGAAGCGCGAAATAACAACGCTGTCCTGAATAAGAAAGGTGGGAGCGATAATATGATTCCTATTTATGATATTTTACTTTCACCAACGTAAAAATATTGAAAAATAAAAAGCGAGAAATAACAACGCTGTCCTGAATAAGAAAGGTGGGTGCGATTATATGATTCCTATTTATGATATTTTACTTTCACCAACGTAAATACATTAAAAAATAATGAGTGCGAAATAACAACGCTGTCCTGAATGAGAAATGTGGGTGCGATTATATGATTCCTATTTATGATATTTTACTTTCACCAAGGTAAATACATTAAAAAATAAGAAGCGCGAAATAACAACGCTGTCCTGAATAAGAAATGTGGGAGCGATTATATGATTCCTATTTATGATATTTTACTTTCACCAACGTAAATACATTCAAAAATAAGAAGCGCGAAATAACAACGCTGTCCTGAATAAGAAATGTGGGTGCGATTATATGATTCCTATTTATGATATTTTACTTTCACCAAAGTAAATACATTCAAAAATAAGAAGCGCGAAATAACAACGCTGTCCTGAATAAGAAATGTGCGAGCGATAATATGATTCCTATTTATGATATTTTACTTTCAACAATGTAAATACATTCAAAAATAAGAAGCGCGAAATAACAACGCTGTCCTGAATAAGAAATGTGGGTGCGATTATATGATTCCTATTTATGATATTTTACTTTCACCAACGTAAATACATTCAAAAATAAGAAGCAAGAAATAACAACGCTGTCCTGAATAAGAAATGTGGGTGCGATTATATGATTCCTATTTATGATATTTTACTTTCACCAACGTAAATACATTCAAAAATAAGAAGCGCGAAATAACAACGCTAAACTGAATAAGAAATTTGGGAGCGATTATATGATTCCTATTTATGATATTTTACTTTCAACAATGTAAATACATTCAAAAATAAGAAGCGCGAAATAACAACGCTGTCGTGAATAAGAAATGTGGGAGCGATTATATGATTCCTATTTATGATATTTTACTTTCACCAACGTAAATACATTCAAAAATAAGAAGCGCGAAATAACAACGCTGTCCTGAATAAGAAATGTGGGAGCGATTATATGATTCCTATTTATGATATTTTACTTTCACCAACGTAAATACATTCAAAAATAAGAAGCGCGAAATAACAACGCTGTCGTGAATAAGAAATGTGGGTGCGATTATATGATTCCTATTTATGATATTTTACTTTCACCAACGTAAATACATTCAAAAATAAGAAGCGCGAAATAACAACGCTGTCGTGAATAAGAAATGTGGGAGCGATTATATGATTCCTATTTATGATATTTTACTTTCACCAACGTAAATACATTCAAAAATAAGAAGCGCGAAATAACAACGCTGTCCTGAATAAGAAATGTGGGAGCGATTATATGATTCCTATTTATGATATTTTAGTTTCACCAACGTAAATACATTCAAAAATAAGAAGCGCGAAATAACAACGCTAAACTGAATAAGAAATTTGGGAGCGATTATATGATTCCTATTTATGATATTTTACTTTCACCAACGTAAATACATTCAAAAATAAGAAGCGCGAAATAACAACGCTGTCGTGAATAAGAAATGTGGGTGCGATTATATGATTCATATTTATGATATTTTACTTTCACCAACGTAAATACATTCAAAAATAAGAAGCGCGAAATAACAACGCTGTCCTGAATAAGAAAGGTGGGTGCGATTATATGATTCCTATTTATGATATTTTACTTTCACCAACGTAAATACATTCAAAAATAAGAAGCAAGAAATAACAACGCTGTCCTGAATAAGAAATGTGGGTGCGATTATATGATTCCTATTTATGATATTTTACTTTCACCAACGTAAATACATTCAAAAATAAGAAGCGCGAAATAACAACGCTGTCCTGAATGAGAAATGTGGGTGCGATTATATGATTCCTATTTATGATATTTTACTTTCACCAACGTAAATACATTCAAAAATAAGAAGCAAGAAATAACAGCGCTGTCCTGAATAAGAAATGTGGGTGCGATTATATGATTCCTATTTATGATATTTTACTTTCACCAACGTAAATACATTCAAAAATAAGAAGCGCGAAATAACAACGCTGTCCTGAATAAGAAAGGTGGGTGCGATTATATGATTCCTATTTATGATATTTTACTTTCACCAACGTAAATACATTAAAAAATAAGAAGCGCGAAATAAGAACGCTGTCCTGAATAAGAAAGGTGGGTGCGATTATATGATTCCTATTTATGATATTTTACTTTCACCAACGTAAATACATTCAAAAATAAGAAGCGCGAAATAACAACGCTGTCGTGAATAAGAAATGTGGGTGCGATTATATGATTCCTATTTATGATATTTTACTTTCACCAACGTAAATACATTCAAAAATAAGAAGCGCGAAATAACAACGCTGTCCTGAATAAGAAAGGTGGGTGCGATTATATGATTCCTATTTATGATATTTTACTTTCACCAACGTAAATACATTCAAAAATAAGAAGCGCGAAATAACAACGCTGTCCTGAATAAGAAATGTGGGTGCGATTATATGATTCCTATTTATGATATTTTACTTTCACCAACGTAAATACATTCAAAAATAAGAAGCGCGAAATAACAACGCTGTCCTGAATAAGAAATGTGGGTGCGATTATATGATTCCTATTTATGATATTTTACTTTCACCAACGTAAATACATTCAAAAATAAGAAGCGCGAAATAACAACGCTGTCCTGAATAAGAAATGTGGGTGCGATTATATGATTCCTATTTATGATATTTTACTTTCACCAACGTAAATACATTCAAAAATAAGAAGCGCGAAATAACAACGCTGTCGTGAATAAGAAATGTGGGTGCGATTATATGATTCCTATTTATGATATTTTACTTTCACCAACGTAAATACATTCAAAAATAAGAAGCAAGAAATAACAGCGCTGTCCTGAATAAGAAATGTGGGTGCGATTATATGATTCCTATTTATGATATTTTACTTTCACCAACGTAAATACATTCAAAAATAAGAAGCAAGAAATAACAGCGCTGTCCTGAATAAGAAATGTGGGAGCGATTATATGATTCCTATTTATGATATTTTACTTTCACCAACGTAAATACATTCAAAAATAAGAAGCCCGAAATAACAACGCTGTCCTAAATAAGAAATGTGGGTGCGATTATATGATTCCTATTTATGATATTTTACTTTCACCAAGGTAAATACATTGAAAAATAAGAAGCGCGAAATAACAACGCTGTCCTGAATAAGAAATGTGGGTGCGATTATATGATTCCTACTTATGATATTTTACTTTCACCAAGGTCAATACATTCAAAAATTAGAAGCGCGAAATAACAACGCTGTCCTGAATAAGAAATGTGGGTGCGATTATATGATTCCTATTTATGATATTTTACTTTCACCAACGTAAATACATTCAAAAATAAGAAGCAAGAAATAACAACGCTGTCCTGAATAAGAAATGTGGGTGCGATTATATGATTCCTATTTATGATATTTTACTTTCACCAACGTAAATACATTAAAAAATGAGAAGCGAGAAATAACAACGCTGTCCTGAATAAGAAATGTGGGTGCGATTATATGATTCCTATTTATGATATTTTACTTTCACCAACGTAAATACATTCAAAAATAAGAAGCAAGAAATAACAACGCTGTCCTGAATAAGAAAGGTGGGTGCGATTATATGATTCCTATTTATGATATTTTACTTTCACCAACGTAAATACATTCAAAAATAAGAAGCGCGAAATAACAACGCTGTCCTGAATAAGAAAGGTGGGTGCGATTATATGATTCCTATTTATGATATTTTACTTTCACCAACGTAAATACATTCAAAAATAAGAAGCGCGAAATAACAACGCTGTCCTGAATAAGAAATGTGGGTGCGATTATATGATTCCTATTTATGATATTTTACTTTCACCAACGTAAATACATTCAAAAATAAGAAGCAAGAAATAACAACGCTGTCCTGAATAAGAAATGTGGGTGCGATTATATGATTCCTATTTATGACATTTTACTTTCACCAACGTAAATACATTCAAAAATAAGAAGCGCGAAATAACAACGCTGTCGTGAATAAGAAATGTGGGTGCGATTATATGATTCCTATTTATGATATTTTACTTTCACCAACGTAAATACATTCAAAAATAAGAAGCAAGAAATAACAGCGCTGTCCTGAATAAGAAATGTGGGAGCGATTATATGATTCCTATTTATGATATTTTACTTTCACCAACGTAAATACATTCAAAAATAAGAAGCCCGAAATAACAACGCTGTCCTGAATAAGAAATGTGGGTGCGATTATATGATTCCTATTTATGATATTTTACTTTCACCAAGGTAAATACATTGAAAAATAAGAAGCGCGAAATAACAACGCTGTCCTGAATAAGAAATGTGGGTGCGATTATATGATTCCTACTTATGATATTTTACTTTCACCAAGGTCAATACATTCAAAAATAAGAAGCGCGAAATAACAACGCTGTCCTGAATAAGAAATGTGGGTGCGATTATATGATTCCTATTTATGATATTTTACTTTCACCAACGTAAATACATTCAAAAATAAGAAGCAAGAAATAACAACGCTGTCCTGAATAAGAAATGTGGGAGCGATTATATGATTCCTATTTATGATATTTTACTTTCACCAACGTAAATACATTAAAAAATAAGAAGCGCGAAATAACAACGCTGTCCTGAATAAGAAATGTGGGTGCGATTATATGATTCCTATTTATGATATTTTACTTTCACCAAGGTAAATACATTGAAAAATAAGAAGCGCGAAATAACAACGCTGTCCTGAATAAGAAATGTGGGTGCGATTATATGATTCCTATTTATGATATTTTACTTTCACCAACGTAAATACATTCAAAAATAAGAAGAGCGAAATAACAACGCTGTCGTGAATAAGAAATGTGGGTGCGATTATATGATTCCTATTTATGATATTTTACTTTCACCAACGTAAATACATTCAAAAATAAGAAGCAAGAAATAACAACGCTGTCCTGAATAAGAAATGTGGGGCAGATTATATGATTCCTATTTATGAAATTTCACTTTCAACAACGTAAATACATTAAAAAATATTAAGCGCGAAATTACAACGCTGAACTGAATCAGAAATGTGGGAGCTATTATATGATTCCCATTTATGAATTTTCACTTTAACCAACAAAAATATGTTCAAAAATATGAAGCGCGAAAAACAACGCTGGATTGAATGAGAAATATGTGTCACATTATATGATTCCTATTCATGAAATTTCTTTTACGCAAAAGTTAATACATTCAAAAATAAGAAGCGAGAAATAACAACGCTGTCCTGAATAAGAAATGTGGGTGCGATTATATGATTCCTATTTATGATATTTTACTTTCACCAACGTAAATACATTAAAAAATAAGAAGCGCGAAATAACAACGCTGTCCTGAATAAGAAATGTGGGTGCGATTATATGATTCCTATTTATGATATTTTACTTTCACCAAGGTCAATACATTCAAAAATAAGAAGCGCGAAATAACAACGCTGTCCTGAATGAGAAATGTGGGTGCGATTATATGATTCCTATTTATGATATTTTACTTTCACCAACGTAAATACATTCAAAAATAAGAAGCAAGAAATAACAACGCGGTCCTGAATAAGAAATGTGGGTGCGATTATATGATTCCTATTTATGATATTTTACTTTCACCAAGGTAAATACATTAAAAAATAAGAAGCGCGAAATAACAACGCTGTCCTGAATAAGAAATGTGGGTGCGATTATATGATTCCTATTTATGATATTTTACTTTCACCAACGTAAATACATTCAAAAATAAGAACAGCGAAATAACAACGCTGTCGTGAATAAGAAATGTGGGTGCGATTATATGATTCCTATTTATGATATTTTACTTTCACCAACGTAAATACATTCAAAAATAAGAAGCAAGAAATAACAACGCTGTCCTGAATAAGAAATGTGGGGCAGATTATATGATTCCTATTTATGAAATTTCACTTTCAACAACGTAAATACATTAAAAAATATTAAGCGCGAAATTACAACGCTGAACTGAATCAGAAATGTGGGAGCTATTATATGATTCCTATTTATGAATTTTCACTTTAACCAACAAAAATATGTTCAAAAATATGAAGCGCGAAAAACAACGCTGGATTGAATGAGAAATATGTGTCACATTATATGATTCCTATTCATGAAATTTCTTTTACACAAAAGTTAATACATTCAAAAATAAGAAGCGAGAAATAACAACGCTGTCCTGAATAAGAAATGTGGGTGCGATTATATGATTCCTATTTATGATATTTTACTTTCACCAACGTAAATACATTAAAAAATAAGAAGCGCGAAATAACAACGCTGTCCTGAATAAGAAATGTGGGTGCGATTATATGATTCCTATTTATGATATTTTACTTTCACCAAGGTCAATACATTCAAAAATAAGAAGCGCGAAATAACAACGCTCTCCTGAATGAGAAATGTGGGTGCGATTATATGATTCCTATTTATGATATTTTACTTTCACCAACGTAAATACATTCAAAAATAAGAAGCCCGAAATAACAACGCTGTCCTGAATAAGAAATGTGGGTGCGATTATAAGATTCCTATTTATGATATTTTACTTTCACCAAGGTAAATACATTAAAAAATAAGAAGCGCGAAATAACAACGCTGTCCTGAAGAAGAAATGTGGGAGCGATTATATGATTCCTATTTATGATATTTTACTTTCACCAAGGTCAATACATTCAAAAATAAGAAGCGCGAAATAACAACGCTGTCCTGAATATGAAATGTGGGTGCGATTATATGATTCCTATTTATGATATTTTACTTTCACCAAGGTAAATACATTAAAAAATAAGAAGCGCGAAATAACAACGCTGTCCTGAATAAGAAATGTGGGTGCGATTATATGATTCCTATTTATGATATTTTACTTTCACCAACTTAAATACATTAAAAAAAAAGAAGCCCGAAATAACAACGCTGTCCTGAATAAGAAATGTGCGTGCGATTATATGATTCCTATTTATGATATTTTACTTTGACCAACGTAAATACATTCAAAAATAAGAATCGAGAAATAACAACGCTGTCCTGAATAAGAAATGTGGGTCCGATTATGTGATTCCTATTTATGAAATTTCACATTCACAACGTAAATACCTTCAAATGTATGAAGCGCGAAAAACAACGCTTGAAGGAATAAGAAATGTGGGGCAGTTTATATGATTCCTATTTATGAAATTTCACTTTCAACAACGTAAATACATAAAAAAATATTAAGCGCGAAATTACAACGCTGAACTGAATCAGAAATGTGGGAGCTATTATATGATTCCTATTTATGAATTTTCACTTTAACCAACAAAAATATGTTCAAAAATATGAAGCGCGAAAAACAACGCTGGATTGAATGAGAAATATGTGTCACATTATATGATTCCTATTCATGAAATTTCTTTTACACAAAAGTTAATACATTCAAAAATATGAAGCGAGAAATAACAACGCTGTCCTGAATAAGAAATGTGGGTGCGATTATATGATTCCTATTTATGATATTTTACTTTAACCAACGTAAATACATTCAAAAATAAGAAGCGAGAAATAACAACGCTGTCCTGAATAAGAAATGTGGGTGCGATTATATGATTCCTATTTATGATATTTTACTTTCACCAAAGTAAAAACTTTCAAAAATAAGAAGCATGAAATAACAACGCTGTCCTGAATAAGAAATGTGGGTGCGATTATATGATTCCTATTTATGATATTTTACTTTCACCAACGTAAATACATTCAAAAATAAGAAGCGAGAAATAACAACGCTGTCCTGAATAAGAAATGTGGGTCCGATTATGTCATTCCTATTTATGAAATTTCACATTCACAACGTAAATACCTTCAAATGTATGAAGCGCGAAAAACAACGCTTGAAGGAATAAGAAATGTGGGGCAGTTTATATGATTCCTATTTATGAAATTTCACTTTCAACAACGTAAATACATAAAAAAATATTAAGCGCGAAATTACAACGCTGAACTGAATCAGAAATGTGGGAGCTATTATATGATTCCTATTTATGAATTTTCACTTTAACCAACAAAAATATGTTCAAAAATATGAAGCGCGAAAAACAACGCTGGATTGAATGAGAAATATGTGTCACATTATATGATTCCTATTCATGAAATTTCTTTTACACAAAAGTTAATACATTCAAAAATAAGAAGCGAGAAATAACAACGCTGTCCTGAATAAGAAATGTGGGTGCGATTATATGATTCCTATTTATGATATTTTACTTTCACCAAGGTAAATACATTGAAAAATGAGAAGCGAGAAATAACAACGCTGTCCTGAATAAGAAATGTGGGTGCGATTATATGATTCCTATTTATGATATTTTACTTTCACCAACGTAAATACATTCAAAAATAAGAAGCGCGAAATAACAACGCTGTCCTGAATAAGAAATGTGGGTGCGATTATATGATTCCTATTTATGATATTTTACTTTCACCAAGATCAATACATTCAAAAATAAGAAGCGCGAAATAACAACGCTGTCCTGAATAAGAAATGTGGGTGCGATTATATGATTCCTATTTATGATATTTTACTTTCACCAAGGTCAATACATTCAAAAATAAGAAGCGCGAAATAACAACGCTGTCCTGAATAAGAAATGTGGGTGCGATTATATGATTCCTATTTATGATATTTTACTTTCACCAAGGTAAATACATTGAAAAATAAGAAGCGCGAAATAACAACGCTGTCGTGAATAAGAAAGGTGGGTGCGATTATATGATTCCTATTTATGATATTTTACTTTCACCAACGTAAATACATTCAAAAATAAGAAGGGCGAAATAACAACGCTGTCCTGAATAAGAAATGTGGGTGCGATTATATGATTCCTATTTATGATATTTTACTTTCACCAACGTAAATACATTCAAAAATAAGAAGCGCGAAATAACAACGCTGTCCTGAATAAGAAATGTGGGTGCGATTATATGATTCCTATTTATGATATTTTACTTTCACCAAGATCAATACATTCAAAAATAAGAAGCGCGAAATAACAACGCTGTCCTGAATAAGAAATGTGGGTGCGATTATATGATTCCTATTTATGATATTTTACTTTCACCAAGGTCAATACATTCAAAAATAAGAAGCGCGAAATAACAACGCTGTCCTGAATAAGAAATGTGGGTGCGATTATATGATTCCTATTTATGATATTTTACTTTCACCAAGGTCAATACTTTCAAAAATAAGAAGCGCGAAATAACAACGCTGTCCTGAATAAGAAATGTGGGTGCGATTATATGATTCCTATTTATGATATTTTACTTTCACCAACGTAAATACATTCAAAAATAAGAAGCGCGAAATAACAACGCTGTCCTGAATAAGAAATGTGGGTGCGATTATATGATTCCTATTTATGATATTTTACTTTCACCAACGTAAATACATTGAAAAATAAGAAGCGCGAAATAACAACGCTGTCGTGAATAAGAAAGGTGGGTGCGATTATATGATTCCTATTTATGATATTTTACTTTCACCAAGATCAATACATTCAAAAATAAGAAGAGCGAAATAACAACGCTGTCCTGAATAAGAAATGTGGGTGCGATTATATGATTCCTATTTATGATATTTTACTTTCACCAAGGTCAATACATTCAAAAATAAGAAGCGCGAAATAACAACGCTGTCCTGAATAAGAAATGTGGGTGCGATTATATGATTCCTATTTATGATATTTTACTTTCACCAAGGTAAATACATTGAAAAATAAGAAGCGCGAAATAACAACGCTGTCGTGAATAAGAAAGGTGGGTGCGATTATATGATTCCTATTTATGATATTTTACTTTCACCAACGTAAATACATTCAAAAATAAGAAGGGCGAAATAACAACGCTGTCCTGAATAAGAAATGTGGGTGCGATTATATGATTCCTATTTATGATATTTTACTTTCACCAACGTAAATACATTCAAAAATAAGAAGCGCGAAATAACAACGCTGTCCTGAATAAGAAATGTGGGTGCGATTATATGATTCCTATTTATGATATTTTACTTTCACCAACGTAAATACATTCAAAAATAAGAAGCCCGAAATAACAACGCTGTCCTGAATAAGAAATGTGGGAGCGATTATATGATTCCTATTTATGATATTTTACTTTCACCAACGTAAATACATTCAAAAATAAGAAGCGCGAAATAACAACGCTGTCCTGAATAAGAAATGTGGGTGCGATTATATGATTCCTATTTATGATATTTTACTTTCACCAACGTAAATACATTCAAAAATAAGAAGCGCGAAATAACAACGCTGTCCTGAATAAGAAATGTGGGTGCGATTATATGATTCCTATTTATGATATTTTACTTTCACCAACGTAAATACATTCAAAAATAAGAAGCCCGAAATAACAACGCTGTCCTGAATAAGAAAGGTGGGTGCGATTATATGATTCCTATTTATGATATTTTACTTTCACCAACGTAAATACATTCAAAAATGAGAAGCGCGAAATAACAACGCTGTCCTGAATAAGAAATGTGGGTGCGATTATATGATTCCTATTTATGATATTTTACTTTCACCAAGATCAATACATTCAAAAATAAGAAGCGCGAAATAACAACGCTGTCCTGAATAAGAAATGTGGGTGCGATTATATGATTCCTATTTATGATATTTTACTTTCACCAAGGTCAATACATTCAAAAATAAGAAGCGCGAAATAACAACGCTGTCCTGAATAAGAAATGTGGGTGCGATTATATGATTCCTATTTATGATATTTTACTTTCACCAAGGTAAATACATTGAAAAATAAGAAGCGCGAAATAACAACGCTGTCGTGAATAAGAAAGGTGGGTGCGATTATATGATTCCTATTTATGATATTTTACTTTCACCAACGTAAATACATTCAAAAATAAGAAGCAAGAAATAACAACGCTGTCCTGAATAAGAAATGTGGGAGCGATTATATGATTCCTATTTATGATATTTTACTTTCACCAACGTAAATACATTCAAAAATAAGAAGCGCGAAATAACAACGCTGTCGTGAATAAGAAATGTGGGTGCGATTATATGATTCCTATTTATGATATTTTACCTTCACCAACGTAAATACATTCAAAAATAAGAAGCAAGAAATAACAACGCTGTCCTGAATAAGAAATGTGGGGCAGATTATATGATTCCTATTTATGAAATTTCACTTTCAACAACGTAAATACATTAAAAAATATTAAGCGCGAAATTACAACGCTGAACTGAATCAGAAATGTGGGAGCTATTATATGATTCCTATTTATGAATTTTCACTTTAAACAACAAAAATATGTTCAAAAATATGAAGCGCGAAAAACAACGCTGGATTGAATGAGAAATATGTGTCACATTATATGATTCCTATTCATGAAATTTCTTTTACACAAAAGTTAATACATTCAAAAATAAGAAGCGAGAAATAACAACGCTGTCCTGAATAAGAAATGTGGGTGCGATTATATGATTCCTATTTATGATATTTTACTTTCACCAACGTAAATACATTCAAAAATAAGAAGCCCGAAATAACAACGCTGTCCTGAATAAGAAATGTGGGTGCGATTATATGATTCCTATTTATGATATTTTACTTTCACCAAGGTAAATACATTGAAAAATAAGAAGCGCGAAATTACAACGCTGAACTGAATAAGAAATGTGGGTGCCATTATATGATTTCTATTTATGATATTTTACTTTCACCAAGGTCAATACATTCAAAAATAAGAAGCGCGAAATAACAACGCTGTCCTGAATAAGAAATGTGGGTGCGATTATATGATTCCTATTTATGATTTTTTACTTTCACCAACGTAAATACATTCAAAAATAAGAAGCAAGAAATAACAACGCTGTCCTGAATAAGGAATGTGGGAGCGATTATATGATTCCTATTTATGATATTTTACTTTCACCAACGTAAATACATTCAAAAATAAGAAGCGCGAAATAACAACGCTGTCCTGAATAAGAAATGTGGGTGCGATTATATGATTCCTATTTATGATATTTTACTTTCACCAAGGTAAATACATTGAAAAATAAGAAGCGCAAAATAACAACGCTGTCCTGAATAAGAAATATGGGTGCGATTATATGATTCCTATTTATGATATTTTACTTTCACCAAGGTCAATACATTCAAAAATAAGAAGCGCGAAATAACAACGCTGTCCTGAATAAGAAATGTGGGTGCGATTATATGATTCCTATTTATGATATTTTACTTTCACCAAGGTCAATACATTCAAAAATAAGAAGCGCGAAATAACAACGCTGTCCTGAATAAGAAATGTGGGTGCGATTATATGATTCCTATTTATGATATTTTACTTTCACCAAGGTCAATACATTCAAAAATAAGAAGCACGAAATAACAACGCTGTCCTGAATAAGAAATGTGGGTGCGATTATATGATTCCTATTTATGATATTTTACTTTCACCAACGTAAATACATTCAAAAATAAGAAGCAAGAAATAACAACGCTGTCCTGAATAAGAAATGTGGGGCAGATTATATGATTCCTATTTATGAAATTTCACTTTCAACAACGTAAATACATTAAAAAATATTAAGCGCGAAATTACAACGCTGAACTGAAACAGAAATGTGGGAGCTATTATATGATTCCTATTTATGAATTTTCACTTTAACCAAGAAAAATATGTTCAAAAATATGAAGCGCGAAAAACAACGCTGGATTGAATGAGAAATATGTGTCACATTATATGATTCCTATTGATGAAATTTCTTTTACACAAAAGTTAATACATTCAAAAATAAGAAGCGAGAAATAACAACGCTGTCCTGAATAAGAAATGTGGGTGCGATTACATGATTCCTATTTATGATATTTTACTTTCACCAACGTAAATACATTCAAAAATAAGAAGCAAGAAATAACAACGCTGTCCTGAATAAGAAATGTGGGAGCGATTATATGATTCCTATTTATGAAATTTTACTTTCACCAACGTAAATACATTCAAAAATAAGAAGCCCGAAATAACAACGCTGTCCTGAATAAGAAATGTGGGTGCGATTATATGATTCCTATTTATGATATTTTACTTTCACCAAGGTAAATACATTGAAAAATAAGAAGCGCGAAATAACAACGCTGTCCTGAATAAGAAATGTGGGTGCGATTATATGATTCTTATTTATGATATTTTACTTTCACCAAGGTCAATACATTCAAAAATAAGAAGCGTGAAATAACAACGCTGTCCTGAATAAGAAATGTGGGTGCGATTATATGATTCCTATTTATGATATTTTACTTTCACCAACGTAAATACATTCAAAAATAAGAAGCAAGAAATAACAACGCTGTCCTGAATAAGAAATGTGGGAGCGATTATATGATTCCTATTTATCATATTTTACTTTCACCAACGTAAATACATTCAAAAATAAGAAACCCGAAATAACAACGCTGTCCTGAATAAGAAATGTGGGTGCGATTATATGATTCCTATTTATGATATTTTACTTTCACCAAGGTAAATACATTAAAAAATAAGAAGCGCGAAATAACAACGCTGTCCTGAAGAAGAAATGTGGGAGCGATTATATGATTCCTATTTATGATATTTTACTTTCACCAAGGTCAATACATTCAAAAATAAGAAGCGCGAAATAACAACGCTGTCCTGAATAAGAAATGTGGGTGCGATTATATGATTCCTATTTATGATATTTTACTTTCACCAAGGTAAATACATTAAAAAATAAGAAGCGCGAAATAACAACGCTGTCCTGAATAAGAAATGTGGGTGCGATTATATGATTCCTATTTATGATATTTTACTTTCACCAACTTAAATACATTAAAAAATAAGAAGCAAGAAATAACAACGCTGTCCTGAAGAAGAAATGTGGGTGCGATTATATGATTCCTATTTATGATATTTTACTTTCACCAAGGTCAATACATTCAAAAATAAGAAGCGCGAAATAACAACGCTGTCCTGAATAAGAAATGTGGGTGCGATTATATGATTCCTATTTATGATATTTTACTTTCACCAACTTAAATACATTAAAAAATAAGAAGCGCGAAATAACAACGCTGTCCTGAATAAGAAATGTGGGTGCGATTATATGATTCCTATTTATGATATTTTACTTTCACCAAGGTAAATACATTAAAAAATAAGAAGCGCGAAATAACAACGCTGTCCTGAATAAGAAATGTGGGTGCGATTATATGATTCCTATTTATGATATTTTACTTTCACCAACTTAAATACATTAAAAAATAAGAAGCGCGAAATAACAACGCTGTCCTGAATAAGAAATGTGGGTGCGATTATATGATTCCTATTTATGATATTTTACTTTCACCAAGGTCAATACATTCAAAAATAAGAAGCGCGAAATAACAACGCTGTCCTGAATAAGAAATGTGGGTGCGATTATATGATTCCTATTTATGATATTTTACTTTCACCAAGGTCAATACATTAAAAAATAAGAAGCGCGAAATAACAACGCTGTCCTGAATAAGAAATGTGGGAGCGATTATATGATTCCTATTTATGATATTTTACTTTCACCAAGGTAAATACATTCAAAAATAAGAAGCGCGAAATAACAACGCTGTCCTGAATAAGAAATGTGGGTGCGATTATATGATTCCTATTTATGATATTTTACTTTCACCAAGGTCAATACATTCAAAAATAAGAAGCGCGAAATAACAACGCTGTCCTGAATAAGAAATGTGGGTGCGATTATATGATTCCTATTTATGATATTTTACTTTCACCAAGGTCAATACATTCAAAAATAAGAAGCGCGAAATAACAACGCTGTCCTGAATAAGAAATGTGGGAGCGATTATATGATTCCTATTTATGATATTTTACTTTCACCAAGGTAAATACATTCAAAAATAAGAAGCGCGAAATAACAACGCTGTCCTGAATAAGAAATGTGGGTGCGATTATATGATTCCTATTTATGATATTTTACTTTCACCAAGGTCAATACATTCAAAAATAAGAAGCGCGAAATAACAACGCTGTCCTGAATAAGAAATGTGGGTGCGATTATATGATTCCTATTTATGATATTTTACTTTCACCAAGGTCAATACATTCAAAAATAAGAAGCGCGAAATAACAACGCTGTCCTGAATAAGAAATGTGGGTGCGATTATATGATTCCTATTTATGATATTTTACTTTCACCAAGGTCAATACATTCAAAAATAAGAAGCGCGAAATAACAACGCTGTCCTGAATAAGAAATGTGGGTGCGATTATATGATTCCTATTTATGATATTTTACTTTCACCAAGGTCAATACATTCAAAAATAAGAAGCGCGAAATAACAACGCTGTCCTGAATAAGAAATGTGGGTGCGATTATATGATTCCTATTTATGATATTTTACTTTCACCAAGGTCAATACATTCAAAAATAAGAAGCGCGAAATAACAACGCTGTCCTGAATAAGAAATGTGGGTGCGATTATATGATTCCTATTTATGATATTTTACTTTCACCAAGGTCAATACATTCAAAAATAAGAAGCGCGAAATAACAACGCTGTCCTGAATAAGAAATGTGTGTGCGATTATATGATTCCTATTTATGATATTTTACTTTCACCAAGGTCAATACATTCAAAAATAAGAAGCGCGAAATAACAACGCTGTCCTGAATAAGAAATGTGGGTGCGATTATATGATTCCTATTTATGATATTTTACTTTCACCAAGGTCAATACATTCAAAAATAAGAAGCGCGAAATAACAACGCTGTCCTGAATAAGAAATGTGGGTGCGATTATATGATTCCTATTTATGATATTTTACTTTCACCAAGGTCAATACATTCAAAAATAAGAAGCGCGAAATAACAACGCTGTCCTGAATAAGAAATGTGGGAGCGATTATATGATTCCTATTTATGATATTTTACTTTCACCAAGGTCAATACATTCAAAAATAAGAAGCGCGAAATAACAACGCTGTCCTGAATAAGAAATGTGGGTGCGATTATATGATTCCTATTTATGATATTTTACTTTCACCAAGGTCAATACATTCAAAAATAAGAAGCGCGAAATAACAACGCTGTCCTGAATAAGAAATGTGGGTGCGATTATATGATTCCTATTTATGATATTTTACTTTCACCAAGGTCAATACATTCAAAAATAAGAAGCGCGAAATAACAACGCTGTCCTGAATAAGAAATGTGGGTGCGATTATATGATTCCTATTTATGATATTTTACTTTCACCAAGGTCAATACATTCAAAAATAAGAAGCGCGAAATAACAACGCTGTCCTGAATAAGAAATGTGGGTGCGATTATATGATTCCTATTTATGATATTTTACTTTCACCAAGGTCAATACATTCAAAAATAAGAAGCGCGAAATAACAACGCTGTCCTGAATAAGAAATGTGGGTGCGATTATATGATTCCTATTTATGATATTTTACT
Source organism: Acanthosepion lycidas (assembly GCA_963932145.1). Classification (NCBI taxonomy): domain Eukaryota; kingdom Metazoa; phylum Mollusca; class Cephalopoda; order Sepiida; family Sepiidae; genus Acanthosepion; species Acanthosepion lycidas. Next base: position 14,485,924 of record OZ010602.1, read on the forward strand.
TTCACCAAGGTCAATACATTCAAAAATAAGAAGCGCGAAATAACAACGCTGTCCTGAATAAGAAATGTGGGTGCGATTATATGATTCCTATTTATGATATTTTACTTTCACCAAGGTCAATACATTCAAAAATAAGAAGCGCGAAATAACAACGCTGTCCTGAATAAGAAATGTGGGTGCGATTATATGATTCCTATTTATGATATTTTACTTTCACCAAGGTCAATACATTCAAAAATAAGAAGCGCGAAATAACAACGCTGTCCTGAATAAGAAATGTGGGAGCGATTATATGATTCCTATTTATGATATTTTACTTTCACCAAGGTCAATACATTCAAAAATAAGAAGCGCGAAATAACAACGCTGTCCTGAATAAGAAATGTGGGTGCGATTATATGATTCCTATTTATGATATTTTACTTTCACCAAGGTCAATACATTCAAAAATAAGAAGCGCGAAATAACAACGCTGTCCTGAATAAGAAATGTGGGTGCGATTATATGATTCCTATTTATGATATTTTACTTTCACCAAGGTCAATACATTCAAAAATAAGAAGCGCGAAATAACAACGCTGTCCTGAATAAGAAATGTGGGTGCGATTATATGATTCCTATTTATGATATTTTACTTTCACCAAGGTAAATACATTCAAAAATAAGAAGCGCGAAATAACAACGCTGTCCTGAATAAGAAATGTGGGTGCGATTATATGATTCCTATTTATGATATTTTACTTTCACCAAGGTCAATACATTCAAAAATAAGAAGCGCGAAATAACAACGCTGTCCTGAATAAGAAATGTGGGTGCGATTATATGATTCCTATTTATGATATTTTACTTTCACCAAGGTCAATACATTCAAAAATAAGAAGCGCGAAATAACAACGCTGTCCTGAATAAGAAATGTGGGTGCGATTATATGATTCCTATTTATGATATTTTACTTTCACCAAGGTCAATACATTCAAAAATAAGAAGCGCGAAATAACAACGCTGTCCTGAATAAGAAATGTGGGAGCGATTATATGATTCCTATTTATGATATTTTACTTTCACCAAGGTAAATACATTCAAAAATAAGAAGCGCGAAATAACAACGCTGTCCTGAATAAGAAATGTGGGTGCGATTATATGATTCCTATTTATGATATTTTACTTTCACCAAGGTCAATACATTCAAAAATAAGAAGCGCGAAATAACAACGCTGTCCTGAATAAGAAATGTGGGTGCGATTATATGATTCCTATTTATGATATTTTACTTTCACCAAGGTAAATACATTAAAAAATAAGAAGCGCGAAATAACAACGCTGTCCTGAAGAAGAAATGTGGGAGCGATTATATGATTCCTATTTATGATATTTTACTTTCACCAAGGTCAATACATTCAAAAATAAGAAGCGCGAAATAACAACGCTGTCCTGAATAAGAAATGTGGGTGCGATTATATGATTCCTATTTATGATATTTTACTTTCACCAAGGTCAATACATTCAAAAATAAGAAGCGCGAAATAACAACGCTGTCCTGAAAAAGAAATGTGGGTGCGATTATATGATTCCTATTTATGATATTTTACTTTCACCAAGGTAAATACATTAAAAAATAAGAAGCGCGAAATAACAACGCTGTCCTGAATAAGAAATGTGGGTGCGATTATATGATTCCTATTTATGATATTTTACTTTCACCAACTTAAATACATTAAAAAATAAGAAGCAAGAAATAACAACGCTGTCCTGAATAAGAAATGTGGGTGCGATTATATGATTCCTATTTATGATATTTTACTTTCACCAAGGTCAATACATTCAAAAATAAGAAGCGCGAAATAACAACGCTGTCCTGAAAAAGAAATGTGGGTGCGATTATATGATTCCTATTTATGATATTTTACTTTCACCAAGGTAAATACATTAAAAAATAAGAAGCGCGAAATAACAACGCTGTCCTGAATAAGAAATGTGGGTGCGATTATATGATTCCTATTTATGATATTTTACTTTCACCAACTTAAATACATTAAAAAATAAGAAGCAAGAAATAACAACGCTGTCCTGAAGAAGAAATGTGGGTGCGATTATATGATTCCTATTTATGATATTTTACTTTCACCAAGGTCAATACATTCAAAAATAAGAAGCGCGAAATAACAACGCTGTCCTGAATAAGAAATGTGGGTGCGATTATATGATTCCTATTTATGATATTTTACTTTCACCAACTTAAATACATTAAAAAATAAGAAGCGCGAAATAACAACGCTGTCCTGAATAAGAAATGTGGGTGCGATTATATGATTCCTATTTATGATATTTTACTTTCACCAAGGTAAATACATTAAAAAATAAGAAGCGCGAAATAACAACGCTGTCCTGAATAAGAAATGTGGGTGCGATTATATGATTCCTATTTATGATATTTTACTTTCACCAACTTAAATACATTAAAAAATAAGAAGCGCGAAATAACAACGCTGTCCTGAATAAGAAATGTGGGTGCGATTATATGATTCCTATTTATGATATTTTACTTTCACCAAGGTCAATACATTCAAAAATAAGAAGCGCGAAATAACAACGCTGTCCTGAATAAGAAATGTGGGTGCGATTATATGATTCCTATTTATGATATTTTACTTTCACCAAGGTAAATACATTAAAAAATAAGAAGCGCGAAATAACAACGCTGTCCTGAAGAAGAAATGTGGGAGCGATTATATGATTCCTATTTATGATATTTTACTTTCACCAAGGTCAATACATTCAAAAATAAGAAGCGCGAAATAACAACGCTGTCCTGAATAAGAAATGTGGGTGCGATTATATGATTCCTATTTATGATATTTTACTTTCACCAAGGTAAATACATTAAAAAATAAGAAGCGCGAAATAACAACGCTGTCCTGAATAAGAAATGTGGGAGCGATAATATGATTCCTATTTATGATATTTTACTTTCACCAAGGTCAATACATTCAAAAATAAGAAGCGAGAAATAACAACGCTGTCCTGAATAAGAAATGTGGGTGCGATTATATGATTCTTATTTATGATATTTTACTTTCACCAAGGTCAATACATTCAAAAATAAGAAGCGTGAAATAACAACGCTGTCCTGAATAAGAAATGTGGGTGCGATTATATGATTCCTATTTATGATATTTTACTTTCACCAACGTAAATACATTCAAAAATAAGAAGCAAGAAATAACAACGCTGTCCTGAATAAGAAATGTGGGAGCGATTATATGATTCCTATTTATGATATTTTACTTTCACCAACGTAAATACATTCAAAAATAAGAAGCCCGAAATAACAACGCTGTCCTGAATAAGAAATGTGGGTGCGATTATATGATTCCTATTTATGATATTTTACTTTCACCAAGGTAAATACATTAAAAAATAAGAAGCGTGAAATAACAACGCTGTCCTGAAGAAGAAATGTGGGAGCGATTATATGATTCCTATTTATGATATTTTACTTTCACCAAGGTCAATACATTCAAAAATAAGAAGCGCGAAATAACAACGCTGTCCTGAATAAGAAATGTGGGTGCGATTATATGATTCCTATTTATGATATTTTACTTTCACCAAGGTAAATACATTAAAAAATAAGAAGCGCGAAATAACAACGCTGTCCTGAATAAGAAATGTGGGTGCGATTATATGATTCCTATTTATGATATTTTACTTTCACCAACTTAAATACATTAAAAAATAAGAAGCCCGAAATAACAACGCTGTCCTGAATAAGAAATGTGGGTGCGATTATATGATTCCTATTTATGATATTTTACTTTCACCAAGGTAAATACATTAAAAAATAAGAAGCGCGAAATAACAACGCTGTCCTGAATAAGAAATGTGGGAGCGATAATATGATTCCTATTTATGATATTTTACTTTCACCAAGGTCAATACATTCAAAAATAAGAAGCGAGAAATAACAACGCTGTCCTGAATAAGAAATGTGGGTGCGATTATATGATTCCTATTTATGGTATTTTACTTTCACCAAGATAAATACATTAAAAAATAAGAAGCGCGAAATAACAACGGTGTCCTGAATAAGAAATGTTCATGCGATTATATGATTCCTATTTATGATATTTTACTTTCACCAACGTAAATACATTCAAAAATAAGAATCGAGAAATAACAACGCTGTCCTGAATAAGAAATGTGGGTGCGATTATATGATTCCTATTTATGATATTTTACTTTCACCAACGTAAATACATTCAAAAATAAGAAGCGCGAAATAACAACGCTGTCCTGAATAAGAAATGTGGGAGCGATTATATGATTCCTATTTATGATATTTTACTTTCACCAACGTAAATACATTCAAAAATAAGAAGCAAGAAATAACAACGCTGTCCTGAATAAGAAATGTGGGAGCGATTATATGATTCCTATTTATGATATTTTACTTTCACCAACGTAAATACATTCAAAAATAAGAAGCGCGAAATAACAACGCTGTCGTGAATAAGAAATGTGGGAGCGATTATATGATTCCTATTTATGATATTTTACTTTCACCAACGTAAATACATTGAAAAATAAGAAGCAAGAAATAACAACGCTGTCCTGAATAAGAAATGTGGGAGCGATTATATGATTCCTATTTATGATATTTTATTTCACCAACGTAAATACATTCAAAAATAAGGAGCGCAAAATAACAACGCTGTCCTGAATAAGAAATGTGGGTGCGATTATATGATTCCTATTTATGATATTTTACTTTCACCAAGGTAAATACATTAAAAAATAAGAAGCGCGAAATAACAACGCTGTCCTGAATAAGAAATGTGGGAGCGATAATATGATTCCTATTTATGATATTTTACTTTCACCAACGTAAATACATTCAAAAATAAAAAGCGCGAAATAACAACGCTGTCCTGAATAAGAAATGTGGGTGCGATTATATGATTCCTATTTATGATATTTTACTTTCACCAACGTAAATACATTCAAAAATAAGAAGCGAGAAATAACAACGCTGTCCTGAATAAGAAATGTGGGTCCGATTATGTGATTCCTATTTATGAAATTTCACATTCACAACGTAAATACCTTCAAATGTATGAAGCGCGAAAAACAACGCTTGAAGGAATAAGAAATGTGGGGCAGTTTATATGATTCCTATTTATGAAATTTCACTTTCAACAACGTAAATACATAAAAAAATATTAAGCGCGAAATTACAACGCTGAACTGAATCAGAAATGTGGGAGCTATTATATGATTCCTATTTATGAATTTTCACTTTAACCAACAAAAATATGTTCAAAAATATGAAGCGCGAAAAACAACGCTGGATTGAATGAGAAATATGTGTCACATTATATGATTCCTATTCATGAAATTTCTTTTACACAAAAGTTAATACATTCAAAAATAAGAAGCGAGAAATAACAACGCTGTCCTGAATAAAAATGTGGGTGCGATTATATGATTCCTATTTATGATATTTTACTTTCACCAACGTAAATACATTCAAAAATAAGAAGCAAGAAATAACAACGCTGTCCTGAATAAGAAATGTGGGAGCGATTATATGATTCATATTTATGATATTTTACTTTCACCAACGTAAATACATTCAAAAATAAGAAGCGCGAAATAACAACGCTGTCGTGAATAAGAAATGTGGGTGCGATTATATGATTCCTATTTATGATATTTTACTTTCACCAACGTAAATGCATTCAAAAATAAGAAGCGCGAAATAACAACGCTGTCCTGAATAAGAAAGGTGGGTGCGATTATATGATTCCTATTTATGATATTTTACTTTCACCAACGTAAATACATTCAAAAATAAGAAGCCCGAAATAACAACGCTGTCCTGAATAAGAAAGGTGGCTGCGATTATATGATTCCTATTTATGATATTTTACTTTCACCAACGTAAATACATTCAAAAATAAGAAGCAAGAAATAACAACGCTGTCCTGAATAAGAAATGTGGGTGCGATTATATGATTCCTATTTATGATATTTTACTTTCACCAACGTAAGTACATTCAAAAATAAGAAGCGCGAAATAACAACGCTGTCCTGAATAAGAAATGTGGGTGCGATTATATGATTCCGATTTATGATATTTTACTTTCACCAACGTAAATACATTCAAAAATAAGAAGCGCGAAATAACAACGCTGTCGTGAATAAGAAATGTGGGTGCGATTATATGATTCCTATTTATGATATTTTACTTTCACCAACCTAAATACATTCAAAAATAAGAAGCAAGAAATAACAACGCTGTCCTGAATAAGAAATGTGGGTGCGATTATATGATTCCTATTTATGATATTTTAATTTCACCAACGTAAATACATTCAAAAATAAGAAGCGCGAAATAACAACGCTGTCCTGAATAAGAAATGTGGGTGCGATTATGTGATTCCTATTTATGAAATTTCACATTCACAACGTAAATACCTTCAAATGTATGAAGTTCGAAAAACAACGCTTGAAGGAATAAGAAATGTGGGGCAGTTTATATGATTCCTATTTATGAAATTTCACTTTCAACAACGTAAATACATTAAAAAATATTAAGCGCGAAATTACAACGCTGAACTGAATCAGAAATGTGGGAGCTATTATATGATTCCTATTTATGAATTTTCACTTTAACCAACAAAAATATGTTCAAAAATATGAAGCGCGAAAAACAACGCTGGATTGAATGAGAAATATGTGTCACATTATATGATTCCTATTCATGAAATTTCTTTTACACAAAAGTTAATACATTCAAAAATAAGAAGCGAGAAATAACAACGCTGTCCTGAATAAGAAATGTGGGTGCGATTATATGATTCCTATTTATGATATTTTACTTTCACCAACGTAAATATATTCAAAAATAAGAAGCGCGAAATAACAACGCTAAACTGAATAAGGAATGTGTGAGCGATTATATGATTCCTATTTATGATATTTTACTTTCACCAACGTAAATCCATTCAAAAATAAGAAGCCCGAAATAACAACGCTGTCCTGAATAAGAAATGTGGGTGCGATTATATGATTCCTATTTATGATATTTTACTTTCATCAACGTAAATACATTCAAAAATAAGAAGCAAGAAATAACAACGCTGTCCTGAATAAGAAATGTGGGTGCGATTATATGATTCCTATTTATGATATTTTACTTTCACCAACGTAAATACATTCAAAAATAGGAAGCGCGAAATAACAACGCTGTCGTGAATAAGAAATGTGGGTGCGATTATATGATTCCTATTTATGATATTTTACTTTCACCAACGTAAATGCATTCAAAAATAAGGAGCGCGAAATAACAACGCTGTCCGGAATAAGAAAGGTGGGTGCGATTATATGATTCCTATTTATGATATTTTACTTTCACCAACGTAAATACATTCAAAAATAAGAAGCAAGAAATAACAACGCTGTCCTGAATAAGAATATGGGTGCGATTATATGATTCCTATTTATGATATTTTACTTTCACCAACGTAAATACATTCAAAAATAAGAAGCGGGAAATAACAACGCTGTCCTGAATAAGAAATGTGGGTGCGATTATATGATTCCTATTTATGATATTTTACTTTCACCAACGTAAATACATTCAAAAATAAGAAGCGCGAAATAACAACGCTGTCGTGAATAAGAAATGTGGGTGCGATTATATGATTCCTATTTATGATATTTTACTTTCACCAACGTAAATACATTCAAAAATAAGAAGCAAGAAATAACAACGCTGACCTGAATAAGAAATGTGGGAGCGATTATATGATTCCTATTTATGATATTTTACTTTCACCAACGTAAATACATTCAAAAATAAGAAGCCCGAAATAACAACGCTGTCCTGAATAAGAAATGTGGGTGCGATTATATGATTCCTATTTATGATATTTTACTTTCACCAACGTAAATACATTCAAAAATAAGAAGCGCGAAATAACAACGCTGTCCTGAATAAGAAATGTGGGTGCGATTATATGATTCCTATTTATGATATTTTACTTTCACCAACGTAAATACATTCAAAAATAAGAAGCGCGAAATAACAACGCTGTCCTGAATAAGAAATGTGGGTGCGATTATATGATTCCTATTTATGATATTTTACTTTCACCAACGTAAATACATTCAAAAATAAGAAGCAAGAAATAACAACGCTGTCCTGAATAAGAAATGTGGGAGCGATTATATGATTCCAATTTATGATATTTTACTTTCACCAACGTAAATACATTCAAAAATAAGAAGCCCGAAATAACAACGCTGTCCTGAATAAGAAATGTGGGTGCGATTATATGATTCCTATTTATGATATTTTACTTTCACCAACGTAAATACATTCAAAAATAAGAAGCCCGAAATAACAACGCTGTCCTAAATAAGAAATGTGGGTGCGATTATATGATTCCTATTTATGATATTTTACTTTCACCAACGTAAATACATTCAAAAATAAGAAGCCCGAAATAACAACGCTGTCCTGAATAAGAAAGGTGGGTGCGAATATATGATTCCTATTTATGATATTTTACTTTCACCAACGTAAATACATTCAAAAATAAGAAGCAAGAAATAACAACGCTGTCCTGAATAAGAAATGTGGGTGCGATTATATGATTCCTATTTATGATATTTTACTTTCACCAACGTAAATACATTCAAAAATAAGAAGCGCGAAATAACAACGCTGTCCTGAATAAGAAATGTGGGTGCGATTATATGATTCCTATTTATGATATTTTACTTTCACCAACGTAAATACATTCAAAAATAAGAAGCGCGAAATAATAACGCTGTCGTGAATAAGAAATGTGGGTGCGATTATATGATTCCTATTTATGATATTTTACTTTCACCAACGTAAATACATTCAAAAATAAGAAGCAAGAAATAACAACGCTGTCCTGAATAAGAAATGTGGGAGCGATTATATGATTCCTATTTATGATATTTTACTTTCACCAACGTAAATACATTCAAAAATAAGAAGCCCGAAATAACAACGCTGTCCTGAATAAGAAATGTGGGTGCGATTATATGATTCCTATTTATGATATTTTACTTTCACCAACGTAAATACATTCAAAAATAAGAAGCGCGAAATAACAACGCTGTCCTGAATAAGAAATGTGGGTGCGATTATATGATTCCTATTTATGATATTTTACTTTCACCAAGGTCAATACATTCAAAAATAAGAAGCGCGAAATAACAACGCTGTCCTGAATAAGAAATGTGGGTGCGATTATATGATTCCTATTTATGATATTTTACTTTCACCAAGGTAAATACATTAAAAAATAAGAAGCCCGAAATAACAACGCTGTCCTGAATAAGAAATGTGGGAGCGGTTATATGATTCCTATTTATGATATTTTACTTTCACCAACGTCAATACATTCAAAAATAAGAAGCCCGAAATAACAACGCTGTCCTGAATAAGAAATGTGCGTGCGATTATATGATTCCTATTTATGATATTTTACTTTCACCAACGTCAATACATTCAAAAATAAGAAGCGCGAAATAACAACGCTGTCCTGAATAAGAAATGTGGGAGCGGTTATATGATTCCTATTTATGATATTTTACTTTCACCAACGTAAATACATTCAAAAATAAGAAGCGCGAAATAACAACGCTGTCCTGAATAAGAAATGTGCGTGCGATTATATGATTCCTATTTATGATATTTTACTTTCACCAACGTAAATACATTAAAAAATAAGAAGCGCGAAATAACAACGCTGTCCTGAATAAGAAATGTGGGTGCGATTATATGATTCCTATTTATGATATTTTACTTTCACCAACGTAAATACATTAAAAAATAAGAAGCGCGAAATAACAACGCTGTCCTGAATAAGAAATGTGGGAGCGGTTATATGATTCCTATTTATGATATTTTACTTTCACCAACGTAAATACATTAAAAAATAAGAAGCGCGAAATAACAACGCTGTCCTGAATAAGAAATGTGCGTGCGATTATATGATTCCTATTTATGATATTTTACTTTCACCAAGGTAAATACATTAAAAAATAAGAAGCGCGAAATAACAACGCTGTCCTGAATAAGAAATGTGGTTGCGATTATATGATTCCTATTTATGATATTTTACTTTCACCAACTTAAATACATTAAAAAATAAGAAGCCCGAAATAACAACGCTGTCGTGAATAAGAAATGTGGGTGCGATTATATGATTCCTATTAATGATATTTTACTTTCACCAACGTAAATACATTCAAAAATAAGAAGCCCGAAATAACAACGCTGTCCTGAATAAGAAATGTGGGAGCGGTTATATGATTCCTATTTATGATATTTTACTTTCACCAAGGTAAATACATTAAAAAATAAGAAGCGCGAAATAACAACGCTGTCCTGAAGAAGAAATGTGGGAGCGATTATATGATTCCTATTTATGATATTTTACTTTAACCAAGGTCAATACATTCAAAAATAAGAAGCGCGAAATAACAACGCTGTCCTGAATGAGAAATGTGGGTGCGATTACATGATTCCTATTTATGATATTCTACTTTCACCAAATTAAATACATCAAAAAATAAGAAGCCCCAAATAACAACGCGGTCCGGAATAAGAAATGTGGGTGCGATTATATGATTCCTATTTATGATATTTTACTTTCACCAAGGTAAATACATTAAAAAATAAGAAGCGCGAAATAACAACGCTGTCCTGAATAAGAAATGTGGGAGCGATAATATGATTCCTATTTATGATATTTTACTTTCACCAACGTAAATACATTCAAAAATAAGAAGCGAGAAATACCAACGCTCTCCTGAATAAGAAATGTGCGTGCGATTATATGATTCCTATTTATGATATTTTACTTTCACGAACGTAAATACATTCAAAAATAAGAAGCAAGAAATAACAACGCTGTCCTGAATAAGAAATGTGGGTGCGATTATATGATTCCTATTTATGATATTTTACTTTCACCAACGTAAATACATTCAAAAATAAGAAGCGCGAAATAACAACGCTGTCCTGAATAAGAAAGGTGGGTGCGATTATATGATTCCTATTTATGATATTTTACTTTCACCAACGTAAATACATTCAAAAATAAGAAGCGCGAAATAACAACGCTGTCGTGAATAAGAAATGTGGGTGCGATTATATGATTCCTATTTATGATATTTTACTTTCACCAACGTAAATACATTCAAAAATAAGAAGCGCGAAATACAACGCTGGACTGAATAAGAAATGTGTGTGCGATTATAAGATTCCTATTTATGATATTTTACTTTCATCAACGGAAATACATTCAAAAATAAGAAGCGGGAAAAACAACGCTGAACTGAATAAGAAATGTGGGTGCGATTATATGATTCCTATTTATGATATTTTACTTTCATCAACGGAAATACATTCAAAAATAAGAAGCGGGAAAAACAACGCTGAACTGAATAAGAAATGTGGGAGCGATTATATGATTCCTATTTATGATATTTTACTTTCTCCAATGTAAATACATTCAAAAATAAGAAGCGCGAAATACAACGCTGACCTGAATAAGAAATGTGAGTGCGATTATATGATTCCTATTTATGATATTTTACTTTCACCAAGGTAAATACATTGAAAAATAAGAAGCGCGAAATAACAACGCTGTCCTGAATAAGAAATGTGGGTGCGATTATATGATTCCTATTTATGATATTTTACTTTCACCAAGGTCAATACATTCAAAAATTAAAAGCGCGAAATAACAACGCTGTCCTGAATAAGAAATGTGGGTGCGATTATATGATTCCTATTTATGATATTTTACTTTCACCAACGTAAATACATTCAAAAATAAGAAGCAAGAAATAACAACGCTGTCCTGAATAAGAAATGTGGGAGCGATTATATGATTCCTATTTATGATATTTTACTTTCACCAACGTAAAAACATTCAAAAATAAGAAGCGCAAAATAACAACGCTGTCCTGAATAAGGAATGTGGGTGCGATTATATGATTCCTATTTATGATATTTTACTTTCACCAACGTAAAAACATTCAAAAATAAGAAGCGCGAAATAACAACGCTGTCCTGAATAAGGAATGTGGGTGCGATTATATGATTCCTATTTATGATATTTTACTTTCACCAACGTAAATACATTCTAAAATAAGAAGCAAGAAATAACAACGCTGTCCTGAATAAGAACTGTGGGAGCGATTATATGATTCCTATTTATGATATTTTACTTTCACCAACGTAAATACATTCAAAAATAAGAATCGCGAAATAACAACGCTGTCCTGAATAAGAAATGTGGGTGCGATTATATGATTCCTATTTATGATATTTTACTTTCACCAACGTAAATACATTCAAAAATAAGAATCGCGAAATAACAACGCTGTCCTGAATAAGGAATGTGGGTGCGATTATATGATTCCTATTTATGATATTTTACTTTCACCAACGTAAAAACATTCAAAAATAAGAAGCGCAAAATAACAACGCTGTCCTGAATAAGGAATGTGGGTGCGATTATATGATTCCTATTTATGATATTTTACTTTCACCAACGTAAAAACATTCAAAAATAAGAAGCGCGAAATAACAACGCTGTCCTGAATAAGGAATGTGGGTGCGATTATATGATTCCTATTTATGATATTTTACTTTCACCAACGTAAATACATTCTAAAATAAGAAGCAAGAAATAACAACGCTGTCCTGAATAAGAACCGTGGGAGCGATTATATGATTCCTATTTATGATATTTTACTTTCACCAACGTAAATACATTCAAAAATAAGAAGCGCGAAATAACAACGCTGTCGTGAATAAGAAATGTGGGTGCGATTATATGATTCCTATTTATGATATTTTACTTTCACCAACGTAAATACATTCAAAAATAAGAAGCAAGAAATAACAACGCTGTCCTGAATAAGAAATGTGGGTGCGATTATATGATTCCTATTTATAATATTTTACTTTCACCAACGTAAATACATTAAAAAATAAGAAGCGCGAAATAACAACGCTGTCCTGAATAAGAAATGTGGGTGCGATTATATGATTCCTATTTATGATATTTTACTTTCACCAAGGTCAATACATTCAAAAATAAGAAGCGCGAAATAACAACGCTGTCCTGAATAAGAAATGTGGGTGCGATTATATGATTCCTATTTATGATATTTTACTTTCACCAACGTAAATACATTCAAAAATAAGAAGCAAGAAATAACAACGCTGTCCTGAATAAGAAATGTGGGAGCGATTATATGATTCCTATTTATGATATTTTACTTTCACCAACGTAAATACATTCAAAAATAAAAAGCCCGAAATAACAACGCTGTCCTGAATAAGAAATGTGGGAGCGGTTATATGATTCCTATTTATGATATTTTACTTTCAGCAACGTAAATACATTCAAAAATAAGAAGCGCGAAATAACAACGCTGTCCTGAAGAAGAAATGTGGGAGCGATTATATGATTCCTATTTATGATATTTTACTTTCACCAAGGTCAATACATTCAAAAATAAGAAGCGCGAAATAACAACGCTGCCCTGAATAAGAAATGTGGGTGCGATTATATGATTGCTATATATGATATTTTACTTTCACCAAGGTAAATACTTTAAAAAATAAGAAGCGCGAAATAACAACGCTGTCCTGAATATGAAATGTGGGTGCGATTATATGATTCCTATTTATGATATTTTACTTTCACCAACGTAAATACATTAAAAAATAAGAAGCGCGAAATAACAACGCTGTCCTGAATAAGAAATGTGCGTGCGATTATATGATTCCTATTTATGATATTTTACTTTCACCAAGGTAAATACATTAAAAAATAAGAAGCGCGAAATAACAACGCTGTCCTGAATAAGAAATGTGGGTGCGATTATATGATTCCTATTTATGATATTTTACTTTCACCAACGTAAATACATTCAAAAATAAGAAGCGCGAAATAACAACGCTGTCCTGAATAAGAAAGGTGGGTGCGATTATATGATTCCTATTTATGATATTTTACTTTCACCAACGTAAATACATTCAAAAATAAGAAGCGCGAAATAACAACGATGTCGTGAATAAGAAATGTGGGTGCGATTATATGATTCCTATTTATGATATTTTACTTTCACCAACGTAAATACATTCAAAAATAAGAAGCGCGAAATACAACGCTGGACTGAATAAGAAATGTGGGTGCGATTATATGATTCCTATTTATGATATTTCACTTTCTCCAATGTAAATACATTCAAAAATAAGAAGCGCGAAATACAACGCTGTCCTGAATAAGAAATGTGAGTGCGATTATATGATTCCTATTTATGATATTTTACTTTCACCAACGTAAATACATTCAAAAATAAGAAGCGCGAAATACAACGCTGTCCTGAATAAGAAATGTGAGTGCGATTATATGATTCCTATTTATGATATTTTACTTTCACCAAGGTAAATACATTGAAAAATAAGAAGCGCGAAATAACAACGCTGTCCTGAATAAGAAATGTGGGTGCGATTATATGATTCCTATTTATGATATTTTACTTTCACCAAGGTCAATACATTCAAAAATAAGAAGCGCGAAATAACAACGCTGTCCTGAATAAGAAATGTGGGTGCGATTATATGATTCCTATTTATGATATTTTACTTTCACCAACGTAAATACATTCAAAAATAAGAAGCGCGAAATAACAACGCTGTCCTGAATAAGAAAGGTGGGTGCGATTATATGATTCCTATTTATGATATTTTACTTTCACCAACGTAAATACATTCAAAAATAAGAAGCGCGAAATAACAACGCTGTCGTGAATAAGAAATGTGGGTGCGATTATATGATTCCTATTTATGATATTTTACTTTCACCAACGTAAATACATTCAAAAATAAGAAGCGCGAAATACAACGCTGGACTGAATAAGAAATGTGGGTGCGATTATATGATTCCTATTTATGATATTTCACTTTCTCCAATGTAAATACATTCAAAAATAAGAAGCGCGAAATACAACGCTGTCCTGAATAAGAAATGTGAGTGCGATTATATGATTCCTATTTATGATATTTTACTTTCACCAACGTAAATACATTCAAAAATAAGAAGCGCGAAATACAACGCTGTCCTGAATAAGAAATGTGAGTGCGATTATATGATTCCTATTTATGATATTTTACTTTCACCAACGTAAATACATTCAAAAATAAGAAGCGCGAAATACAACGCTGTCCTGAATAAGAAATGTGAGTGCGATTATATGATTCCTATTTATGATATTTTACTTTCACCAAGGTAAATACATTGAAAAATAAGAAGCGCGAAATAACAACGCTGTCCTGAATAAGAAATGTGGGTGCGATTATATGATTCCTATTTATGATATTTTACTTTCACCAAGGTCAATACATTCAAAAATAAGAAGCGCGAAATAACAACGCTGTCCTGAATAAGAACTGTGGGAGCGATTATATGATTCCTATTTATGATATTTTACTTTCACCAACGTAAAAACATTCAAAAATAAGAAGCGCGAAATAACAACGCTGTCCTGAATAAGGAATGTGGGTGCGATTATATGATTCCTATTTATGATATTTTACTTTCACCAACGTAAATACATTCAAAAATAAGAAGCGCGAAATACAACGCTGTCCTGAATAAGAAATGTGAGTGCGATTATATGATTCCTATTTATGATATTTTACTTTCACCAACGTAAATACATTCAAAAATAAGAAGCGCGAAATACAACGCTGTCCTGAATAAGAAATGTGAGTGCGATTATATGATTCCTATTTATGATATTTTACTTTCACCAAGGTAAATACATTGAAAAATAAGAAGCGCGAAATAACAACGCTGTCCTGAATAAGAAATGTGGGTGCGATTATATGATTCCTATTTATGATATTTTACTTTCACCAAGGTCAATACATTCAAAAATAAGAAGCGCGAAATAACAACGCTGTCCTGAATAAGAACTGTGGGAGCGATTATATGATTCCTATTTATGATATTTTACTTTCACCAACGTAAAAACATTCAAAAATAAGAAGCGCGAAATAACAACGCTGTCCTGAATAAGGAATGTGGGTGCGATTATATGATTCCTATTTATGATATTTTACTTTCACCAACGTAAATACATTCAAAAATAAGAAGCGCGAAATAACAACGCTGTCGTGAATAAGAAATGTGGGTGCGATTATATGATTCCTATTTATGATATTTTACTTTCACCAACGTAAATGCATTCAAAAATAAGAAGCGCGAAATAACAACGCTGTCCTGAATAAGAAAGGTGGGTGCGATTATATGATTCCTATTTATGATATTTTATTTTCACCAACGTAAATACATTCAAAAATAAGAAGCCCGAAATAACAACGCTGTCCTGAATAAGAAAGGTGGGTGCGATTATATGATTCCTATTTATGATATTTTACTTTCACCAACGTAAATACATTCAAAAATAAGAAGCAAGAAATAACAACGCTGTCCTGAATAAGAACTGTGGGAGCGATTATATGATTCCTATTTATGATATTTTACTTTCACCAACGTAAATACATTCAAAAATAAGAAGCGCGAAATAACAACGCTGTCGTGAATAAGAAATGTGGGTGCGATTATATGATTCCTATTTATGATATTTTACTTTCACCAACGTAAATACATTCAAAAATAAGAAGCAAGAAATAACAACGCTGTCCTGAATAAGAAATGTGGGTGCGATTATATGATTCCTATTTATGATATTTTACTTTCACCAAGGTAAATACATTCAAAAATAAGAAGCGCGAAATAACAACGCTGTCCTGAATAAGAAAGTTGGGAGCGATTATATGATTCCTATTTATGATATTTTACTTTCACCAAGGTAAATACATTCAAAAATAAGAAGCGCGAAATAACAACGCTGTCCTGAATAAGAAATGTGGGAGCGATTATATGATTCCTATTTATGATATTTTACTTTCAGCAATGTAAATACATTCAAAAATAAGAAGCAAGAAATAACAACGCTGTCCTGAATAAGAAATGTGGGTGAGATTATATGATTCCTATTTATTATATTTTACTTTCACCAACATAAATACATTCAAAAATAAGAAGCGAGAAATTTCAACGCTGTCCTGAATAAGAAATGTGGGTGCGATTATATGATTCCTATTTATGATATTTTACTTTCAGCAACGTAAATACATTCAAAAATAAGAAGCGCGAAATAACAACGCTGTACTGAATAAGAAATGTGGGAGCGATTATATGATTCCTATTTATGATATTTTACTTTCACCAACGTCAATACATTAAAAAATAAGAAGCGCGAAATAACAACGCTGTCCTGAATAAGAAATGTGGGAGCGATAATATGATTCCTATTTATGATATTTTACTTTCACCAACGTAAATACATTCAAAAATAAGAAGCGCGAAATAACAAAGCCGTCCTGAATAAGAAATGTGGGAGCGATTATATGATTCCTATTTATGATATTTTACTTTCACGAACGTAAATACATTCAAAAATAAGAAGCGAGAAATAACAACGCTGTCCTGAATAAGAATTGTGCGTGCGAATATATGATTCCTATTTATGATATTTTACTTTCACGAACGTAAATACATTCAAAAATAAGAAGCGAGAAATAACAACGCTGTCCTGAATAAGAAATGTGGGTGCGACTATATGATTCCTATTTATGATATTTTACTTTCACCAACGTAAATACATTCAAAAATAAGAAGCGAGAAATAACAACGCTGTCCTGAATAAGAAATGTGGGTGCGATTATATGATTCCTATTTATGATATTTTACTTTCACCAAGGTAAATACATTCAAAAATAAGAAGCGCGAAATAACAACGCTGCCCTAATGAGAAATGTGGGAGCGAATATATGATTCCAATTTATGATATTTTACTTTCACGAACGTAAATACATTCAAAAATAAGAAGCGCGAAATAACAACGCTGTCCTGAATAAGAAATGTGGGAGCGATAATATGATTCCTATTTATGATATTTTACTTTCACCAAAGTCAATACATTCAAAGATAAGGAGCGAGAAATAACAACGCTGTCCTGAATAAGAATTGTGCGTGCGAATATATGATTCCTATTTATGATATTTTACTTTCACCAACGTAAATACATTCAAAAATAAGAAGCGAGAAATAACAACGCTGTCCTGAATAAGAAATGTGGGAGCGATTATATGATTCCTATTTATGATATTTTACTTTCACCAACGTAAATACATTCAAAAATAAGAAGCGAGAAATAACAACGCTGTCCTGAATAAGAAATGTGGGTGCGACTATATGATTCCTATTTATGATATTTTACTTTCACCAAGGTAAATACATTCAAAAATAAGAAGCGCGAAATAACAACGCTGCCCTAATGAGAAATGTGGGAGCGAATATATGATTCCAATTTATGATATTTTACTTTCACGAACGTAAATACATTCAAAAATAAGAAGCGCGAAATAACAACGCTGTCCTGAATAAGAAATGTGGGAGCGATTATATGATTCCTATTTATGATATTTTACTTTCACCAAAGTAAATACATTCAAAAATAAGAAGCGCGAAATAAAAACGCTGTCCTGAATAAGAAATGTGGGTGCGATTATATGATTCCTATTTATGATATTTTACTTTCACCAACGTAAATACATTCAAAAATAAGAAGGGCGAAATAACAACGCTGTCCTAAATAAGAAAGGTGGGAGCGATTATATGATTCCTATTTATGATATTTTACTTTCACCAACGTAAATACATTCAAAAATAAGAAGCGCGAAATAGCAACGCTGTCCTGAATAAGAAATGTGGGTGCGATTATATGATTCCTATTTATGATATTTTACTTTCACCAAGGTCAATACATTCAAAAATAAGAAGCGAGAAATAACTACGCTGTCCTGAATAAGAATTGTGCTTGCGATTATATGATTCCTATTTATGATATTTTACTTTCACGAACGTAAATACATATAAAAATAAGAAGCGAGAAATAACAATGCTGTCCTGAATAAGAAATGTGGGTGCGATTATATGATTCCTATTTATGATATTTTACTTTCACCAACGTAAATACATTCAAAAATAAGAAGCGAGAAATAACTACGCTGTCCTGAATAAGAATTGTGCGTGCGATTATATGATTCCTATTTATGATATTTTACTTTCACGAACGTAAATACATTCAAAAATAAGAAGCGAGAAATAACAATGCTGTCCTGAATAAGAAATGTGGGTGCGATTATATGATTCCTATTTATGATATTTTACTTTCACCAACGTAAATACATTCAAAAATAAGAAGCGCGAAATAACAACGCTGTCCTGAATAAGAAATGTGGGAGCGATTATATGATTCCTATTTATGATATTTTACTTTCACCAACGTAAATACATTCAAAAATAAGGAGCGCGAAATAACAACGCTGTCCTGAATAAGAAAGTTGGGATCGATTATATGATTCCTATTTATGATATTTTACTTTCACCAAGGTAAATACATTCAAAAATAAGAAACGCGAAATAACAACGCTGTCCTGAATAAGAAAGTTGGGATCGATTATATGATTCCTATTTATGATATTTTACTTTCACCAACATAAATACATTCAAAAATAAGAAGCGAGAAATTTCAACGCTTTCCTGAATAAGAAATGTGGGTGCGATTATATGATTCCTATTTATGATATTTTACTTTCAGCAACGTAAATACATTCAAAAATAAGAAGCGCGAAATAACAACGCTGTCCTGAATAAGAAATGTGGGAGCGATTATATGATTCCTATTTATGATATTTTACTTTCACCAACGTCAATACATTAAAAAATAAGAAGCGCGAAATAACAACGCTGTCCTGAATAAGAAATGTGCGTGCGATTATATGATTCCTATTTATGATATTTTACTTTCACGGACGTAAATACATTCAAAAATAAGAAGCGAGAAATAACAATGCTGTCCTGAATAAGAAATGTGGGTGCGATTATATGATTCCTATTTATGATATTTTACTTTCACGAACGTAAATACATTCAAAAATAAGAAGCGAGAAATAACAATGCTGTCCTGAATAAGAAATGTGGGTGCGATTATATGATTCCTATTTATGATATTTTACTTTCACGAACGTAAATACATTCAAAAATAAGAAGCGAGAAATAACAACGCTGTCCTGAATAAGAAATGTGGGTGCGACTATATGATTCCTATTTATGATATTTTACTTTCACCAACGTAAATACATTCAAAAATAAGAAGAGCGAAATAACAACGCTCTCCTGAATAAGAAAAGTGGGAGCGATTATATGATTCCTATTTATGATATTTTACTTTCACCAAGGTAAATACATTAAAAAATAAGAAGCGCGAAATAACAACGCTGTCCTGAATAAGAAAGGTGGGAGCGATTATATGATTCCTATTTATGATATTTTACTTTCACCAACGTAAATACATTCAAAAATAAGAAGCGGGAAATAACAACGCTGTCCTGAAGAAGAAAGGTGGGTGCGATTATATGATTCCTATTTATGATATTTTACTTTCACCAACGTAAATAAATTCAAAAATAAGAACCGCGAAATAACAACGCTGTCCTGAATAAGAAATGTGGGATCGATTATATGATTCCTATTTATGATATTTTACTTTCACCAACGTAAATACATTCAAAAGTAAGAAGCGCGAAATAACAACGCTCTCCTGAATAAGAAATGTGGGAGCGATTATATGATTCCTATTTATGATATTTTACTTTCACCAACGTAAATACATTCAAAAATAAGAAGCGCGAAATAACAACGCTGTCCTGAATAAGAAATGTGGTAGCGATAATATGATTCCTATTTATGATATTTTACTTTCACCAACGTAAATACATTCAAAAATAAGAAGCGCGAAATAACAACGCTGTCCTGAATAAGAAATGTGGGAGCGATTATATGATTCCTATTTATGATATTTTACTTTCACCAAGGTAAATACATTAAAAAATAAGAAGCGCGAAATAACAACGCTGTCCTGAATAAGAAAGGTGGGAGCGATTATATGCTTCCTATTTATGATATTTTACTTTCACCAACGTAAATACATTAAAAAATAAAAAGCGCGAAATAACAACGCTGTCCTGAATAAGAAAGGTGGGTGCGATTATATGATTCCTATTTATGATATTTTACTTTCACCAACGTAAATAAATTCAAAAATAAGAACCGCGAAATAACAACGCTGTCCTGAATAAGAAATGTGGGAGCGATTATATGATTCCTATTTATGATATTTTACTTTCACCAACGTAAATACATTCAAAAGTAAGAAGCGCGAAATAACAACGCTCTCCTGAATAAGAAATGTGGGAGCGATTATATGATTCCTATTTATGATATTTTACTTTCACCAACGTAAATACATTCAAAAATAAGAAGCGCGAAATAACAACGCTGTCCTGAATAAGAAATGTGGTAGCGATAATATGATTCCTATTTATGATATTTTACTTTCACCAACGTAAATACATTCAAAAATAAGAAGCGCGAAATAACAACGCTGTCCTGAATAAGAAATGTGGGAGCGATTATATGATTCCTATTTATGATATTTTACTTTCACCAAGTTAAATACATTAAAAAATAAGAAGCGCGAAATAACAACGCTGTCCTGAATAAGAAAGGTGGGAGCGATTATATGCTTCCTATTTATGATATTTTACTTTCACCAACGTAAATACATTAAAAAATAAAAAGCGCGAAATAACAACGCTGTCCTGAATAAGAAAGGTGGGTGCGATTATATGATTCCTATTTATGATATTTTACTTTCACCAACGTAAATAAATTCAAAAATAAGAACCGCGAAATAACAACGCTGTCCTGAATAAGAAATGTGGGAGCGATTATATGATTCCTATTTATGATATTTTACTTTCACCAACGTAAATACATTCAAAAGTAAGAAGCGCGAAATAACAACGCTCTCCTGAATAAGAAATGTGGGAGCGATTATATGATTCCTATTTATGATATTTTACTTTCACCAACGTAAATACATTCAAAAATAAGAAGCGCGAAATAACAACGCTGTCCTGAATAAGAAATGTGGTAGCGATAATATGATTCCTATTTATGATATTTTACTTTCACCAACGTAAATACATTCAAAAATAAGAAGCGCGAAATAACAACGCTGTCCTGAATAAGAAATGTGGGAGCGATTATATGATTCCTATTTATGATATTTTACTTTCACCAAGTTAAATACATTAAAAAATAAGAAGCGCGAAATAACAACGCTGTCCTGAATAAGAAAGGTGGGAGCGATTATATGCTTCCTATTTATGATATTTTACTTTCACCAACGTAAATACATTAAAAAATAAAAAGCGCGAAATAACAACGCTGTCCTGAATAAGAAAGGTGGGAGCGATTATATGATTCCTATTTATGATATTTTACTTTCACCAACGTAAATACATTGAAAAATAAGAACCGCGAAATAACAACGCTGTCCTGAATAAGAAATGTGGGAGCGATTATATGATTCCTATTTATGATATTTTACTTTCTCCAACGTCAATACATTCAAAAATAAGAAGCGAGAAATAACAACGCTGTCCTGAATAAGGAATGTGGGTGCGATTATATGATTCCTATTTATGATATTTTACTTTCACCAACGTCAATACATTCAAAAATAAGAAGCGAGAAATAACAACGCTCTCCTGAATAAGGAATGTGGGTGCGATTATATGATTCCTATTTGTGATATTTTACTTTCACCAACGTAAATACATTGAAAAATAAGAACCGCGAAATAACAACGCTGTCCTGAATAAGAAATGTGGGAGCGATTATATGATTCCTATTTATGATATTTTACTTTCACCAACGTCAATACATTCAAAAATAAGAAGCGAGAAATAAGAACGCTGTCCTGAATAAGGAATGTGGGTGCGATTATATGATTCCTATTTATGATATATTACTTTCACCAAACTAAATACATTCAAAAATTAGAAGCGCGAAATAACAACGCTATTCGGAATAAGAAATGTGGGAGCGATTATATGATTCCTATTTATGATATTTTACTTTCACCAACGTAAATACATTCAAAAATAAGAACCGCGAAATAACAACGCTGTCCTGAATAAGAAATGTGGGAGCGATAATATGATTCCTATTTATGATATTTTACTTTCACCAACGTAAATACATTAAAAAATAAGAAGAGCGAAATAACAACGCTGTCCTGAATAAGAAATGTGGGAGCGATAATATGATTCCTATTTATGATATTTTACTTTCACCAACGTAAATACATTAAAAAATAAGAAGCGCGAAATAACAACGCTGTCCTGAATAAGAAAGGTGGGAGCGATTATATGATTCCTATTTATGATATTTTACTTTCACCAACGTAAATACATTCAAAAATAAGAAGCGCGAAATAACAACGCTGTCCTGAATAAGAAATGTGGGTGCGATTATATGATTCCTATTTATGATATTTTACTTTCACCAACGTAAATACATTCAAAAATAAGAACCGCGAAATAACAACGCTGTCCTGAATAAGAAATGTGGGTGCGATTATATGATTCCTATTTATGATATTTTACTTTCACCAACGTAAATACATTCAAAAATAAGAAGCGAGAAATAACAACGCTGTCCTGAATAAGAAAGGTGGGAGCGATTATATGATTCCTATTTATGATATTTTACTTTCACCAACGTAAATACATTCAAAAATAAGAACCGCGAAATAACAACGCTGTCCTGAATAAGAAATGTGGGTGCGATTATATGATTCCTATTTATGATATTTTACTTTCACCATCGTAAATACATTAAAAAATAAGAACCGCGAAATAACAACGCTGTCCTGAATAAGAAATGTGGGTGCGATTATATGATTCCTATTTATGATATTTTACTTTCACCAACGTAAATACATTCAAAAATAAGAACCGCGAAATAACAACGCTGTCCTGAATAAGAAATGTGTGTGCGATTATATGATTCCTATTTATGATATTTTACTTTCACCAACGTAAATACATTCAAAAATAAGAAGCGCGAAATAACAACGCTGTCCTGAATAAGAAATGTGGGTGCGATTATATGATTCCTATTTATGATATTTTACTTTCACCAACGTCAATACATTCAAAAATAAGAAGCGAGAAATAACAACGCTGTCCTGAATAAGGAATGTGGGTGCGATTATATGATTCCTATTTATGATATTTTACTTACACCAACGTAAATACATTGAAAAATAAGAACCGCGAAATAACAACGCTGTCCTGAATAAGAAATGTGGGTGCGATTATATGATTCCTATTTGTGATATTTTACTTTCACCAACGTAAATACATTTAAAAATAAGAACCGCGAAATAACAACGCTGTCCTGAATAAGAAATGTGGGTGCGATTATATGATTCCTATTTATGATATTTTACTTTCACCAACGTCAATACATTCAAAAATAAGAAGCGAGAAATAACAACGCTGTCCTGAATAAGGAATGAGGGTGCGATTATATGATTCCTATTTATGATATTTTACTTTCACCAACGTAAATACATTCAAAAATAAGAACCGCGAAATAACAACGCAGTCCTGAATAAGAAATGTGGGTGCGATTATATGATTCCTATTTATGATATTTTACTTTCACCAACGTAAATACATTGAAAAATAAGAACCGCGAAATAACAACGCTGTCCTGAATAAGAAATGTGGGTGCGATTATATGATTCCTATTTATGATATTTTACTTTCACCAACGTAAATACATTGAAAAATAAGAACCGCGAAATAACAACGCTGTCCTGAATAAGAAATGTGGGTGCGATTATATGATTCCTATTTGTGATATTTTACTTTCACCAACGTAAATACATTGAAAAATAAGAACCGCGAAATAACAACGCTGTCCTGAATAAGAAATGTGGGAGCGATTATATGATTCCTATTTATGATATTTTACTTTCACCAACGTCAATACATTCAAAAATAAGAAGCGAGAAATAACAACGCTGTCCTGAATAAGGAATGTGGGTGCGATTATATGATTCCTATTTATGATATTTTACTTTCACCAACGTAAATACATTCAAAAATAAGAACCGCGAAATAACAACGCTGTCCTGAATAAGATATGTGGGTGCGATTATATGATTCCTATTTATGATATTTTACTTTCACCAACGTAAATACATTCAAAAATAAGAAGCGCGAAATAACAACGCTGTCCTGAATAAGAAATGTGGGTGCGATTATATGATTCCTATTTATGATATTTTACTTTCACCAACGTAAATACATTCAAAAATAAGAACCGCGAAATAACAACGCTGTCCTGAATAAGAAATGTGGGTGCGATTATATGATTCCTATTTATGATATTTTACTTTCACCAACGTCAATACATTCAAAAATAAGAAGCGAGAAATAACAACGCTGTCCTGAATAAGGAATGTGGGTGCGATTATATGATTCCTATTTATGATATTTTACTTTCACCAACGTAAATACATTGAAAAATAAGAACCGCGAAATAACAACGCTGTCCTGAATAAGAAATGTGGGTGCGATTATATGATTCCTATTTGTGATATTTTACTTTCACCAACGTAAATACATTGAAAAATAAGAACCGCGAAATAACAACGCTGTCCTGAATAAGAAATGTGGGAGCGATTATATGATTCCTATTTATGATATTTTACTTTCACCAACGTCAATACATTCAAAAATAAGAAGCGAGAAATAACAACGCTGTCCTGAATAAGGAATGTGGGTGCGATTATATGATTCCTATTTATGATATTTTACTTTCACCAACGTAAATACATTGAAAAATAAGAACCGCGAAATAACAACGCTGTCCTGAATAAGAAATGTGGGTGCTATTATATGATTCCTATTTATGATATTTTACTTTCACCAACGTCAATACATTCAAAAATAAGAAGCGAGAAATAACAACACTGTCCTGAATAAGAAATGTGGGAGCGATTATATGATTCCTATTTATGATATTTTACTTTCACCAACGTAAATACATTCAAAAATAAGAAGAGCGAAATAACACCGCTGTCCTGAATTAGAAATGTGGGAGCGATAATATGATTCCTATTTATGATATTTTACTTTCACCAAGGTAAATACATTAAAAAATAAGAAGCGCGAAATAACAACGCTGTCCTGAATAAGAAAGGTGGGAGCGATTATATGATTCCTATTTATGATATTTTACTTTCACCAACGTAAATACATTCAAAAATAAGAAGCGCGAAATAACAACGCTGTCCTGAATAAGAAATGTGGGTGCGATTATATGATTCCTATTTATGATATTTTACTTTCACCAACGTAAATACATTCAAAAATAAGAACCGCGAAATAACAACGCTGTCCTGAATAAGAAATGTGGGTGCGATTATATGATTCCTATTTATGATATTTTACTTTCACCAACGTAAATACATTCAAAAATAAGAAGCACGAAATAACAACGCTGTCCTAAATAAGAAATGTGGGTGCGATTATATGATTCCTATTTATGATATTTTACTTTCACCAACGTAAATAGATTCAAAAATAAGAACCGCGAAATAACAACGCTGTCCTGAATAAGAAATGTGGGTGCGATTATATGATTCCTATTTATGATATTTTACTTTCACCAACGTAAAAACATTCAAAAATAAGAACCGCGAAATAACAACGCTGTCCTGAATAAGAAATGTGGGTGCGATTATATGATTCCTATTTATGATATTTTACTTTCACCAACTTAAATACATTCAAAAATAAGAAGCACGAAATAACAACGCTGTCCTGAATAAGAAATGTGGGTGCGATTATATGATTCCTATTTATGATATTTTACTTTCACCAACGTAAATACATTCAAAAATAAGAAGCACGAAATAACAACGCTGTCCTGAATAAGAAATGTGGGTGCGATTATATGATTCCTATTTATGATATTTTACTTTCACCAACGTAAATACATTCAAAAATAAGAAGCACGAAATAACAACGCTGTCCTGAATAAGAAATGTGGGTGCGATTATATGATTCCTATTTATGATATTTTACTTTCACCAACGTAAATACATTCAAAAATAAGAAGCACGAAATAACAACGCTGTCCTAAATAAGAAATGTGGGTGCGATTATATGATTCCTATTTATGATATTCTACTTTCACCAACGTAAATAGATTCAAAAATAAGAACCGCGAAATAACAACGCTGTCCTGAATAAGAAATGTGGGTGCGATTATATGATTCCTATTTATGATATTTTACTTTCACCAACGTAAAAACATTCAAAAATAAGAACCGCGAAATAACAACGCTGTCCTGAATAAGAAATGTGGGTGCGATTATATGATTCCTATTTATGATATTTTACTTTCACCAACTTAAATACATTCAAAAATAAGAAGCACGAAATAACAACGCTGTCCTGAATAAGAAATGTGGGTGCGATTATATGATTCCTATTTATGATATTTTACTTTCACCAACGTAAATACATTCAAAAATAAGAACCGCGAAATAACAACGCTGTCCTGAATAAGAAATGTGGGTGCGATTATATGATTCCTATTTATGATATTTTACTTTCACCAACGTAAATACATTCAAAAATAAGAAGCGCGAAATAACAACGCTGTCCTGAATAAGAAATGTGGGTGCGATTATATGATTCCTATTTATGATATTTTACTTTCACCAACGTAAAAACATTCAAAAATAAGAACCGCGAAATAACAACGCTGTCGAGAATAAGAAATGTGGGTGCGATTATATGATTCCTATTTATGATATTTTACTTACACCAACGTAAATACATTCAAAAATAAGAAGCAAGAAATAACAACGCTGTCCTGAATAAGAAATGTGGGAGCGATTATATGATTCCTATTTATGATATTTTACTTTCACCAACGTAAATACATTCAAAAATAAGAACCGCGAAATAACAACGCTGTCCTGAATAAGAAATGTGGGTGCGATTATATGATTCCTATTTATGATATTTTACTTTCACCAACGTAAATACATTCAAAAATAAGAAGCGAGAAATAACAACGCTGTCCTGAATAAGAAATGTGGGAGCGATTATATGATTCCTATTTATGATATTTTACTTTCACCAACGTAAATACATTCAAAAGTAAGAACCGCGAAATAACAACGCTGTCCTGAATAAGAAATGTGGGAGCGATTATATGATTCCTATTTATGATATTTTACTTTCACCAACGTCAATACATTCAAAAATAAGAAGCGAGAATTAACAACGGTGTCCTGAATAAGGAATGTGGGTGCGATTATATGATTCCTATTTATGATATTTTACTTTCACCAACGTAAATACATTGAAAAATAAGAACCGCGAAATAACAACGCTGTCCTGAATAAGAAATGTGGGTGCTATTATATGATTCCTATTTATGATATTTTACTTTCACCAACGTAAATACATTCAAAAATAAGAACTGCGAAATAACAACGCTGTCCTGAATAAGAAATGTGGGTGCGATTATATGATTCCTATTTATGATATTTTACTTTCACCAACGTAAATACATTCAAAAATAAGAACGGCGAAATAACAACGCTGTCTTGAATAAGAAATGTGGGTGCGATTATATGATTCCTATTTATGATATTTTACTTTCACCAACGTAAATACTTTCAAAAATAAGAACCGCGAAATAACAACGCTGTCCTGAATAAGAAATGTGGGTGCGATTATATGATTCCTATTTATGATATTTTATTTTCACCAACGTAAATACATTCAAAAATAAGAAGCACGAAATAACAACGCTGTCCTGAATAAGAAATGTGGGTGCGATTATATGATTCCTATTTATGATATTTTACTTTCACCAACGTAAATACATTCAAAAATAAGAACCGCGAAATAACAACGCTGTCCTGAATAAGAAATGTGGGAGCGATTATATGATTCCTATTTATGATATTTTACTTTCACCAACGTAAATAAATTCAAAAATAAGAAGCACGAAATAACAACGCTGTCCTGAATAAGAAATGTGGGTGCGATTATATGATTCCTATTTATGATATTTTACTTTCACCAACGTAAATACATTCAAAAATAAGAACCGCGAAATTTCAACGCTTTACTGAATAAGAAATGTGGGTGCGATTATATGATTCCTATTTATGATATTTTACTTTCACCAACGTAAATACATTCAAAAATAAGAAGCACGAAATAACAACGCTGTCCTGAATAAGAAATGTGGGTGCGATTATATGATTCCTATTTATGATATTTTACTTTCACCAACGTAAATACATTCAAAAATAAGAAGCACGAAATAACAACGCTGTCCTAAATAAGAAATGTGGGTGCGATTATATGATTCCTATTCATGATATTTTACTTTCACCAACGTAAATAGATTCAAAAATAAGAACCGCGAAATAACAACGCTGTCCTGAATAAGAAATGTGGGTGCGATTATATGATTCCTATTTATGATATTTTACTTTCACCAACGTAAAAACATTCAAAAATAAGAACCGCGAAATAACAACGCTGTCCTGAATAAGAAATGTGGGTGCGATTATATGATTCCTATTTATGATATTTTACTTTCACCAACTTAAATACATTCAAAAATAAGAAGCACGAAATAACAACGCTGTCCTGAATAAGAAATGTGGGTGCGATTATATGATTCCTATTTATGATATTTTACTTTCACCAACGTAAATACATTCAAAAATAAGAACCGCGAAATAACAACGCTGTCCTGAATAAGAAATGTGGGTGCGATTATATGATTCCTATTTATGATATTTTACTTTCACCAACGTAAATACATTCAAAAATAAGAAGCGCGAAATAACAACGCTGTCCTGAATAAGAAATGTGGGTGCGATTATATGATTCCTATTTATGATATTTTACTTTCACCAAGGTAAATACATTGAAAAATAAGAAGCGCGAAATAACAACGCTGTCGAGAATAAGAAATGTGGGTGCGATTATATGATTCCTATTTATGATATTTTACTTTCACCAACGTAAATACATTCAAAAATAAGAACCGCGAAATAACAACGCTGTCCTGAATAAGAAATGTGGGTGCGATTATATGATTCCTATTTATGATATTTTACTTTCACCAAGGTAAATACATTGAAAAATAAGAAGCGCGAAATAACAACGCTGTCGAGAATAAGAAATGTGGGTGCGATTATATGATTCCTATTTATGATATTTTACTTACACCAACGTAAATACATTCAAAAATAAGAAGCAAGAAATAACAACGCTGTCCTGAATAAGAAATGTGGGTGCGATTATATGATTCCTATTTATGATATTTTACTTTCACCAACGTAAATACATTAAAAAATAAGAAGCGCGAAATAACAACGCTGTCCTGAATAAGAAAGGTGGGAGCGATTATATGATTCCTATTTATGATATTTTACTTTCACCAAGGTAAATACATTAAAAAATAAGAAGCGCGAAATAACAACGCTGTCCTGAATAAGAAAGGTGGGAGCGATTATATGATTCCTATTTATGATATTTTACTTTCACCAACGTAAATACATTCAAAAATAAGAAGCGCGAAATAACAACGCTGTCCTGAATAAGAAATGTGGGTGCGATTATATGATTCCTATTTATGATATTTTACTTTCACCAAGGTAAATACATTGAAAAATAAGAAGCGCGAAATAACAACGCTGTCGAGAATAAGAAATGTGGGTGCGATTATATGATTCCTATTTATGATATTTTACTTACACCAACGTAAATACATTCAAAAATAAGAAGCAAGAAATAACAACGCTGTCCTGAATAAGAAATGTGGGAGCGATTATATGATTCCTATTTATGATATTTTACTTTCACCAACGTAAATACATTCAAAAATAAGAAGCGCGAAATAACAACGCTGTCCTGAATAAGAAATGTGGGTGCGATTATATGATTCCTATTTATGATATTTTACTTTCACCAACGTAAATACATTAAAAAATAAGAAGCGCGAAATAACAACGCTGTCCTGAATAAGAAAGGTGGGAGCGATTATATGATTCCTATTTATGATATTTTACTTTCACCAAGGTAAATACATTCAAAAATAAGAAGCGCGAAATAACAACGCTGTCCTGAATAAGAAAGGTCGGTGCGATTATATGATTCCTATTTATGATATTTTACTTTCACCAACGTAAATACATTCAAAAATAAGAAGCGCGAAATAACAAAGCCGTCCTGAATAAGAAATGTGGGAGCGATTATATGATTCCTATTTATGATATTTTACTTTCACCAACGTAAATAAATTCAAAAATAAGAACCGCGAAATAACAACGCTGTCCTGAATAAGAAATGTGGGAGCGATTATATGATTCCTATTTATGATATTTTACTTTCACCAACGTAAATACATTCAAAAGTAAGAAGCGCGAAATAACAACGCTCTCCTGAATAAGAAATGTGGGAGCGATTATATGATTCCTCTTTATGATATTTTACTTTCACCAACGTAAATACATTCAAAAATTAGAAGCGCGAAATAACAACGCTGTTCGGAATAAGAAATGTGGGAGCGATTATATGATCCCTATTTATGATATTTTAATTTCACCAAGGTAAATACATTCAAAAATAAGAACCGCGAAATAACAACGCTGTCCAGAATAAGAAAGGTGGGAGCGATTATATGATTCCTATTTATGATATTTTACTTTCACCAAGGTAAATACATTAAAAAATAAGAAGCGCGAAATAACAACGCTGTCCTGAATAAGAAATGTGGGAGCGATTATATGATTCCTATTTATGATATTTTACTTTCACCAAGGTAAATACATTAAAAAATAAGAAGCGCGAAATAACAACGCTGTCCTGAATAAGAAATGTGGGAGCGATTATATGATTCCTATTTATGATATTTTACTTTCACCAAGGTAAATACATTAAAAAATAAGAAGCGCGAAATAACAACGCTGTCCTGAATAAGAAATGTGGGAGCGATTATATGATTCCTATTTATGATATTTTACTTTCACCAACGTAAATAAATTCAAAAATAAGAACCGCGAAATAACAACGCTGTCCTGAATAAGAAATGTGGGAGCGATTATATGATTCCTATTTATGATATTTTACTTTCACCAACGTAAATACATTCAAAAGTAAGAAGCGCGAAATAACAACGCTCTCCTGAATAAGAAATGTGGGAGCGATTATATGATTCCTCTTTATGATATTTTACTTTCACCAACGTAAATACATTCAAAAATTAGAAGCGCGAAATAACAACGCTGTTCGGAATAAGAAATGTGGGAGCGATTATATGATCCCTATTTATGATATTTTAATTTCACCAACGTAAATACATTCAAAAATAAGAACCGCGAAATAACAACGCTGTCCAGAATAAGAAATGTGGGAGCGATTATATGATTCCTATTTATGATATTTTACTTTCACCAACGTAAATAGATTCAAAAATAAGAACCGCGAAATAACAACGCTGTCCTGAATAAGAAATGTTCGTGCGATTATATGATTCCTATTTATGATATTTTACTTTCACCAACGTAAATACATTCAAAAATAAGAAGCGCGAAATAACAACGCTGTTCGGAATAAGAAATGCGGGAGCGATTATATGATTCCTATTTATGATATTTTACTTTCACCAACGTAAATACATTCAAAAATAAGAACCGCGAAATAACAACGCTGTCCTGAATAAGAAATGTGGGAGCGATTATATGATTCCTATTTATGATATTTTACTTTCACCAACGTAAATACATTCAAAAATAAGAACCGCGAAATAACAACGCTGTCCTGAATAAGAAATGTGGGTGCGATTATATGATTCCTATTTATGATATTTTACTTTCACCAACGTAAATACATTCAAAAATAAGAAGCACGAAATAACAACGCTGTCCTGAATAAGAAATGTGGGTGCGATTATATGATTCCTATTTATGATATTTTACTTTCACCAACGTAAATAGATTCAAAAATAAGAACCGCGAAATAACAACGCTGTCCTGAATAAGAAATGTGGGTGCGATTATATGATTCCTATTTATGATATTTTACTTTCACCAACGTAAAAACATTCAAAAATAAGAACCGCGAAATAACAACGCTGTCCTGAATAAGAAATGTGGGTGCGATTATATGATTCCTATTTATGATATTTTACTTTCACCAACTTAAATACATTCAAAAATAAGAAGCACGAAATAACAACGCTGTCCTGAATAAGAAATGTGGGTGCGATTATATGATTCCTATTTATGATATTTTACTTTCACCAACGTAAATACATTCAAAAATAAGAACCGCGAAATAACAACGCTGTCCTGAATAAGAAATGTGGGTGCGATTATATGATTCCTATTTATGATATTTTACTTTCACCAACGTAAATACATTCAAAAATAAGAAGCGCGAAATAACAACGCTGTCCTGAATAAGAAATGTGGGTGCGATTATATGATTCCTATTTATGATATTTTACTTTCACCAAGGTAAATACATTGAAAAATAAGAAGCGCGAAATAACAACGCTGTCCTGAATAAGAAATGTGGGTGCGATTATATGATTCCTATTTATGATATTTTACTTTCACCAACGTAAATACATTCAAAAATAAGAAGCAAGAAATAACAACGCTGTCCTGAATAAGAAATGTGGGAGCGATTATATGATTCCTATTTATGATATTTTACTTTCACCAACGTAAATACATTCAAAAATAAGAAGCGCGAAATAACAACGCTGTCCTGAATAAGAAATGTGGGTGCGATTATATGATTCCTATTTATGATATTTTACTTTCACCAAGGTAAATACATTAAAAAATAAGAAGCGCGAAATAACAACGCTGTCCTGAATAAGAAAGGTGGGAGCGATTATATGATTCCTATTTATGATATTTTACTTTCACCAAGGTAAATACATTAAAAAATAAGAAGCGCGAAATAACAACGCTGTCCTGAATAAGAAAGGTGGGAGCGATTATATGATTCCTATTTATGATATTATACTTTCACCAACGTAAATACATTCAAAAATAAGAAGCGCGAAATAACAACGCTGTCCTGAATAAGAATGGTGGGTGCGATTATATGATTCCTATTTATGATATTTTACTTTCACCAACGTAAATACATTCAAAAATAAGAAGCGCGAAATAACAACGCTGTCCTGAATAAGAAATGTGGGTGCGATTATATGATTCCTATTTATGATATTTTACTTTCACCAACGTAAATACATTCAAAAATAAGAAGCGAGAAATAACAACGCTGTCCTGAATAAGAATGGTGGGTGCGATTATATGATTCCTTTTTATGATATTTTACTTTCAACAATGTAAATACATTCAAAAATAAGAAGCGAGAAATAACAACGCTGTCCTGATTAAGAAATGTGGGAGCGATTATATGATTCCTATTTATGATATTTTACTTTCACCAACGTAAATACATTCAAAAATAAGAAGCAAGAAATAACAACGCTGTCCTGAATAAGAAATGTGGGAGCGATTATATGATTCCTATTTATGATATTTTACTTTCACCAAGGTAAATACATTCAAAAATAAGAAGCGCGAAATAACAACGCTGTCCTGAATAAGAAATGTGGGTGCGATTATATGATTCCTATTTATGATATTTTACTTTCACCAAGGTAAATACATTAAAAAATAAGAAGCGCGAAATAACAACGCTGTCCTGAATAAGAAAGGTGGGAGCGATTATATGATTCCTATTTATGATATTTTACTTTCACCAAGGTAAATACATTAAAAAATAAGAAAAGCGAAATAACAACGCTGTCCTGAATAAGAAAGGTGGGAGCGATTATATGATTCCTATTTATGATATTATACTTTCACCAACGTAAATACATTCAAAAATAAGAAGCGCGAAATAACAACGCTGTCCTGAATAAGAATGGTGGGTGCGATTATATGATTCCTATTTATGATATTTTACTTTCACCAACGTAAATACATTCAAAAATAAGAAGCGCGAAATAACAAAGCCGTCCTGAATAAGAAATGTGGGAGCGATTATATGATTCCTATTTGTGATATTTTACTTTCAACAATGTAAATACATTCAAAAATAAGAAGCGAGAAATAACAACGCTGTCCTGAATAAGAAATGCGGGAGCGATTATATGATTCCTATTTATGATATTTTACTTTCAACAATGTAAATACATTCAAAAATAAGAAGCGAGAAATAACAACGCTGTCCTGAATAAGAAATGTGGGTGCGATTATATGATTCCTATTTATGATATTTTACTTTCACCAAGGTAAATACATTAAAAAATAAGAAGCGCGAAATAACAACGCTGTCCTGAATAAGAAAGGTGGGAGCGATTATATGATTCCTATTTATGATATTTTACTTTCACCAAGGTAAATACATTAAAAAATAAGAAGCGCGAAATAACAACGCTGTCCTGAATAAGAAAGGTGGGAGCGATTATATGATTCCTATTTATGATATTATACTTTCACCAACGTAAATACATTCAAAAATAAGAAGCGCGAAATAACAACGCTGTCCTGAATAAGAATGGTGGGTGCGATTATATGATTCCTATTTATGATATTTTACTTTCACCAACGTAAATACATTCAAAAATAAGAAGCGCGAAATAACAAAGCCGTCCTGAATAAGAAATGTGGGAGCGATTATATGATTCCTATTTGTGATATTTTACTTTCAACAATGTAAATACATTCAAAAATAAGAAGCGAGAAATAACAACGCTGTCCTGATTAAGAAATGTGGGAGCGATTATATGATTCCTATTTATGATATTTTACTTTCAGCAACGTAAATACATTCAAAAATAAGAAGCGAGAAATAACAACGCTGTCCTGAATAAGAAATGCGGGAGCGATTATATGATTCCCATTTATGATATTTTACTTTCAGCAATGTAAAAACATTCAAAAATAAGAAGCGCGAAATAACAACGCTGTCCTGAATAAGAAATGTGGGAGCGATTATATGATTCCTATTTATGATATTTTACTTTCACCAACGTAAATACATTCAAAAATAAGAAGCGCGAAATAACAACGCTGTCCTGAATAAGAATGGTGGGTGCGATTATATGATTCCTATTTATGATATTTTACTTTCACCAACGTAAATACATTCAAAAATAAGAAGCGCGAAATAACAAAGCCGTCCTGAATAAGAAATGTGGGAGCGATTATATGATTCCTATTTGTGATATTTTACTTTCAACAATGTAAATACATTCAAAAATAAGAAGCGAGAAATAACAACGCTGTCCTGATTAAGAAATGTGGGAGCGATTATATGATTCCTATTTATGATATTTTACTTTCAGCAACGTAAATACATTCAAAAATAAGAAGCGAGAAATAACAACGCTGTCCTGAATAAGAAATGTGGGAGCGATTATATGATTCCTATTTGTGATATTTTACTTTCAACAATGTAAATACATTCAAAAATAAGAAGCGAGAAATAACAACGCTGTCCTGATTAAGAAATGTGGGAGCGATTATATGATTCCTATTTATGATATTTTACTTTCAGCAACGTAAATACATTCAAAAATAAGAAGCGAGAAATAACAACGCTGTCCTGAATAAGAAATGTGGGTGCGATTATATGATTCCTATTTATGATATTTTACTTTCAGCAACGTAAATACATTCAAAAATAAGAAGCGCGAAATAACAACGCTGTCCTGATTAAGAAATGTGGGTGCGATTATATGATTCCTATTTATGATATTTTACTTTCAGCAACGTAAATACATTCAAAAATAAGAAGCGAGAAATAACAACGCTGTCCTGAATAAGAAATGTGGGAGCGATTATATGATTCCTATTTATGATATTTTACTTTCAGCAACGTAAATACATTCAAAAATAAGAAGCGCGAAATAACAACGCTGTCCTGATTAAGAAATGTGGGTGCGATTATATGATTCCTATTTATGATATTTTACTTTCAGCAACGTAAATACATTCAAAAATAAGAAGCGAGAAATAACAACGCTGTCCTGAATAAGAAATGTGGGAGCGATTATATGATTCCTATTTATGATATTTTACTTTCAGCAACGTAAATACATTCAAAAATAAGAAGCGAGAAATAACAACGCTGTCCTGAATAAGAAATGTGGGAGCGATTATATGATTCCTATTTATGATATTTTACTTTCAGCAACGTAAATACATTCAAAAATAAGAAGCGCGAAATAACAACGCTGTCCTGATTAAGAAATGTGGGTGCGATTATATGATTCCTATTTATGATATTTTACTTTCAGCAACGTAAATACATTCAAAAATAAGAAGCGCGAAATAACAACGCTGTCCTGATTAAGAAATGTGGGAGCGATTATATGATTCCTATTTATGATATTTTACTTTCAGCAACGTAAATACATTCAAAAATAAGAAGCGAGAAATAACAACGCTGTCCTGAATAAGAAATGTGGGAGCGATTATATGATTCCTATTTATGATATTTTACTTTCAGCAACGTAAATACATTCAAAAATAAGAAGCGCGAAATAACAACGCTGTCCTGATTAAGAAATGTGGGTGCGATTATATGATTCCTATTTATGATATTTTACTTTCAGCAACGTAAATACATTCAAAAATAAGAAGCGAGAAATAACAACGCTGTCCTGAATAAGAAATGTGGGAGCGATTATATGATTCCTATTTATGATATTTTACTTTCAGCAACGTAAATACATTCAAAAATAAGAAGCGCGAAATAACAACGCTGTCCTGATTAAGAAATGTGGGTGCGATTATATGATTCCTATTTATGATATTTTACTTTCACCAACGTAAATACATTCAAAAATAAGAAGCGCGAAATAACAACGCTGTCCTGATTAAGAAATGTGGGTGCGATTATACGATTCCTATTTATGATATTTTACTTTCAACAATGTAAATACATTCAAAAACAAGAAGCGAGAAATAACAACGCTGTCCTGATTAAGAAATGTGGGAGCGATTATATGATACCTATTTATGATATTTTACTTTCACCAACGTCAATACATTCAAAAATAAGAAGCGCGAAATAACAACGCTGTCCTGAATAAGAAATGTGGGAGCGATTATATGATTCCTATTTATGATATTTTACTTTCAGCAACGTAAATACATTCAAAAATAAGAAGCGAGAAATAACAACGCTGTCCTGAATAAGAAATGTGGGTGCGATTATATGATTCCTATTTATGATATTTACTTTCAGCAACGTAAATACATTCAAAAATAAGAAGCGCGAAATAACAACGCTGTCCTGATTAAGAAATGTGGGTGCGATTATATGATTCCAATTTATGATATTTTACTTTCACCAACGTAAATACATTCAAAAATAAGAAGCGCGAAATAACAACGCTGTCCTGATTAAGAAATGTGGGTGCGATTATACGATTCCTATTTATGATATTTTACTTTCAACAATGTAAATACATTCAAAAACAAGAAGCGAGAAATAACAACGCTGTCCTGATTAAGAAATGTGGGAGCGATTATATGATACCTATTTATGATATTTTACTTTCACCAACGTAAATACATTCAAAAATAAGAAGCGCGAAATAACAACGCTGTCCTGATTAAGAAATGTGGGAGCGATTATATGATTCCTATTTATGATATTTTACTTTCAGCAACGTAAATACATTCAAAAATAAGAAGCGAGAAATAACAACGCTGTCCTGAATAAGAAATGTGGGTGCGATTATATGATTCCTATTTATGATATTTTACTTTCAGCAACGTAAATACATTCAAAAATAAGAAGCGCGAAATAACAACGCTGTCCTGATTAAGAAATGTGGGTGCGATTATATGATTCCTATTTATGATATTTTACTTTCACCAACGTAAATACATTCAAAAATAAGAAGCGCGAAATAACAACGCTGTCCTGATTAAGAAATGTGGGTGCGATTATACGATTCCTATTTATGATATTTTACTTTCAACAATGTAAATACATTCAAAAACAAGAAGCGAGAAATAACAACGCTGTCCTGATTAAGAAATGTGGGAGCGATTATATGATACCTATTTATGATATTTTACTTTCACCAACGTCAATACATTCAAAAATAAGAAGCGCGAAATAACAACGCTGTCCTGAATAAGAAATGTGGGAGCGATTATATGATTCCTATTTATGATATTTTACTTTCACCAACGTCAATACATTCAAAAATAAGAAGCGCGAAATAAC
The DNA here is from genome assembly GCA_963932145.1 of Acanthosepion lycidas. NCBI lineage: Eukaryota > Metazoa > Mollusca > Cephalopoda > Sepiida > Sepiidae > Acanthosepion > Acanthosepion lycidas. Next base: position 14,525,375 of record OZ010602.1, read on the forward strand.
AACGCTGTCCTGAATAAGAAATGTGGGAGCGATTATATGATTCCTATTTATGATATTTTACTTTCAGCAACGTAAATACATTCAAAAATAAGAAGCGAGAAATAACAACGCTGTCCTGAATAAGAAATGTGGGTGCGATTATATGATTCCTATTTATGATATTTTACTTTCAGCAACGTAAATACATTCAAAAATAAGAAGCGCGAAATAACAACGCTGTCCTGATTACGAAATGTGGGTGCGATTATATGATTCCTATTTATGATATTTTACTTTCACCAACGTCAATACATTCAAAAATAAGAAGCGCGAAATAACAACGCTGTCCTGATTAAGAAATGTGGGTGCGATTATACGATTCCTATTTATGATATTTTACTTTCAACAATGTAAATACATTCAAAAACAAGAAGCGAGAAATAACAACGCTGTCCTGATTAAGAAATGTGGGAGCGATTATATGATTCCTATTTATGATATTTTACTTTCAGCAACGTAAATACATTCAAAAATAAGAAGCGAGAAATAACAACGCTGTCCTGAATAAGAAATGTGGGAGCGATTATATGATTCCTATTTGTGATATTTTACTTTCAGCAACGTAAATACATTCAAAAATAAGAAGCGAGAAATAACAACGCTGTCCTGATTAAGAAATGTGGGAGCAATTATATGATTCCTATTTATGATATTTTACTTTCAGCAACGTAAATACATTCAAAAATAAGAAGCGAGAAATAACAACGCTGTCCTGAATAAGAAATGTGGGAGCGATTATATGATTCCTATTTGTGATATTTTACTTTCAACAATGTAAATACATTCAAAAATAAGAAGCGAGAAATAACAACGCTGTCCTGATTAAGAAATGTGGGAGCGATTATATGATTCCTATTTATGATATTTTACTTTCAGCAACGTAAATACATTCAAAAATAAGAAGCGCGAAATAACAACGCTGTCCTGAATAAGAAATGTGGGTGCGATTATATGATTCCTATTTATGATATTTTACTTTCACCAACGTCAATACATTCAAAAATAAGAAGCGCGAAATAACAACGCTGTCCTGAATAAGAAATGTGGGAGCGATTATATGATTCCTATTTATGATATTTTACTTTCAGCAACGTAAATACATTCAAAAATAAGAAGCGAGAAATAACAACGCTGTCCTGAATAAGAAATGTGGGTGCGATTATATGATTCCTATTTATGATATTTTACTTTCAGCAACGTAAATACATTCAAAAATAAGAAGCGCGAAATAACAACGCTGTCCTGATTAAGAAATGTGGGAGCGATTATATGATTCCTATTTATGATATTTTACTTTCAGCAACGTAAATACATTCAAAAATAAGAAGCGAGAAATAACAACGCTGTCCTGAATAAGAAATGTGGGAGCGATTATATGATTCCTATTTATGATATTTTACTTTCACCAACGTCAATACATTCAAAAATAAGAAGCGCGAAATAACAACGCTGTCCTGAATAAGAAATGTGGGAGCGATTATATGATTCCTATTTATGATATTTTACTTTCAGCAACGTAAATACATTCAAAAATAAGAAGCGAGAAATAACAACGCTGTCCTGAATAAGAAATGTGGGTGCGATTATATGATTCCTATTTATGATATTTTACTTTCAGCAACGTAAATACATTCAAAAATAAGAAGCGCGAAATAACAACGCTGTCCTGATTAAGAAATGTGGGTGCGATTATATGATTCCTATTTATGATATTTTACTTTCAGCAACGTAAATACATTCAAAAATAAGAAGCGCGAAATAACAACGCTGTCCTGATTAAGAAATGTGGGTGCGATTATACGATTCCTATTTATGATATTTTACTTTCAACAATGTAAATACATTCAAAAACAAGAAGCGAGAAATAACAACGCTGTCCTGATTAAGAAATGTGGGAGCGATTATATGATTCCTATTTATGATATTTTACTTTCAGCAACGTAAATACATTCAAAAATAAGAAGCGAGAAATAACAACGCTGTCCTGAATAAGAAATGTGGGAGCGATTATATGATTCCTATTTGTGATATTTTACTTTCAGCAACGTAAATACATTCAAAAATAAGAAGCGAGAAATAACAACGCTGTCCTGATTAAGAAATGTGGGAGCAATTATATGATTCCTATTTATGATATTTTACTTTCAGCAACGTAAATACATTCAAAAATAAGAAGCGAGAAATAACAACGCTGTCCTGAATAAGAAATGTGGGAGCGATTATATGATTCCTATTTGTGATATTTTACTTTCAACAATGTAAATACATTCAAAAATAAGAAGCGAGAAATAACAACGCTGTCCTGATTAAGAAATGTGGGAGCGATTATATGATTCCTATTTATGATATTTTACTTTCAGCAACGTAAATACATTCAAAAATAAGAAGCGCGAAATAACAACGCTGTCCTGAATAAGAAATGTGGGTGCGATTATATGATTCCTATTTATGATATTTTACTTTCACCAACGTAAATACATTCAAAAATAAGAAGCGAGAAATAACAACGCTGTCCTGATTAAGAAATGTGGGAGCGATTATATGATTCCTATTTATGATATTTTACTTTCAGCAACGTAAATACATTCAAAAACAAGAAGCGAGAAATAACAACGCTGTCCTGATTAAGAAATGTGGGAGCGATTATATGATTCCTATTTATGATATTTTACTTTCAGCAACGTAAATACATTCAAAAACAAGAAGCGAGAAATAACAACGCTGTCCTGATTAAGAAATGTGGGAGCGATTATATGATTCCTATTTATGATATTTTACTTTCAGCAACGTAAATACATTCAAAAACAAGAAGCGAGAAATAACAACGCTGTCCTGAATAAGAAATGTGGGAGCGATTATATGATTCCTATTTATGATATTTTACTTTCAACAATGTAAATACATTCAAAAACAAGAAGCGAGAAATAACAACGCTGTCCTGATTAAGAAATGTGGGAGCGATTATATGATTCCTATTTATGATATTTTACTTTCAGCAACGTAAATACATTCAAAAATAAGAAGCGAGAAATAACAACGCTGTCCTGAATAAGAAATGTGGGAGCGATTATATGATTCCTATTTGTGATATTTTACTTTCAACAATGTAAATACATTCAAAAATAAGAAGCGAGAAATAACAACGCTGTCCTGATTAAGAAATGTGGGAGCGATTATATGATTCCTATTTATGATATTTTACTTTCAGCAACGTAAATACATTCAAAAATAAGAAGCGAGAAATAACAACGCTGTCCTGATTAAGAAATGTGGGAGCGATTATATGATTCCTATTTATGATATTTTACTTTCAGCAACGTAAATACATTCAAAAACAAGAAGCGAGAAATAACAACGCTGTCCTGAATAAGAAATGTGGGAGCGATTATATGATTCCTATTTATGATATTTTACTTTCAACAATGTAAATACATTCAAAAACAAGAAGCGAGAAATAACAACGCTGTCCTGATTAAGAAATGTGGGAGCGATTATATGATTCCTATTTATGATATTTTACTTTCAGCAACGTAAATACATTCAAAAATAAGAAGCGAGAAATAACAACGCTGTCCTGAATAAGAAATGTGGGAGCGATTATATGATTCCTATTTGTGATATTTTACTTTCAACAATGTAAATACATTCAAAAATAAGAAGCGAGAAATAACAACGCTGTCCTGATTAAGAAATGTGGGAGCGATTATATGATTCCTATTTATGATATTTTACTTTCAGCAACGTAAATACATTCAAAAATAAGAAGCGAGAAATAACAACGCTGTCCTGAATAAGAAATGTGGGTGCGATTATATGATTCCTATTTATGATATTTTACTTTCAGCAACGTAAATACATTCAAAAATAAGAAGCGCGAAATAACAACGCTGTCCTGAATAAGAAATGTGGGAGCGATTATATGATTCCTATTTATGATATTTTACTTTCAACAATGTAAATACATTCAAAAATAAGAAGCGAGAAATAACAACGCTGTCCTGAATAAGAAATGTGGGTGCGATTATATGATTCCTATTTATGATATTTTACTTTCAGCAACGTAAATACATTCAAAAATAAGAAGCGAGAAATAACAACGCTGTCCTGAATAAGAAATGCGGGAGCGATTATATGATTCCCATTTATGATATTTTACTTTCAGCAATGTAAAAACATTCAAAAATAAGAAGCGCGAAATAACAACGCTGTCCTGAATAAGAAATGTGGGAGCGATTATATGATTCCTATTTATGATATTTTACTTTCAACAATGTAAATACATTCAAAAATAAGAAGCGAGAAATAACAACGCTGTCCTGAATAAGAAATGTGGGAGCGATTATATGATTCCTATTCATGATATTTTACTTTCACCAACGTAAATACATTAAAAAATAAGAACCGCGAAATAACAACGCTGTTCGGAATAAGAAATGCGGGAGCGATTATATGATTCCAATTTATGATATTTTACTTTCACCAACGTAAATAAATTCAAAAATAAGAACCGCGAAATAACAACGCTGTCCTGAATAAGAAATGTGGGAGCGATTATATGATTCCTATTTATGATATTTTACTTTCACCAACGTAAATACATTCAAAAGTAAGAAGCGCGAAATAACAACGCTGTCCTGAATAAGAATGGTGGGTGCGATTATATGATTCCTATTTATGATATTTTACTTTCACCAACGTAAATACATTCAAAAATAAGAAGCGCGAAATAACAAAGCCGTCCTGAATAAGAAATGTGGGAGCGATTATATGATTCCTATTTGTGATATTTTACTTTCAACAATGTAAATACATTCAAAAATAAGAAGCGAGAAATAACAACGCTGTCCTGAATAAGAAATGTGGGTGCGATTATATGATTCCTATTTATGATATTTTACTTTCAGCAACGTAAATACATTCAAAAATAAGAAGCGCGAAATAACAACGCTGTCCTGATTACGAAATGTGGGTGCGATTATATGATTCCTATTTATGATATTTTACTTTCACCAACGTCAATACATTCAAAAATAAGAAGCGCGAAATAACAACGCTGTCCTGATTAAGAAATGTGGGTGCGATTATACGATTCCTATTTATGATATTTTACTTTCAACAATGTAAATACATTCAAAAACAAGAAGCGAGAAATAACAACGCTGTCCTGATTAAGAAATGTGGGAGCGATTATATGATTCCTATTTATGATATTTTACTTTCAGCAACGTAAATACATTCAAAAATAAGAAGCGAGAAATAACAACGCTGTCCTGAATAAGAAATGTGGGAGCGATTATATGATTCCTATTTGTGATATTTTACTTTCAGCAACGTAAATACATTCAAAAATAAGAAGCGAGAAATAACAACGCTGTCCTGATTAAGAAATGTGGGAGCAATTATATGATTCCTATTTATGATATTTTACTTTCAGCAACGTAAATACATTCAAAAATAAGAAGCGAGAAATAACAACGCTGTCCTGAATAAGAAATGTGGGAGCGATTATATGATTCCTATTTGTGATATTTTACTTTCAACAATGTAAATACATTCAAAAATAAGAAGCGAGAAATAACAACGCTGTCCTGATTAAGAAATGTGGGAGCGATTATATGATTCCTATTTATGATATTTTACTTTCAGCAACGTAAATACATTCAAAAATAAGAAGCGCGAAATAACAACGCTGTCCTGAATAAGAAATGTGGGTGCGATTATATGATTCCTATTTATGATATTTTACTTTCACCAACGTCAATACATTCAAAAATAAGAAGCGCGAAATAACAACGCTGTCCTGAATAAGAAATGTGGGAGCGATTATATGATTCCTATTTATGATATTTTACTTTCAGCAACGTAAATACATTCAAAAATAAGAAGCGAGAAATAACAACGCTGTCCTGAATAAGAAATGTGGGTGCGATTATATGATTCCTATTTATGATATTTTACTTTCAGCAACGTAAATACATTCAAAAATAAGAAGCGCGAAATAACAACGCTGTCCTGATTAAGAAATGTGGGAGCGATTATATGATTCCTATTTATGATATTTTACTTTCAGCAACGTAAATACATTCAAAAATAAGAAGCGAGAAATAACAACGCTGTCCTGAATAAGAAATGTGGGAGCGATTATATGATTCCTATTTATGATATTTTACTTTCACCAACGTCAATACATTCAAAAATAAGAAGCGCGAAATAACAACGCTGTCCTGAATAAGAAATGTGGGAGCGATTATATGATTCCTATTTATGATATTTTACTTTCAGCAACGTAAATACATTCAAAAATAAGAAGCGAGAAATAACAACGCTGTCCTGAATAAGAAATGTGGGTGCGATTATATGATTCCTATTTATGATATTTTACTTTCAGCAACGTAAATACATTCAAAAATAAGAAGCGCGAAATAACAACGCTGTCCTGATTAAGAAATGTGGGTGCGATTATATGATTCCTATTTATGATATTTTACTTTCAGCAACGTAAATACATTCAAAAATAAGAAGCGCGAAATAACAACGCTGTCCTGATTAAGAAATGTGGGTGCGATTATACGATTCCTATTTATGATATTTTACTTTCAACAATGTAAATACATTCAAAAACAAGAAGCGAGAAATAACAACGCTGTCCTGATTAAGAAATGTGGGAGCGATTATATGATTCCTATTTATGATATTTTACTTTCAGCAACGTAAATACATTCAAAAATAAGAAGCGAGAAATAACAACGCTGTCCTGAATAAGAAATGTGGGAGCGATTATATGATTCCTATTTGTGATATTTTACTTTCAGCAACGTAAATACATTCAAAAATAAGAAGCGAGAAATAACAACGCTGTCCTGATTAAGAAATGTGGGAGCAATTATATGATTCCTATTTATGATATTTTACTTTCAGCAACGTAAATACATTCAAAAATAAGAAGCGAGAAATAACAACGCTGTCCTGAATAAGAAATGTGGGAGCGATTATATGATTCCTATTTGTGATATTTTACTTTCAACAATGTAAATACATTCAAAAATAAGAAGCGAGAAATAACAACGCTGTCCTGATTAAGAAATGTGGGAGCGATTATATGATTCCTATTTATGATATTTTACTTTCAGCAACGTAAATACATTCAAAAATAAGAAGCGCGAAATAACAACGCTGTCCTGAATAAGAAATGTGGGTGCGATTATATGATTCCTATTTATGATATTTTACTTTCACCAACGTAAATACATTCAAAAATAAGAAGCGAGAAATAACAACGCTGTCCTGATTAAGAAATGTGGGAGCGATTATATGATTCCTATTTATGATATTTTACTTTCAGCAACGTAAATACATTCAAAAACAAGAAGCGAGAAATAACAACGCTGTCCTGATTAAGAAATGTGGGAGCGATTATATGATTCCTATTTATGATATTTTACTTTCAGCAACGTAAATACATTCAAAAACAAGAAGCGAGAAATAACAACGCTGTCCTGATTAAGAAATGTGGGAGCGATTATATGATTCCTATTTATGATATTTTACTTTCAGCAACGTAAATACATTCAAAAACAAGAAGCGAGAAATAACAACGCTGTCCTGAATAAGAAATGTGGGAGCGATTATATGATTCCTATTTATGATATTTTACTTTCAACAATGTAAATACATTCAAAAACAAGAAGCGAGAAATAACAACGCTGTCCTGATTAAGAAATGTGGGAGCGATTATATGATTCCTATTTATGATATTTTACTTTCAGCAACGTAAATACATTCAAAAATAAGAAGCGAGAAATAACAACGCTGTCCTGAATAAGAAATGTGGGAGCGATTATATGATTCCTATTTGTGATATTTTACTTTCAACAATGTAAATACATTCAAAAATAAGAAGCGAGAAATAACAACGCTGTCCTGATTAAGAAATGTGGGAGCGATTATATGATTCCTATTTATGATATTTTACTTTCAGCAACGTAAATACATTCAAAAATAAGAAGCGAGAAATAACAACGCTGTCCTGATTAAGAAATGTGGGAGCGATTATATGATTCCTATTTATGATATTTTACTTTCAGCAACGTAAATACATTCAAAAACAAGAAGCGAGAAACAACAACGCTGTCCTGAATAAGAAATGTGGGAGCGATTATATGATTCCTATTTATGATATTTTACTTTCAACAATGTAAATACATTCAAAAACAAGAAGCGAGAAATAACAACGCTGTCCTGATTAAGAAATGTGGGAGCGATTATATGATTCCTATTTATGATATTTTACTTTCAGCAACGTAAATACATTCAAAAATAAGAAGCGAGAAATAACAACGCTGTCCTGAATAAGAAATGTGGGAGCGATTATATGATTCCTATTTGTGATATTTTACTTTCAACAATGTAAATACATTCAAAAATAAGAAGCGAGAAATAACAACGCTGTCCTGATTAAGAAATGTGGGAGCGATTATATGATTCCTATTTATGATATTTTACTTTCAGCAACGTAAATACATTCAAAAATAAGAAGCGAGAAATAACAACGCTGTCCTGAATAAGAAATGTGGGTGCGATTATATGATTCCTATTTATGATATTTTACTTTCAGCAACGTAAATACATTCAAAAATAAGAAGCGCGAAATAACAACGCTGTCCTGAATAAGAAATGTGGGAGCGATTATATGATTCCTATTTATGATATTTTACTTTCAACAATGTAAATACATTCAAAAATAAGAAGCGAGAAATAACAACGCTGTCCTGAATAAGAAATGTGGGTGCGATTATATGATTCCTATTTATGATATTTTACTTTCAGCAACGTAAATACATTCAAAAATAAGAAGCGAGAAATAACAACGCTGTCCTGAATAAGAAATGCGGGAGCGATTATATGATTCCCATTTATGATATTTTACTTTCAGCAATGTAAAAACATTCAAAAATAAGAAGCGCGAAATAACAACGCTGTCCTGAATAAGAAATGTGGGAGCGATTATATGATTCCTATTTATGATATTTTACTTTCAACAATGTAAATACATTCAAAAATAAGAAGCGAGAAATAACAACGCTGTCCTGAATAAGAAATGTGGGAGCGATTATATGATTCCTATTCATGATATTTTACTTTCACCAACGTAAATACATTAAAAAATAAGAACCGCGAAATAACAACGCTGTTCGGAATAAGAAATGCGGGAGCGATTATATGATTCCAATTTATGATATTTTACTTTCACCAACGTAAATAAATTCAAAAATAAGAACCGCGAAATAACAACGCTGTCCTGAATAAGAAATGTGGGAGCGATTATATGATTCCTATTTATGATATTTTACTTTCACCAACGTAAATACATTCAAAAGTAAGAAGCGCGAAATAACAACGCTGTCCTGAATAAGAATGGTGGGTGCGATTATATGATTCCTATTTATGATATTTTACTTTCACCAACGTAAATACATTCAAAAATAAGAAGCGCGAAATAACAAAGCCGTCCTGAATAAGAAATGTGGGAGCGATTATATGATTCCTATTTGTGATATTTTACTTTCAACAATGTAAATACATTCAAAAATAAGAAGCGAGAAATAACAACGCTGTCCTGAATAAGAAATGTGGGTGCGATTATATGGTTCCTATTTATGATATTTTACTTTCACCAACGTAAATACATTCAAAAATAAGAAGCACGAAATAACAACGCTGTCCTAAATAAGAAATGTGGGAGCGATAATATGATTCCTATTTATGATATTTTACTTTCAACAATGTAAATACATTCAAAAATAAGAAGCGCGAAATAACAACGCTGTCCTGAATAAGAAATGTGGGAGCGATTATATGATTCCTATTTATGATATTTTACTTTCAACAATGTAAATACATTCAAAAATAAGAAGCGAGAAATAACAACGCTGTCCTGAATAAGAAATGTGGGTGAGATTATATGATTCCTATTCATGATATTTTACTTTCACCAACGTAAATACATTAAAAAATAAGAACCGCGAAATAACAACGCTGTTCGGAATAAGAAATGCGGGAGCGATTATATGATTCCAATTTATGATATTTTACTTTCACCAACGTAAATAAATTCAAAAATAAGAACCGCGAAATAACAACGCTGTCCTGAATAAGAAATGTGGGAGCGATTATATGATTCCTATTTATGATATTTTACTTTCACCAACGTAAATACATTCAAAAGTAAGAAGCGCGAAATAACAACGCTGTCCTGAATAAGAATGGTGGGTGCGATTATATGATTCCTATTTATGATATTTTACTTTCAGCAACGTAAATACATTCAAAAATAAGAAGCGCGAAATAACAACGCTGTCCTGAATAAGAAATGTGGGAGCGATTATATGATTCCTATTTATGATATTTTACTTTCAACAATGTAAATACATTCAAAAATAAGAAGCGAGAAATAACAACGCTGTCCTGAATAAGAAATGTGGGAGCGATTATATGATTCCTATTCATGATATTTTACTTTCACCAACGTAAATACATTAAAAAATAAGAACCGCGAAATAACAACGCTGTTCGGAATAAGAAATGCGGGAGCGATTATATGATTCCAATTTATGATATTTTACTTTCACCAACGTAAATAAATTCAAAAATAAGAACCGCGAAATAACAACGCTGTCCTGAATAAGAAATGTGGGAGCGATTATATGATTCCTATTTATGATATTTTACTTTCACCAACGTAAATACATTCAAAAGTAAGAAGCGCGAAATAACAACGCTGTCCTGAATAAGAAATGTGGGTGCGATTATATGATTCCTATCTATGATATTTTACTTTCACCAACGTAAATACATTCAAAAATAAGAAGCGAGAAATAACAACGCTGTCCTGAATAAGAATGGTGGGTGCGATTATATGATTCCTTTTTATGATATTTTACTTTCAACAATGTAAATACATTCAAAAATAAGAAGCGAGAAATAACAACGCTGTCCTGATTAAGAAATGTGGGAGCGATTATATGATTCCTATTTATGATATTTTACTTTCACCAACGTAAATACATTAAAAAATAAGAAGCGCGAAATAACATCGCTGTCCTGAATAAGAAATGTGGGAGCGATTATATGATTCCTATTTATGATATTTTACTTTCACCAACGTAAATACATTCAAAAATAAGAAGCAAGAAATAACAACGCTGTCCTGAATAAGAAATGTGGGAGCGATTATATGATTCCTATTTATGATATTTTACTTTCACCAAGGTAAATACATTCAAAAATAAGAAGCGCGAAATAACAACGCTGTCCTGAATAAGAAATGTGGGTGCGATTATATGATTCCTATTTATGATATTTTACTTTCACCAAGGTAAATACATTAAAAAATAAGAAGCGCGAAATAACAACGCTGTCCTGAATAAGAAAGGTGGGAGCGATTATATGATTCCTATTTATGATATTTTACTTTCACCAAGGTAAATACATTAAAAAATAAGAAGCGCGAAATAACAACGCTGTCCTGAATAAGAAAGGTGGGAGCGATTATATGATTCCTATTTATGATATTATACTTTCACCAACGTAAATACATTCAAAAATAAGAAGCGCGAAATAACAACGCTGTCCTGAAAAAGAATGGTGGGTGCGATTATATGATTCCTATTTATGATATTTTACTTTCACCAACGTAAATACATTCAAAAATAAGAAGCGCGAAATAACAAAGCCGTCCTGAATAAGAAATGTGGGAGAGATTATATGATTCCTATTTGTGATATTTTACTTTCAACAATGTAAATACATTCAAAAATAAGAAGCGAGAAATAACAACGCTGTCCTGAATAAGAAATGCGGGAGCGATTATATGATTCCTATTTATGATATTTTACTTTCAACAATGTAAATACATTCAAAAATAAGAAGCGAGAAATAACAACGCTGTCCTGAATAAGAAATGTGGGTGCGATTATATGATTCCTATTTATGATATTTTACTTTCACCAAGGTAAATACATTAAAAAATAAGAAGCGCGAAATAACAACGCTGTCCTGAATAAGAAAGGTGGGAGCGATTATATGATTCCTATTTATGATATTTTACTTTCAACAATGTAAATACATTCAAAAATAAGAAGCGCGAAATAACAACGCTGTCCTGAATAAGAAAGGTGGGAGCGATTATATGATTCCTATTTATGATATTATACTTTCACCAACGTAAATACATTCAAAAATAAGAAGAGCGAAATAACAACGCTGTCCTGAATAAGAATGGTGGGTGCGATTATATGATTCCTATTTATGATATTTTACTTTCACCAACGTAAATACATTCAAAAATAAGAAGCGCGAAATAACAAAGCCGTCCTGAATAAGAAATGTGGGAGCGATTATATGATTCCTATTTGTGATATTTTACTTTCAACAATGTAAATACATTCAAAAATAAGAAGCGAGAAATAACAACGCTGTCCTGATTAAGAAATGTGGGAGCGATTATATGATTCCTATTTGTGATATTTTACTTTCAACAATGTAAATACATTCAAAAATAAGAAGCGAGAAATAACAACGCTGTCCTGAATAAGAAATGCGGGAGCGATTATATGATTCCCATTTATGATATTTTACTTTCAGCAATGTAAAAACATTCAAAAATAAGAAGCGCGAAATAACAACGCTGTCCTGAATAAGAAATGTGGGAGCGATTATATGATTCCTATTTATGATATTTTACTTTCACCAACGTAAATACATTCAAAAATAAGAAGCGAGAAATAACAACGCTGTCCTGAATAAGAAATGTGGGAGCGATTATATGATTCCTATTTGTGATATTTTACTTTCAACAATGTAAATACATTCAAAAATAAGAAGCGAGAAATAACAACGCTGTCCTGATTAAGAAATGTGGGAGCGATTATATGATTCCTATTTATGATATTTTACTTTCAGCAACGTAAATACATTCAAAAATAAGAAGCGAGAAATAACAACGCTGTCCTGAATAAGAAATGCGGGAGCGATTATATGATTCCCATTTATGATATTTTACTTTCAGCAATGTAAAAACATTCAAAAATAAGAAGCGCGAAATAACAACGCTGTCCTGAATAAGAAATGTGGGAGCGATTATACGATTCCTATTTATGATATTTTACTTTCAACAATGTAAATACATTCAAAAACAAGAAGCGAGAAATAACAACGCTGTCCTGATTAAGAAATGTGGGAGCGATTATATGATTCCTATTTATGATATTTTACTTTCAGCAACGTAAATACATTCAAAAATAAGAAGCGAGAAATAACAACGCTGTCCTGAATAAGAAATGTGGGAGCGATTATATGATTCCTATTTGTGATATTTTACTTTCAACAATGTAAATACATTCAAAAATAAGAAGCGAGAAATAACAACGCTGTCCTGATTAAGAAATGTGGGAGCGATTATATGATTCCTATTTATGATATTTTACTTTCAGCAACGTAAATACATTCAAAAATAAGAAGCGAGAAATAACAACGCTGTCCTGAATAAGAAATGTGGGTGCGATTATATGATTCCTATTTATGATATTTTACTTTCAGCAACGTAAATACATTCAAAAATAAGAAGCGCGAAATAACAACGCTGTCCTGAATAAGAAATGTGGGAGCGATTATATGATTCCTATTTATGATATTTTACTTTCAACAATGTAAATACATTCAAAAATAAGAAGCTAGAAATAACAACGCTGTCCTGAATAAGAAATGTGGGTGCGATTATATGATTCCTATTTATGATATTTTACTTTCAGCAACGTAAATACATTCAAAAATAAGAAGCGAGAAATAACAACGCTGTCCTGAATAAGAAATGTGGGTGCGATTATATGATTCCTATTTATGATATTTTACTTTCACCAACGTAAATACATTCAAAAATAAGAAGCGCGAAATAACAACGGTGTCCTGAATAAGAAATGTGGGTGCTATTATATGATTCCTATTTATGATATTTTACTTTCACCAACGTAAATACATTCAAAAATAAGAAGCGCGAAATAGCAACGCTGTCCTGAATAAGAAATGTGGGTGCGATTATATGATTCCTATTTATGATATTTTACTTTCACCAACGTAAATACATTCAAAAATAAGAAGCGCGAAATAGCAACGCTGTCCTGAATAAGAAATGTGGGTGCGATTATATGATTCCTATTTATGATATTTTACTTTCACCAACGTAAATACATTCAAAAATAAGAACCGCGAAATAACAACGCTGTCCTGAATAATAAATGTGGGAGCGATTATATGATTCCTATTTATGATATTTTACTTTCACCAACGTAAATACATTCAAAAGTAAGAAGCGCGAAATAACAACGCTGTCCTGAATAAGAATGGTGGGTGCGATTATATGATTCCTATTTATGATATTTTACTTTCACCAACGTAAATACATTCAAAAATAAGAAGCGCGAAATAACAAAGCCGTCCTGAATAAGAAATGTGGGAGCGATTATATGATTCCTATTTGTGATATTTTACTTTCAACAATGTAAATACATTCAAAAATAAGAAGCGAGAAATAACAACGCTGTCCTGAATAAGAAATGTGGGTGCGATTATATGGTTCCTATTTATGATATTTTACTTTCACCAACGTAAATACATTCAAAAATAAGAAGCACGAAATAACAACGCTGTCCTAAATAAGAAATGTGGGAGCGATAATATGATTCCTATTTATGATATTTTACTTTCAACAATGTAAATACATTCAAAAATAAGAAGCGCGAAATAACAACGCTGTCCTGAATAAGAAATGTGGGAGCGATAATATGATTCCTATTTATGATATTTTACTTTCACCAACGTAAATACATTCAAAAATAAGAAGCGAGAAATAACAACGCTGTCCTGAATAAGAAATGTGGGAGCGATTATATGATTCCTATTTATGATATTTTACTTTCACCAACGTAAATACATTCAAAAGTAAGAAGCGCGAAATAACAACGCTGTCCTGAATAAGAATGGTGGGTGCGATTATATGATTCCTATTTATGATATTTTACTTTCACCAACGTAAATACATTCAAAAATAAGAAGCGCGAAATAACAAAGCCGTCCTGAATAAGAAATGTGGGAGCGATTATATGATTCCTATTTGTGATATTTTACTTTCAACAATGTAAATACATTCAAAAATAAGAAGCGAGAAATAACAACGCTGTCCTGAATAAGAAATGTGGGTGCGATTATATGGTTCCTATTTATGATATTTTACTTTCACCAACGTAAATACATTCAAAAATAAGAAGCACGAAATAACAACGCTGTCCTAAATAAGAAATGTGGGAGCGATAATATGATTCCTATTTATGATATTTTACTTTCAACAATGTAAATACATTCAAAAATAAGAAGCGCGAAATAACAACGCTGTCCTGAATAAGAAATGTGGGAGCGATAATATGATTCCTATTTATGATATTTTACTTTCACCAACGTAAATACATTCAAAAATAAGAAGCGAGAAATAACAACGCTGTCCTGAATAAGAAATGTGGGAGCGATTATATGATTCCTATTTATGATATTTTACTTTCACCAACGTAAATACATTCAAAAATAAGAAGCGAGAAATAACAACGCTGTCCTGAATAAGAAATGTGGGAGCGATTATATGATTCCTATTTATGATATTTTACTTTCACCAACGTAAATACATTCAAAAATAAGAAGCGAGAAATAACAACGCTGTCCTGAATAAGAAATGTGGGAGCGATTATATGATTCCTATTTATGATATTTTACTTTCACCAACGTAAATACATTCAAAAGTAAGAAGCGCGAAATAACAACGCTGTCCTGAATAAGAATGGTGGGTGCGATTATATGATTCCTATTTATGATATTTTACTTTCACCAACGTAAATACATTCAAAAATAAGAAGCGCGAAATAACAACGCTGTCCTGAATAAGAATGGTGGGTGCGATTATATGATTCCTATTTATGATATTTTACTTTCACCAACGTAAATACATTCAAAAATAAGAACCGCGAAATAACAACGCTGTCCTGAATAAGAAATGTGGGAGCGATTATATGATTCCTATTTATGATATTTTACTTTCACCAACGTAAATACATTCAAAAGTAAGAAGCGCGAAATAACAACGCTGTCCTGAATAAGAATGGTGGGTGCGATTATATGATTCCTATTTATGATATTTTACTTTCACCAACGTAAATACATTCAAAAATAAGAAGCGCGAAATAACAAAGCCGTCCTGAATAAGAAATGTGGGAGCGATTATATGATTCCTATTTGTGATATTTTACTTTCAACAATGTAAATACATTCAAAAATAAGAAGCGAGAAATAACAACGCTGTCCTGAATAAGAAATGTGGGTGCGATTATATGATTCCTATTTATGATATTTTACTTTCACCAACGTAAATACATTCAAAAATAAGAAGCGAGAAATAACAACGCTGTCCTGAATAAGAAATGTGGGAGCGATTATATGATTCCTATTTATGATATTTTACTTTCAGCAACGTAAATACATTCAAAAATAAGAAGCGAGAAATAACAACACTGTCCTGAATAAGAAATGTGGGAGCGATTATATGATTCCTATTTATGATATTTTACTTTCACCAACGTAAATACATTCAAAAGTAAGAAGCGCGAAATAACAACGCTCTCCTGAATAAGAAATGTGGGAGCGATTATATGATTCCTATTTATGATATTTTACTTTCACCAAGGTTAATACATTCAAAAATAAGAAGCAAGAAATAACAACGCTGTCCTGAATAAGAAATGTGGGTGCGATTATATGATTCCTATTTATGATATTTTACTTTCACCAACGTAAATACATTCAAAAATAAGAAGCGCGAAATAACAAAGCCGTCCTGAATAAGAAATGTGGGAGCGATTATATGATTCCTATTTGTGATATTTTACTTTCAACAATGTAAATACATTCAAAAATAAGAAGCGAGAAATAACAACGCTGTCCTGAATAAGAAATGTGGGTGCGATTATATGATTCCTATTTATGATATTTTACTTTCACCAACGTAAATACATTCAAAAATAAGAAGCGAGAAATAACAACGCTGTCCTGAATAAGAAATGTGGGAGCGATTATATGATTCCTATTTATGATATTTTACTTTCAGCAACGTAAATACATTCAAAAATAAGAAGCGAGAAATAACAACGGTGTCCTGAATAAGAAATGTGGGAGCGATTATATGATTCCTATTTATGATATTTTACTTTCACCAACGTAAATACATTCAAAAATAAGAAGCGCGAAATAACAACGCTGTCATGAATAAGAAATGTGGGAGCGATTATATGATTCCTATTTATGATATTTTACTTTCACCAACGTAAATACATTCAAAAATAAGAACCGCGAAATAACAACGCTGTTCGGAATAAGAAATGTGGGAGCGATTATATGATTCCTATTTATGATATTTTACTTTCACCAACGTAAATAAATTCAAAAATAAGAACCGCGAAATAACAACGCTGTCCTGAATAAGAAATGTGGGAGCGATTATATGATTCCTATTTATGATATTTTACTTTCACCAACGTAAATACATTCAAAAGTAAGAAGCGCGAAATAACAACGCTGTCCTGAATAAGAAATGTGGGAGCGATTATATGATTCCTATTTATGATATTTTACTTTCAGCAACGTAAATACATTCAAAAATAAGAAGCGAGAAATAACAACGGTGTCCTGAATAAGAAATGTGGGAGCGATTATATGATTCCTATTTATGATATTTTACTTTCACCAACGTAAATACATTCAAAAATAAGAAGCGCGAAATAACAACGGTGTCCTGAATAAGAAATGTGGGAGCGATTATATGATTCCTATTTATGATATTTTACTTTCACCAACGTAAATACATTCAAAAATAAGAACCGCGAAATAACAACGCTGTTCGGAATAAGAAATGTGGAAGCGATTATATGATTCCTATTTATGATATTTTACTTTCACCAACGTAAATAAATTCAAAAATAAGAACCGCGAAATAACAACGCTGTCCTGAATAAGAAATGTGGGAGCGATTATATGATTCCTATTTATGATATTTTACTTTCACCAGCGTAAATACATTCAAAAGTAAGAAGCGCGAAATAACAACGCTCTCCTGAATAAGAAATGTGGGAGCGATTATATGATTCCTATTTATGATATTTTACTTTCACCAACGTAAATACATTCAAAAATTAGAAGCGCGAAATAACAACGCTGTTCGGAATAAGAAATGTGGGAGCGATTATATGATCCCTATTTATGATATTTTACTTTCACCAACGTAAATACATTCAAAAATAAGAACCGCGAAATAACAACGCTGTCCAGAATAAGAAATGTGGGAGCGATTATATGATTCCTATTTATGATATTTTACTTTCACCAACGTAAATAGATTCAAAAATAAGAACCGCGAAATAACAACGCTGTTCGGAATAAGAAATGCGGGAGCGATTATATGATTCCTATTTATGATATTTTACTTTCACCAACGTAAATACATTCAAAAATAAGAAGCGCGAAATAACAACGCTGTCCTGAATAAGAAATGTGGGTGCGATTATATGATTCCTATTTATGATATTTTACTTTCACCAACGTAAATACTTTCAAAAATAGGAACCGCGAAATAACAACGCTGTCCTGAATAAGAAATGTGGGTGCGATTATATGATTACTATTTATGATATTTTACTTTCACCAACGTAAATACATTCAAAAATAAGAAGCGAGAAATAACAACGCTGTCCTGAATAAGAAATGTGCGAGCGATTATATGATTCCTATTTATGATATTTTACTTTCACCAACGTAAATACATTCAAAAATAAGAAGCGAGAATAACAACGCTGTCCTGAATAAAAAATGTGGGAGCGATTATATTATTCCTATTTATGATATTTTACTTTCACCAACGTAAATACATTCAAAAATAAGAAGCGAGAAATAACAACGCTGTCCTGAATAAGAAAGTTGGGAGCGATTATATGATTCCTATTTATGATATTTTACTTTCACCAACGTAAATACATTCAAAAATAAGAAGCGAGAAATAACAACGCTGTCCTGAATAAGAAATGTGGGAGCGATTATATGATTCCTATTTATGATATTTTACTTTCACCAACGTAAATACATTCAAAAATAAAAAGCGCGAAATAACAACGCAGTCCTGAATAAGAAATGTGGGAGCGATTATATGATTCCTATTTATGATATTTTACTTTCACCAAGGTAAATACATTCAAAAATAAGAAGCGAGAAATAACAACGCTGTCCTGAATAAGAAATGTGGGAGCGATTATATGATTCCTATTTATGATATTTTACTTTCACCAACGTAAATACATTCAAAAAAAGAAGCGCGAAATAACAACGCTGTCCTGAATAAAAAATGTGGGAGCGATAATATGATTCCGATTTATGATATTTTACTTTCACAAACGTAAATACATTCAAAAATAAGAAGCGAGAAATAACAACGCTGTCCTGAATAAGAAATGTGGGAGCGATTATATGATTCCTATTTATGATATTTTACTTTCACCAACGTAAATACATTCAAAAATAAGAAGCGAGAAATAACAACGCTGTCCTGAATAAGAAATGTGGGAGCGATTATATGATTCCTATTTATGATATTTTACTTTCACCAACGTAAATACATTCAAAAATAAAAAGCGCGAAATAACAACGCAGTCCTGAATAAGAAATGTGGGAGCGATTATATGATTCCTATTTATGATATTTTACTTTCACCAACGTAAATACATTCAAAAATAAGAAGCGACAAATAACAACGCTGTCCTGAATAAGAAATGCGGAACGATTATATGATTCCTATTTATGATATTTTACTTTCAACAATGTAAATACATTCAAAAATAAGAAGCGCGAAATAACAACGCTGTCCTGAATAAAAAATGTGGGAGCGATTATATGATTCCTATTTATGATATTTTACTTTCACCAACGTAAATACATTCAAAAATAAAAAGCGCGAAATAACAACGCAGTCCTGAATAAGAAATGTGGGAGCGATTATATGATTCCTATTTATGATATTTTACTTTCACCAACGTAAATACATTCAAAAATAAGAAGCGCGAAATAACAACGCTGTCCTGAATAAGAAATGCGGAACGATTATATGATTCCTATTTATGATATTTTACTTTCAACAATGTAAATACATTCAAAAATAAGAAGCGCGAAATAACAACGCTGTCCTGAATAAAAAATGTGGGAGCGATTATATGATTCCTATTTATGATATTTTACTTTCACCAACGTAAATACATTCAAAAATAAGAAGCGAGAAATAACAACGCTGTCCTGAATAAGAAATGTGGGAGCGATTATATGATTCCTATTTATGATATTTTACTTTCACCAACGTAAATACATTCAAAAATAAAAAGCGCGAAATAACAACGCAGTCCTGAATAAGAAATGTGGGAGCGATTATATGATTCCTATTTATGATATTTTACTTTCACCAAGGTAAATACATTCAAAAATAAGAAGCGAGAAATAACAACGCTGTCCTGAATAAGAAATGTGGGTGCGATTATATGATTCCTATTTATGATATTTTACTTTCACCAACGTAAATACATTCAAAAATAAAAAGCGCGAAATAACAACGCAGTCCTGAATAAGAAATGTGGGAGCGATTATATTATTCCTATTTATGATATTTTACTTTCACCAACGTAAATAAATTCAAAAATAAGAAGCGAGGAAAAGAACGCTAAACTGAATAAGGAATGTGCGAGCGATTATATGATTTCTATTTATGATATTTTACTTTCACCAACGTAAATACATTCAAAAATAAAAAGCGCGAAATAACAACGCAGTCCTGAATAAGAAATGTGGGAGCGATTATATGATTCCTATTTATGATATTTTACTTTCACCAAGGTAAATACATTCAAAAATAAGAAGCGCGAAATAACAACGCTGTCCTGAATAAGAAAGGTGGGAGCGATTATATGATTCCTATTTATGATATTTTACTTTCACCAACGTCAATACATTCAAAAATAAGAAGCGAGAAATAACAACGCTGTCCTGAATAAGAAATGTGGGAGCGATTATATGATTCCTATTTATGATATTTTACTTTCACCAAGGTAAATACATTCAAAAATAAGAAGCGAGAAATAACAACGCTGTCCTGAATAAGAAATGTGGGAGCGATAATATGATTCCTATTTATGATATTTTACTTTCACCAACGTAAATACATTCAAAAATAAGAAGCTCGAAATAACAACGCTGTCCTGAATAAGAAATGTGGGAGCGATAATATGATTCCTATTTATGATATTTTACTTTCACCAACGTAAATACATTCAAAAATAAGAAGCGCGAAATAACAACGCTGTCCTGAATAAGAAATGTGGATGCGATTATATGATTCCTATTTATGATATTTTACTTTCACCAACGTAAATACATTCAAAAATAAGAAGCTCGAAATAACAACGCTGTCCTGAATAAGAAATGTGGGAGCGATAATATGATTCCTATTTATGATATTTTACTTTCACCAACGTAAATACATTCAAAAATAAGAAGCGAGAAATAACATCGCTGTCCTGAATAAGAAATGTGGGAGCGATTATATGATTCCTATTTATGATATTTTACTTTCACCAAGGTAAATACATTCAAAAATAAGAAGCTCGAAATAACAACGCTGTCCTGAATAAGAAATGTGGGAGCGATAATATGATTCTTATTTATGATATTTACTTTCACCAACGTAAATACATTCAAAAATAAGAAGCTCGAAATAACAACGCTGTCCTGAATAAGAAATGTGGGAGCGATAATATGATTCCTATTTATGATATTTTACTTTCACCAACGTAAATACATTCAAAAATAAGAAGCGAGAAATAACAACGCTGTCCTGAATAAGAAATGTGGGAGCGATTATATGATTCCTATTTATGATATTTTACTTTCACCAACGTAAATACATTCAAAAATAAAAAGCGCGAAATAACAACGCAGTCCTGAATAAGAAATGTGGGAGCGATTATATGATTCCTATTTATGATATTTTACTTTCACCAAGGTAAATACATTCAAAAATAAGAAGCGAGAAATAACAACGCTGTCCTGAATAAGAAATGTGGGTGCGATTATATGATTCCTATTTATGATATTTTACTTTCACCAACGTAAATACATTCAAAAATAAAAAGCGCGAAATAACAACGCAGTCCTGAATAAGAAATGTGGGAGCGATTATATTATTCCTATTTATGATATTTTACTTTCACCAACGTAAATAAATTCAAAAATAAGAAGCGAGGAAAAGAACGCTAAACTGAATAAGGAATGTGCGAGCGATTATATGATTTCTATTTATGATATTTTACTTTCACCAACGTAAATACATTCAAAAATAAAAAGCGCGAAATAACAACGCAGTCCTGAATAAGAAATGTGGGAGCGATTATATGATTCCTATTTATGATATTTTACTTTCACCAAGGTAAATACATTCAAAAATAAGAAGCGCGAAATAACAACGCTGTCCTGAATAAGAAAGGTGGGAGCGATTATATGATTCCTATTTATGATATTTTACTTTCACCAACGTCAATACATTCAAAAATAAGAAGCGAGAAATAACAACGCTGTCCTGAATAAGAAATGTGGGAGCGATTATATGATTCCTATTTATGATATTTTACTTTCACCAAGGTAAATACATTCAAAAATAAGAAGCGAGAAATAACAACGCTGTCCTGAATAAGAAATGTGGGAGCGATAATATGATTCCTATTTATGATATTTTACTTTCACCAACGTAAATACATTCAAAAATAAGAAGCTCGAAATAACAACGCTGTCCTGAATAAGAAATGTGGGAGCGATAATATGATTCCTATTTATGATATTTTACTTTCACCAACGTAAATACATTCAAAAATAAGAAGCGCGAAATAACAACGCTGTCCTGAATAAGAAATGTGGATGCGATTATATGATTCCTATTTATGATATTTTACTTTCACCAACGTAAATACATTCAAAAATAAGAAGCTCGAAATAACAACGCTGTCCTGAATAAGAAATGTGGGAGCGATAATATGATTCCTATTTATGATATTTTACTTTCACCAACGTAAATACATTCAAAAATAAGAAGCGAGAAATAACAACGCTGTCCTGAATAAGAAATGTGGGAGCGATTATATGATTCCTATTTATGATATTTTACTTTCACCAAGGTAAATACATTCAAAAATAAGAAGCTCGAAATAACAACGCTGTCCTGAATAAGAAATGTGGGAGCGATAATATGATTCTTATTTATGATATTTACTTTCACCAACGTAAATACATTCAAAAATAAGAAGCTCGAAATAACAACGCTGTCCTGAATAAGAAATGTGGGAGCGATAATATGATTCCTATTTATGATATTTTACTTTCACCAACGTAAATACATTCAAAAATAAGAAGCGAGAAATAACAACGCTGTCCTGAATAAGAAATGTGGGAGCGATTATATGATTCCTATTTATGATATTTTACTTTCACCAACGTAAATACATTCAAAAATAAGAAGCGCGAAATAACAACGCTGTCCTGAATAAGAAATGTGGATGCGATTATATGATTCTTATTTATGATATTTACTTTCACCAACGTAAATACATTCAAAAATAAGAAGCTCGAAATAACAACGCTGTCCTGAATAAGAAATGTGGGAGCGATAATATGATTCCTATTTATGATATTTTACTTTCACCAACGTAAATACATTCAAAAATAAGAAGCGAGAAATAACAACGCTGTCCTGAATAAGAAATGTGGGAGCGATTATATGATTCCTATTTATGATATTTTACTTTCACCAACGTAAATACATTCAAAAATAAGAAGCGCGAAATAACAACGCTGTCCTGAATAAGAAATGTGGGAGCGATAATATGATTCCTATTTATGATATTTTACTTTCACCAACGTAAATACATTCAAAAATAAGAAGCGAGAAATAACAACGCTGTCCTGAATAAGAAATGTGGGAGCGATTATATGATTCCTATTTATGATATTTTACTTTCACCAACGTAAATACATTCAAAAATAAGAAGCGAGAAATAACAACGCTGTCCTGAATAAGAAATGTGGGAGCGATTATATGATTCCTATTTATGATATTTTACTTTCACCAACGTAAATACATTCAAAAATAAGAAGCGCGAAATAACAACGCTGTCCTGAATAAGAAATGTGGATGCGATTATATGATTCTTATTTATGATATTTACTTTCACCAACGTCAATACATTCAAAAATAAGAAGCTCGAAATAACAACGCTGTCCTGAATAAGAAATGTGGGAGCGATAATATGATTCCTATTTATGATATTTTACTTTCACCAACGTAAATACATTCAAAAATAAGAAGCGAGAAATAACAACGCTGTCCTGAATAAGAAATGTGGGAGCGATTATATGATTCCTATTTATGATATTTTACTTTCACCAACGTAAATACATTCAAAAATAAGAAGCGAGAAATAACAACGCTGTCCTGAATAAGAAATGTGGGAGCGATAATATGATTCCTATTTATGATATTTTACTTTCACCAACGTAAATACATTCAAAAATAAGAAGCGCGAAATAACAACGCTGTCCTGAATAAGAAATGTGGGAGCGATAATATGATTCCTATTTATGATATTTTACTTTCACCAACGTAAATACATTCAAAAATAAGAAGCGCGAAATAACAACGCTGTCCTGAATAAGAAATGTGGATGCGATTATATGATTCTTATTTATGATATTTACTTTCACCAACGTAAATACATTCAAAAATAAGAAGCTCGAAATAACAACGCTGTCCTGAATAAGAAATGTGGGAGCGATAATATGATTCCTATTTATGATATTTTACTTTCACCAACGTAAATACATTCAAAAATAAGAAGCGAGAAATAACAACGCTGTCCTGAATAAGAAATGTGGGAGCGATTATATGATTCCTATTTATGATATTTTACTTTCACCAACGTAAATACATTCAAAAATAAGAAGCGCGAAATAACAACGCTGTCCTGAATAAGAAATGTGGGAGCGATAATATGATTCCTATTTATGATATTTTACTTTCACCAACGTAAATACATTCAAAAATAAGAAGCGAGAAATAACAACGCTGTCCTGAATAAGAAATGTGGGAGCGATTATATGATTCCTATTTATGATATTTTACTTTCACCAACGTAAATACATTCAAAAATAAGAAGCGCGAAATAACAACGCTGTCCTGAATAAGAAATGTGGATGCGATTATATGATTCTTATTTATGATATTTACTTTCACCAACGTAAATACATTAAAAAATAATAAGCTCGAAATAACAACGCTGTCCTGAATAAGAAATGTGGGAGCGATAATATGATTCCTATTTATGATATTTTACTTTCACCAACTTAAATACATTCAAAAATAAGAAGCGCGAAATAACAACGCTGTCCTGAATAAGAAATGTGGATGCGATTATATGATTCTTATTTATGATATTTACTTTCACCAACGTAAATACATTCAAAAATAAGAAGCTCGAAATAACAACGCTGTCCTGAATAAGAAATGTGGGAGCGATAATATGATTCCTATTTATGATATTTTACTTTCACCAACGTAAATACATTCAAAAATAAGAAGCGAGAAATAACAACGCTGTCCTGAATAAGAAATGTGGGAGCGATTATATGATTCCTATTTATGATATTTTACTTTCACCAACGTAAATACATTCAAAAATAAGAAGCTCGAAATAACAACGCTGTCCTGAATAAGAAATGTGGGAGCGATAATATGATTCCTATTTATGATATTTTACTTTCACCAACGTAAATACATTCAAAAATAAGAAGCGAGAAATAACAACGCTGTCCTGAATAAGAAATGTGGGAGCGATTATATGATTCCTATTTATGATATTTTACTTTCACCAACGTAAATACATTCAAAAATAAGAAGCGCGAAATAACAACGCTGTCCTGAATAAGAAATGTGGATGCGATTATATGATTCTTATTTATGATATTTACTTTCACCAACGTAAATACATTAAAAAATAATAAGCTCGAAATAACAACGCTGTCCTGAATAAGAAATGTGGGAGCGATAATATGATTCCTATTTATGATATTTTACTTTCACCAACTTAAATACATTCAAAAATAAGAAGCGCGAAATAACAACGCTGTCCTGAATAAGAAATGTGGGTGCGATTATATGATTCTTATTTATGATATTTACTTTCACCAACGTAAACACATTCAAAAATAAGAAGCTCGAAATAACAACGCTGTCCTGAATAAGAAATGTGGGAGCGATAATATGATTCCTATTTATGATATTTTACTTTCACCAACGTAAATACATTCAAAAATAAGAAGCGAGAAATAACAACGCTGTCCTGAATAAGAAATGTGGGAGCGATAATATGATTCCTATTTATGATATTTTACTTTCACCAACGTAAATACATTCAAAAATAAGAAGCGCGAAATAACAACGCTGTCCTGAATAATAAATGTGGGTGCGATTATATGATTCCTATTTATGATATTTTACTTTCACCAACGTAAATACATTAAAAAATAAGAATCGCGAAATAACAACGCTGTCCTGAATAAGAAATGTGGGAGCGATTATATGATTCCTATTTATGATATTTTACTTTCACCAACGTAAATACATTCAAAAATAAAAAGCGCGAAATAACAACGCTGACCTGAATAATAAATGTGGGTGCGATTATATGATTCCTATTTATGATATTTTACTTTCACCAAGGTAAATACATTCAAAACTAAGAAGCGCAAAATAACCAAGCTCTCCTGAATAAGAAATGTGGGAGCGATTATATGATTCCTATTTATGATATTTTACTTTCACCAACGTAAATACATTCAAAAATAAGAAGCGCGAAATAACAACGCTGTCCTGAAGAAGAAATGTGGGTGCGATTATATGATTCCTATTTATGATATTTTACTTTCACCAACGTAAATACATTCAAAAATAAGAAGCGCGAAATAACAACGCTGTCCTGAATAAGAAATGTGGGGGCGATTATATGATTCCTATTTATGATATTTTACTTTCACCAAGTTAAATACATTCAAAACTAAGAAGCACAAAATAACAACGCTGTCCTGAATAAGAAATGTGGGAGCGATTATATGATTCCTATTTATGATATTTTACTTTCACCAACGTAAATACATTCAAAAATAAGAAGCGCGAAATAACAACGCTGTCCTGAAGGAGAAATGTGGGAGCGATTATATGATTCCTATTTATGATATTTTACTTTCACCAACGGAAATACATTCAAAAATAAGAAGCGCGAAATAACAACGCTAAACTGAATAAGAAATGTGGGAGCGATAATATGATTCCTATTTATGATATTTTACTTTGAACAATGTAAATACATTCAAAAATAAGAAGCGAGAAATAACAACGCTGTCCTGAATAAGAAATGTGGGAGCGATAATATGATTCCTATTTATGATATTTTACTTTCACCAACGTAAATACATTCAAAAATAAGAAGCGCGAAATAACAACGCTGTCCTGAATAAGAAATGTGGGAGCGATAATATGATTCCTATTTATGATATTTTACTTTCACCAACGTAAATACATTCAAAAATTAGAAGCGCGAAATAACAACGCTGTCCTGAATAAGAAATGTGGGAGCGATAATATGATTCCTATTTATGATATTTTACTTTCACCAAGTTAAATACATTCAAAACTAAGAAGCACAAAATAACAACGCTGTCCTGAATAAGAAATGTGGGAGCGATTATATGATTCCTATTTATGATATTTTACTTTCACCAACGTAAATACATTCAAAAATAAGAAGCGCGAAATAACAACCCTGTCCTGAAGGAGAAATGTGGGAGCGATTATATGATTCCTATTCATGATAGTTTACTTTCACCAACGTCAATACATTCGAAAATAAGAAGCGCGAAATAACAACGCTGTCCTGAATAAGAAATGTGGTAGAGATAATATGATTCCTATTTATGATATTTTACTTTCACCAACGTAAATACATTCAAAAATAAGAAGCGCGAAATAACAACGCTGTCCTGAATAAGAAATGTGGGAGCGATAATATGATTCCTATTTATGATATTTTACTTTCACCAACGTAAATACATTCAAAAATAAGAAGCGCGAAATAACAACGCTGTCCTGAATAAGAAATGTGGGAGCGATAATATGATTCCTATTTATGATATTTTACTTTCACCAACGTAAATACATTCAAAAATTAGAAGCGCGAAATAACAACGCTGTGCTGAATAAGAAATGTGGGAGCGATATTATTTCTATTTATGATATTTTACTTTCACCAACGTAAATACATTCAAAAATAAGAAGCGCGAAATAACAACTCTTTTCTGAATTTGAAATGTGGGAGCCATAATATGATTCCTATTTATGATATTTTACTTTCACCAACGTCAATACATTCAAAAATAAGACGCGCGAAATAACAACGCTGTCCTGAATAAGAAATGTGGGAGCGATTATATGATTCCTATTTATGATATTTTACTTTCACCAACGTAAATACATTCAAAAATAAGAATCGAGAAATAACAACGCTGTCCTGAATTAGAAATGTGGTTGGATTATATGATTCCTATTTATGATATTTTAATTTCACCAACCTAAATACATTCAAAAATAAGAAGCGCGAAATAACAACTCTGTTCTGAATAAGAAATGTGGGAGCGATTATATGATTCCTATTTATGATATTTTACTTTCACCAACGTAAATACATTCAAAAATAAGAATCTCGAAATAACAACGCTGTCCTGAATAAGAAATGTGGGAGCGATTATATGATTCCTATTTATGATATTTTACTTTAACCAACGTCAATACATTCAAAAATAAGAAGGGCGAAATAACAACTCTGTCCTGAATAAGAAATGTGTGTGCGATAATATGATTCCTATTTATGATATTTTACTTTAACCAACGTAAATACATTCAAAAATAAGAAGCGCGAAATAACAACGCTGTCCTGAATAAGAAATGTGGGAGCGATAATATGATTCCTATTTATGATATTTTACTTTCACCAACGTAAATACATTCAAAAATAAGAAGCGCGAAATAACAACGCTGTCCTGAATAAGAAATGTGGGTGCGATAATATGATTCCTATTTATGATATTTTACTTTCACCAACGTAAATACATTCAAAAATAAGAAGCGCGAAATAACAACGCAGTCCTGAATAAGAAATGTGGATGCGATTATATGATTCCTATTTATGATATTTTACTTTCACCAACGTAAATACATTCAAAAATAAGAAGCGCGAAACAACAACGCAGTCCTGAATAAGAAATGTGGATGCGATTATATGATTCCTATTTATGATATTTTACTTTAACCAACGTAAATACATTCAAAAATAAGAAGCGCGAAATAACAACGCTGTCCTGAATAAGAAATGTGGGAGCGATAATATGATTCCTATTTATCATATTTTACTTTCACCAACGTAAATACATTCAAAAATAAGAAGCGCGAAATAACAACGCTGTCCTGAATAAGAAATGTGGGTGCGATAATATGATTCCTATTTATGATATTTTACTTTAACCAACGTAAATACATTCAAAAATAAGAAGCGCGAAATAACAACGCTGTCCTGATTAAGAAATGTGGGTGCGATTATATGATTCCTATTTATGATATTTTACTTTCACCAACGTAAATACATTCAAAAATAAGAAGCGCGAAATAACAACGCAGTCCTGAATAAGAAATGTGGATGCGATTATATGATTCCTATTTATGATATTTTACTTTCACCAACGTAAATACATTCAAAAATAAGAAGCGCGAAACAACAACGCAGTCCTGAATAAGAAATGTGGGAGCGATTTTATGATTCCTATTTATGATATTTTACTTTCACCAACGTAAATACATTCCAAAATAAGAAGCGCGAAATAACAATGCTGTCCTGAATAAGAAATGTGGGAGCGATTATATGATTCCTATTTATGATATTTTTCTTTCAACAATATAAATACATTCAAAAATAAGAAGCGCGAAATAACAACGCTGTCCTGAATAAGAAATGTGGTAGCGATTATATGATTCCTATTTATGATATTTTACTTTCACCAACGTAAATACATTCAAAAATAAGAAGCGCGAAATAACAACGCTGTCCTGAATAAGAAATGTGGGAGCGATAATATGATTCCTATTTATGATATTTTACTTTCACCAACGTAAATACATTCAAAAATAAGAAGCGCGAAATAACAACGCTGTCCTGAATAAGAAATGTGGGAGCGATAATATGATTCCTATTTATGATATTTCACTTTCACCAAGGTAAATACATTAAAAAATAAGAATCGCGAAATAACAACGCTGTCCTGAATAAGAAAGGTGGGAGCTATTATATGATTCCTATTTATGATATTTTACTTTCACCAACGTCAATACATTCAAAAATAAGAAGCGAGAAATAACAACTCTGTCCTGAATAAGAAACGTTGGAGCGATTATATGATTCCTATTTATGATATTTTACTTTCACCAACGTAAATACATTCAAAAATAAGAAGCCCGAAATAACAACGCTGTCCTGAATAAGAAACGTGGGAGCGATAATATGATTCCAATTTATGATATTTTACTTTCACCAACGTCAATACATTCAAAAATAAGAAGGGTGAAATAACAACGCTGTCCTGAATAAGAAATGTGGGAGCGATTATATGATTCTTATTTATGATATTTTACTTTCACCAACGTAAATACATTCAAAAATAAGAAGCGCGAAATAACAACGCTGTCCTGAATAAGAAATGTGGTAGCGATTATATGATTCCTATTTATGATATTTTACTTTCACCAACGTAAATACATTCAAAAATAAGAAGCGCGAAATAACAACGCTGTCCTGAATAAGAAATGTGGGAGCGATAATATGATTCCTATTTATGATATTTTACTTTCACCAACGTAAATACATTCAAAAATAAGAAGCGCGAAATAACAACGCTGTCCTGAATAAGAAATGTGGGAGCGATAATATGATTCCTATTTATGATATTTCACTTTCACCAAGGTAAATACATTAAAAAATAAGAATCGCGAAATAACAACGCTGTCCTGAATAAGAAAGGTGGGAGCTATTATATGATTCCTATTTATGATATTTTACTTTCACCAACGTCAATACATTCAAAAATAAGAAGCGCGAAATAACAACGCTGTCCTGAATAAGAAATGTGGGAGCGATTATATGATTCCTATTTATGATATTTTACTTTCACCAAGGTCAATACATTCAAAAATAAGAAGCGCGAAATAACAACGCTGTCCTGAAGAAGAAATGTGGGAGCGATTATATGATTCCTATTTATGATATTTTACTTTCACCAAGGTCAATACATTCAAAAATAAGAAGCGCGAAATAACAACGCTGTCCTGAATAAGAAATGTGGGTGCGATTATATGATTCCTATTTATGATATTTTACTTTCACCAAGGTAAATACATTAAAAAATAAGAAGCGCGAAATAACAACGCTGTCCTGAATAAGAAATGTGGGAGCGATAATATGATTCCTATTTATGATATTTTACTTTCACCAAGGTCAATACATTCAAAAATAAGAAGCGAGAAATAACAACGCTGTCCTGAATAAGAAATGTGGGTGCGATTATATGATTCCTATTTATGATATTTTACTTTCACCAACGTCAATACATTCAAAAATAAGAAGCGTGAAATAACAACGCTGTCCTGAATAAGAAATGTGGGAGCTATTATATGATTCCTATTTATGATATTTTACTTTCACCAACGTCAATACATTCAAAAATAAGAAGCGCGAAATAACAACGCTGTCCTGAATAAGAAATGTGGGAGCGATTATATGATTCCTATTTATGATATTTTACTTTCACCAACGTCAATACATTCAAAAATAAGAAGCGCGAAATAACAACGCTGTCCTGAATAAGAAATGTGGGAGCTATTATATGATTCCTATTTATGATATTTTACTTTCACCAACGTCAATACATTCAAAAATAAGAAGCGCGAAATAACAACGCTGTCCTGAATAAGAAATGTGGGAGCGATTATATGATTCCTATTTATGATATTTTACTTTCACCAAGGTCAATACATTCAAAAATAAGAAGCGAGAAATAACAACGCTGTCCTGAATAAGAAATGTGGGTGCGATTATATGATTCCTATTTATGATATTTTACTTTCACCAACGTCAATACATTCAAAAATAAGAAGCGCGAAATAACAACGCTGTCCTGAATAAGAAATGTGGGAGCTATTATATGATTCCTATTTATGATATTTTACTTTCACCAACGTCAATACATTCAAAAATAAGAAGCGCGAAATAACAACGCTGTCCTGAATAAGAAATGTGGGAGCTATTATATGATTCCTATTTATGATATTTTACTTTCACCAACGTCAATACATTCAAAAATAAGAAGGGTGAAATAACAACGCTGTCCTGAATAAGAAATGTGGGAGCGATTATATGATTCTTATTTATGATATTTACTTTCACCAACGTAAATACATTCAAAAATAAGAAGCGCGAAATAACAACGCTGTCCTGAATAAGAAATGTGGGTGCGATTATATGATTCCTATTTATGATATTTCACTTTCACCAAGGTAAATACATTAAAAAATAAGAATCGCGAAATAACAACGCTGTCCTGAATAAGAAAGGTGGGAGCTATTATATGATTCCTATTTATGATATTTTACTTTCACCAACGTAAATACATTCAAAAATAAGAAGCCCGAAATAACAACGCTGTCCTGAATAAGAAACGTGGGAGCGATAATATGATTCCAATTTATGATATTTTACTTTCACCAACGTCAATACATTCAAAAATAAGAAGCTCGAAATAACAACGCTGTCCTGAATAAGAAATGTGGGAGCGATTATATGATTCCTATTTATGATATTTTACGTTCACGAACGTAAAAACATTCAAAAATAAGAAGCGCGAAATAACAACGCTGTCCTGAATAAGAAATGTGGGAGCGATTATATGATTCCAATTTATGATATTTTACTTTCACCAACGTCAATACATTCAAATATAAGAAGCGAGAAATAACAACGCTGTCCTGAATAAGAAATGTGGGAGCGATTATATGATTCCTATTTATGATATTTTACTTTCACCAACGTCAATACATTCAAAAATAAGAAGCGCGAAATAACAACGCTGTCCTGAATAAGAAATGTGGGAGCGATTATATGATTCCTATTTATGATATTTTACTTTCACCAACGTCAATACATTCAAAAATAAGAAGGGTGAAATAACAACGCTGTCCTGAATAAGAAATGTGGGAGCGATTATATGATTCCTATTTATGATATTTTACTTTCACCAACGTCAATACATTCAAAAATAAGAAGCGAGAAATAACAACTCTGTCCTGAATAAGAAACGTTGGAGCGATTATATGATTCCTATTTATGATATTTTACTTTCACCAACGTAAATACATTCAAAAATAAGAAGCCCGAAATAACAACGCTGTCCTGAATAAGAAACGTGGGAGCGATAATATGATTCCAATTTATGATATTTTACTTTCACCAACGTCAATACATTCAAAAATAAGAAGCTCGAAATAACAACGCTGTCCTGAATAAGAAATGTGGGAGCGATTATATGATTCCTATTTATGATATTTTACTTTCACCAACGTCAATACATTCAAAAATAAGAAGCGCGAAATAACAACGCTGTCCTGAATAAGAAATGTGGGAGCGATTATATGATTCCTATTTATGATATTTTACTTTCACCAACGTCAATACATTCAAAAATAAGAAGGGTGAAATAACAACGCTGTCCTGAATAAGAAATGTGGGAGCGATTATATGATTCTTATTTATGATATTTTACTTTCACCAACGTAAATACATTCAAAAATAAGAAGCGCGAAATAACAACGCTGTCCTGAATAAGAAATGTGGTAGCGATTATATGATTCCTATTTATGATATTTTACTTTCACCAACGTAAATACATTCAAAAATAAGAAGCGCGAAATAACAACGCTGTCCTGAATAAGAAATGTGGGAGCGATAATATGATTCCTATTTATGATATTTTACTTTCACCAACGTCAATACATTCAAAAATAAGAAGCGCGAAATAACAACGCTGTCCTGAATAAGAAATGTGGGAGCGATAATATGATTCCTATTTATGATATTTCACTTTCACCAAGGTAAATACATTAAAAAATAAGAATCGCGAAATAACAACGCTGTCCTGAATAAGAAAGGTGGGAGCTATTATATGATTCCTATTTATGATATTTTACTTTCACCAACGTAAATACATTCAAAAATAAGAAGCGAGAAATAACAACTCTGTCCTGAATAAGAAACGTTGGAGCGATTATATGATTCCTATTTATGATATTTTACTTTCACCAACGTAAATACATTCAAAAATAAGAAGCCCGAAATAACAACGCTGTCCTGAATAAGAAACGTGGGAGCGATAATATGATTCCAATTTATGATATTTTACTTTCACCAACGTCAATACATTCAAAAATAAGAAGCGAGAAATACCAACGCTGTCCTGAATAAGAAATGTGGGAGCGATTATATGATTCCTATTTATGATATTTTACTTTCACCAACGTCAATACATTCAAAAATAAGAAGCGCGAAATAACAACGCTGTCCTGAATAAGAAATGTGGGAGCGATTATATGATTCCTATTTATGATATTTTACTTTCACCAACGTCAATACATTCAAAAATAAGAAGGGTGAAATAACAACGCTGTCCTGAATAAGAAATGTGGGAGCGATTATATGATTCCTATTTATGATATTTTACTTTCACCAACGTCAATACATTCAAAAATAAGAAGGGTGAAATAACAACGCTGTCCTGAATAAGAAATGTGGGAGCGATTATATGATTCCTATTTATGATATTTTACTTTCACCAACGTCAATACATTCAAAAATAAGAAGGGTGAAATAACAACGCTGTCCTGAATAAGAAATGTGGGAGCGATTATATGATTCCTATTTATGATATTTTACTTTCACCAACGTCAATACATTCAAAAATAAGAAGCGCGAAATAACAACGCTGTCCTGAATAAGAAATGTGGGAGCGATTA
This sequence comes from Acanthosepion lycidas, assembly GCA_963932145.1. Taxonomy (NCBI): domain Eukaryota; kingdom Metazoa; phylum Mollusca; class Cephalopoda; order Sepiida; family Sepiidae; genus Acanthosepion; species Acanthosepion lycidas. Next base: position 14,560,794 of record OZ010602.1, read on the forward strand.
TATGATTCCTATTTATGATATTTTACGTTCACGAACGTCAATATATTCAAAAATAAGAAGGGTGAAATAACAACGCTGTCCTGAATAAGAAATGTGGGAGCGATTATATGATTCTTATTTATGATATTTACTTTCACCAACGTAAATACATTAAAAAATAAGAATCGCGAAATAACAACGCTGTCCTGAATAAGAAATGTGGGTGCGATTATATGATTCTTATTTATGATATTTACTTTCACCAAGGTAAATACATTAAAAAATAAGAATCGCGAAATAACAACGCTGTCCTGAATAAGAAATGTGGGAGCGATTATATGATTCTTATTTATGATATTTTACGTTCACGAACGTAAAAACATTCAAAAATAAGAAGCGCGAAATAACAACGCTGTCCTGAATAAGAAATGTGGGAGCGATTATATGATTCCTATTTATGATATTTTACTTTCACCAAGGTAAATACTTTCAAAAATAAGAAGCGCGAAATAACAACGCTGTCCTGAATAAGAAATGTGGGTGCGATTATATGATTCCTATTTATGATATTTTACTTTCACCAACGTCAATACATTCAAAAATAAGAAGCGCGAAATAACAACGCTGTCCTGAATAAGAAATGTGGGAGCGATTATATGATTCCTATTTATGATATTTTACTTTCACCAACGTCAATACATTCAAAAATAAGAAGGGTGAAATAACAACGCTGTCCTGAATAAGAAATGTGGGAGCGATTATATGATTCCTATTTATGATATTTTACTTTCACCAACGTCAATACATTCAAAAATAAGAAGCGCGAAATAACAACGCTGTCCTGAATAAGAAATGTGGGAGCGATTATATGATTCCTATTTATGATATTTTACTTTCACCAACGTCAATACATTCAAAAATAAGAAGGGTGAAATAACAACGCTGTCCTGAATAAGAAATGTGGGAGCGATTATATGATTCTTATTTATGATATTTACTTTCACCAACGTAAATACATTCAAAAATAAGAAGCGCGAAATAACAACGCTGTCCTGAATAAGAAATGTGGGTGCGATTATATGATTCCTATTTATGATATTTCACTTTCACCAACGTCAATACATTCAAAAATAAGACGCGTGAAATAACAACGCTGTCCTGAATAAGAAATGTGGGAGCGATTATATGATTCCTATTTATGATATTTTACTTTCACCAACGTCAATACATTCAAAAATAAGAAGGGTGAAATAACAACGCTGTCCTGAATAAGAAATGTGGGAGCGATTATATGATTCTTATTTATGATATTTACTTTCACCAACGTCAATACATTCAAAAATAAGAAGCGCGAAATAACAACGCTGTCCTGAATAAGAAATGTGGGTGCGATTATATGATTCCTATTTATGATATTTCACTTTCACCAACGTAAATACATTCAAAAATAAGACGCGTGAAATAACAACGCTGTCCTGAATAAGAAATGTGGGAGCGATTATATGATTCCTATTTATGATATTTTACTTTCACCAACGTCAATACATTCAAAAATAAGAAGGGTGAAATAACAACGCTGTCCTGAATAAGAAATGTGGGTGCGATTATATGATTCCTATTTATGATATTTTACTTTCACCAACGTAAATACATTCAAAAATAAGAAGCGAGAAATAACAACTCTGTCCTGAATAAGAAATGTGGGAGCGATTATATGATTCCTATTTATGATATTTTACTTTCACCAACGTCAATACATTCAAAAATAAGAAGCGCGAAATAACAACGCTGTCCTGAATAAGAAATGTGGGAGCGATTATATGATTCCTATTTATGATATTTTACTTTCACCAACGTCAATACATTCAAAAATAAGAAGGGTGAAATAACAACGCTGTCCTGAATAAGAAATGTGGGAGCGATTATATGATTCTTATTTATGATATTTACTTTCACCAACGTAAATACATTCAAAAATAAGAAGCGCGAAATAACAACGCTGTCCTGAATAAGAAATGTGGGTGCGATTATATGATTCCTATTTATGATATTTTACTTTCACCAACGTAAATACATTCAAAAATAAGAAGCGAGAAATAACAACTCTGTCCTGAATAAGAAATGTGGGAGCGATTATATGATTCCTATTTATGATATTTTACTTTCACCAACGTCAATACATTCAAAAATAAGAAGCGCGAAATAACAACGCTGTCCTGAATAAGAAATGTGGGAGCGATTATATGATTCCTATTTATGATATTTTACTTTCACCAACGTCAATACATTCAAAAATAAGAAGGGTGAAATAACAACGCTGTCCTGAATAAGAAATGTGGGAGCGATTATATGATTCTTATTTATGATATTTACTTTCACCAACGTAAATACATTCAAAAATAAGAAGCGCGAAATAACAACGCTGTCCTGAATAAGAAATGTGGGTGCGATTATATGATTCCTATTTATGATATTTTACTTTCACCAACGTAAATACATTCAAAAATAAGAAGCGAGAAATAACAACTCTGTCCTGAATAAGAAATGTGGGAGCGATTATATGATTCCTATTTATGATATTTTACTTTCACCAACGTCAATACATTCAAAAATAAGAAGGGTGAAATAACAACGCTGTCCTGAATAAGAAATGTGGGAGCGATTATATGATTCTTATTTATGATATTTACTTTCACCAACGTAAATACATTCAAAAATAAGAAGCGCGAAATAACAACGCTGTCCTGAATAAGAAATGTGGGTGCGATTATATGATTCCTATTTATGATATTTTACTTTCACCAACGTAAATACATTCAAAAATAAGAAGCGAGAAATAACAACTCTGTCCTGAATAAGAAATGTGGGAGCGATTATATGATTCCTATTTATGATATTTTACTTTCACCAACGTCAATACATTCAAAAATAAGAAGGGTGAAATAACAACGCTGTCCTGAATAAGAAATGTGGGAGCGATTATATGATTCTTATTTATGATATTTACTTTCACCAACGTAAATACATTCAAAAATAAGAAGCGCGAAATAACAACGCTGTCCTGAATAAGAAATGTGGGAGCGATTATATGATTCCTATTTATGATATTTTACGTTCACGAACGTCAATACATTCAAAAATAAGAAGGGTGAAATAACAACGCTGTCCTGAATAAGAAATGTGGGAGCGATTATATGATTCCTATTTATGATATTTTACGTTCACGAACGTCAATACATTCAAAAATAAGAAGGGTGAAATAACAACGCTGTCCTGAATAAGAAATGTGGGAGCGATTATATGATTCTTATTTATGATATTTACTTTCACCAACGTAAATACATTCAAAAATAAGAAGCGCGAAATAACAACGCTGTCCTGAATAAGAAATGTGGGTGCGATTATATGATTCCTATTTATGATATTTTACGTTCACGAACGTCAATACATTCAAAAATAAGAAGGGTGAAATAACAACGCTGTCCTGAATAAGAAATGTGGGAGCGATTATATGATTCCTATTTATGATATTTACTTTCACCAACGTAAATACATTCAAAAATAAGAAGCGCGAAATAACAACGCTGTCCTGAATAAGAAATGTGGGAGCGATTATATGATTCCTATTTATGATATTTTACGTTCACGAACGTCAATACATTCAAAAATAAGAAGGGTGAAATAACAACGCTGTCCTGAATAAGAAATGTGGGAGCGATTATATGATTCCTATTTATGATATTTTACGTTCACGAACGTCAATACATTCAAAAATAAGAAGGGTGAAATAACAACGCTGTCCTGAATAAGAAATGTGGGAGCGATTATATGATTCTTATTTATGATATTTACTTTCACCAACGTCAATACATTCAAAAATAAGAAGCGCGAAATAACAACGCTGTCCTGAATAAGAAATGTGGGTGCGATTATATGATTCCTATTTATGATATTTTACGTTCACGAACGTCAATACATTCAAAAATAAGAAGGGTGAAATAACAACGCTGTCCTGAATAAGAAATGTGGGAGCGATTATATGATTCCTATTTATGATATTTTACTTTCACCAACGTCAATACATTCAAAAATAAGAAGGGCGAAATAACAACGCTGTCCTGAATAAGAAATGTGGGAGCGATTATATGATTCCTATTTATGATATTTTACTTTCACCAACGTCAATACATTCAAAAATAAGAAGGGCGAAATAACAACGCTGTCCTGAATAAGAAATGTGGGTGCGATTATATGATTCCTATTTATGATATTTTACTTTCACCAAGGTCAATACATTCAAAAATAAGAAGGGCGAAATAACAACGCTGTCCTGAATAAGAAATGTGGGAGCGATTATATGATTCTTATTTATGATATTTTACGTTCACGAACGTAAAAACATTCAAAAATAAGAAGCGCGAAATAACAACGCTGTCCTGAATAAGAAATGTGGGTGCGATTATATGATTCCTATTTATGATATTTTACTTTCACCAACGTCAATACATTCAAAAATAAGAAGGGCGAAATAACAACGCTGTCCTGAATAAGAAATGTGGGAGCGATTATATGATTCCTATTTATGATATTTTACTTTCACCAACGTCAATACATTCAAAAATAAGAAGGGTGAAATAACAACGCTGTCCTGAATAAGAAATGTGGGAGCGATTATATGATTCCTATTTATGATATTTTACTTTCACCAACGTCAATACATTCAAAAATAAGAAGGGCGAAATAACAACGCTGTCCTGAATAAGAAATGTGGGAGCGATTATATGATTCCTATTTATGATATTTTACTTTCACCAACGTCAATACATTCAAAAATAAGAATCGCGAAATAACAACGCTGTCCTGAATAAGAAATGTGGGTGCGATTATATGATTCCTATTTATGATATTTTACTTTCACCAAGGTCAATACATTCAAAAATAAGAAGGGCGAAATAACAACGCTGTCCTGAATAAGAAATGTGGGAGCGATTATATGATTCCTATTTATGATATTTTACTTTCACCAACGTCAATACATTCAAAAATAAGAAGGGCGAAATAACAACGCTGTCCTGAATAAGAAATGTGGGAGCGATTATATGATTCCTATTTATGATATTTTACTTTCACCAACGTCAATACATTCAAAAATAAGAAGGGCGAAATAACAACGCTGTCCTGAATAAGAAATGTGGGTGCGATTATATGATTCCTATTTATGATATTTTACTTTCACCAAGGTCAATACATTCAAAAATAAGAAGGGCGAAATAACAACGCTGTCCTGAATAAGAAATGTGGGAGCGATTATATGATTCTTATTTATGATATTTTACGTTCACGAACGTAAAAACATTCAAAAATAAGAAGCGCGAAATAACAACGCTGTCCTGAATAAGAAATGTGGGTGCGATTATATGATTCCTATTTATGATATTTTACTTTCACCAACGTCAATACATTCAAAAATAAGAAGGGCGAAATAACAACGCTGTCCTGAATAAGAAATGTGGGAGCGATTATATGATTCCTATTTATGATATTTTACTTTCACCAACGTCAATACATTCAAAAATAAGAAGGGTGAAATAACAACGCTGTCCTGAATAAGAAATGTGGGAGCGATTATATGATTCCTATTTATGATATTTTACTTTCACCAAGGTCAATACATTCAAAAATAAGAAGGGCGAAATAACAACGCTGTCCTGAATAAGAAATGTGGGAGCGATTATATGATTCCTATTTATGATATTTTACTTTCACCAACGTCAATACATTCAAAAATAAGAATCGCGAAATAACAACGCTGTCCTGAATAAGAAATGTGGGTGCGATTATATGATTCCTATTTATGATATTTTACTTTCACCAAGGTCAATACATTCAAAAATAAGAAGGGCGAAATAACAACGCTGTCCTGAATAAGAAATGTGGGAGCGATTATATGATTCCTATTTATGATATTTTACTTTCACCAAGGTCAATACATTCAAAAATAAGAAGGGCGAAATAACAACGCTGTCCTGAATAAGAAATGTGGGAGCGATTATATGATTCCTATTTATGATATTTTACTTTCACCAACGTCAATACATTCAAAAATAAGAAGCGAGAAATAACAACGCTGTCCTGAATAAGAAATGTGGGAGCGATTATATGATTCTTATTTATGATATTTTACGTTCACGAACGTAAAAACATTCAAAAATAAGAAGCGCGAAATAACAACGCTGTCCTGAATAAGAAATGTGGGTGCGATTATATGATTCCTATTTATGATATTTTACTTTCACCAACGTCAATACATTCAAAAATAAGAAGGGCGAAATAACAACGCTGTCCTGAATAAGAAATGTGGGAGCGATTATATGATTCCTATTTATGATATTTTACTTTCACCAACGTCAATACATTCAAAAATAAGAAGGGTGAAATAACAACGCTGTCCTGAATAAGAAATGTGGGAGCGATTATATGATTCCTATTTATGATATTTTACTTTCACCAACGTCAATACATTCAAAAATAAGAAGGGCGAAATAACAACGCTGTCCTGAATAAGAAATGTGGGAGCGATTATATGATTCCTATTTATGATATTTTACTTTCACCAACGTCAATACATTCAAAAATAAGAATCGCGAAATAACAACGCTGTCCTGAATAAGAAATGTGGGTGCGATTATATGATTCCTATTTATGATATTTTACTTTCACCAAGGTCAATACATTCAAAAATAAGAAGGGCGAAATAACAACGCTGTCCTGAATAAGAAATGTGGGAGCGATTATATGATTCCTATTTATGATATTTTACTTTCACCAACGTCAATACATTCAAAAATAAGAATCGCGAAATAACAACGCTGTCCTGAATAAGAAATGTGGGAGCGATTATATGATTCTTATTTATGATATTTTACGTTCACGAACGTAAAAACATTCAAAAATAAGAAGCGCGAAATAACAACGCTGTCCTGAATAAGAAATGTGGGTGCGATTATATGATTCCTATTTATGATATTTTACTTTCACCAACGTCAATACATTCAAAAATAAGAAGCGAGAAATAACAACGCTGTCCTGAATAAGAAATGTGGGAGCGATTATATGATTCCTATTTATGATATTTTACTTTCACCAACGTCAATACATTCAAAAATAAGAAGCGCGAAATAACAACGCTGTCCTGAATAAGAAATGTGGGAGCGATTATATGATTCCTATTTATGATATTTTACGTTCACGAACGTCAATACATTCAAAAATAAGAAGCGCGAAATAACAACGCTGTCCTGAATAAGAAATGTGGGTGCGATTATATGATTCCTATTTATGATATTTTACTTTCACCAACGTCAATACATTCAAAAATAAGAAGCGCGAAATAACAACGCTGTCCTGAATAAGAAATGTGGGAGCGATTATATGATTCCTATTTATGATATTTTACTTTCACCAACGTCAATACATTCAAAAATAAGAAGGGCGAAATAACAACGCTGTCCTGAATAAGAAATGTGGGAGCGATTATATGATTCCTATTTATGATATTTTACTTTCACCAACGTCAATACATTCAAAAATAAGAAGCGCGAAATAACAACGCTGTCCTGAATAAGAAATGTGGGAGCGATTATATGATTCCTATTTATGATATTTTACTTTCACCAACGTAAATACATTCAAAAATAAGAAGCGCGAAATAACAACGCTGTCCTGAATAAGAAATGTGGGAGCGATTATATGATTCCTATTTATGATATTTTACTTTCACCAACGTCAATACATTCAAAAATAAGAAGCGCGAAATAACAACGCTGTCCTGAATAAGAAATGTGGGAGCGATTATATGATTCTTATTTATGATATTTTACGTTCACGAACGTAAAAACATTCAAAAATAAGAAGCGCGAAATAACAACGCTGTCCTGAATAAGAAATGTGGGTGCGATTATATGATTCCTATTTATGATATTTTACTTTCACCAACGTCAATACATTCAAAAATAAGAAGCGAGAAATAACAACGCTGTCCTGAATAAGAAATGTGGGAGCGATTATATGATTCCTATTTATGATATTTTACTTTCACCAACGTCAATACATTCAAAAATAAGAAGGGCGAAATAACAACGCTGTCCTGAATAAGAAATGTGGGAGCGATTATATGATTCCTATTTATGATATTTTACTTTCACCAACGTCAATACATTCAAAAATAAGAAGGGTGAAATAACAACGCTGTCCTGAATAAGAAATGTGGGAGCGATTATATGATTCTTATTTATGATATTTACTTTCACCAACGTAAATACATTAAAAAATAAGAATCGCGAAATAACAACGCTGTCCTGAATAAGAAAGGTGGGAGCTATTATATGATTCCTATTTATGATATTTTACTTTCACCAACGTAAATACATTCAAAAATAAGAAGCGAGAAATAACAACTCTGTCCTGAATAAGAAATGTGGGAGCGATTATATGATTCCTATTTATGATATTTTACTTTCACCAACGTCAATACATTCAAAAATAAGAAGGGTGAAATAACAACGCTGTCCTGAATAAGAAATGTGGGAGCGATTATATGATTCTTATTTATGATATTTACTTTCACCAACGTAAATACATTAAAAAATAAGAATCGCGAAATAACAACGCTGTCCTGAATAAGAAAGGTGGGAGCTATTATATGATTCCTATTTATGATATTTTACTTTCACCAACGTAAATACATTCAAAAATAAGAAGCGAGAAATAACAACTCTGTCCTGAATAAGAAATGTGGGAGCGATTATATGATTCCTATTTATGATATTTTACTTTCACCAACGTCAATACATTCAAAAATAAGAAGGGTGAAATAACAACGCTGTCCTGAATAAGAAATGTGGGAGCGATTATATGATTCCTATTTATGATATTTTACTTTCACCAACGTAAATACATTCAAAAATAAGAAGCGCGAAATAACAACGCTGTCCTGAATAAGAAATGTGGGAGCGATTATATGATTCCTATTTATGATATTTTACTTTCACCAACGTCAATACATTCAAAAATAAGAAGGGTGAAATAACAACGCTGTCCTGAATAAGAAATGTGGGAGCGATTATATGATTCTTATTTATGATATTTACTTTCACCAACGTAAATACATTCAAAAATAAGAAGCGCGAAATAACAACGCTGTCCTGAATAAGAAATGTGGGTCCGATTATATGATTCCTATTTATGATATTTCACTTTCACCAACGTAAATACATTCAAAAATAAGACGCGTGAAATAACAACGCTGTCCTGAATAAGAAATGTGGGAGCGATTATATGATTCCTATTTATGATATTTTACTTTCACCAACGTCAATACATTCAAAAATAAGAAGGGTGAAATAACAACGCTGTCCTGAATAAGAAATGTGGGAGCGATTATATGATTCTTATTTATGATATTTACTTTCACCAACGTAAATACATTAAAAAATAAGAATCGCGAAATAACAACGCTGTCCTGAATAAGAAAGGTGGGAGCTATTATATGATTCCTATTTATGATATTTTACTTTCACCAACGTAAATACATTCAAAAATAAGAAGCGAGAAATAACAACTCTGTCCTGAATAAGAAATGTGGGAGCGATTATATGATTCCTATTTATGATATTTTACTTTCACCAACGTCAATACATTCAAAAATAAGAAGCGCGAAATAACAACGCTGTCCTGAATAAGAAATGTGGGAGCGATTATATGATTCCTATTTATGATATTTTACTTTCACCAACGTCAATACATTCAAAAATAAGAAGCGCGAAATAACAACGCTGTCCTGAATAAGAAATGTGGGTGCGATTATATGATTCCTATTTATGATATTTTACTTTCACCAAGGTAAATACTTTCAAAAATAAGAAGCGCGAAATAACAACGCTGTCCTGAATAAGAAATGTGGGTGCGATTATATGATTCCTATTTATGATATTTTACTTTCACCAAGGTAAATACTTTCAAAAATAAGAAGCGCGAAATAACAACGCTGTCCTGAATAAGAAATGTGGGAGCGATTATATGATTCCTATTTATGATATTTTACTTTCACCAACGTCAATACATTAAAAAATAAGAAGCGCGAAATAACAACGCTGTCCTGAATGAGAAATGTGGGAGCGATTATATGATTCCTATTTATGATATTTTACTTTCACCAACGTCAATACATTCAAAAATAAGAAGCGAGAAATAACAACGCTGTCCTGAATAAGAAATGTGGGAGCGATTATATGATTCCTATTTATGATATTTTACTTTCACCAACGTCAATACATTCAAAAATAAGAAGCGAGAAATAACAACGCTGTCCTGAATAAGAAATGTGGGAGCGATTATATGATTCTTATTTATGATATTTTACTTTCACCAACGTCAATACATTCAAAAATAAGAAGCGAGAAATAACAACGCTGTCCTGAATAAGAAATGTGGGTGCGATTATATGATTCCTATTTATGATATTTTACTTTCACCAACGTCAATACATTCAAAAATAAGAAGGGCGAAATAACAACGCTGTCCTGAATAAGAAATGTGGGTGCGATTATATGATTCCTATTTATGATATTTTACTTTCACCAAGGTAAATATATTGAAAAATAAGAAGGGCGAAATAACAACGCTGTCCTGAATAAGAAATGTGGGTGCGATTATATGATTCCTATTTATGATATTTTACTTTCACCAACGTAAATACATTCAAAAATAAGAAGCTCGAAATAACAACGCTGTCCTGAATAAGAAATGTGGGAGCGATTATATGATTCCTATTTATGATATTTTACTTTCACCAACGTCAATACATTCAAAAATAAGAAGGGCGAAATAACAACGCTGTCCTGAATAAGAAATGTGGGTGCGATTATATGATTCCTATTTATGATATTTTACTTTCACCAACGTCAATACATTCAAAAATAAGAAGGGCGAAATAACAACGCTGTCCTGAATAAGAAATGTGGGTGCGATTATATGATTCCTATTTATGATATTTTACTTTCACCAACGTCAATACATTCAAAAATAAGAAGCTCGAAATAACAACGCTGTCCTGAATAAGAAATGTGGGAGCGATTATATGATTCCTATTTATGATATTTTACTTTCACCAACGTCAATACATTCAAAAATAAGAAGCGCGAAATAACAACGCTGTCCTGAATAAGAAATGTGGGAGCGATTATATGATTCCTATTTATGATATTTTACTTTCACCAACGTCAATACATTCAAAAATAAGAAGGGTGAAATAACAACGCTGTCCTGAATAAGAAATGTGGGTGCGATTATATGATTCCTATTTATGATATTTTACTTTCACCAACGTCAATACATTCAAAAATAAGAAGCTCGAAATAACAACGCTGTCCTGAATAAGAAATGTGGGAGCGATTATATGATTCCTATTTATGATATTTTACTTTCACCAACGTCAATACATTCAAAAATAAGAAGCGAGAAATAACAACGCTGTCCTGAATAAGAAATGTGGGAGCGATTATATGATTCCTATTTATGATATTTTACTTTCACCAACGTCAATACATTCAAAAATAAGAAGCGAGAAATAACAACGCTGTCCTGAATAAGAAATGTGGGTGCGATTATATGATTCCTATTTATGATATTTTACTTTCACCAACGTCAATACATTCAAAAATAAGAAGCGCGAAATAACAACGCTGTCCTGAATAAGAAATGTGGGTGCGATTATATGATTCCTATTTATGATATTTTACTTTCACCAACGTAAATACATTCAAAAATAAGAAGCTCGAAATAACAACGCTGTCCTGAATAAGAAATGTGGGAGCGATTATATGATTCCTATTTATGATATTTTACTTTCACCAACGTCAATACATTCAAAAATAAGAAGGGCGAAATAACAACGCTGTCCTGAATAAGAAATGTGGGAGCGATTATATGATTCCTATTTATGATATTTTACATTCACCAACGTCAATACATTCAAAAATAAGAAGCGAGAAATAACAACGCTGTCCTGAATAAGAAATGTGGGTGCGATTATATGATTCCTATTTATGATATTTTACTTTCACCAACGTCAATACATTCAAAAATAAGAAGCGCGAAATAACAACGCTGTCCTGAATAAGAAATGTGGGTGCGATTATATGATTCCTATTTATGATATTTTACTTTCACCAACGTCAATACATTCAAAAATAAGAAGGGCGAAATAACAACGCTGTCCTGAATAAGAAATGTGGGTGCGATTATATGATTCCTATTTATGATATTTTACTTTCACCAACGTCAATACATTCAAAAATAAGAAGCTCGAAATAACAACGCTGTCCTGAATAAGAAATGTGGGAGCGATTATATGATTCCTATTTATGGTATTTTACTTTCACCAACGTCAATACATTCAAAAATAAGAAGCGCGAAATAACAACGCTGTCCTGAATAAGAAATGTGGGAGCGATTATATGATTCCTATTTATGATATTTTACTTTCACCAACGTCAATACATTCAAAAATAAGAAGGGCGAAATAACAACGCTGTCCTGAATAAGAAATGTGGGAGCGATTATATGATTCCTATTTATGATATTTTACTTTCACCAACGTCAATACATTCAAAAATAAGAAGGGCGAAATAACAACGCTGTCCTGAATAAGAAATGTGGGTGCGATTATATGATTCCTATTTATGATATTTTACTTTCACCAACGTCAATACATTCAAAAATAAGAAGGGCGAAATAACAACGCTGTCCTGAATAAGAAATGTGGGTGCGATTATATGATTCCTATTTATGATATTTTACTTTCACCAACGTCAATACATTCAAAAATAAGAAGCTCGAAATAACAACGCTGTCCTGAATGAGAAATGTGGGAGCGATTATATGATTCCTATTTATGATATTTTACTTTCACCAACGTCAATACATTCAAAAATAAGAAGCGCGAAATAAGAACGCTGTCCTGAATAAGAAATGTGGGAGCGATTATATGATTCCTATTTATGATATTTTACTTTCACCAACGTCAATACATTCAAAAATAAGAAGGGTGAAATAACAACGCTGTCCTGAATAAGAAATGTGGGAGCGATTATATGATTCCAATTTATGATATTTTACTTTCACCAACGTCAATACATTCAAAAATAAGAAGGGCGAAATAACAACGCTATCCTGAATAAGAAATGTGGGTGCGATTATATGATTCCTATTTATGATATTTTACTTTCACCAACGTAAATACAATGAAAAATAAGAAGCGAGAAATAACAACGCTGTCCTGAATAAGAAATGTGGGAGCGATTATATGATTCCTATTTATGATATTTTACTTTCACCAACGTAAATACATTCAAAAATAAGAAGCTCGAAATAACAACGCTGTCCTGAATAAGAAATGTGGGAGCGATTATATGATTCCTATTTATGATATTTTACTTTCACCAACGTCAATACATTCAAAAATAAGAAGCGCGAAATAACAACGCTGTCCTGAATAAGAAATGTGGGTGCGATTATATGATTCCTATTTATGATATTTTACTTTCACCAACGTCAATACATTCAAAAATAAGAAGGGCGAAATAACAACGCTGTCCTGAATAAGAAATGTGGGTGCGATTATATGATTCCTATTTATGATATTTTACTTTCACCAACGTCAATACATTCAAAAATAAGAAGCTCGAAATAACAACGCTGTCCTGAATAAGAAATGTGGGAGTGATTATATGATTCCTAATTATGATATTTTACTTTCACCAACGTCAATACATTCAAAAATAAGAAGCGCGAAATAACAACGCTGTCCTGAATAAGAAATGTGTGAGCGATTATATGATTCCTATTTATGATATTTTACTTTCACCAACGTCAATACATTCAAAAATAAGAAGGGCGAAATAACAACGCTGTCCTGAATAAGAAATGTGGGTGCGATTATATGATTCCTATTTATGATATTTTACTTTCACCAACGTCAATACATTCAAAAATAAGAAGGGCGAAATAACAACGCTGTCCTGAATAAGAAATGTGGGTGCGATTATATGATTCCTATTTATTATATTTTACTTTCACCAACGTCAATACATTCAAAAATAAGAAGGGCGAAATAACAACGCTGTCCTGAATAAGAAATGTGGGTGCGATTATATGATTCCTATTTATGATATTTTACTTTCACCAACGTCAATACATTCAAAAATAAGAAGCTCGAAATAACAACGCTGTCCTGAATAAGAAATGTGGGAGCGATTATATGATTCCTATTTATGATATTTTACTTTCACCAACGTCAATACATTCAAAAATAAGAAGCGCGAAATAACAACGCTGTCCTGAATAAGAAATGTGGGAGCGATTATATGATTCCTATTTATGATATTTTACTCTCACCAACGTCAATACATTCAAAAATAAGAAGGGCGAAATAACAACGCTGTCCTGAATAAGAAATGTGGGAGCGATTATATGATTCCTATTTATGATATTTTACTTTCACCAACGTCAATACATTCAAAAATAAGAAGGGCGAAATAACAACGCTGTCCTGAATAAGAAATGTGGGAGCGATTATATGATTCCTATTTATGATATTTTACTTTCACCAACGTCAATACATTCAAAAATAAGAAGCGCGAAATAACAACGCTGTCCTGAATAAGAAATGTGGGAGCGATTATATGATTCCTATTTATGATATTTTACTTTCACCAACGTAAATACATTCAAAAATAAGAAGCTCGAAATAACAACGCTGTCCTGAATAAGAAATGTGGGAGCGATTATATGATTCCTATTTATGATATTTTACTTTCACCAACGTCAATACATTCAAAAATAAGAAGCGCGAAATAACAACGCTGTCCTGAATAAGAAATGTGGGTGCGATTATATGATTCCTATTTATGATATTTTACTTTCACCAACGTCAATACATTCAAAAATAAGAAGGGCGAAATAACAACGCTGTCCTGAATAAGAAATGTGGGTGCGATTATATGATTCCTATTTATGATATTTTACTTTCACCAACGTCAATACATTCAAAAATAAGAAGCTCGAAATAACAACGCTGTCCTGAATAAGAAATGTGGGAGTGATTATATGATTCCTAATTATGATATTTTACTTTCACCAACGTCAATACATTCAAAAATAAGAAGCGCGAAATAACAACGCTGTCCTGAATAAGAAATGTGTGAGCGATTATATGATTCCTATTTATGATATTTTACTTTCACCAACGTCAATACATTCAAAAATAAGAAGGGCGAAATAACAACGCTGTCCTGAATAAGAAATGTGGGTGCGATTATATGATTCCTATTTATGATATTTTACTTTCACCAACGTCAATACATTCAAAAATAAGAAGCTCGAAATAACAACGCTGTCCTGAATAAGAAATGTGGGAGTGATTATATGATTCCTAATTATGATATTTTACTTTCACCAACGTCAATACATTCAAAAATAAGAAGCGCGAAATAACAACGCTGTCCTGAATAAGAAATGTGTGAGCGATTATATGATTCCTATTTATGATATTTTACTTTCACCAACGTCAATACATTCAAAAATAAGAAGGGCGAAATAACAACGCTGTCCTGAATAAGAAATGTGGGTGCGATTATATGATTCCTATTTATGATATTTTACTTTCACCAACGTCAATACATTCAAAAATAAGAAGGGCGAAATAACAACGCTGTCCTGAATAAGAAATGTGGGTGCGATTATATGATTCCTATTTATTATATTTTACTTTCACCAACGTCAATACATTCAAAAATAAGAAGGGCGAAATAACAACGCTGTCCTGAATAAGAAATGTGGGTGCGATTATATGATTCCTATTTATGATATTTTACTTTCACCAACGTCAATACATTCAAAAATAAGAAGCTCGAAATAACAACGCTGTCCTGAATAAGAAATGTGGGAGCGATTATATGATTCCTATTTATGATATTTTACTTTCACCAACGTCAATACATTCAAAAATAAGAAGCGCGAAATAACAACGCTGTCCTGAATAAGAAATGTGGGAGCGATTATATGATTCCTATTTATGATATTTTACTCTCACCAACGTCAATACATTCAAAAATAAGAAGGGCGAAATAACAACGCTGTCCTGAATAAGAAATGTGGGAGCGATTATATGATTCCTATTTATGATATTTTACTTTCACCAACGTCAATACATTCAAAAATAAGAAGGGCGAAATAACAACGCTGTCCTGAATAAGAAATGTGGGAGCGATTATATGATTCCTATTTATGATATTTTACTTTCACCAACGTCAATACATTCAAAAATAAGAAGCGCGAAATAACAACGCTGTCCTGAATAAGAAATGTGGGAGCGATTATATGATTCCTATTTATGATATTTTACTTTCACCAACGTAAATACATTCAAAAATAAGAAGCTCGAAATAACAACGCTGTCCTGAATAAGAAATGTGGGAGCGATTATATGATTCCTATTTATGATATTTTACTTTCACCAACGTCAATACATTCAAAAATAAGAAGCGCGAAATAACAACGCTGTCCTGAATAAGAAATGTGGGTGCGATTATATGATTCCTATTTATGATATTTTACTTTCACCAACGTCAATACATTCAAAAATAAGAAGGGCGAAATAACAACGCTGTCCTGAATAAGAAATGTGGGTGCGATTATATGATTCCTATTTATGATATTTTACTTTCACCAACGTCAATACATTCAAAAATAAGAAGCTCGAAATAACAACGCTGTCCTGAATAAGAAATGTGGGAGTGATTATATGATTCCTAATTATGATATTTTACTTTCACCAACGTCAATACATTCAAAAATAAGAAGCGCGAAATAACAACGCTGTCCTGAATAAGAAATGTGTGAGCGATTATATGATTCCTATTTATGATATTTTACTTTCACCAACGTCAATACATTCAAAAATAAGAAGGGCGAAATAACAACGCTGTCCTGAATAAGAAATGTGGGAGCGATTATATGATTCCTATTTATGATATTTTACTTTCACCAACGTCAATACATTCAAAAATAAGAAGGGCGAAATAACAACGCTGTCCTGAATAAGAAATGTGGGTGCGATTATATGATTCCTATTTATGATATTTTACTTTCACCAACGTCAATACATTCAAAAATAAGAAGGGCGAAATAACAACGCTGTCCTGAATAAGAAATGTGGGTGCGATTATATGATTCCTATTTATGATATTTTACTTTCACCAACGTCAATACATTCAAAAATAAGAAGCTCGAAATAACAACGCTGTCCTGAATAAGAAATGTGGGAGCGATTATATGATTCCTATTTATGATATTTTACTTTCACCAACGTCAATACATTCAAAAATAAGAAGCGCGAAATAACAACGCTGTCCTGAATAAGAAATGTGGGAGCGATTATATGATTCCTATTTATGATATTTTACTCTCACCAACGTCAATACATTCAAAAATAAGAAGGGCGAAATAACAACGCTGTCCTGAATAAGAAATGTGGGAGCGATTATATGATTCCTATTTATGATATTTTACTTTCACCAACGTCAATACATTCAAAAATAAGAAGGGCGAAATAACAACGCTGTCCTGAATAAGAAATGTGGGAGCGATTATATGATTCCTATTTATGATATTTTACTTTCACCAACGTCAATACATTCAAAAATAAGAAGCGCGAAATAACAACGCTGTCCTGAATAAGAAATGTGGGAGCGATTATATGATTCCTATTTATGATATTTTACTTTCACCAACGTCAATACATTCAAAAATAAGAAGGGTGAAATAACAACGCTGTCCTGAATAAGAAATGTGGGAGCGATTATATGATTCCAATTTATGATATTTTACTTTCACCAACGTCAATACATTCAAAAATAAGAAGGGCGAAATAACAACGCTGTCCTGAATAAGAAATGTGGGTGCGATTATATGATTCCTATTTATGATATTTTACTTTCACCAACGTAAATACATTGAAAAATAAGAAGCGAGAAATAACAACGCTGTCCTGAATAAGAAATGTGGGAGCGATTATATGATTCCTATTTATGATATTTTACTTTCACCAACGTCAATACATTCAAAAATAAGAAGCGCGAAATAACAACGCTGTCCTGAATAAGAAATGTGGGAGCGATTATATGATTCCTATTTATGATATTTTACTTTCACCAACGTCAATACATTCAAAAATAAGAAGCGAGAAATAACAACGCTGTCCTGAATAAGAAATGTGGGAGCGATTATATGATTCCTATTTATGATATTTTACTTTCACCAACGTCAATACATTCAAAAATAAGAAGCGAGAAATAACAACGCTGTCCTGAATAAGAAATGTGGGAGCGATTATATGATTCCTATTTATGATATTTTACTTTCACCAACGTCAATACATTCAAAAATAAGAAGCGCGAAATAACAACGCTGTCCTGAATAAGAAATGTGGGAGCGATTATATGATTCCTATTTATGATATTTTACTTTCACCAACGTCAATACATTCAAAAATAAGAAGCGAGAAATAACAACGCTGTCCTGAATAAGAAATGTGGGAGCGATTATATGATTCCTATTTATGATATTTTACTTTCACCAACGTCAATACATTCAAAAATAAGAAGCGAGAAATAACAACGCTGTCCTGAATAAGAAATGTGGGAGCGATTATATGATTCCTATTTATGATATTTTACTTTCACCAACGTCAATACATTCAAAAATAAGAAGCGCGAAATAACAACGCTGTCCTGAATAAGAAATGTGGGAGCGATTATATGATTCCTATTTATGATATTTTACTTTCACCAACGTCAATACATTCAAAAATAAGAAGCGCGAAATAACAACGCTGTCCTGAATAAGAAATGTGGGAGCGATTATATGATTCCTATTTATGATATTTTACTTTCACCAACGTCAATACATTCAAAAATAAGAAGCGAGAAATAACAACGCTGTCCTGAATAAGAAATGTGGGAGCGATTATATGATTCCTATTTATGATATTTTACTTTCACCAACGTCAATACATTCAAAAATAAGAAGCGCGAAATAACAACGCTGTCCTGAATAAGAAATGTGGGAGCGATTATATGATTCCTATTTATGATATTTTACTTTCACCAACGTCAATACATTCAAAAATAAGAAGCGAGAAATAACAACGCTGTCCTGAATAAGAAATGTGGGAGCGATTATATGATTCCTATTTATGATATTTTACTTTCACCAACGTCAATACATTCAAAAATAAGAAGTGCGAAATAACAACGCTGTCCTGAATAAGAAATGTGGGAGCGATTATATGATTCCTATTTATGATATTTTACTTTCACCAACGTCAATACATTCAAAAATAAGAAGCGAGAAATAACAACGCTGTCCTGAATAAGAAATGTGGGAGCGATTATATGATTCCTATTTATGATATTTTACTTTCACCAACGTCAATACATTCAAAAATAAGAAGCGAGAAATAACAACGCTGTCCTGAATAAGAAATGTGGGAGCGATTATATGATTCCTATTTATGATATTTTACTTTCACCAACGTCAATACATTCAAAAATAAGAAACGCGAAATAACAACGCTGTCCTGAATAAGAAATGTGGGAGCGATTATATGATTCCTATTTATGATATTTTACTTTCACCAACGTCAATACATTCAAAAATAAGAAGCGAGAAATAACAACGCTGTCCTGAATAAGAAATGTGGGAGCGATTATATGATTCCTATTTATGATATTTTACTTTCACCAACGTCAATACATTCAAAAATAAGAAGCGAGAAATAACAACGCTGTCCTGAATAAGAAATGTGGGAGCGATTATATGATTCCTATTTATGATATTTTACTTTCACCAACGTCAATACATTCAAAAATAAGAAGCGCGAAATAACAACGCTGTCCTGAATAAGAAATGTGGGAGCGATTATATGATTCCTATTTATGATATTTTACTTTCACCAACGTCAATACATTCAAAAATAAGAAGCGAGAAATAACAACGCTGTCCTGAATAAGAAATGTGGGAGCGATTATATGATTCCTATTTATGATATTTTACTTTCACCAACGTCAATACATTCAAAAATAAGAAGCGCGAAATAACAACGCTGTCCTGAATAAGAAATGTGGGAGCGATTATATGATTCCTATTTATGATATTTTACTTTCACCAACGTCAATACATTCAAAAATAAGAAGCGAGAAATAACAACGCTGTCCTGAATAAGAAATGTGGGAGCGATTATATGATTCCTATTTATGATATTTTACTTTCACCAACGTCAATACATTCAAAAATAAGAAGCGAGAAATAACAACGCTGTCCTGAATAAGAAATGTGGGAGCGATTATATGATTCCTATTTATGATATTTTACTTTCACCAACGTCAATACATTCAAAAATAAGAAGCGCGAAATAACAACGCTGTCCTGAATAAGAAATGTGGGAGCGATTATATGATTCCTATTTATGATATTTTACTTTCACCAACGTCAATACATTCAAAAATAAGAAGCGCGAAATAACAACGCTGTCCTGAATAAGAAATGTGGGAGCGATTATATGATTCCTATTTATGATATTTTACTTTCACCAACGTCAATACATTCAAAAATAAGAAGCGAGAAATAACAACGCTGTCCTGAATAAGAAATGTGGGAGCGATTATATGATTCCTATTTATGATATTTTACTTTCACCAACGTCAATACATTCAAAAATAAGAAGCGCGAAATAACAACGCTGTCCTGAATAAGAAATGTGGGAGCGATTATATGATTCCTATTTATGATATTTTACTTTCACCAACGTCAATACATTCAAAAATAAGAAGCGAGAAATAACAACGCTGTCCTGAATAAGAAATGTGGGAGCGATTATATGATTCCTATTTATGATATTTTACTTTCACCAACGTCAATACATTCAAAAATAAGAAGTGCGAAATAACAACGCTGTCCTGAATAAGAAATGTGGGAGCGATTATATGATTCCTATTTATGATATTTTACTTTCACCAACGTCAATACATTCAAAAATAAGAAGCGAGAAATAACAACGCTGTCCTGAATAAGAAATGTGGGAGCGATTATATGATTCCTATTTATGATATTTTACTTTCACCAACGTCAATACATTCAAAAATAAGAAGCGAGAAATAACAACGCTGTCCTGAATAAGAAATGTGGGAGCGATTATATGATTCCTATTTATGATATTTTACTTTCACCAACGTCAATACATTCAAAAATAAGAAACGCGAAATAACAACGCTGTCCTGAATAAGAAATGTGGGAGCGATTATATGATTCCTATTTATGATATTTTACTTTCACCAACGTCAATACATTCAAAAATAAGAAGCGAGAAATAACAACGCTGTCCTGAATAAGAAATGTGGGAGCGATTATATGATTCCTATTTATGATATTTTACTTTCACCAACGTCAATACATTCAAAAATAAGAAGCGAGAAATAACAACGCTGTCCTGAATAAGAAATGTGGGAGCGATTATATGATTCCTATTTATGATATTTTACTTTCACCAACGTCAATACATTCAAAAATAAGAAGCGCGAAATAACAACGCTGTCCTGAATAAGAAATGTGGGAGCGATTATATGATTCCTATTTATGATATTTTACTTTCACCAACGTCAATACATTCAAAAATAAGAAGCGAGAAATAACAACGCTGTCCTGAATAAGAAATGTGGGAGCGATTATATGATTCCTATTTATGATATTTTACTTTCACCAACGTCAATACATTCAAAAATAAGAAGCGCGAAATAACAACGCTGTCCTGAATAAGAAATGTGGGAGCGATTATATGATTCCTATTTATGATATTTTACTTTCACCAACGTCAATACATTCAAAAATAAGAAGCGAGAAATAACAACGCTGTCCTGAATAAGAAATGTGGGAGCGATTATATGATTCCTATTTATGATATTTTACTTTCACCAACGTCAATACATTCAAAAATAAGAAGCGCGAAATAACAACGCTGTCCTGAATAAGAAATGTGGGTGCGATTATATGATTCCTATTTATGATATTTTACTTTCACCAACGTCAATACATTCAAAAATAAGAAGGGTGAAATAACAACGCTGTCCTGAATAAGAAATGTGGGAGCGATTATATGATTCCTATTTATGATATTTTACTTTCACCAACGTCAATACATTCAAAAATAAGAAGGGCGAAATAACAACGCTGTCCTGAATAAGAAATGTGGGAGCGATTATATGATTCCTATTTATGATATTTTACTTTCACCAACGTCAATACATTCAAAAATAAGAAGCGCGAAATAACAACGCTGTCCTGAATAAGAAATGTGGGAGCGATTATATGATTCCTATTTATGATATTTTACTTTCACCAACGTCAATACATTCAAAAATAAGAAGGGCGAAATAACAACGCTGTCCTGAATAAGAAATGTGGGAGCGATTATATGATTCCTATTTATGATATTTTACTTTCACCAACGTCAATACATTCAAAAATAAGAAGCGCGAAATAACAACGCTGTCCTGAATAAGAAATGTGGGAGCGATTATATGATTCCTATTTATGATATTTTACTTTCACCAACGTCAATACATTCAAAAATAAGAAGGGTGAAATAACAACGCTGTCCTGAATAAGAAATGTGGGAGCGATTATATGATTCCAATTTATGATATTTTACTTTCACCAACGTCAATACATTCAAAAATAAGAAGGGCGAAATAACAACGCTGTCCTGAATAAGAAATGTGGGAGCGATTATATGATTCCTATTTATGATATTTTACTTTCACCAACGTCAATACATTCAAAAATAAGAAGCGAGAAATAACAACGCTGTCCTGAATAAGAAATGTGGGAGCGATTATATGATTCATATTTATGATATTTTACTTTCACCAACGTCAATACATTCAAAAATAAGAAGCGCGAAATAACAACGCTGTCCTGAATAAGAAATGTGGGTGCGATTATATGATTCCTATTTATGATATTTTACTTTCACCAACGTCAATACATTCAAAAATAAGAAGCTCGAAATAACAACGCTGTCCTGAATAAGAAATGTGGGAGCGATTATCTGATTCCTATTTATGAAATTTTACTTTCACCAACGTCAATACATTCAAAAATAAGAAGCGCGAAATAACAACGCTGTCCTGAATAAGAAATGTGGGAGCGATTATATGATTCCTATTTATGATATTTTACTTTCACCAACGTCAATACATTCAAAAATAAGAAGGGCGAAATAACAACGCTGTCCTGAATAAGAAATTTGGGAACGATTATATGATTCCTATTTATGATATTTTACTTTCACCAACGTCAATACATTCAAAAATAAGAAGGGCGAAATAACAACGCTGTCCTGAATAAGAAATGTGGGTGCGATTATATGATTCCTATTTATGATATTTTACTTTCACCAACGTCAATACATTCAAAAATAAGAAGGGCGAAATAACAACGCTGTCCTGAATAAGAAATGTGGGAGCGATTATATGATTCCTATTTATGATATTTTACTTTCACCAACGTCAATACATTCAAAAATAAGAAGGGCGAAATAACAACGCTGTCCTGAATAAGAAATGTGGGAGCGATTATATGATTCCTATTTATGATATTTTACTTTCACCAACGTCAATACATTCAAAAATAAGAAGGGCGAAATAACAACGCTGTCCTGAATAAGAAATGTGGGTGCGATTATATGATTCCTATTTATGATATTTTACTTTCACCAAAGTCAATACATTCAAAAATAAGAAGGGCGAAATAACAACGCTGTCCTGAATAAGAAATGTGGGTGCGATTATATGATTCCTATTTATGATATTTTACTTTCACCAACGTCAATACATTCAAAAATAAGAAGCTCGAAATAACAACGCTGTCCTGAATAAGAAATGTGGGTGCGATTATATGATTCCTATTTATGATATTTTACTTTCACCAACGTCAATACATTCCAAAATAAGAAGCGCGAAATAACAACGCTGTCCTGAATAAGAAATGTGGGAGCGATTATATGATTCCTATTTATGATATTTTACTTTCACCAACGTCAATACATTCAAAAATAAGAAGCGCGAAATAACAACGCTGTCCTGAATAAGAAATGTGGGAGCGATTATATGATTCCTATTTATGATATTTTACTTTCACCAACGTCAATACATTCAAAAATAAGAAGGGCGAAATAACAACGCTGTCCTGAATAAGAAATGTGGGTGCGATTATATGATTCCTATTTATCATATTTTACTTTCACCAACGTAAATACATTCAAAAATAAGAAGGGCGAAATAACAACGCTGTCCTGAATAAGAAATGTGGGTGCGATTATATGATTCCTTTTTATGATATTTTACTTTCACCAACGTCAATACATTCAAAAATAAGAAGGGTGAAATAACAACGCTGTCCTGAATAAGAAATGTGGGTGCGATTATATGATTCCTTTTTATGATATTTTACTTTCACGAATGTAAAAACATTCAAAAATAAGAAGCGCGAAATAACAACGCTGTCCTGAGTAAGAAATGTCGGTGCGATTATATGATTCCTATTTATGATATTTTACTTTCACCAACGTCAATACATTCAAAAATAAGAAGGGCGAAACAACAACGCTGTCCTGAATAAGAAATGAGGGTGCGATTATATGATTCCTATTTATGATATTTTACTTTCACCAACGTCAATACATTCAAAAATAAGAAGCTCGAAATAACAACGCTGTCCTGAATAAGAAATGTGGGAGCGATTATATGATTCCAATTTATGATATTTTACTTTTACCAACGTCAATACATTCAAAAATAAGAAGGGCGAAATAACACCGCTGTCCTGAATAAGAAATGTGGGAGCGATTATATGATTCCTATTTATGATATTTTACTTTCACCAACGTAAATACATTCAAAAATAAGAAGGGCGAAATAACAACGCTGTCCTGAATAAGAAATGTGGGAGCGATTATATGATTCCTATTTATGATATTTTACTTTCACCAACGTCAATACATTCAAAAATAAGAAGCGCGAAATAACAACGCTGTCCTGAATAAGAAATGTGGGAGCGATTATATGATTCCTATTTATGATATTTTACTTTCACCAACGTCAATACATTCAAAAATAAGAAGGGCGAAATAACAACGCTGTCCTGAATAAGAAATGTGGGTGCGATTATATGATTCCTATTTATGATATTTTACTTTCACCAACGTAAATACATTCAAAAATAAGAAGCGCGAAATAACAACGCTGTCCTGAATAAGAAATGTGGGTGCGATTATATGATTCCTATTTAAGATATTTTACTTGCACCAACGTAAATACATTCAAAAATAAGAAGCTCGAAATAACAACTCTGTCCTGAATAAGAAATGTGGGAGCGATTATATGATTCCTATTTATGATATTTTACTTTCACCAACGTAAATACATTCAAAAATAAGAAGGGCGAAATAACAACGCTCTCCTGAATAAGAAATGTGGGTGCGATTATATGATTCCTATTTATGATATTTTACATTCACCAACGTAAATACATTCAAAAATAAGAAGGGCGAAATAACAACGCTGTCCTGAATAAGAAATGTGGGTGCGATTATATGATCCCTATTTATGATATTTTACTTTCACCAACGTAATTACATTCAAAAATAAAAAGGGCGAAATAACAACGCTGTACTGAATAAGAAATGTGGGTGCGATTATATGATTCCTATTTATGATATTTTACTTTCACCAACGTAAATACATTCAAAAATAAGAAGCTCGAAATAACAACTCTGTCCTGAATAAGAAATGTGGGGGCGATTATATGATTCCTATTTATGATATTTTACTTTCACCAACGTAAATACATTCAAAAATAAGAAGCGCGAAATAACAACGCTGTCCTGAATAAGAAATGTGGGTGCGATTATATGATTCCTATTTATGATATTTTACTTTCACCAACGTAAATACATTCAAAAATAAGAAGGGCGAAATAACAACGCTGTCCTGAATAAGAAATGTGGGTGCGATTATATGATTCCTATTTATGATATTTTACTTTCACCAACGTAAATACATTCAAAAATAAAAAGGGCGAAATAACAACGCTGTCCTGAATAAGAAATGTGGGTGCGATTATATGATTCCTATTTATGATATTTTACTTTCACCAACGTAAATACATTCAAAAATAAGAAGGGCGAAATAACAACGCTGTCCTGAATAAGAAATGTGGGTGCGATTATATGATTCCTATTTATGATATTTTACTTTCACCAACGTAAATACATTCAAAAATAAGAAGGGCGAAATAAAAACGCTGTCCTGAATAAGAAATGTGGGTGCGATTATATGATTCCTATTTATGATATTTTACTTTCACCAACGTAAATACATTCAAAAATAAGAAGGGCGAAATAAAAACGCTGTCCTGAATAAGAAATGTGGGTGCGATTATATGATTCCTATTTATGATATTTTACTTTCACCAACGTAAATACATTCAAAAATAAGAAGCGAGAAATTTCAACGCTCTCCTGAATAAGAAATGTGGGTGCGATTATATGATTCCTATTTATGATATTTTACTTTCACCAACGTAAATACATTCAAAAATAAGAAGCGAGAAATTTCAACGCTTTCCTGAATAAGAAATGTGGGTGCGATTATATGATTCCTATTTATGATATTTTACTTTCAACAACGTAAATACATTCAAAAATAAGAAGGGCGAAATAACAACGCTGTCCTGAATAAGAAATGTGGGTGCGATTATATGATTCCTATTTATGATATTTTACTTTCACCAACGTAAATACATTCAAAAATAAGATGCGAGAAATTTCAACGCTTTCCTGAATAAGAAATGTGGGAGCGATTATATGATTCCTATTTATGATATTTTACTTTCACCAACGTAAATACATTCAAAAATAAGAAGCGCGAAATAACAACGCTGTCCTGAATAAGAAATGTGGGAGCGATTATATGATTCCTATTTATGATATTTTACTTTCACCAACGTAAATACATTCAAAAATAAGAAGCGAGAAATTTCAACGCTTTACTGAATAAGAAATGTGGGAGCGATTATATGATTCCTATTTATGATATTTTACTTTCACCAACGTAAATACATTCAAAAATAAGAAGCCCGAAATAACAACGCTGTCCTGAATAAGAAATGTGGGAGCGATTATATGATTCCTATTTATGATATTTTACTTTCACCAACGTAAATACATTCAAAAATAAGAAGCGAGAAATTTCAACGCTTTCCTGAATAAGAAATGTGGGAGCGATTATATGATTCCTATTTATGATATTTTACTTTCACCAACGTAAATACATTCAAAAATAAGAAGCCCGAAATAACAACGCTGTCCTGAATAAGAAATGTGGGTGCGATTATATGATTCCTATTTATGATATTTTACTTTCACCAACGTAAATACATTCAAAAATAAGAAGGGCGAAATAACAACGCTGTCCTAAATAAGAAATGTGGGTGCGATTATATGATTCCTATTCATGATATTTTACTTTCACCAACGTAAATACATTCAAAAATAAGAAGCTCGAAATAACAACGCTGTCCTGAATAAGAAATGTGGGTGCGATTATATGATTCCTATTTATGATATTTTACTTTCACCAACGTAAATACATTCAAAAATAAGAAGCTCGAAATAACAACGCTGTCCTGAATAAGAAATGTGGGAGCGATTATATGATTCCTATTTATGATATTTCAATTTCACCAACGTCAATACATTCAAAAAT
Source organism: Acanthosepion lycidas (assembly GCA_963932145.1). Classification (NCBI taxonomy): domain Eukaryota; kingdom Metazoa; phylum Mollusca; class Cephalopoda; order Sepiida; family Sepiidae; genus Acanthosepion; species Acanthosepion lycidas. The sequence goes on from OZ010602.1 coordinate 14,588,711, forward strand.
AAGAAGGGCGAAATAACATCGCTGTCCTGAATAAGAAATGTGGGAGCGATTATATGATTCCTATTTATGATATTTTACTTTCACCAACGTCAATACATTCAAAAATAAGAAGGGCGAAATAACATCGCTGTCCTGAATAAGAAATGTGGGAGCGATTATATGATTCCTATTTATGATATTTTACTTTCACCAACGTCAATACATTCAAAAATAAGAAGGGCGAAATAACAACGCTGTCCTGAATAAGAAATGTGGGTGCGATTATATGATTCCTATTTATGATATTTTACTTTCACCAACGTAAATACATTCAAAAATAAGAAGGGCGAAATAACAACGCTGTCCTGAATAAGAAATGTGGGTGCGATTATATGATTCCTATTTATGATATTTTACTTTCACCAACGTAAATACATTCAAAAATAAGAAGGGCGAAATAACAACGCTGTCCTGAATAAGAAATGTGGGTGCGATTATATGATTCCTATTTATGATATTTTACTTTCACCAACGTCAATACATTCAAAAATAAGAAGGGCGAAATAACAATGCTGTCCTGAATAAGAAATGTGGGTGCGATTATATGATTCCTATTTATGATATTTTACTTTCACCAACGTAAATACATTCAAAAATAAGAAGGGCGAAATAACAACGCTTTCCTGAATAAGAAATGTGGGAGCGATTATATGATTCCTATTTATGATATTTTACTTTCACCAACGTAAATACATTCAAAAATAAGAAGCGCGAAATAACAACGCTGTCCTGAATAAGAAATGTGGGAGCGATTATATGATTCCTATTTATGATATTTTACTTTCACCAACGTAAATACATTCAAAAATAAGAAGCGAGAAATTTCAACGCTTTACTGAATAAGAAATGTGGGTGCGATTATATGATTCCTATTTATGATATTTTACTTTCACCAACGTAAATACATTCAAAAATAAGAAGGGCGAAATAACAACGCTGTCCTAAATAAGAAATGTGGGTGCGATTATATGATTCCTATTCATGATATTTTACTTTCACCAACGTAAATACATTCAAAAATAAGAAGGGCGAAATAACAACGCTGTCCTGAATAAGAAATGTGGGTGCGATTATATGATTCCTATTTATGATATTTTACTTTCACCAACGTAAATACATTCAAAAATAAGAAGCTCGAAATAACAACGCTGTCCTGAATAAGAAATGTGGGAGCGATTATATGATTCCTATTTATGATATTTTACTTTCACCAACGTCAATACATTCAAAAATAAGAAACGCGAAATAACATCGCTGTCCTGAATAAGAAATGTGGGAGCGATTATATGATTCCTATTTATGATATTTTACTTTCACCAACGTCAATACATTCAAAAATAAGAAGGGCGAAATAACAACGCTGTCCTGAATAAGAAATGTGGGTGCGATTATATGATTCCTATTTATGATATTTTACTTTCACCAACGTAAATACATTCAAAAATAAGAAGGGCGAAATAACAACGCTGTCCTGAATAAGAAATGTGGGTGCGATTATATGATTCCTATTTATGATATTTTACTTTCACCAACGTAAATACATTCAAAAATAAGAAGGGCGAAATAACAACGCTGTCCTGAATAAGAAATGTGGGTGCGATTATATGATTCCTATTTATGATATTTTACTTTCACCAACGTAAATACATTCAAAAATAAGAAGCGCGAAATAACAACGCTGTCCTGAATAAGAAATGTGGGAGCGATTATATGATTCCTATTTATGATATTTTACTTTCACCAACGTCAATACATTCAAAAATAAGAAGGGCGAAATAACAATGCTGTCCTGAATAAGAAATGTGGGTGCGATTATATGATTCCTATTTATGATATTTTACTTTCACCAACGTAAATACATTCAAAAATAAAAAGGGCGAAATAACAACGCTGTCCTGAATAAGAAATGTGGGTGCGATTATATGATTCCTATTTATGATATTTTACTTTCACCAACGTAAATACATTCAAAAATAAGAAGCGCGAAATAACAACGCTGTCCTGAATAAGAAATGTGGGAGCGATTATATGATTCCTATTTATGATATTTTACTTTCACCAACGTCAATACATTCAAAAATAAGAAGGGCGAAATAACAATGCTGTCCTGAATAAGAAATGTGGGTGCGATTATATGATTCCTATTTATGATATTTTACTTTCACCAACGTAAATACATTCAAAAATAAGAAGGGCGAAATAACAACGCTGTCCTGAATAAGAAATGTGGGTGCGATTATATGATTCCTATTTATGATATTTTACTTTCACCAACGTAAATACATTCAAAAATAAAAAGGGCGAAATAACAACGCTGTCCTGAATAAGAAATTTGGGTGCGATTATATGATTCCTATTTATGATATTTTACTTTCACCAACGTAAATACATTCAAAAATAAGAAGGGCGAAATAACAACGCTGTCCTGAATAAGAAATGTGGGTGCGATTATATGATTCCTATTTATGATATTTTACTTTCACCAACGTAAATACATTCAAAAATAAGAAGCGCGAAATAACAACGCTGTCCTGAATAAGAAATGTGGGAGCGATTATATGATTCCTATTTATGATATTTTACTTTCACCAACGTAAATACATTCAAAAATAAGAAGGGCGAAATAACAAAGCTGTCCTGAATAAGAAATGTGGGTGCGATTATATGATTCCTATTTATGATATTTTAATTTCACCAACGTAAATACATTCAAAAATAAGAAGGGCGAAATAACAACGCTGTCCTGAATAAGAAATGTGGGTGCGATTATATGATTCCTATTTATGATATTTTACTTTCACCAACGTAAATACATTCAAAAATAAGAAGCGAGAAATTTCAACGCTTTCCTGAATAAGAAATGTGGGTGCGATTATATGATTCCTATTTATGATATTTTACTTTCAACAACGTAAATACATTCAAAAATAAGAAGGGCGAAATAACAACGCTGTCCTGAATAAGAAATGTGGGTGCGATTATATGATTCCTATTTATGATATTTTACTTTCACCAACGTAAATACATTCAAAAATAAGAAGCGAGAAATTTCAACGCTTTCCTGAATAAGAAATGTGGGTGCGATTATATGATTCCTATTTATGATATTTTACTTTCACCAACGTAAATACATTCAAAAATAAGAAGCGCGAAATAACAACGCTGTCCTGAATAAGAAATGTGGGAGCGATTATATGATTCCTATTTATGATATTTTACTTTCACCAACGTAAATACATTCAAAAATAAGAAGCGCGAAATAACAACGCTGTCCTGAATAAGAAATGTGGGAGCGATTATATGATTCCTATTTATGATATTTTACTTTCACCAACGTAAATACATTCAAAAATAAGAAGCGAGAAATTTCAACGCTTTACTGAATAAGAAATGTGGGTGCGATTATATGATTCCTATTTATGATATTTTACTTTCACCAACGTAAATACATTCAAAAATAAGAAGCGAGAAATTTCAACGCTTTCCTGAATAAGAAATGTGGGAGCGATTATATGATTCCTATTTATGATATTTTACTTTCACCAACGTAAATACATTCAAAAATAAGAAGCGCGAAATAACAACGCTTTCCTGAATAAGAAATGTGGGTGCGATTATATGATTCCTATTTATGATATTTTACTTTCACCAACGTAAATACATTCAAAAATAAGAAGCGCGAAATAACAACGCTGTCCTGAATAAGAAATGTGGGAGCGATTATATGATTCCTATTTATGATATTTTACTTTCACCAACGTAAATACATTCAAAAATAAGAAGCGCGAAATAACAAAGCTGTCCTAAATAAGAAATGTGGGTGCGATTATATGATTCCTATTCATGATATTTTACTTTCACCAACGTCAATACATTCAAAAATAAGAAGGGCGAAATAACAACGCTGTCCTGAATAAGAAATGTGGGTGCGATTATATGATTCCTATTTATGATATTTTACTTTCACCAACGTAAATACATTCAAAAATAAGAAGGGCGAAATAACAACGCTGTCCTGAATAAGAAATGTGGGTGCGATTATATGATTCCTATTTATGATATTTTACTTTCACCAACGTAAATACATTCAAAAATAAGAAGCCCGAAATAACAACGCTGTCCTGAATAAGAAAGGTGGGTGCGATTATATGATTCCTATTTATGATATTTTACTTTCACCAACGTAAATACATTCAAAAATAAGAAGGGCGAAATAACAACGCTGTCCTGAATAAGAAATGTGGGTGCGATTATATGATTCCTATTTATGATATTTTACTTTCACCAACGTAAATACATTCAAAAATAAGAAGGGCGAAATAACAACGCTGTCCTGAATAAGAAATGTGGGTGCGATTATATGATTCCTATTTATGATATTTTACTTTCACCAACGTAAATACATTCAAAAATAAGAAGCCCGAAATAACAACGCTGTCCTGAATAAGAAAGGTGGGTGCGATTATATGATTCCTATTTATGATATTTTACTTTCACCAACGTAAATACATTCAAAAATAAGAAGCGCGAAATAACAACGCTGTCCTGAATAAGAAATGTGGGAGCGATTATATGATTCCTATTTATGATATTTTACTTTCACCAACGTCAATACATTCAAAAATAAGAAGGGCGAAATAACAATGCTGTCCTGAATAAGAAATGTGGGTGCGATTATATGATTCCTATTTATGATATTTTACTTTCACCAACGTAAATACATTCAAAAATAAGAAGGGCGAAATAACAACGCTGTCCTAAATAAGAAATGTGGGTGCGATTATATGATTCCTATTCATGATATTTTACTTTCACCAACGTAAATACATTCAAAAATAAGAAGGGCGAAATAACAACGCTGTCCTGAATAAGAAATGTGGGTGCGATTATATGATTCCTATTTATGATATTTTACTTTCACCAACGTAAATACATTCAAAAATAAGAAGCTCGAAATAACAACGCTGTCCTGAATAAGAAATGTGGGAGCGATTATATGATTCCTATTTATGATATTTTACTTTCACCAACGTCAATACATTCAAAAATAAGAAACGCGAAATAACATCGCTGTCCTGAATAAGAAATGTGGGAGCGATTATATGATTCCTATTTATGATATTTTACTTTCACCAACGTCAATACATTCAAAAATAAGAAGGGCGAAATAACAACGCTGTCCTGAATAAGAAATGTGGGTGCGATTATATGATTCCTATTTATGATATTTTACTTTCACCAACGTAAATACATTCAAAAATAAGAAGGGCGAAATAACAACGCTGTCCTGAATAAGAAATGTGGGTGCGATTATATGATTCCTATTTATGATATTTTACTTTCACCAACGTAAATACATTCAAAAATAAGAAGGGCGAAATAACAACGCTGTCCTGAATAAGAAATGTGGGTGCGATTATATGATTCCTATTTATGATATTTTACTTTCACCAACGTAAATACATTCAAAAATAAGAAGCGCGAAATAACAACGCTGTCCTGAATAAGAAATGTGGGAGCGATTATATGATTCCTATTTATGATATTTTACTTTCACCAACGTCAATACATTCAAAAATAAGAAGGGCGAAATAACAATGCTGTCCTGAATAAGAAATGTGGGTGCGATTATATGATTCCTATTTATGATATTTTACTTTCACCAACGTAAATACATTCAAAAATAAGAAGGGCGAAATAACAACGCTGTCCTGAATAAGAAATGTGGGTGCGATTATATGATTCCTATTTATGATATTTTACTTTCACCAACGTAAATACATTCAAAAATAAAAAGGGCGAAATAACAACGCTGTCCTGAATAAGAAATGTGGGTGCGATTATATGATTCCTATTTATGATATTTTACTTTCACCAACGTAAATACATTCAAAAATAAGAAGGGCGAAATAACAACGCTGTCCTGAATAAGAAATGTGGGTGCGATTATATGATTCCTATTTATGATATTTTACTTTCACCAACGTAAATACATTCAAAAATAAGAAGCGCGAAATAACAACGCTGTCCTGAATAAGAAATGTGGGAGCGATTATATGATTCCTATTTATGATATTTTACTTTCACCAACGTAAATACATTCAAAAATAAGAAGGGCGAAATAACAAAGCTGTCCTGAATAAGAAATGTGGGTGCGATTATATGATTCCTATTTATGATATTTTACTTTCACCAACGTCAATACATTCAAAAATAAGAAGGGCGAAATAACAACGCTGTCCTGAATAAGAAATGTGGGTGCGATTATATGATTCCTATTTATGATATTTTACTTTCACCAACGTAAATACATTCAAAAATAAGAAGGGCGAAATAACAACGCTGTCCTGAATAAGAAATGTGGGTGCGATTATATGATTCCTATTTATGATATTTTACTTTCACCAACGTAAATACATTCAAAAATAAGAAGCGCGAAATAACAACGCTGTCCTGAATAAGAAATGTGGGAGCGATTATATGATTCCTTTTTATGATATTTTACTTTCACCAACGTAAATACATTCAAAAATAAGAAGGGCGAAATAACAAAGCTGTCCTGAATAAGAAATGTGGGTGCGATTATATGATTCCTATTTATGATATTTTACTTTCACCAACGTAAATACATTCAAAAATAAGAAGGGCGAAATAACAACGCTGTCCTGAATAAGAAATGTGGGTGCGATTATATGATTCCTATTTATGATATTTTACTTTCACCAACGTAAATACATTCAAAAATAAGAAGGGCGAAATAACAACGCTGTCCTGAATAAGAAATGTGGGTGCGATTATATGATTCCTATTTATGATATTTTACTTTCACCAACGTAAATACATTCAAAAATAAGGAGGGCGAAATAACAACGCTGTCCTGAATAAGAAATGTGGGTGCGATTATATGATTCCTATTTATGATATTTTACTTTCACCAACGTAAATACATTCAAAAATAAGAAGCGCGAAATAACAACGCTGTCCTGAATAAGAAATGTGGGAGCGATTATATGATTCCTATTTATGATATTTTACTTTCACCAACGTCAATACATTCAAAAATAAGAAGGGCGAAATAACAATGCTGTCCTGAATAAGAAATGTGGGTGCGATTATATGATTCCTATTTATGATATTTTACTTTCACCAACGTAAATACATTCAAAAATAAGAAGGGCGAAATAACAACGCTGTCCTGAATAAGAAATGTGGGTGCGATTATATGATTCCTATTTATGATATTTTACTTTCACCAACGTAAATACATTCAAAAATAAGAAGGGCGAAATAACAACGCTGTCCTGAATAAGAAATGTGGGTGCGATTATATGATTCCTATTTATGATATTTTACTTTCACCAACGTAAATACATTCAAAAATAAGAAGCGCGAAATAACAACGCTGTCCTGAATAAGAAATGTGGGAGCGATTATATGATTCCTATTTATGATATTTTACTTTCACCAACGTAAATACATTCAAAAATAAGAAGGGCGAAATAACAAAGCTGTCCTGAATAAGAAATGTGGGTGCGATTATATGATTCCTATTTATGATATTTTAATTTCACCAACGTAAATACATTCAAAAATAAGAAGGGCGAAATAACAACGCTGTCCTGAATAAGAAATGTGGGTGCGATTATATGATTCCTATTTATGATATTTTACTTTCACCAACGTAAATACATTCAAAAATAAAAAGGGCGAAATAACAACGCTGTCCTGAAGAAGAAATGTGGGTGCGATTATATGATTCCTATTTATGATATTTTACTTTCACCAACGTAAATACATTCAAAAATAAGAAGCGCGAAATAACAACGCTGTCCTGAATAAGAAATGTGGGAGCGATTATATGATTCCTATTTATGATATTTTACTTTCACCAACGTAAATACATTCAAAAATAAGAAGGGCGAAATAACAAAGCTGTCCTGAATAAGAAATGTGGGTGCGATTATATGATTCCTATTTATGATATTTTACTTTCACCAACGTAAATACATTCAAAAATAAGAAGGGCGAAATAACAACGCTGTCCTGAATAAGAAATGTGGGTGCGATTATATGATTCCTATTTATGATATTTTACTTTCACCAACGTCAATACATTCAAAAATAAGAAGGGCGAAATAACAACGCTGTCCTGAATAAGAAATGTGGGTGCGATTATATGATTCCTATTTATGATATTTTACTTTCACCAACGTAAATACATTCAAAAATAAGAAGCGAGAAATTTCAACGCTTTCCTGAATAAGAAATGTGGGTGCGATTATATGATTCCTATTTATGATATTTTACTTTCACCAACGTAAATACATTCAAAAATAAGTAGCGAGAAATTTCAACGCTTTCCTGAATAAGAAATGTGGGAGCGATTATATGATTCCTATTTATGATATTTTACTTTCACCAACGTAAATACATTCAAAAATAAGAAGGGCGAAATAACAACGCTGTCCTAAATAAGAAATGTGGGTGCGATTATATGATTCCTATTTATGATATTTTACTTTCACCAACGTAAATACATTCAAAAATAAGAAGCGAGAAATTTCAACGCTTTCCTGAATAAGAAATGTGGGAGCGATTATATGATTCCTATTTATGATATTTTACTTTCACCAACGTAAATACATTCAAAAATAAGAAGCGCGAAATAACAACGCTGTCCTGAATAAGAAATGTGGGAGCGATTATATGATTCCTATTTATGATATTTTACTTTCACCAACGTAAATACATTCAAAAATAAGAAGGGCGAAATAACAACGCTGTCCTGAATAAGAAATATGGGTGCGATTATATGATTCCTATTTATGATATTTTACTTTCACCAACGTAAATACATTCAAAAATAAGAAGCGAGAAAAAACAACGCTGTCCTGATTAAGAAATGTGGGAGCGATTATATGATTCCTATTTATGATATTTTACTTACACCAACGTAAATACATTCAAAAATAAGAAGCGCGAAATAACAACGCTGTCCTGAATAAGAAATGTGGGTGCGATTATATGATTCCTATTTATGATATTTTACTTTCACCAACGTAAATACATTCAAAAATAAGAAGCGCGAAATAACAACGCTTTCCTGAATAAGAAATGTGGGAGCGATTATATGATTCCTATTTATGATATTTTACTTTCACCAACGTCAATACATTCAAAAATAAGAAGGGCGAAATAACAACGCTGTCCTGAATAAGAAATGTGGGTGCGATTATATGATTCCTATTTATGATATTTTACTTTCACCAACGTCAATACATTCAAAAATAAGAAGGGCGAAATAACAACGCTGTCCTGAATAAGAAATGTGGGTGCGAATATATGATTCCTATTTATGATATTTTACTTTCACCAAAGTCAATACATTCAAAAATAAGAAGCTCGAAATAACAACGCTGTCCTGAATAAGAAATGTGGGAGCGATTATATGATTCCTATTTATGATATTTTACTTTCACCAACGTCAATACATTCAAAAATAAGAAGGGCGAAATAACAACGCTGTCCTGAATAAGAAATGTGGGTGCGAATATATGATTCCTATTTATGATATTTTACTTTCACCAACGTAAATACATTCAAAAATAAGAAGGGCGAAATAACAACGCTGTCCTGAATAAGAAATGTGGGTGCGATTATATGATTCCTATTTATGATATTTTACTTTCACCAACGTAAATACATTCAAAAATAAGAAGCTCGAAATAACAACGCTGTCCTGAATAAGAAAGGTGGGAGCGATTATATGATTCCTATTTATGATATTTTACTTTCACCAACGTAAATACATTCAAAAATAAGAAGCGAGAAATAACAACGCTGTCCTGTATAAGAAATGTGGGAGCGATTATATGATTCCTATTTATGATATTTTACTTTCACCAACGTCAATACATTCAAAAATAAGAAGCGAGAAATAACAACGCTGTCCTGAATAAGAAATGTGGGAGCGATTATATGATTCCTATTTATGATATTTTACTTTCACCAACGTCAATACATTCAAAAATAAGAAGCGAGAAATAACAACGCTGTCCTGAATAAGAAATGTGGGAGCGATTATATGATTCCTATTTATGATATTTTACTTTCACCAACGTCAATACATTCAAAAATAAGAAGCGAGAAATAACAACGCTGTCCTGAATAAGAAATGTGGGAGCGATTATATGATTCCTATTTATGATATTTTACTTTCACCAACGTCAATACATTCAAAAATAAGAAGCGAGAAATAACAACGCTGTCCTGAATAAGAAATGTGGGAGCGATTATATGATTCCTATTTATGATATTTTACTTTCACCAACGTCAATACATTCAAAAATAAGAAGCGAGAAATAACAACGCTGTCCTGAATAAGAAATGTGGGAGCGATTATATGATTCCTATTTATGATATTTTACTTTCACCAACGTCAATACATTCAAAAATAAGAAGCGAGAAATAACAACGCTGTCCTGAATAAGAAATGTGGGAGCGATTATATGATTCCTATTTATGATATTTTACTTTCACCAACGTCAATACATTCAAAAATAAGAAGCGAGAAATAACAACGCTGTCCTGAATAAGAAATGTGGGAGCGATTATATGATTCCTATTTATGATATTTTACTTTCACCAACGTCAATACATTCAAAAATAAGAAGCGAGAAATAACAACGCTGTCCTGAATAAGAAATGTGGGAGCGATTATATGATTCCTATTTATGATATTTTACTTTCACCAACGTCAATACATTCAAAAATAAGAAGCGAGAAATAACAACGCTGTCCTGAATAAGAAATGTGGGAGCGATTATATGATTCCTATTTATGATATTTTACTTTCACCAACGTCAATACATTCAAAAATAAGAAGGGCGAAATAACAACGCTGTCCTGAATAAGAAATGTGGGAGCGATTATATGATTCCTATTTATGATATTTTACTTTCACCAACGTAAATACATTCAAAAATAAGAAGGGCGAAATAACAACGCTGTCCTGAATAAGAAATATGGGTGCGATTATATGATTCCTATTTATGATATTTTACTTTCACCAACGTAAATACATTCAAAAATAAGAAGCGAGAAATAACAACGCTGTCCTGAATAAGAAATGTGGGTGCGATTATATGATTCCTATTTATGATATTTTACTTTCACCAACGTAAATACATTCAAAAATAAGAAGCGCGAAATAACAACGCTTTCCTGAATAAGAAATGTGGGAGCGATTATATGATTCCTATTTATGATATTTTACTTTCACCAACGTCAATACATTCAAAAATAAGAAGGGCGAAATAACAACGCTGTCCTGAATAAGAAATGTGGGTGCGATTATATGATTCCTATTTATGATATTTTACTTTCACCAACGTCAATACATTCAAAAATAAGAAGGGCGAAATAACAACGCTGTCCTGAATAAGAAATGTGGGTGCGAATATATGATTCCTATTTATGATATTTTACTTTCACCAAAGTCAATACATTCAAAAATAAGAAGCTCGAAATTACAACGCTGTCCTGAATAAGAAATGTGGGAGCGATTATATGATTCCTATTTATGATATTTTACTTTCACCAACGTCAATACATTCAAAAATAAGAAGGGCGAAATAACAACGCTGTCCTGAATAAGAAATGTGGGTGCGAATATATGATTCCTATTTATGATATTTTACTTTCACCAACGTAAATACATTCAAAAATAAGAAGGGCGAAATAACAACGCTGTCCTGAATAAGAAATGTGGGTGCGATTATATGATTCCTATTTATGATATTTTACTTTCACCAACGTAAATACATTCAAAAATAAGAAGCTCGAAATAACAACGCTGTCCTGAATAAGAAAGGTGGGAGCGATTATATGATTCCTATTTATGATATTTTACTTTCACCAACGTAAATACATTCAAAAATAAGAAGCGAGAAATAACAACGCTGTCCTGTATAAGAAATGTGGGAGCGATTATATGATTCCTATTTATGATATTTTACTTTCACCAACGTCAATACATTCAAAAATAAGAAGCGAGAAATAACAACGCTGTCCTGAATAAGAAATGTGGGAGCGATTATATGATTCCTATTTATGATATTTTACTTTCACCAACGTCAATACATTCAAAAATAAGAAGCGCGAAATAACAACGCTGTCCTGAATAAGAAATGTGGGTGCGAATATATGATTCCTATTTATGATATTTTACTTTCACCAACGTAAATACATTCAAAAATAAGAAGGGCGAAATAACAACGCTGTCCTGAATAAGAAATGTGGGTGCGATTATATGATTCCTATTTATGATATTTTACTTTCACCAACGTAAATACATTCAAAAATAAGAAGCTCGAAATAACAACGCTGTCCTGAATAAGAAAGGTGGGAGCGATTATATGATTCCTATTTATGATATTTTACTTTCACCAACGTAAATACATTCAAAAATAAGAAGCGAGAAATAACAACGCTGTCCTGAATAAGAAATGTGGGAGCGATTATATGATTCCTATTTATGATATTTTACTTTCACCAACGTCAATACATTCAAAAATAAGAAGCGCGAAATAACAACGCTGTCCTGAATAAGAAATGTGGGTGCGAATATATGATTCCTATTTATGATATTTTACTTTCACCAACGTAAATACATTCAAAAATAAGAAGGGCGAAATAACAACGCTCTCCTGAATAAGAAATGTGGGTGCGATTATATGATTCCTATTTATGATATTTTACTTTCACCAACGTAAATACATTCAAAAATAAGAAGCTCGAAATAACAACGCTGTCCTGAATAAGAAAGGTGGGAGCGATTATATGATTCCTATTTATGATATTTTACTTTCACCAACGTAAATACATTCAAAAATAAGAAGCGAGAAATAACAACGCTGTCCTGAATAAGAAATGTGGGAGAGATTATATGATTCCTATTTATGATATTTTACTTTCACCAACGTCAATACATTCAAAAATAAGAAGCGAGAAATAACAACGCTGTCCTGAATAAGAAATGTGGGAGAGATTATATGATTCCTATTTATGATATTTTACTTTCACCAACGTCAATACATTCAAAAATAAGAAGCGCGAAATAACAACGCTGTCCTGAATAAGAAATGTGGGTGCGAATATATGATTCCTATTTATGATATTTTACTTTCACCAACGTAAATACATTCAAAAATAAGAAGGGCGAAATAACAACGCTGTCCTGAATAAGAAATGTGGGAGCGATTATATGATTCCTATTTATGATATTTTACTTTCACCAACGTAAATACATTCAAAAATAAGAAGCGCGAAATAACAACGCTGTCCTGAATAAGAAAGGTGGGAGCGATTATATGATTCCTATTTATGATATTTTACTTTCACCAACGTAAATACATTCAAAAATAAGAAGCGAGAAATAACAAAGCTGTCCTGAATAAGAAATGTGGGTGCGATTATATGATTCCTATTTATGATATTTTACTTTCACCAACGTCAATACATTCAAAAATAAGAAGCGCGAAATAACAACGCTGTCCTGAATAAGAAATGTGGGTGCGATTATATGATTCCTATTTATGATATTTTACTTTCACCAACGTCAATACATTCAAAAATAAGAAGCGCGAAATAACAACGCTGTCCTGAATAAGTAATGTGGGAGCGATTATATGATTCCTATTTATGATATTTTACTTTCACCAACGTAAATACATTCAAAAATAAGAAGGGCGAAATAACAACGCTGTCCTGAATGAGAAATGTGGGTGCGATTATATGATTCCTATTTATGATATATTACTTTCACCAACGTAAATACATTCAAAAATAAGAAGCGCGAAATAACAACGCTGTCCTGAATATGAAATGTGGGAGCGATTATATGATTCCTATTTATGATATTTTAGTTTCACCAACGTCAATACATTCAAAAATAAGAAGCGCGAAATAACAACGCTGTCCTGAATAAGAAATGTGGGTGCGATTATATGATTCCTATTTATGATATTTTACTTTCACCAACGTCAATACATTCAAAAATAAGAAGCGCGAAATAACAACGCTGTCCTGAATAAGAAAGGTGGGAGCGATTATATGATTCCTATTTATGATATTTTACTTTCACCAACGTAAATACATTCAAAAATAAGAAGCGAGAAATAACAACGCTGTCCTGTATAAGAAATGTGGGAGCGATTATATGATTCCTATTTATGATATTTTACTTTCACCAACGTCAATACATTCAAAAATAAGAAGCGAGAAATAACAACGCTGTCCTGAATAAGAAATGTCGGAGCGATTATATGATTCCTATTTATGATATTTTACTTTCACCAACGTCAATACATTCAAAAATAAGAAGCGCGAAATAACAACGCTGTCCTGAATAAGAAATGTGGGTGCGAATATATGATTCCTATTTATGATATTTTACTTTCACCAACGTAAATACATTCAAAAATAAGAAGGGCGAAATAACAACGCTGTCCTGAATAAGAAATGTGGGTGCGATTATATGATTCCTATTTATGATATTTTACTTTCACCAACGTAAATACATTCAAAAATAAGAAGCTCGAAATAACAACGCTGTCCTGAATAAGAAAGGTGGGAGCGATTATATGATTCCTATTTATGATATTTTACTTTCACCAACGTAAATACATTCAAAAATAAGAAGCGAGAAATAACAACGCTGTCCTGAATAAGAAATGTGGGAGCGATTATATGATTCCTATTTATGATATTTTACTTTCACCAACGTCAATACATTCAAAAATAAGAAGCGAGAAATAACAACGCTGTCCTGAATAAGAAATATGGGAGCGATTATATGATTCCTATTTATGATATTTTACTTTCACCAACGTCAATACATTCAAAAATAAGAAGCGAGAAATAACAACGCTGTCCTGAATAAGAAATGTGGGAGAGATTATATGATTCCTATTTATGATATTTTACTTTCACCAACGTCAATACATTCAAAAATAAGTAGCGCGAAATAACAACGCTGTCCTGAATAAGAAATGTTGGTGCGAATATATGATTCCTATTTATGATATTTTACTTTCACCAACGTAAATACATTCAAAAATAAGAAGGGCGAAATAACAACGCTGTCCTGAATAAGAAATGTGGGTGCGATTATATGATTCCTATTTATGATATTTTACTTTCACCAACGTAAATACATTCAAAAATAAGAAGCGCGAAATAACAACGCTGTCCTGAATAAGAAAGGTGGGAGCGATTATATGATTCCTATTTATGATATTTTACTTTCACCAACGTAAATACATTCAAAAATAAGAAGCGAGAAATAACAACGCTGTCCTGAATAAGAAATGTGGGTGCGATTATATGATTCCTATTTATGATATTTTACTTTCACCAACGTCAATACATTCAAAAATAAGAAGCGCGAAATAACAACGCTGTCCTGAATAAGAAATGTGGGTGCGATTATATGATTCCTATTTATGATATTTTACTTTCACCAACGTCAATACATTAAAAAATAAGAAGCGCGAAATAACAACGCTGTCCTGAATAAGTAATGTGGGAGCGATTACATGATTCCTATTTATGATATTTTACTTTCACCAACGTAAATACATTCAAAAATAAGAAGGGCGAAATAACAACGCTGTCCTGAATGAGAAATGTGGGTGCGATTATATGATTCCTATTTATGATATATTACTTTCACCAACGTAAATACATTCAAAAATAAGAAGCGCGAAATAACAACGCTGTCCTGAATATGAAATGTGGGAGCGATTATATGATTCCTATTTATGATATTTTAGTTTCACCAACGTCAATACATTCAAAAATAAGAAGCGCGAAATAACAACGCTGTCCTGAATAAGAAATGTGGGTGCGATTATATGATTCCTATTTATGATATTTTACTTTCACCAACGTCAATACATTCAAAAATAAGAAGCGCGAAATAACAACGCTGTCCTGAATAAGTAATGTGGGAGCGATTATATGATTCCTATTTATGATATTTTACTTTCACCAACGTAAATACATTCAAAAATAAGAAGGGCGAAATAACAACGCTGTCCTAAATAAGAAATGTGGGTGCGATTATATGATTCCTATTTATGATATTTTACTTTCACCAACGTAAATACATTCAAAAATAAGAAGCGCGAAATAACAACGCTGTCCTGAATAAGAAATGTGGGAGCGATTATATGATTCCTATTTATGATATTTTACTTTCACCAACGTCAATACATTCAAAAATAAGAAGCGCGTAATAACAACGCTGTCCTGAATAAGTAATGTGGGAGCGATTATATGATTCCTATTTATGATATTTTACTTTCACCAACGTCAATACATTCAAAAATAAGAAGCGCGAAATAACAACGCTGTCCTGAATAAGAAATGTGGGTGCGATTATATGATTCCTATTTATGATATTTTACTTTCACCAACGTCAATACATTCAAAAATAAGAAGCGCGAAATAACAACGCTGTCCTGAATAAGAAATGTGAGTGCGATTATATGATTCCTATTTATGATATTTTACTTTCACCAACGTCAATACATTCAAAAATAAGAAGCGCGAAATAACAACGCTGTCCTGAATAAGTAATGTGGGAGCGATTATATGATTCCTATTTATGATATTTTACTTTCACCAACGTAAATACATTCAAAAATATGAAGCGCGAAATAACAACTCTGTTCTGAATAAGAAATGTGGGAGCCATAATATGATTCCTATTTATGACATTTTACTTTCACCAACATCAATACATTCAAAAATAAGAAGCGCGAAATAACAACGCTGTCCTGAATAAGAAATGTGGGTGCGATTATATGATTCATATTTATGATATTTTACTTTCACCAACGTAAATATATTCAAAAAAAAGAAGCGCGAAATAACAACGTTGTCCTGAATGAGAAATGTGGGTGCGATTATATGATTCCTATTTATGATATTTTACTTTCACCAACGTCAATACATTCAAAAATAAGAAGCGAGAAATAACAACGCTGTCCTGAATAAGAAATGTGGGAGCGAGTATATGATTCCTATTTATGATATTTTACTTTCACCAACGTAAATACATTCAAAAATAAGAAGCGCAAAATAACAACTCTGTTCTGAATAAGAAATGTGGGAGCCATAATATGATTCCTATTTATGATATTTTACTTTCACCAACGTAAATACATTCAAAAATATGAAGCGCGAAATAACAACTCTGTTCTGAATAAGAAATGTGGGAGCCATAATATGATTCCTATTTATGACATTTTACTTTCACCAACGTCAATACATTCAAAAATAAGAAGCGCGAAATAACAACGCTGTCCTGAATAAGAAATGTGGGTGCGATTATATGATTCATATTTATGATATTTTACTTTCACCAACGTAAATATATTCAAAAAAAAGAAGCGCGAAATAACAACGCTGTCCTGAATAAGAAATGTGGATGCGATTATATGATTCCTATTTATGACATTTTACTTTCACCAACATCAATACATTCAAAAATAAGAAGCTCGAAATAACAACTCTGTTCTGAATAAGAAATGTGGAAGCGATTATATGATTCCTATTTATGATATTTTACTTTCACCAACGTAAATACATTCAAAAATAAGAAGCGCGAAATAACAACTCTGTTCTGAATAAGAAATGTGGGTGCGATTATATGATTCCTATTTATGATATTTTACTTTCACCAACGTCAATACATTCAAAAATAAGAAGCGCGAAATAACAACTCTGTTCTGAATAAGAAATGTGGGTGCGATTATATGATTCCTATTTATGATATTTTACTTTCACCAACATCAATACATTCAAAAATAAAAAGGGCGAAATAACAACGCTGTCCGGAATAATAAATGTGGGTGCGATTATATGATTCCTATTTATGATATTTTACTTTCACCAACGTCAATACATTCAAAAATAAGAAGGGCGAAATAACAACGCTGTCCTGAATAAGAAATGTGGATGCGATTATATGATTCCTATTTATGATATTTTACTTTCACCAACGTAAATACATTCAAAAATAAGAAGCGCGAAATAACAACGCTGTCCTGAATAAGAAATATGGGAGCCATAATATGATTCCTATTTATGACATTTTACTTTCACCAACGTCAATACATTCAAAAATAAGAAGCGCGAAATAACAACGCTGTCCTGAATAAGAAATGTGGGTGCGATTATATGATTCCTATTTATGATATTATACTTTCACCAACGTAAATACATTCAAAAATAAGAACCGCGAAATAACAATTCTGTTCTGAATAAGAAATGTCGGAGCGATTATATGATTCCTATTTATGATAATTTACTTTCACCAACGTAAATACATTCAAAAAAAAGAAGCGCGAAATAACAACGCTGTCCTGAATAAGAAATGTGGGAGCGATTATATGATTCCTATTTATGATATTTTACTTTCACCAACGTCAATACATTCAAAAATAAGAAGCGAGAAATAACAACGCTGTCCTGAATAAGAAATGTGGGAGCGAGTATATGATTCCTATTTATGATATTTTACTTTCACCAACGTAAATACATTCAAAAATAAGAAGCGCAAAATAACAACTCTGTTCTGAATAAGAAATGTGGGAGCGATAACATGATTCCTATTTATGATATTTTACTTTCACCAACGTAAATACATTCAAAAATAAGAAGCGCGAAATAACAACGCTGTCCTGAATAAGAAATGTGGGAGCGATTATATGATTCCTATTTATGATATTTTACTTTCACCAACGTAAATACATTCAAAAATAGGAAGGGCGAAATAACAACGCTGTCCTGAATAAGAAATGTGGGAGCGATTATATGATTCCTATTTATGATATTTTACTTTCACCAACGTCAATACATTCAAAAATAAAAAGGGCGAAATAACAACGCTGTCCGGAATAATAAATGTGGGTGCGATTATATGATTCCAATTTATGATATTTTAATTTCACCAACGTAAATACATTCAAAAATAAGAAGGGCGATATAAAAACGCTGTCCTGAATAAGAAATGTGGGTGCGATTATATGATTCCTATTTATGATATTTTACTTTCACCAACGTAAATACATTCAAAAATAAGAAGGGCGATATAAAAACGCTGTCCTGAATAAGAAATGTGGGTGCGATTATATGATTCCTATTTATGATATTTTACTTTCGCCAACGTCAATACATTCAAAAATATGAAGCGCGAAATAACAACGCTGTCCTGAATAAGAAATGTGGGTGCGATTATATGATTCCTATTTATGATATTTTACTTTCACCAACGTAAATATATTCAAAAATAAGAAGCGAGAAATAACAACGCTGTTCTGAATAAGAAATGTGGGTGCGATTATATGATTCCTATTTATGATATTTTACTTTCACCAACGTAAATACATTCAAAAATAAGAAGCGAGAAATAACAACGCTGTTCTGAATAAGAAATGTGGGAGCCATAATATGATTCCTATTTATGACATTTTACTTTCACCAACGTCAATACATTCAAAAATAAGAAGCGCGAAATAACAACGCTGTCCTGAATAAGAAATGTGGGAGCGATTATATGATTCCTATTAATGACATTTTACTTTCACCAACGTAAATACATTCAAAAATAAGAAGGGCGATATAAAAACGCTGTCCTGAATAAGAAATGTGGGTGCGATTATATGATTCCTATTTATGATATTTTACTTTCACCAACGTCAATACATTCAAAAATATGAAGCGCGAAATAACAACTCTGTTCTGAATAAGAAATGTGGGAGCGATTATATGATTCCTATTTATGATATTTTACTTTCACCAACGTAAATATATTCAAAAAAAAGAAGCGCGAAATAACAACGCTGTCCTGAATAAGAAATGTGGATGCGATTATATGATTCCTATTTATGACATTTTACTTTCACCAACGTCAATACATTCAAAAATAAGAAGCGCGAAATAACAACGCTGTCCTGAATAAGAAATGTGGGTGCGATTATATGATTCCTATTTATGATATTTTACTTTCACCAACGTAAATATATTCAAAAAAAAGAAGCGCGAAATAACAACGCTGTCCTGAATAAGAAATGTGGGTGCGATTAGATGATTCCTATTTATGACATTTTACTTTCACCAAGGTCAATACATTCAAAAATAAGAGGCTCGAAATAACAACTCTGTTCTGAATAAGAAATGTGGAAGCGATTATATGATTCCTATTTATGATATTTTACTTTCACCAACGTAAATACATTCAAAAATAAGAAGGGCGAAATAACAACGCTGTCCGGAATAAGAAATGTGGGTGCGATTATATGATTCCTATTTATGATATTTTACTTTCACCAACGTCAATACATTCAAAAATAAGAAGGGCGAAATAACAACGCTGTCCTGAATAAGAAATGTGGGTGCGATTATATGATTCCTATTTATGATATTTTACTTTCACCAACGTCAATACATTCAAAAATAAGAAGCTCGAAATAACAACGCTGTCCTGAATAAGAAATGTGGGAGGGATTATATGATTCCTATTTATGATATTTTACTTTCACCAACGTCAATACATTCAAAAATAAGAAGCGCGAAATAACAACGCTGTCCTGAATAAGAAATGTGGGAGCGATTATATGATTCCTATTTATGATAATTTACTTTCACCAACGTAAATACATTCAAAAAAAAGAAGCGCGAAATAACAACGCTGTCCTGAATAAGAAATGTGGGTGCGATTATATGATTCCTATTTATGATATTTTACTTTCACCAACGTCAATACATTCAAAAATAAGAAGCGAGAAATAACAACGCTGTCCTGAATAAGAAATGTGGGAGCGAGTATATGATTCCTATTTATGATATTTTACTTTCACCAACGTAAATACATTCAAAAATAAGAAGCGCAAAATAACAACTCTGTTCTGAATAAGAAATGTGGGAGCCATAATATGATTCCTATTTATGATATTTTACTTTCACCAACGTAAATACATTCAAAAATATGAAGCGCGAAATAACAACTCTGTTCTGAATAAGAAATGTGGGAGCCATAATATGATTCCTATTTATGACATTTTACTTTCACCAACGTCAATACATTCAAAAATAAGAAGGGCGAAATAACAACGCTGTCCTGAATAAGAAATGTGGATGCGATTATATGATTCCTATTTATGATATTTTACTTTCACCAACGTAAATACATTCAAAAATAAGAAGCGCGAAATAACAACGCTGTCCTGAATAAGAAATGTGGGAGGGATTATATGATTCCTATTTATGATATTTTACTTTCACCAACGTCAATACATTCAAAAATAAGAAGCGCGAAATAACAACGCTGTCCTGAATAAGAAATGTGGGAGCGATTATATGATTCCTATTTATGATAATTTACATTCACCAACGTAAATACATTCAAAAAAAAGAAGCGCGAAATAACAACGTTGTCCTGAATAAGAAATGTGGGTGCGATTATATGATTCCTATTTATGATATTTTACTTTCACCAACGTCAATACATTCAAAAATAAGAAGCGAGAAATAACAACGCTGTCCTGAATAAGAAATGTGGGAGCGAGTATATGATTCCTATTTATGATATTTTACTTTCACCAACGTAAATACATTCAAAAATAAGAAGCGCAAAATAACAACTCTGTTCTGAATAAGAAATGTGGGAGCCATAATATGATTCCTATTTATGATATTTTACTTTCACCAACGTAAATACATTCAAAAATATGAAGCGCGAAATAACAACTCTGTTCTGAATAAGAAATGTGGGAGCCATAATATGATTCCTATTTATGACATTTTACTTTCACCAACGTCAATACATTCAAACATAAGAAGCGCGAAATAACAACGCTGTCCTGAATAAGAAATGTGGGTGCGATTATATGATTCATATTTATGATATTTTACTTTCACCAACGTAAATACATTCAAAAATATGAAGCGCGAAATAACAACTCTGTTCTGAATAAGAAATGTGGGAGCCATAATATGATTCCTATTTATGACATTTTACTTTCACCAACGTCAATACATTCAAAAATAAGAAGGGCGAAATAACAACGCTGTCCTGAATAAGAAATGTGGATGCGATTATATGATTCCTATTTATGATATTTTACTTTCACCAACGTAAGTACATTCAAAAATAAGAAGCGCGAAATAACAACGCTGTCCTGAATAAGAAATGTGGGAGGGATTATATGATTCCTATTTATGATATTTTACTTTCACCAACGTCAATACATTCAAAAATAAGAAGCGCGAAATAACAACGCTGTCCTGAATAAGAAATGTGGGAGCGATTATATGATTCCTATTTATGACATTTTACTTTCACCAACGTAAATACATTCAAAAAAAAGAAGCGCGAAATAACAACGTTGTCCTGAATAAGAAATGTGGGTGCGATTATATGATTCCTATTTATGATATTTTACTTTCACCAACGTCAATACATTCAAAAATAAGAAGCGAGAAATAACAACGCTGTCCTGAATAAGAAATGTGGGAGCGAGTATATGATTCCTATTTATGATATTTTACTTTCACCAACGTAAATACATTCAAAAATAAGAAGCGCAAAATAACAACTCTGTTCTGAATAAGAAATGTGGGAGCCATAATATGATTCCTATTTATGATATTTTACTTTCACCAACGTAAATACATTCAAAAATATGAAGCGCGAAATAACAACTCTGTTCTGAATAAGAAATGTGGGAGCGATTATATGATTCCTATTTATGATATTTTACTTTCACCAACGTCAATACATTCAAAAATAAGAAGCGAGAAATAACAACGCTGTCCTGAATAAGAAATGTGGGTGCGATTATATGATTCATATTTATGATATTTTACTTTCACCAACGTAAATATATTCAAAAAAAAGAAGGGCGAAATAACAACGCTGTCCTGAATAAGAAATGTGGATGCGATTATATGATTCCTATTTATGATATTTTACTTTCACCAACGTAAATACATTCAAAAATAAGAAGCGCGAAATAACAACGCTGTCCTGAATAAGAAATGTGGGAGGGATTATATGATTCCTATTTATGATATTTTACTTTCACCAACGTCAATACATTCAAAAATAAGAAGCGCGAAATAACAACGCTGTCCTGAATAAGAAATGTGGGAGCGATTATATGATTCCTATTTATGATAATTTACATTCACCAACGTAAATACATTGAAAAAAAAGAAGCGCGAAATAACAACGTTGTCCTGAATAAGAAATGTGGGTGCGATTATATGATTCCTATTTATGATATTTTACTTTCACCAACGTCAATACATTCAAAAATAAGAAGCGAGAAATAACAACGCTGTCCTGAATAAGAAATGTGGGAGCGAGTATATGATTCCTATTTATGATATTTTACTTTCACCAACGTAAATACATTCAAAAATAAGAAGCGCAAAATAACAACTCTGTTCTGAATAAGAAATGTGGGAGCCATAATATGATTCCTATTTATGATATTTTACTTTCACCAACGTAAATACATTCAAAAATATGAAGCGCGAAATAACAACTCTGTTCTGAATAAGAAATGTGGGAGCGATTATATGATTCCTATTTATGATATTTTACTTTCACCAACGTCAATACATTCAAAAATAAGAAGCGAGAAATAACAACGCTGTCCTGAATAAGAAATGTGGGTGCGATTATATGATTCATATTTATGATATTTTACTTTCACCAACGTAAATATATTCAAAAAAAAGAAGCGCGAAATAACAACGCTGTCCTGAATAAGAAATGTGGATGCGATTATATGATTCCTATTTATGACATTTTACTTTCACCAACATCAATACATTCAAAAATAAGAAGCTCGAAATAACAACTCTGTTCTGAATAAGAAATGTGGAAGCGATTATATGATTCCTATTTATGATATTTTACTTTCACCAACGTAAATACATTCAAAAATAAGAAGCGCGAAATAACAACTCTGTTCTGAATAAGAAATGTGGGTGCGATTATATGATTCCTATTTATGATATTTTACTTTCACCAACGTAAATACATTCAAAAATAAGAAGCGCGAAATAACAACTCTGTTCTGAATAAGAAATGTGGATGCGATTATATGATTCCTATTTATGATATTTTACTTTCACCAACATCAATACATTCAAAAATAAAAAGGGCGAAATAACAACGCTGTCCGGAATAATAAATGTGGGTGCGATTATATGATTCCTATTTATGATATTTTACTTTCACCAACGTCAATACATTCAAAAATAAGAAGGGCGAAATAACAACGCTGTCCTGAATAAGAAATGTGGATGCGATTATATGATTCCTATTTATGATATTTTACTTTCACCAACGTAAATACATTCAAAAATAAGAAGCGCGAAATAACAACGCTGTCCTGAATAAGAAATATGGGAGCCATAATATGATTCCTATTTATGACATTTTACTTTCACCAACGTCAATACATTCAAAAATAAGAAGCGCGAAATAACAACGCTGTCCTGAATAAGAAATGTGGGTGCGATTATATGATTCATATTTATGATATTTTACTTTCACCAACGTAAATATATTCAAAAAAAAGAAGCGCGAAATAACAACGCTGTCCTGAATAAGAAATGTGGATGCGATTATATGATTCCTATTTATGACATTTTACTTTCACCAACATCAATACATTCAAAAATAAGAAGCTCGAAATAACAACTCTGTTCTGAATAAGAAATGTGGAAGCGATTATATGATTCCTATTTATGATATTTTACTTTCACCAACGTAAATACATTCAAAAATAAGAAGCGCGAAATAACAACTCTGTTCTGAATAAGAAATGTGGGTGCGATTATATGATTCCTATTTATGATATTTTACTTTCACCAACGTAAATACATTCAAAAATAAGAAGCGCGAAATAACAACTCTGTTCTGAATAAGAAATGTGGGTGCGATTATATGATTCCTATTTATGATATTTTACTTTCACCAACATCAATACATTCAAAAATAAAAAGGGCGAAATAACAACGCTGTCCGGAATAATAAATGTGGGTGCGATTATATGATTCCTATTTATGATATTTTACTTTCACCAACGTAAATACATTCAAAAATAAGAAGGGCGATATAAAAACGCTGTCCTGAATAAGAAATGTGGGTGCGATTATATGATTCCTATTTATATTTTACTTTCACCAACGTAAATACATTCAAAAATAAGAAGGGCGATATAAAAACGCTGTCCTGAATATGAAATGTGGGAGCGATTATATGATTCCTATTTATGATATTTTACTTTCACCAACATAAATACATTCAAAAATAAGAAGCGAGAAATAACAACGCTGTCCTGAATATGAAATGTGGGTGCGATAATATGATTCCTATTTATGACATTTTACTTTCACCAACGTCAATACATTCAAAAATAAGAAGCGAGAAATAACAACGCTGTCCTGAATAAGAAATGTGGGAGCGAGTATATGATTCCTATTTATGATATTTTACTTTCACCAACGTAAATACATTCAAAAATAAGAAGCGCAAAATAACAACTCTGTTCTGAATAAGAAATGTGGGAGCCATAATATGATTCCTATTTATGATATTTTACTTTCACCAACGTAAATACATTCAAAAATATGAAGCGCGAAATAACAACTCTGTTCTGAATAAGAAATGTGGGAGCCATAATATGATTCCTATTTATGACATTTTACTTTCACCAACGTCAATACATTCAAAAATAAGAAGCGCGAAATAACAACGCTGTCCTGAATAAGAAATGTGGGTGCGATTATATGATTCATATTTATGATATTTTACTTTCACCAACGTAAATATATTCAAAAAAAAGAAGCGCGAAATAACAACGTTGTCCTGAATAAGAAATGTGGGTGCGATTATATGATTCCTATTTATGATATTTTACTTTCACCAACGTCAATACATTCAAAAATAAGAAGCGAGAAATAACAACGCTGTCCTGAATAAGAAATGTGGGAGCGAGTATATGATTCCTATTTATGATATTTTACTTTCACCAACGTAAATACATTCAAAAATAAGAAGCGCAAAATAACAACTCTGTTCTGAATAAGAAATGTGGGAGCGATTATATGATTCCTATTTATGATATTTTACTTTCACCAACGTAAATACATTCAAAAATAAGAAGCGCGAAATAACAACTCTGTTCTGAATAAGAAATGTGGGAGCCATAATATGATTCCTATTTATGACATTTTACTTTCACCAACGTCAATACATTCAAAAATAAGAAGCGAGAAATAACAACGCTGTCCTGAATAAGAAATGTGGGTGCGATTATATGATTCATATTTATGATATTTTACTTTCACAAACGTAAATATATTCAAAAAAAAGAAGCGCGAAATAACAACGCTGTCCTGAATAAGAAATGTGGATGCGATTATATGATTCCTATTTATGACATTTTACTTTCACCAACATCAATACATTCAAAAATAAGAAGCTCGAAATAACAACTCTGTTCTGAATAAGAAATGTGGAAGCGATTATATGATTCCTATTTATGATATTTTACTTTCACCAACGTAAATACATTCAAAAATAAGAAGCGCGAAATAACAACTCTGTTCTGAATAAGAAATGTGGGTGCGATTATATGATTCCTATTTATGATATTTTACTTTCACCAACGTAAATACATTCAAAAATAAGAAGCGCGAAATAACAACTCTGTTCTGAATAAGAAATGTGGGTGCGATTATATGATTCCTATTTATGATATTTTACTTTCACCAACATCAATACATTCAAAAATAAAAAGGGCGAAATAACAACGCTGTCCGGAATAATAAATGTGGGTGCGATTATATGATTCCTATTTATGATATTTTACTTTCACCAACGTAAATACATTCAAAAATAAGAAGGGCGATATAAAAACGCTGTCCTGAATAAGAAATGTGGGTGCGATTATATGATTCCTATTTATATTTTACTTTCACCAACGTAAATACATTCAAAAATAAGAAGGGCGATATAAAAACGCTGTCCTGAATATGAAATGTGGGAGCGATTATATGATTCCTATTTATGATATTTTACTTTCACCAACATAAATACATTCAAAAATAAGAAGCGAGAAATAACAACGCTGTCCTGAATATGAAATGTGGGTGCGATTATATGATTCCTATTTATGACATTTTACTTTCACCAACGTCAATACATTCAAAAATAAGAAGCTCGAAATAACAACTCTGTTCTGAATAAGAAATGTGGAAGCGATTATATGATTCCTATTTATGATATTTTACTTTCACCAACGTAAATACATTCAAAAATAAGAAGCGCGAAATAACA
This sequence comes from Acanthosepion lycidas, assembly GCA_963932145.1. Taxonomy (NCBI): domain Eukaryota; kingdom Metazoa; phylum Mollusca; class Cephalopoda; order Sepiida; family Sepiidae; genus Acanthosepion; species Acanthosepion lycidas. The sequence goes on from OZ010602.1 coordinate 14,616,177, forward strand.
ACGCTGTCCTGAATAAGAAATGTGGGTGCGATTATATGATTCCTATTTATGACATTTTACTTTCACCAACGTAATAACATTCAAAAATAAGAAGCTCGAAATAACAACGCTGTCCTGAATAAGAAATGTGGGAGCGATTATATGATTCCTATTTATGATAGTTTACTTTCACCAACGTAATAACATTCAAAAATAAGAAGCTCGAAATAACAACGCTGTCCTGAATAAGAAATGTGGGAGCGATTATATGATGCCTATTTATGATATTTTACTTTCACCAACGTCAATACATTCAAAAATAAGAAGCGCGAAATAACAACGCTGTCCTGAATAAGAAAGGTGGGAGCGATTATATGATTCCTATTTATGATATTTTACTTTCACCAACGTAAATACATTCAAAAATAAGAAGGGCGAAATAACAACGCTGTCCTGAATAAGAAATGTGCGAGCGATTATATGATTCCTATTTATGATATTTTACTTTCACCAACGTAAATACATTCAAAAATAAGAAGCTCGAAATAACAACGCTGTCCTGAATAAGAAATGTGAGAGCGATTATATGATTCCTATTTATGATATTTTACTTTCACCAACGTAAATACATTCAAAAATAAGAAGCGCGAAATAACAACGCTGTCCTGAATAAGAAATGTGGGAGCGATTATATGATTCCTATTTATGATATTTTACTTTCACCAACGTCAATACATTCAAAAATAAGAAGGGCGAAATAACAACGCTGTCCTGAATAAGAAATGTGGGAGCGATTATATGATTCCTATTTATGATATTTTACTTTCACCAACGTAAATACATTCAAAAATAAGAAGCGCGAAATAACAACGCTGTCCTGAATAAGAAATGTGGGAGCGATTATATGATTCCTATTTATGATATTTTACTTTCACCAACGTCAATACATTCAAAAATAAGAAGCGCGAAATAACAACGCTGTCCTGAATAAGAAAGGTGGGAGCGATTATATGATTCCTATTTATGATATTTTACTTTCACCAACGTAAATACATTCAAAAATAAGAAGGGCGAAATAACAACGCTGTCCTGAATAAGAAATGTGGGAGCGATTATATGATTCCTATTTATGATATTTTACTTTCACCAACGTCAATACATTCAAAAATAAGAAGGGCGAAATAACAACGCTGTCCTGAATAAGAAATGTGGGAGCGATTATATGATTCCTATTTATGATATTTTACTTTCACCAACGTAAATACATTCAAAAATAAGAAGCGCGAAATAACAACGCTGTCCTGAATAAGAAATGTGGGAGCGATTATATGATTCCTATTTATGATATTTTACTTTCACCAACGTCAATACATTCAAAAATAAGAAGCGCGAAATAACAACACTGTCCTGAATAAGAAAGGTGGGAGCGATTATACGATTCCTATTTATGATATTTTACTTTCACCAACGTAAATACATTCAAAAATAAGAAGCGCGAAATAACAACGCTGTCCTGAATAAGAAATGTGGGTGCGATTATATGATTCCTATTTATGATATTTTACTTTCACCAACGTCAATACATTCAAAAATAAGAAGGGCGAAATAACAACGCTGTCCTGAATAAGAAATGTGGGAGCGATTATATGATTCCTATTTATGATATTTTACTTTCACCAACGTCAATACATTCAAAAATAAGAAGGGCGAAATAACAACGCTGTCCTGAATAAGAAATGTGGGAGCGATTATATGATTCCTATTTATGATATTTTACTTTCACCAACGTCAATACATTCAAAAATAAGAAGGGCGAAATAACAACGCTGTCCTGAATAAGAAATGTGGGAGCGATTATATGATTCCTATTTATGATATTTTACTTTCACCAACGTAAATACATTCAAAAATAAGAAGCGCGAAATAACAACGCTGTCCTGAATAAGAAATGTGGGAGCGATTATATGATTCCTATTTATGATATTTTACTTTCACCAACGTCAATACATTCAAAAATAAGAAGCGCGAAATAACAACGCTGTCCTGAATAAGAAAGGTGGGAGCGATTATATGATTCCTATTTATGATATTTTACTTTCACCAACGTAAATACATTCAAAAATAAGAAGGGCGAAATAACAACGCTGTCCTGAATAAGAAATGTGGGAGCGATTATATGATTCCTATTTATGATATTTTACTTTCACCAACGTCAATACATTCAAAAATAAGAAGGGCGAAATAACAACGCTGTCCTGAATAAGAAATGTGGGGGCGATTATATGATTCCTATTTATGATATTTTACTTTCACCAACGTAAATACATTCAAAAATAAGAAGGGCGAAATAACAACGCTGTCCTGAATAAGAAATGTGGGTGCGATTATATGATTCCTATTTATGATATTTTACTTTCACCAACGTAAATACATTCAAAAATAAGAAGCTCGAAATAACAACGCTGTCCTGAATAAGAAATGTGAGAGCGATTATATGATTCCTATTTATGATATTTTACTTTCACCAACGTAAATACATTCAAAAATAAGAAGCGCGAAATAACAACGCTGTCCTGAATAAGAAATGTGGGTGCGATTATATGATTCCTATTTATGATATTTTACTTTCACCAACGTAAATACATTCAAAAATAAGAAGGGCGAAATAACAACGCTGTCCTGAATAAGAAATGTGGGTGCGATTATATGATTCCTATTTATGATATTTTACTTTCACCAACGTAAATACATTCAAAAATAAGAAGGGCGAAATAACAACGCTGTCCTGAATAAGAAATGTGGGTGCGATTATATGATTCCTATTTATGATATTTTACTTTCACCAACGTAAATACATTCAAAAATAAGAAGCTCGAAATAACAACGCTGTCCTGAATAAGAAATGTGAGAGCGATTATATGATTCCTATTTATGATATTTTACTTTCACCAACGTAAATACATTCAAAAATAAGAAGCGCGAAATAACAACGCTGTCCTGAATAAGAAATGTGGGTGCGATTATATGATTCCTATTTATGATATTTTACTTTCACCAACGTAAATACATTCAAAAATAAGAAGCTCGAAATAACAACGCTGTCCTGAATAAGAAATGTGGGAGCGATTATATGATTCCTATTTATGATATTTTACTTTCACCAACATAAATACATTCAAAAATAAGAAGCGAGAAATAACAACGCTGTCCTGAATATGAAATGTGGGTGCGATTATATGATTCCTATTTATGACATTTTACTTTCACCAACGTCAATACATTCAAAAATAAGAAGCTCGAAATAACAACTCTGTTCTGAATAAGAAATGTGGAAGCGATTATATGATTCCTATTTATGATATTTTACTTTCACCAACGTAAATACATTCAAAAATAAGAAGCGCGAAATAACAACGCTGTCCTGAATAAGAAATGTGGGTGCGATTATATGATTCCTATTTATGACATTTTACTTTCACCAACGTAATAACATTCAAAAATAAGAAGCTCGAAATAACAACGCTGTCCTGAATAAGAAATGTGGGAGCGATTATATGATTCCTATTTATGATAGTTTACTTTCACCAACGTAATAACATTCAAAAATAAGAAGCTCGAAATAACAACGCTGTCCTGAATAAGAAATGTGGGAGCGATTATATGATGCCTATTTATGATATTTTACTTTCACCAACGTCAATACATTCAAAAATAAGAAGCGCGAAATAACAACGCTGTCCTGAATAAGAAAGGTGGGAGCGATTATATGATTCCTATTTATGATATTTTACTTTCACCAACGTAAATACATTCAAAAATAAAAAGGGCGAAATAACAACGCTGTCCTGAATAAGAAATGTGCGAGCGATTATATGATTCCTATTTATGATATTTTACTTTCACCAACGTAAATACATTCAAAAATAAGAAGCTCGAAATAACAACGCTGTCCTGAATAAGAAATGTGAGAGCGATTATATGATTCCTATTTATGATATTTTACTTTCACCAACGTAAATACATTCAAAAATAAGAAGCGCGAAATAACAACGCTGTCCTGAATAAGAAATGTGGGAGCGATTATATGATTCCTATTTATGATATTTTACTTTCACCAACGTCAATACATTCAAAAATAAGAAGGGCGAAATAACAACGCTGTCCTGAATAAGAAATGTGGGAGCGATTATATGATTCCTATTTATGATATTTTACTTTCACCAACGTAAATACATTCAAAAATAAGAAGAGCGAAATAACAACGCTGTCCTGAATAAGAAATGTGGGAGCGATTATATGATTCCTATTTATGATATTTTACTTTCACCAACGTCAATACATTCAAAAATAAGAAGCGCGAAATAACAACGCTGTCCTGAATAAGAAAGGTGGGAGCGATTATATGATTCCTATTTATGATATTTTACTTTCACCAACGTAAATACATTCAAAAATAAGAAGGGCGAAATAACAACGCTGTCCTGAATAAGAAATGTGGGAGCGATTATATGATTCCTATTTATGATATTTTACTTTCACCAACGTCAATACATTCAAAAATAAGAAGGGCGAAATAACAACGCTGTCCTGAATAAGAAATGTGGGAGCAATTATATGATTCCTATTTATGATATTTTACTTTCACCAACGTAAATACATTCAAAAATAAGAAGCGCGAAATAACAACGCTGTCCTGAATAAGAAATGTGGGAGCGATTATATGATTCCTATTTATGATATTTTACTTTCACCAACGTCAATACATTCAAAAATAAGAAGCGCGAAATAACAACGCTGTCCTGAATAAGAAAGGTGGGAGCGATTATATGATTCCTATTTATGATATTTTACTTTCACCAACGTAAATACATTCAAAAATAAGAAGGGCGAAATAACAACGCTGTCCTGAATAAGAAATGTGGGTGCGATTATATGATTCCTATTTATGATATTTTACTTTCACCAACGTAAATACATTCAAAAATAAGAAGCGCGAAATAACAACGCTGTCCTGAATAAGAAATGTGGGTGCGATTATATGATTCCTATTTATGATATTTTACTTTCACCAACGTAAATACATTCAAAAATAAGAAGGGCGAAATAACAACGCTGTCCTGAATAAGAAATGTGAGAGCGATTATATGATTCCTATTTATGATATTTTACTTTCACCAACGTAAATACATTCAAAAATAAGAAGCGCGAAATAACAACGCTGTCCTGAATAAGAAATGTGGGTGCGATTATATGATTCCTATTTATGATATTTTACTTTCACCAACGTAAATACATTCAAAAATAAGAAGGGCGAAATAACAACGCTGTCCTGAATAAGAAATGTGGGAGCGATTATATGATTCCTATTTATGATATTTTACTTTCACCAACGTAAATACATTCAAAAATAAGAAGCTCGAAATAACAACGCTGTCCTGAATAAGAAATGTGAGAGCGATTATATGATTCCTATTTATGATATTTTACTTTCACCAACGTAAATACATTCAAAAATAAGAAGCGCGAAATAACAACGCTGTCCTGAATAAGAAATGTGGGTGCGATTATATGATTCCTATTTATGATATTTTACTTTCACCAACGTAAATACATTCAAAAATAAGAAGGGCGAAATAACAACGCTGTCCTGAATAAGAAATGTGGGTGCGATTATATGATTCCTATTTATGATATTTTACTTTCACCAACGTAAATACATTCAAAAATAAGAAGGGCGAAATAACAACGCTGTCCTGAATAAGAAATGTGGGTGCGATTATGATTCCTATTTATGATATTTTACTTTCACCAACGTAAATACATTCAAAAATAAGAAGCTCGAAATAACAACGCTGTCCTGAATAAGAAATGTGAGAGCGATTATATGATTCCTATTTATGATATTTTACTTTCACCAACGTAAATACATTCAAAAATAAGAAGCGCGAAATAACAACGCTGTCCTGAATAAGAAATGTGGGTGCGATTATATGATTCCTATTTATGATATTTTACTTTCACCAACGTAAATACATTCAAAAATAAGAAGCTCGAAATAACAACGCTGTCCTGAATAAGAAATGTGGGAGCGATTATATGATTCCTATTTATGATATTTTACTTTCACCAACGTCAATACATTCAAAAATAAGAAGCGCGAAATAACAACGCTGTCCTGAATAAGAAATGTGGGTGCGATTATATGATTCCTATTTATGATATTTTACTTTCACCAACGTAAATACATTCAAAAATAAGAAGGGCGAAATAACAACGCTGTCCTGAATAAGAATGGTGGGTGCGATTATATGATTCCTTTTTATGATATTTTACTTTCAACAATGTAAATACATTCAAAAATAAGAATCGAGAAATAACAACGCTGTCCTGAATAAGAAATGTGGGTGCGATTATATGATTCCTATTTATGATATTTTACTTTCACCAACGTAAATACATTCAAAAATAAGAAGCTCGAAATAACAACGCTGTCCTGAATAAGAAATGTGGGAGCGATTATATGATTCCTATTTATGATATTTTACTTTCACCAACGTCAATACATTCAAAAATAAGAAGGGCGAAATAACAACGCTGTCCTGAATAAGAAATGTGGGTGCGATTATATGATTCCTATTTATGATATTTTACTTTCACCAACGTAAATACATTCAAAAATAAGAAGCTCGAAATAACAACGCTGTCCTGAATAAGAAATGTGGGAGCGATTATATGATTCCTATTTATGATATTTTACTTTCACCAACGTCAATACATTCAAAAAAAAGAAGCGCGAAATAACAACGCTGTCCTGAATAAGAAATGTGGGTGCGATTATATGATTCCTATTTATGATATTTTACTTTCACCAACGTAAATACATTCAAAAATAAGAAGGGCGAAATAACAACGCTGTCCTGAATAAGAAATGTGGGTGCGATTATATGATTCCTATTTATGATATTTTACTTTCACCAACGTAAATACATTCAAAAATAAGAAGCTCGAAATAACAACGCTGTCCTGAATAAGAAATGTGGGAGCGATTATATGATTCCTATTTATGATATTTTACTTTCACCAACGTCAATACATTCAAAAATAAGAAGGGCGAAATAACAACGCTGTCCTGAATAAGAAATGTGGGTGCGATTATATGATTCCTATTTATGATATTTTACTTTCACCAACGTAAATACATTCAAAAATAAGAAGCTCGAAATAACAACGCTGTCCTGAATAAGAAATGTGGGAGCGATTATATGATTCCTATTTATGATATTTTACTTTCACCAACGTCAATACATTCAAAAATAAGAAGCGCGAAATAACAACGCTGTCCTGAATAAGAAATGTGGGTGCGATTATATGATTCCTATTTATGATATTTTACTTTCACCAACGTAAATACATTCAAAAATAAGAAGGGCGAAATAACAACGCTGTCCTGAATAAGAAATGTGGGTGCGATTATATGATTCCTATTTATGATATTTTACTTTCACCAACGTAAATACATTCAAAAATAAGAAGCTCGAAATAACAACGCTGTCCTGAATAAGAAATGTGGGAGCGATTATATGATTCCTATTTATGATATTTTACTTTCACCAACGTCAATACATTCAAAAATAAGAAGGGCGAAATAACAACGCTGTCCTGAATAAGAAATGTGGGTGCGATTATATGATTCCTATTTATGATATTTTACTTTCACCAACGTAAATACATTCAAAAATAAGAAGCGCGAAATAACAACGCTGTCCTGAATAAGAAATGTGGAAGCGATTATATGATTCCTATTTATGATATTTTACTTTCACCAACGTCAATACATTCAAAAATAAGAAGCGCGAAATAACAACGCTGTCCTGAATAAGAAAGGTGGGTGCGATTATATGATTCCTATTTATGATATTTTACTTTCACCAACGTAAATACATTCAAAAATAAGAAGGGCGAAATAACAACGCTGTCCTGAATAAGAAATGTGGGTGCGATTATATGATTCCTATTTATGATATTTTACTTTCACCAACGTAAATACATTCAAAAATAAGAAGGGCGAAATAACAACGCTGTCCTGAATAAGAAATGTGGGTGCGATTATATGATTCCTATTTATGATATTTTACTTTCACCAACGTAAATACATTCAAAAATAAGAAGCTCGAAATAACAACGCTGTCCTGAATAAGAAATGTGAGAGCGATTATATGATTCCTATTTATGATATTTTACTTTCACCAACGTCAATACATTCAAAAATAAGAAGCGCGAAATAACAACGCTGTCCTGAATAAGAAAGGTGGGAGCGATTATATGATTCCTATTTATGATATTTTACTTTAACGAACGTAAAAATATTCAAAAATAAGAAGGGCGAAATAACAACGCTGTCCTGAATAAGAAATGTGGGTGCGATTATATGATTCCTATTTATGATATTTTACTTTCACCAACGTAAATACAATGAAAAATAAGAAGCGACAAATAACAACGCTGTCCTGAATAAGAAATGTGAGAGCGATTATATGATTCCTATTTATGATATTTTACTTTCACCAACGTCAATACATTCAAAAATAAGAAGCGCGAAATAACAACGCTGTCCTGAATAAGAAATGTGGGTGCGATTATATGATTCCTATTTATGATATTTTACTTTCACCAACGTAAATACATTCAAAAATAAGAAGCTCGAAATAACAACGCTGTCCTGAATAAGAAATGTGAGAGCGATTATATGATTCCTATTTATGATATTTTACTTTCACCAACGTAAATACATTCAAAAATAAGAAGCGCGAAATAACAACGCTGTCCTGAATAAGAAATGTGGGAGCGATTATATGATTCCTATTTATGATATTTTACTTTCACCAACGTCAATACATTCAAAAATAAGAAGGGCGAAATAACAACGCTGTCCTGAATAAGAAATGTGGGTGCGATTATATGATTCCTATTTATGATATTTTACTTTCACCAACGTAAATACAATGAAAAATAAGAAGCGACAAATAACAACGCTGTCCTGAATAAGAAATGTGAGAGCGATTATATGATTCCTATTTATGATATTTTACTTTCACCAACGTCAATACATTCAAAAATAAGAAGCTCGAAATAACAACGCTACGCTGAATAAGAAATGTAGGAGCGATTATATGATTCCTATTTATGATATTTTACTTTCACCAACGTAAATACATTCAAAAATAAGAAGCGCGAAATAACAACGCTGTCCTGAATAAGAAATGTGGGTGCGATTATATGATTCCTATTTATGATATTTTACTTTCACCAACGTAAATACATTCAAAAATAAGAAGCGACAAATAACAACGCTGTCCTGAATAAGAAATGTGAGAGCGATTATATGATTCCTATTTATGATATTTTACTTTCACCAACGTAAATACATTCAAAAATAAGAAGCTCGAAATAACAACGCTGTCCTGAATAAGAAATGTGGGAGCGATTATATGATTCCTATTTATAATATTTTACTTTCACCAACGTCAATACATTCAAAAATAAGAAGGGCGAAATAACAACGCTGTCCTGAATAAGAAATGTGGGTGCGATTATATGATTCCTATTTATGATATTTTACTTTCACCAACGTAAATACATTCAACAATAAGAAGCGACAAATAACAACGCTGTCCTGAATAAGAAATGTGAGAGCGATTATATGATTCCTATTTATGATATTTTACTTTCACCAACGTAAATACATTCAAAAATAAGAAGCGCGAAATAACAACGCTGTCCTGAATAAGAAATGTGGGAGCGATTATATGATTCCTATTTATGATATTTTACTTTCACCAACGTAAATACATTCAACAATAAGAAGCGACAAATAACAACGCTGTCCTGAATAAGAAATGTGAGAGCGATTATATGATTCCTATTTATGATATTTTACTTTCACCAACGTAAATACATTCAAAAATAAGAAGCCCGAAATAACAACGCTGTCCTGAATAAGAAATGTGGGAGCGATTATATGATTCCTATTTATGATATTTTACTTTCACCAACGTAAATACATTCAAAAATAAGAAGCTCGAAATAACAACGCTGTCCTGAATAAGAAATGTGGGAGCGATTATATGATTCCTATTTATGATATTTTACTTTCACCAACGTCAATACATTCAAAAATAAGAAGGGCGAAATAACAACGCTGTCCTGAATAAGAAATGTGGGTGCGATTATATGATTCCTATTTATGATATTTTACTTTCACCAACGTAAATACATTCAAAAATAAGAAGCTCGAAATAACAACGCTGTCCTGAATAAGAAATGTGGGAGGGATTATATGATTCCTATTTATGATATTTTACTTTCACCAACGTCAATACATTCAAAAATAAGATGGGCGAAATAACAACGCTCTCCTGAATAAGAAATGTGGGTGCGATTATATGATTCCTATTTATGATATTTTACTTTCACCAACGTCAATACATTCAAAAATAAGAAGTGCGAAATAACAACGCTGTCCTGAATAAGAAATGAGGGTGCGATTATATGATTCCTATTTATGATATTTTACTTTCACCAACGTAAATACATTCAAAATAAGAAGCTCGAAATAACAACGCTGTCCTGAATAAGAAATGTGGGAGGGATTATATGATTCCTATTTATGATATTTTACTTTCACCAACGTCAATACATTCAAAAATAAGAAGGGCGAAATAACAACGCTGTCCTGAATAAGAAATGTGGGTGCGATTATATGATTCCTATTTATGATATTTTACTTTCACCAACGTCAATACATTCAAAAATAAGAAGGGCGAAATAACAACGCTGTCCTGAATAAGAAATGTGGGTGCGATTATATGATTCCTATTTATGATATTTTACTTTCACCAACGTCAATACATTCAAAAATAAGAAGCGCGAAATAACAACGCTGTCCTGAATAAGAAATGTGGGTGCGATTATATGATTCCTATTTATGATATTTTACTTTCACCAACGTCAATACATTCAAAAATAAGGAGGGCGAAATAACAACGCTGTCCTGAATAAGAAATGTGGGTGCGATTATATGATTCCTATTTATGATATTTTACTTTCACCAACGTCAATACATTCAAAAATAAGAAGCGCGAAATAACAACGCTGTCCTGAATAAGAAATGTGGGTGCGATTATATGATTCCTATTTATGATATTTTACTTTCACCAACGTAAATACATTCAAAAATAAGAAGCTCGAAATAACAACGCTGTCCTGAATAAGAAATGTGGATGCGATTATATGATTCCTATTTAGGATATTTTACTTTCACCAACGTCAATACATTCAAAAATAAGAAGCGCGAAATAACAACGCTGTCCTGAATAAGAAATGTGGGAGCGATTATATGATTCCTATTTATGATATTTTACTTTCACCAACGTCAATACATTCAAAAATAAGAAGCGAGAAATAACAACGCTGTCCTGAATAAGAAATGTGGGTGCGATTATATGATTCCTATTTATGATATTTTACTTTCACCAACGTAAATACATTCAAAAATAAGAACCGCGAAATAACAACTCTGTTCTGAATAAGAAATGTGGGAACGATTATATGATTCCTATTTATGATAATTTACTTTAACCAACGTAAATACATTCAAAAAAAAGAAGCGCGAAATAACAACGCTGTCCTGAATAAGAAATGTGGGAGCGATTATATGATTCCTATTTATGATATTTTACTTTCACCAACGTCAATACATTCAAAAATAAGAAGCGAGAAATAACAACGCTGTCCTGAATAAGAAATGTGGGAGCGAGTATATGATTCCTATTTATGATATTTTACTTTCACCAACGTAAATACATTCAAAAATAAGAAGCGCAAAATAACAACTCTGTTCTGAATAAGAAATGTGGGAGCCATAATATGATTCCTATTTATGATATTTTACTTTCACCAACGTAAATACATTCAAAAATAAGAAGCGCAAAATAACAACGCTGTCCTGAATAAGAAATGTGGGAGCCATAATATGATTCCTATTTATGATATTTTACTTTCACCAACGTAAATACATTCAAAAATATGAAGCGCGAAATAACAACTCTGTTCTGAATAAGAAATGTGGGAGCCATAATATGATTCCTATTTATGACATTTTACTTTCACCAACGTCAATACATTCAAAAATAAGAAGGGCGAAATAACAACGCTGTCCTGAATAAGAAATGTGGATGCGATTATATGATTCCTATTTATGATATTTTACTTTCACCAACGTAAATACATTCAAAAATAAGAAGCGCGCAATAACTACGCTCTCCTGAATAAGAAATGTGGGAGCGATAATATGATTCCTATTTATGATGTTTTACTTTCACCAACGTAAATACATTCAAAAATAAGAAGCGCGAAATAACAACGCTGTCCTGAATAAGAAATGTGGGAGCGATTATATGATTCCTATTTATGATATTTTACTTTCACCAACGTAAATACATTCAAAAATAAGAAGCGAGAATAACAACGCTGTCCTGAATAAGAAATGTGGGAGCGATTATATGATTCCTATTTATCATATTTTACTTTCACCAACGTAAATACATTCAAAAATAAGAAGCGAGAATAACAACGCTGTCCTGAATAAATAAAGTGGGTGCGATTATATGATTCCTATTTATGATATTTTACTTTCACCAACGTAAATACATTTAAAAATAAGAATCGAGAAAAACAACGCTGTCCTGAATAAGAAATGTGGGAGCGATTATATGATTCCTATTTATGATATTTTACTTTCACCAACGTAAATATATTCAAAAATGAGAAGCGAAAATAACAACGCTGTCCTGAATAAGAAATGTGGGAGCGATTATATGATTCCTATTTATGATATTTTACTTTCACCAACGTAAATATATTCAAAAATAAGTAGCGCGAAATAACAACGCTGTCCTGAATAAGAAATGTGCGAGCGATTATATGATTCCTATTTATGATATTTTACTTTCACCAACGTAAATACATTCAAAAATAAGAAGCGCGAAATAACAACGCTGTCCTGAGTTAGAAATGTGAGTGCGATTATATGATTCCTATTTATGATATTTTACTTTCACCAACGTAAATACATTCAAAAATAAGAAGCGCGAAATAACAACGCTGTCCTGAATAAGAAATGTGGGTGCGATTATATGATTCCTATTTATGATATTTTACTTTCACCAACGTAAATACATTCAAAAACAAGAAGCGCGAAATAACAACGCTGTCCTGAATAAGAAATGTGGGAGCGATTATATGATTCCTATTTATGATATTTTACTTTCACCAACGTAAATACATTCAAAAATAAGAAGCGCGAAATAACAACGCTGTCCTGAATAAGAAATGTGGGAGCGATTATATGATTCCTATTTATGATATTTTACTTTCACCAACGTAAATACATTCAAAAATAAGAAGCGCGAAATAACTACGCTGTCCTGAATAAGAAATGTGCGAGCGATTATACGATTCCTATTTATGATATTTTACTTTCACCAACGTAAATACATTCAAAAATAAGAAGCGCGAAATAACAACGCTGTTCGGAATAAGAAATATTGGTGCGATTATATGATTCCTATTTATGATATTTTACTTTCACCAACTTAAATACATTCAAAAATAAGAAGCGCGAAATAACAACGCTGTCCTGAATAAGAAATGTGGGTGCGATTATATGATTCCTATTTATGATATTTTACTTTCACCAACGTAAATACATTCAAAAACAAGAAGCGCGAAATAACAACGCTGTCCTGAATAAGAAATGTGGGAGCGATTATATGATTCCTATTTATGATATTTTACTTTCACCAACGTAAATACATTCAAAAATAAGAAGCGAGAATAACAACGCTGTCCTGAATAAGAAATGTGGGAGCGATTATATGATTCCTATTTATCATATTTTACTTTCACCAACGTAAATACATTCAAAAATAAGAAGCGAGAATAACAACGCTGTCCTGAATAAGTAAAGTGGGTGCGATTATATGATTCCTATTTATGATATTTTACTTTCACCAACGTAAATACATTCAAAAATAAGAAGCGCGAAATAACAACGCTGTCCTGAATAAGAAATGTGGGAGCGATTATATGATTCCTATTTATGATATTTTACTTTCACCAACGTAAATACATTCAAAAATAAGAAGCGCGAAATAACAACGCTGTCCTGAATAAGAAATGTGGGAGCGATTATATGATTCCTATTGATGATATTTTACTTTCACCAACGTAAATACATTGAAAAATAAGAAGCGCGAAATAACAACGCTGTCCTGAATAAGAAATGTGGGTGCGATTATATGATTCCTATTTATGATATTTTACTTTCACCAACGTAAATACATTCAAAAATAAGAAGCGAGAAATAACAACGCTGTCCTGAATAAGAAATGTGGGTGCGATTATATGATTCCTATTTATGATATTTTACTTTCACCAAGGTAAATACATTCAAAAATAAGAAGCGCGAAATAACAACGCTGTCCTGAATAAGAAATATGCGAGCGATTATACGATTCCTATTTATGATATTTTACTTTCACCAACGTAAATACATTCAAAAATAAGAAGCGCGAAATAACAACGCTGTCCTGAATAAGAAATGTGGGAGCGATTATATGATTCCTATTTATGACATTTTACTTTCACCAACGTCAATACATTCAAAAATAAGAAGGGTGAAATAACAACGCTGTCCTGAATAAGAAATGTGGATGCGATTATATGATTCCTATTTATGATATTTTACTTTCACCAACGTAAATACATTCAAAAATAAGAAGCGCGAAATAACTACGCTGTCCTGAATAAGAAATGTGGGAGCGATAATATGATTCCTATTTATGATATTTTACTTTCACCAACGTAAATACATTCAAAAATAAGAAGCGCGAAATAACAACGCTGTCCTGAATAAGAAATGTGGGTGTGATTATATGATTCCTATTTATGATATTTTACTTTCACCAACGTAAATACATTCAAAAATAAGAAGCGCGAAATAACAACGCTGTCCTGAATAAGAAATGTGGGTGTGATTATATGATTCCTATTTATGATATTTTACTTTCAACAATGTATATACATTCAAAAATAAGAAGCGCGAAATAACAACGCTGTCCTGAATGAGAAATGTGCGAGCGATTATACGATTCCTATTTATGATATTTTACTTTCACCAACGTAAATACATTCAAAAAAAAGAAGCGCGAAATAACAACGCTGTCCTGAATAAGAAATATGCGAGCGATTATACGATTCCTATTTATGATATTTTACTTTCACCAACGTAAATACATTCAAAAATAAGAAGCGCGAAATAACAACGCTGTCCTGAATAAGAAATGTGGATGCGATTATATGATTCCTATTTATGATATTTTACTTTCACCAACGTAAATACATTCAAAAATAAGAAGCGCGAAATAACAACGCTGTCCTGAATGAGAAATGTGCGAGCGATTATACGATTCCTATTTATGATATTTTACTTTCACCAACGTAAATACATTCAAAAAAAAGAAGCGCGAAATAACAACGCTGTCCTGAATAAGAAATATGCGAGCGATTATACGATTCCTATTTATGATATTTTACTTTCACCAACGTAAATACATTCAAAAATAAGAAGCGCGAAATAACAACGCTGTCCTGAATAAGAAATGTGGATGCGATTATATGATTCCTATTTATGATATTTTACTTTCACCAACGTAAATACATTCAAAAATAAGAAGCGCGAAATAACTACCCTGTCCTGAATAAGAAATGTGGGAGCGATAATATGATTCCTATTTATGATATTTTACTTTCACCAACGTAAATACATTCAAAAATAAGAAGCGCGAAATAACAACGCTGTCCTGAATAAGAAATGTGGGTGTGATTATATGATTCCTATTTATGATATTTTACTTTCAACAATGTAAAGACATTCAAAAATAAGAAGCGAGAAATAACAACGCTGTCCTGAATAAGAAATGTGGGAGCGATAATATGATTCCTATTTATGATATTTTACTTTCACCAACGTAAATACATTCAAAAATAAGAAGCGCGAAATAACAACGCTGTCCTGAATAAGAAATGTGGGTGTGATTATATGATTCCTATTTATGATATTTTACTTTCACCAACGTAAATACATTCAAAAATAAGAAGCGCGAAATAACAACGCTGTCCTGAATAAGAAATGTGGGTGTGATTATATGATTCCTATTTATGATATTTTACTTTCAACAATGTATATACATTCAAAAATAAGAAGCGAGAAATAACAACGCTGTCCTGAATAAGAAATGTGGAAGCGATAATATGATTCCTATTTATGATATTTTACTTTCACCAACGTAAATACATTCAAAAATAAGAAGCGCGAAATAACAACGCTGTTCGGAATAAGAAATATTGGTGCGATTATATGATTCCTATTTATGATATTTTACTTTCACCAACTTAAATACATTCAAAAACAAGAAGCGCGAAATAACAACGCTGTCCTGAATAAGAAATGTGGGAGCGATTATATGATTCCTATTTATGATATTTTACTTTCACCAACGTAAATACATTCAAAAATAAGAAGCGAGAATAACAACGCTGTCCTGAATAAGAAATGTGGGAGCGATTATATGAATCCTATTTATCATATTTTACTTTCACCAACGTAAATACATTCAAAAACAAGAAGCGAGAATAACAACGCTGTCCTGAATAAGTAAAGTGGGTGCGATTATATGATTCCTATTTATGATATTTTACTTTCACCAACGTAAATACATTTAAAAATAAGAATCGAGAATAACAACGCTGTCCTGAATAAGAAATGTGGGAGCGATTATATGATTCCTATTTATGATATTTTACTTTCACCAACGTAAATACATTCAAAAATGAGAAGCGAAAATAACAACGCTGTCCTGAATAAGAAATGTGGGAGATATTATATGATTCCTATTTATGATATTTTACTTTCACCAACGTAAATACATTCAAAAATAAGAAGCGCGAAATAACAACGCTGTCCTGAATAAGAAATGTGGGAGCGATTATATGATTCCTATTTATGATATTTTACTTTCACCAACGTAAATACATTCAAAAATAAGAAGCGCGAAATAACAACGCTGTCCTGAATAAGAAATGTGCGAGCGATTATACGATTCCTATTTATGATATTTTACTTTCACCAACGTAAATACATTCAAAAATAAGAAGCGCGAAATAACAACGCTGTCCTGAATAAGAAATGTGGGTGTGATTATATGATTACTATTCATGATATTTTACTTTCACCAAGGTAAATACATTCAAAAATAAGAAGCGAGAAATAACAACGCTGTCCTGAATAAGAAATGTGGGTGCGATTATATGATTCCTATTTATGATATTTTACTTTCACCAACGTAAATACATTCAAAAATAAGAAGCGCGAAATAACAACGCTGTCCTGAATAAGAAATGTGGGAGCGATTATATGATTCCTATTTATGATATTTTACTTTCACCAACGTA
Source organism: Acanthosepion lycidas (assembly GCA_963932145.1). Taxonomy (NCBI): domain Eukaryota; kingdom Metazoa; phylum Mollusca; class Cephalopoda; order Sepiida; family Sepiidae; genus Acanthosepion; species Acanthosepion lycidas. The sequence continues at coordinate 14,633,727 of OZ010602.1, forward strand.
AATACATTCAAAAATAAGAAGCGCGAAATAACAACGCTGTCCTGAATAAGAAATGTGGGTGCGATTATATGATTCCTATTTATGATATTTTACTTTCACCAACGTAAATACATTCAAAAATAAGAAGCGCGAAATAACAACGCTGTCCTGAATAAGAAATGTGGGTGTGATTATATGATTACTATTCATGATATTTTACTTTCACCAAGGTAAATACATTCAAAAATAAGAAGCGAGAAATAACAACGCTGTCCTGAATAAGAAATGTGGGTGCGATTATATGATTCCTATTTATGATATTTTACTTTCACCAACGTAAATACATTCAAAAATAAGAAGCGCGAAATAACAACGCTGTCCTGAATAAGAAATGTGGGAGCGATTATATGATTCCTATTTATGATATTTTACTTTCACCAACGTAAATACATTCAAAAATAAGAAGCGCGAAATAACAACGCTGTCCTGAATAAGAAATGTGCGAGCGATTATACGATTCCTATTTATGATATTTTACTTTCACCAAGGTCAATACATTCAAAAATAAGAAGCGAGAAATAACAACGCTGTCCTGAATAAGAAATGTGGGAGCGATTATATGATTCCTATTTATGATATTTTACTTTCACCAACGTAAATACATTCAAAAATAAGAAGCGCGAAATAACAACGCTGTCCTGAATAAGAAATGTGGGTGTGATTATATGATTACTATTCATGATATTTTACTTTCACCAAGGTAAATACATTCAAAAATAAGAAGCGAGAAATAACAACGCTGTCCTGAATAAGAAATGTGGGTGCGATTATATGATTCCTATTTATGATATTTTACTTTCACCAAGGTAAATACATTCAAAAATAAGAAGCGCGAAATAACAACGCTGTCCTGAATAAAAATGTGGGAGCGATTATATGATTCCTATTTATGATATTTTACTTTCACCAACGTAAATACATTCAAAAAAAAAAGAAGCGCGAAATAACAACGCTGTCCTGAATAAGAAATGTGGGTGCTATTATATGATTCCTATTTATGATATTTTACTTTCACCAACGTAAATACATTCAAAAATAAGAAGCGCGAAATAACAACGCTGTCCTGAATAAGAAATGTGGGAGCGATTATATGATTCCTATTTATGATATTTTACTTTCACCAACGTAAATACATTCAAAAAAAAGAAGCGCGAAATAACAACGCTGTCCAGAATAAGAAATGTGGGAGCGATTATATGATTCCTATTTATGATATTTTACTTTCACCAACGTAAATACATTCAAAAAAAAGAAGCGCGAAATAACAACGCTGTCCTGAATAAGAAATGTGGGAGCGATTATATGATTCCTATTTATGATATTTTACTTTCACCAACGTAAATACATTCAAAAATAAGAACCGCGAAATAACAACGCTGTCCTGAATAAGAAATGTGGGAGCGATTATATGATTCCTATTTATGATATTTTACTTTCACCAACGTAAATACATTCAAAAATAAGAAGCGCGAAATAACAACGCTGTCCTGAATAAGAAATGTGGGAGCGATTATATGATTCCTATTTATGATATTTTACTTTCACCAACGTAAATACATTCAAAAATAAGAAGCGAGAAATAACAACGCTGTCCAGAATAAGAAATGTGGGAGCGATTATATGATTACTATTTATGATATTTTACTTTCACCAACGTAAATACATTCAAAAAAAAGAAGCGCGAAATAACAACGCTGTCCTGAATAAGAAATATGCGAGCGATTATACGATTCCTATTTATGATATTTTACTTTCACCAACGTAAATACATTCAAAAATAAGAAGCGCGAAATAACAACGCTGTCCTGAATGAGAAATGTGGGTGCGATTATATGATTCCTATTTATGATATTTTACTTTCACCAAGGTAAATACATTCAAAAAAAAGAAGCGCGAAATAACAACGCTGTCCTGAATAAGAAATATGCGAGCGATTATACGATTCCTATTTATGATATTTTACTTTCACCAACGTAAATACATTCAAAAAAAAGAAGCGCGAAATAACAACGCTGTCCTGAATAAGAAATGTGCGAGCGATTATACGATTCCTATTTATGATATTTTACTTTCACCAACGTAAATACATTCAAAAAAAAGAAGCGGGAAATAACAACGCTGTCCTGAATAAGAAATGTGGGAGCGATTATATGATTCCTATTTATGATATTTTACTTTCACCAACGTAAATACATTCAAAAATGAGAAGCGAAAATAACAACGCTGTCCTGAATAAGAAATGTGGGTGCGATTATATGATTCCTATTTATGATATTTTACTTTCACGAACGTAAATAGATTCAAAAATAAGAAGCGCGAAATAACAACGCTCTCCTGAATGAGAAATGTGCGAGCGATTATACGATTCCTATTTATGATATTTTACTTTCAGCAACGTAAATACATTCAAAAATAAGAAGCGCGAAATAACAACGCTGTCCTGAATAAGAAATGTGGGAGCGATTATATGATTCCTATTTATGATATTTTACTTTCACCAACGTAAATACATTCAAAAATGAGAAGCGAAAATAACAACGCTGTCCTGAATAAGAAATGTGGGAGCGATTATATGATTCCTATTTATGATATTTTACTTTCACCAACGTAAATACATTCAAAAATAAGAAGCGCGAAATAACAACGCTGTCCTGAATAAGAAATGTGGGAGCGATTATATGATTCCTATTTATGATATTTTACTTTCACCAACGTCAATACATTCAAAAATGAGAAGCGAAAATAACAACGCTGTCCTGAATAAGAAATGTGGGAGCGATTATATGATTCCTATTTATGATATTTTACTTTCACCAACGTAAATACATTCAAAAATGAGAAGCGAAAATAACAACGCTGTCCTGAATAAGAAATGTGGGAGCGATTATATGATTCCTATTTATGATATTTTACTTTCACCAACGTAAATACATTCAAAAATGAGAAGCGAAAATAACAACGCTGTCCTGAATAAGAAATGTGGGTGCGATTATATGATTTCTATTTATGATATTTTACTTTCACGAACGTAAATAGATTCAAAAATAAGAAGCGCGAAATAACAACGCTGTCCTGAATAAGAAATGTGGGAGAGATTATATGATTTCTATTTATGATATTTTACTTTCACCAACGTAAATACATTCAAAAATGAGAAGCGAAAATAACAACGCTGTCCTGAATAAGAAATGTGGGAGCGATTATACGATTCCTATTTATGATATTTTACTTTCAGCAACGTAAATACATTCAAAAATAAGAAGCGCGAAATAACAACGCTGTCCTGAATAAGAAATGTGGGAGCGATTATATGATTCCTATTTATGATATTTTACTTTCACCAACGTAAATACATTCAAAAATGAGAAGCGAAAATAACAACGCTGTCCTGAATAAGAAATGTGGGAGCGATTATACGATTCCTATTTATGATATTTTACTTTCAGCAACGTAAATACATTCAAAAATAAGAAGCGCGAAATAACAACGCTGTCCTGAATAAGAAATGTGGGAGCGATTATATGATTCCTATTTATGATATTTTACTTTCACCAACGTAAATACATTCAAAAATGAGAAGCGAAAATAACAACGCTGTCCTGAATAAGAAATGTGGGAGCGATTATACGATTCCTATTTATGATATTTTACTTTCAACAATGTAAATACATTCAAAAATAAGAAGCGCGAAATAACAACGCTGTCCTGAATAAGAAATGTGGGAGCGATTATACGATTCCTATTTATGATATTTTACTTTCAACAATGTAAATACATTCAAAAATAAGAAGCGAGAAATAACAACGCTGTCCTGAATAAGAAATGTGGGTGCGATTATATGATTCCTATTTATGATATTTTACATTTATATAGGTAAATACATTCAAAAATAAGAAGCGCGAAATAACAACGCTGTCCTGAATAAGAAATGTGGGAGCGATTATATGATTCCTATTTATGATATTTTACTTTCAACAATGTAAATACATTCAAAAATAAGAAGCGAGAAATAACAACGCTGTCCTGAATAAGAAATGTGGGAGCGATTATATGATTCCTATTTATGATATTTTACTTTCAACAATGTAAATACATTCAAAAATAAGAAGCGAGAAATAACAACGCTGTCCTGAATAAGAAATGTGGGAGCGATTATATGATTCCTATTTATGATATTTTACTTTCAACAATGTAAATACATTCAAAAATAAGAAGCGCGAAATAACAACGCTGTCCTGAATAAGAAATGTGGGAGCGATTATATGATTCCTATTTATGATATTTTACTTTCACCAACGTAAATACATTCAAAAATGAGAAGCGAAAATAACAACGCTGTCCTGAATAAGAAATGTGGGAGCGATTATACGATTCCTATTTATGATATTTTACTTTCAACAATGTAAATACATTCAAAAATAAGAAGCGCGAAATAACAACGCTGTCCTGAATAAGAAATGTGGGAGCGATTATACGATTCCTATTTATGATATTTTACTTTCAACAATATAAATACATTCAAAAATAAGAAGCGAGAAATAACAACGCTGTCCTGAATAAGAAATGTGGGTGCGATTATATGATTCCTATTTATGATATTTTACATTTATATAGGTAAATACATTCAAAAATAAGAAGCGCGAAATAACAACGCTGTCCTGAATAAGAAATGTGGGAGCGATTATATGATTCCTATTTATGATATTTTACTTTCACCAACGTAAATACATTCAAAAATAAGAAGCAAGAAATAACAACGCTGTCCTGAATGAGAAATGTGGGAGCGATTATATGATTCCTATTTATGATATTTTACTTTCAACAATGTAAATACATTCAAAAATAAGAAGCGAGAAATAACAACGCTGTCCTGAATAAGAAATGTGGGAGCGATTATATGATTCCTATTTATGATATTTTACTTTCAACAATGTAAATACATTCAAAAATAAGAAGCGAGAAATAACAACGCTGTCCTGAATAAGAAATGTGGGAGCGATTATATGATTCCTATTTATGATATTTTACTTTCAACAATGTAAATACATTCAAAAATAAGAAGCGAGAAATAACAACGCTGTCCTGAATAAGAAATGTGGGTGCGATTATATGATTCCTATTTATGATATTTTACTTTCACCAACGTAAATGCATTCAAAAATAAGAAGCGCGAAATAACAACGCTGTCCTGAATAAGAAATGAGGGAGCGATTATATGATTCCTATTTATGATATTTTACTTTCACCAACTTAAATACATTCAAAAATGAGAAGCGAAAATAACAACGCTGTCCTGATTAAGAAATGTGGGAGCGATTATATGATTCCTATTTATGATATTTTACTTTCACCAACGTAAATACATTCAAAAATAAGAAGCGAGAAATAACAACGCTGTCCTGAATAAGAAATGAGGGAGCGATTATATGATTCCTATTTATGATATTTTACTTTCACCAACGTAAATACATTCAAAAATAAGAAGCACGAAATAACAAAGCTGTCCTGAATAAGAAATGTGGGTGCGATTATATGATTCCTATTTATGATATTTTACTTTCAACAATGTAAATACATTCAAAAATAAGAAGCGAGAAATAACAACGCTGTCCTGAATGAGAAAAGTGGATGCGATTATATGATTCCTATTTATGATATTTTACTTTCACCAACGTAAATACATTCAAAAATAAGAAGCGCGAAATAACAACGCTGTCCTGAATAAGAAATGTGGGAGCGATTATATGATTCCTATTTATGATATTTTACTTTCAACAATGTAAATACATTCAAAAATAAGAAGCGAGAAATAACAACGCTGTCCTGAATAAGAAATGTGGGTGCGATTATATGATTCCTATTTATGATATTTTACATTTATATAGGTAAATACATTCAAAAATAAGAAGCGCGAAATAACAACGCTGTCCTGAATAAGAAATGTGGGAGCGATTATATGATTCCTATTTATGATATTTTACTTTCAACAATGTAAATACATTCAAAAATAAGAAGCGAGAAATAACAACGCTGTCCTGAATAAGAAATGTGGGAGCGATTATATGATTCCTCTTTATGATATTTTACTTTCAACAATGTAAATACATTCAAAAATAAGAAGCGAGAAATAACAAAGCTGTCCTGAATAAGAAATGTGGGTGCGATTATATGATTCCTATTTATGATATTTTACTTTCACCAAGGTAAATATATTCAAAAATAAGAAGCGAGAAATACAACGCTGTCCTGAATAAGAAATGTGGGAGCGATTATATGATTCCTATTTATGATATTTTACTTTCACCAACGTAAATACATTAAAAAAAAAAGAAGCGCGAAATAACAACGCTGTCCTGAATAAGAAATGTGGGTGCGATTATATGATTCCTATTTATGATATTTTACTTTCACCAACGTAAATACATTCAAAAAAAAGAAGCGCGAAATAACAACGCTGTCCTGAATAAGAAATGTGGGTGCGATTATATGATTACTATTTATGATATTTTACTTTCACCAACGTAAATACATTCAAAAAAAAGAAGCGCGAAATAACAACGCTGTCCTGAATAAGAAATATGCGAGCGATTATACGATTCCTATTTATGATATTTTACTTTCACCAACGTAAATACATTCAAAAATAAGAAGCGCGAAATAACAACGCTGTCCTGAATAAGAAATGAGGGAGCGATTATACGATTCCTATTTATGATATTTTACTTTCACCAACGTAAATACATTCAAAAATAAGAAGCGGGAAATAACAACGCTGTCCTGAATAAGAAATGAGGGAGCGATTATATGATTCCTATTTATGATATTTTACTTTCACCAACGTAAATACATTCAAAAATAAGAAGCGCGAAATAACAACGCTGTCCTGAATAAGAAATGTGGGAGCGATTATACGATTCCTATTTATGATATTTTACTTTCACCAACGTAAATACATTCAAAAATAAGAAGCGCGAAATAACAACGCTGTCCTGAATAAGAAATATGGTGGGAGCGATTATACGATTCCTATTTATGATATTTTACTTTCACCAACGTAAATACATTCAAAAATAAGAAGCGCGAAATAACAACGCTGTCCTGAATAAGAAATGTGGGAGCGATTATACGATTCCTATTTATGATATTTTACTTTCACCAACGTAAATACATTCAAAAATAAGAAGCGCGAAATAACAACGCTGTCCTGAATAAGAAATGTGGGTGCGATTATATGATTCCTATTTATGATATTTTACTTTCACCAACGTAAATACATTCAAAAATAAGAAGCGCGAAATAACAACGCTGTCCTGAATAAGAAATATGGTGGGAGCGATTATACGATTCCTATTTATGATATTTTACTTTCACCAACGTAAATACATTCAAAAATAAGAAGCGCGAAATAACAACGCTGTCCTGAATAAGAAATGTGGGAGCGATTATACGATTCCTATTTATGATATTTTACTTTCACCAACGTAAATACATTCAAAAATAAGAAGCGCGAAATAACAACGCTGTCCTGAATAAGAAATGTGGGTGCGATTATATGATTCCTATTTATGATATTTTACTTTCACCAACGTAAATACATTCAAAAATGAGAAGCGAAAATAACAACGCTGTCCTGAATAAGAAATGTGGGAGCGATTATATGATTCCTATTTATGATATTTTACTTTCACCAACGTAAATACATTCAAAAAAAAAGAAGCGCGAAATAACAACGCTGTCCTGAATAAGAAATGTGGGTGGGATTATATGATTCCTACTTATGATATTTTACATTTATATAGGTAAATACATTCAAAAATAAGAAGCGCGAAATAACAACGCTGTCCTGAATAAGAAATGTGGGAGCGATTATATGATTCCTATTTATGATATTTTACTTTAACCAAGGTAAATACATTCAAAAATAAGAAACGAGAAATAACAACGCTGTCCTGAATAAGAAATGTGGGTGCGATTATATGATTCCTATTTATGATATTTTACTTTAACCAAGGTAAATTCATTCAAAAATAAGAAGCGCGAAATGAAAACGCTCTGCTGAATAAGAAATGTGGATGCGATTATATGATTCCTATTTATGATATTTTACTTTCACCAACGTAAATATATTAAAAAAAAGAAGCGCGAAATAACAACGCTGTCCTGAATAAGACATGTGGGAGCGATTATACGATTCCAATTTATGATATTTTACTTTCACCAACGTAAATACATTCAAAAATAAGAAGCGCGAAATAACAACGCTGTCCTGAATAAGAAATGTGTGTGCGATTATATGATTCCAATTTATGATATTTTACTTTCACCAACGTAAATATATTAAAAAAAAGAAGCGCGAAATAACAACGCTGTCCTGAATAAGAAATGTGGGAGCGATAGTATGATTCCTATTTATGATATTTTACTTTCATCAAAGTAAATACATTCAAAAAAAAGAAGCGAGAAATAACAACGCTGTCCTGAATAAGAAATGTGGGAGCGATTATATGATTCCTATTTATGATATTTTACTTTCACCAACGTAAATACATTCAAAAAAAAAGAAGCGCGAAATAACAACGCTGTCCTGAATAAGAAATGTGGGAGCGATTATATGATTACTGTTTATGATATTTTACTTTCACCAACGTAAATACATTCAAAAAAAAGAAGCGCGAAATAACAACGCTGTCCTGAATAAGAAATATGCGAGCGATTATATGATTCCTATTTATGATATTTTACTTTCAGCAATGTAAATACATTCAAAAATAAGAAGCGAGAAATAACAACGCTGTCCTGAATAAGAAATGTGGGTGCGATTATATGATTCCTATTTGGGATATTTTACTTTCAACAATGTAAATACATTCAAAAATAAGAAGCGCGAAATAACAACGCTCTCCTGAATAAGAAATGTGGGAGCGATTATATGATTCCTATTTATGATATTTTACTTTCACCAACGTAAATACATTCAAAAATGAGAAGCGAAAATAACAACGCTGTCCTGAATAAGAAATGTGGGAGCGATTATATGATTCCTATTTATGATATTTTACTTTCACCAACTTAAATACATTCAAAAATGAGAAGCGAAAATAACAACGCTGTCCTGAATAAGAAATGTGGGAGCGATTATATGATTCCTATTTATGATATTTTACTTTCAACAATGTAAATACATTCAAAAATAAGAAGCGAGAAATAACAACGCTGTCCTGAATAAGAAATGTGGGTGCGATTATATGATTCCTATTTATGATATTTTACATTTATATAGGTAAATACATTCAAAAATAAGAAGCGCGAAATAACAACGCTGTCCTGAATAAGAAATGTGGGAGCGATTATATGATTCCTATTTATGATATTTTACTTTCAACAATGTAAATACATTCAAAAATAAGAAGCGAGAAATAACAACGCTGTCCTGAATAAGAAATGTGGGTGCGATTATATGATTCCTATTTATGATATTTTACATTTATATAGGTAAATACATTCAAAAATAAGAAGCGCGAAATAACAACGCTGTCCTGAATAAGAAATGTGGGAGCGATTATATGATTCCTATTTATGATATTTTACTTTCAACAATGTAAATACATTCAAAAATAAGAAGCGAGAAATAACAACGCTGTCCTGAATAAGAAATGTGGGGGCGATTATATGATTCCTATTTATGATGTTTTACTTTCAACAATGTAAATACATTCAAAAATAAGAAGCGAGAAATAACAACGCTGTCCTGAATAAGAAATGTGGGTGCGATTATATGATTCCTATTTATGATATTTTACTTTCACCAACGTAAATGCATTCAAAAATAAGAAGCGCGAAATAACAACGCTGTCCTGAATAAGAAATGAGGGAGCGATTATATGATTCCTATTTATGATATTTTACTTTCACCAACTTAAATACATTCAAAAATGAGAAGCGAAAATAACAACGCTGTCCTGATTAAGAAATGTGGGAGCGATTATATGATTCCTATTTATGATATTTTACTTTCACCAACGTAAATACATTCAAAAATAAGAAGCGAGAAATAACAACGCTGTCCTGAATAATAAATGAGGGAGCGATTATATGATTCCTATTTATGATATTTTACTTTCACCAACGTAAATACATTCAAAAATAAGAAGCGCGAAATAACAACGCTGTCCTGAATAAGAAATGTGGGAGCGATTATATGATTCCTATTTATGATATTTTACTTTCAACAATGTAAATACATTCAAAAATAAGAAGCGAGAAATAACAAAGCTGTCCTAAATAAGAAATGTGTGTGCGATTATATGATTCCTATTTATGATATTTTACATTTATATAGGTAAATACATTCAAAAATAAGAAGCGCGAAATAACAACGCTGTCCTGAATAAGAAATGTGGGAGCGATTATATGATTCCTATTTATGATATTTTACTTTCAACAATGTAAATACATTGAAAAATAAGAAGCGAGAAATAACAACGCTGTCCTGAATAAGAAATGTGGGAGCGATTATATGATTCCTATTTATGATATTTTACTTTCAACAATGTAAATACATTCAAAAATAAGAAGCGCGAAATAACAACGCTGTCCTGAATAAGAAATGTGGGAGCGATTATATGATTCCTATTTATGATATTTTACTTTCAACAATGTAAATACATTCAAAAATAAGAAGCGAGAAATAACAACGCTGTCCTGAATAAGAAATGTGGGTGCGATTATATGATTCCTATTTATGATATTTTACTTTCACCAAGGTAAATACATTCAAAAATAAGAAGCGAGAAATAACAACGCTGTCCTGAATAAGAAATGTGGGTGCGATTATATGATTCCTATTTATGATATTTTACTTTCACCAAGGTAAATACATTCAAAAATAAGATGCACGAAATAACAACGCTGTCCTGAATAAGAAATGTGGGTGCGATTATATGATTCCTATTTATGATATTTTACTTTCAACAATGTATATACATTCAAAAATAAGAAGCGAGAAATAACAAAGCTGTCCTGAATAAGAAATGTGGGAGCGATTATATGATTCCTATTTATGATATTTTACTTTCACCAACGTAAATACATTCAAAAATAAGAAGCGAGAAATAACAACGCTGTCGTGAATAAGAAATGTGGGAGTGATTATATGATTCCTATTTATGATATTTTACTTTCACCAACGTAAATACATTCAAAAAAAAGAAGCGCGAAATAACAACGCTGTCCTGAATAAGAAATGTGGGAGAGATTATATGATTTCTATTTATGATATTTTACTTTCACCAACGTAAATACATTCAAAAATAAGAAACGCGAAATAACAACGCTGTCCTGAATAAGAAATTTGGGTGCGATTATATGATTCCTATTTATGATATTTTACTTTCACCAACGTAAATACATTCAAAAAAAAGAAGCGCGAAATAACAACGCTGTCCTGAATAAAAATGTGGGAGCGATTATATGATTCCTATTTATGATATTTTACTTTCACCAACGTAAATACATTCAAAAAAAAAGAAGCGCGAAATAACAACGCTGTCCTGAATAAGAAATGTGGGAGCGATTATATGATTACTATTTATGATATTTTACTTTCACCAACGTAAATACATTCAAAAATGAGAAGCGAAAATAACAACGCTGTCCTGAATAAGAAATGTGGAAGCGATTATATGATTCCTATTTATGATATTTTACTTTCACCAACGTAAATACATTCAAAAAAAAAGAAGCGCGAAATAACAACGCTGTCCTGAATAAGAAATGTGGGTGCGATTATATGATTCCTACTTATGATATTTTACATTTATATAGGTAAATACATTCAAAAATAAGAAGCGCGAAATAACAACGCTGTCCTGAATAAGAAATGTGGGAGCGATTATATGATTCCTATTTATGATATTTTACTTTAACCAAGGTAAATACATTCAAAAATAAGAAACGAGAAATAACAACGCTGTCCTGAATAAGAAATGTGGGTGCGATTATATGATTCCTATTTATGATATTTTACTTTAACCAAGGTAAATTCATTCAAAAATAAGAAGCGCGAAATGAAAACGCTCTGCTGAATAAGAAATGTGGATGCGATTATATGATTCCTATTTATGATATTTTACTTTCACCAACGTAAATACATTCAAAAATAAGTAGCGCGAAATAACAACGCTGTCCTGAATAAGAAATGTGTGTGCGATTATATGATTCCAATTTATGATATTTTACTTTCACCAACGTAAATATATTAAAAAAAAGAAGCGCGAAATAACAACGCTGTCCTGAATAAGAAATGTGGGAGCGATTATATGATTCCTATTTATGATATTTTACTTTCACCAAGGTAAATACATTCAAAAATAAAAAGCACGAAATAACAACGCTGTCGTCAATAAGAAATGTGGGAGCGATAATAAGATTCCTATTTATGATATTTTACTTTCAACAATGTAAATACATTCAAAAATAAGAAGCGAGAAATAAAAACGCTGTCCTGAGTAAGAAATGTGGGAACGATTATATGATTCCTATTTATGATATTTTATTTCACCAACGTAAATACATTCAAAAATAAGAAGCGCGAAATAACAACGCTGTCCTGAATAAGAAATGTGGGAGGGATAATATGATTCCTATTTATGATATTTTACTTTCACCAACGTAAATACATTTAAAAATAAGAAGCGCGAAATAACAACGCTGTCCTGAATAAGAAATGTTGGAGCGATTATATGATTCCTATTTATGATATTTTACTTTCACCAACGTAAATACATTCAAAAATAAGAAGCGCGAAATAACAACGCTGTCCTGAATAAGAAATGTGGGAGCGATTATATGATTACTATTTATGATATTTTACTTTCACCAACGTAAATACATTCAAAAATAAGAAGCACGAAATAACAACGCTGTCCGGAATAAGAAATGTGGGAGCGATAATATGATTCCTATTTATGATATTTTACTTTCACCAACGTAAATACATTTAAAAATAAGAAGCGCGAAATAACAACGCTGTCCTGTATAAGAAATGTGGGAGCGATTATATGATTCCTATTTATGATATTTTACTTTCACCAACGTAAATACATTCAAAAATAAGAAGCGCGAAATAACAACGCTGTGCTGAATAAGATATGTGGGAGCGATAATATGATTCCTATTTATGATATTTTACTTTCACCAACGTAAGTACATTCAAAAATAAGAAGCGCGAAATAACAACGCTGTCCTAAATAAGAAATGTGGGTGCGATTATATGATTCCTATTTATGATATTTTACTTTCACCAACGTAAATACATTCAAAAATAAGAAGCGCGAAATAACAACGCTGTCCTAAATAAGAAATGTGGGTGCGATTATATGATTCCTATTTATGATATTTTACTTTCACCAACGTAAATACATTCAAAAATAAGAAACGAGAAATAACAACGCTGTGCTGAATAAGAAATGTGGGAGCGATTATATGATTCCTATTTATGATATTTTACTTTCACCAACGTAAATACATTCAAAAATAAGAAGCGAAATAACAACGCTGTCCTGAATAAGAAATGTGGGAGCGATTATATGATTCCTATTTATGATATTTTACTTTAACCAAGGTAAATACATTGAAAAATAAGAAACGAGAAATAACAACGCTGTCCTGAATAAGAAATGTGGGTGCGATTATATGATTCCTATTTATGATATTTTACTTTAACCAAGGTAAATTCATTCAAAAATAAGAAGCGCGAAATGAAAACGCTCTGCTGAATAAGAAATGTGGATGCGATTATATGATTCCTATTTATGATATTTTACTTTCACCAACGTAAATATATTAAAAAAAAGAAGAGCGAAATAACAACGCTGTCCTGAATAAGAAATGTCGATGCGATTATATGATTCTTATTTATGATATTTTACTTTCAACAACGTAAATACATTCAAAAATAAGAAGCTCGAAATAACAACGCTGTCCTGAATAAGAAATGTGGGTGCGATTATATGATTCCTATTTATGATATTTTACTTTCACCAACGTAAATATATTCAAAAAAAAGAAGCGCGAAATAACAACGCTGTCCTGAATAAGAAATGTGGGAGCGATTATATGATTCCTATTTATGACATTTTACTTTCACCAACGTCAATACATTCAAAAATAAGAAGCTCGAAATAACAACTCTGTTCTGAATAAGAAATGTGGAAGCGATTATATGATTCCTATTTATGATATTTTACTTTCACCAACGTAAATACATTCAAAAATAAGAAGCGCGAAATAACAACTCTGTTCTGAATAAGAAATGTGGAAGCGATTATATGATTCCTATTTATGATATTTTACTTTCACCAACGTCAATACATTCAAAAATAAGAAGCGCGAAATAACAACGCTGTCCTGAATAAGAAATGTGGGAGCGATTATATGATTCCTATTTATGATATTTTACTTTCACCAACGTAAATACATTCAATAATAAGAAGCGCGAAATAACAACTCTGTTCTGAATAAGAAATGTGGGTGCGATTATATGATTCCTATTTATGATATTTTACTTTCACCAACGTCAATACATTCAAAAATAAGAAGCGCGAAATAACAACGCTGTCCTGAATAAGAAATGTGGGTGCGATTATATGATTCCTATTTATGATATTTTACTTTCACCAACGTAAATACATTAAAAAATAAGAAGCGCGAAATAACAACTCTGTTCTGAATAAGAAATGTGGAAGCGATTATATGATTCCTATTTATGATATTTTACTTTCACCAACGTCAATACATTCAAAAATAAGAAGCGCGAAATAACAACGCTGTCCTGAATAAGAAATGTGGGAGCGATTATATGATTCCTATTTATGATATTTTACTTTCACCAACGTAAATACATTCAATAATAAGAAGCGCGAAATAACAACTCTGTTCTGAATAAGAAATGTGGGTGCGATTATATGATTCCTATTTATGATATTTTACTTTCACCAACGTCAATACATTCAAAAATAAGAAGCGCGAAATAACAACGCTGTCCTGAATAAGAAATGTGGGAGCGATTATATGATTCCTATTTATGATATTTTACTTTCACCAACGTAAATACATTCAATAATAAGAAGCGCGAAATAACAACTCTGTTCTGAATAAGAAATGTGGGTGCGATTATATGATTCCTATTTATGATATTTTACTTTCACCAACGTCAATACATTCAAAAATAAGAAGCGCGAAATAACAACGCTGTCCTGAATAAGAAATGTGGGTGCGATTATATGATTCCTATTTATGATATTTTACTTTCACCAACGTAAATATATTCAAAAAAAAGAAGCGCGAAATAACAACGCTGTCCTGAATAAGAAATGTGGGAGCGATTATATGATTCCTATTTATGACATTTTACTTTCACCAACGTCAATACATTCAAAAATAAGAAGCTCGAAATAACAACTCTGTTCTGAATAAGAAATGTGGAAGCGATTATATGATTCCTATTTATGATATTTTACTTTCACCAACGTAAATACATTCAAAAATAAGAAGCGCGAAATAACAACTCTGTTCTGAATAAGAAATGTGGAAGCGATTATATGATTCCTATTTATGATATTTTACTTTCACCAACGTCAATACATTCAAAAATAAGAAGCGCGAAATAACAACGCTGTCCTGAATAAGAAATGTGGGAGCGATTATATGATTCCTATTTATGATATTTTACTTTCACCAACGTAAATACATTCAATAATAAGAAGCGCGAAATAACAACTCTGTTCTGAATAAGAAATGTGGGTGCGATTATATGATTCCTATTTATGATATTTTACTTTCACCAACGTCAATACATTCAAAAATAAGAAGCGCGAAATAACAACGCTGTCCTGAATAAGAAATGTGGGTGCGATTATATGATTCCTATTTATGATATTTTACTTTCACCAACGTAAATACATTCAAAAATAAGAAGCGAGAAATAACAACTCTGTTCTGAATAAGAAATGTGGGTGCGATTATATGATTCCTATTTATGATATTTTACTTTCACCAACGTCAATACATTCAAAAATAAGAAGCGCGAAATAACAACGCTGTCCTGAATAAGAAATGTGGGAGCGATTATATGATTCCTATTTATGATATTTTACTTTCACCAACGTAAATACATTCAAAAATAAGAAGCGAGAAATAACAACTCTGTTCTGAATAAGAAATGTGGAAGCGATTATATGATTCCTATTTATGATATGTTACTTTCACCAACGTAAATACATTCAAAAATAAGAAGCGCGAAATAACAACGCTGTCCTGAATAAGAAATGTGGGTGCGATTATATGATTCCTATTTATGATATTTTACTTTCACCAACGTAAATACATTCAAAAATAAGAAGCTCGAAATAACAAGTCTGTTCTGAATAAGAAATGTGTGAGCGATTATATGATTCCTATTTATGATATTTTACTTTCACCAACGTCAATACATTCAAAAATAAGAAGCGCGAAACAACAACGCTGTCCTGAATAAGAAATGTGGGAGCGATTATATGATTCCTATTTATGATATTTTACTTTCACCAACGTCAATACATTCAAAAATAAGAAGCGCGAAATAACAACGCTGTCCTGAATAAGAAATGTGAGAGCGATTATATGATTCCTATTTATGATATTTTACTTTCACCAACGTCAATACATTCAAAAATAAGAAGCGAGAAATAATAACGCTGTCCTGAATAAGAAATGTGGGAACGATTATATGATTCCTATTTATGATATTTTATTTCACCAACGTAAATACATTCAAAAATAAGAAGCGCGAAATAAAAACGCTGTCCTGAATAAGAAATGTGGGAGCGATAATATGATTCCTATTTATGATATTTTACTTTCACCAACCTAAATACATTTAAAAATAAGAAGGGCGAAATAACAACGCTGTCCTGAATAAGAAATGTGGGAGCGATTATATGATTCCTATTTATGATATTTTACTTTCACCAAAGTAAATACATTCAAAAATAAGAAGCGCGAAATAACAACGCTGTCCTGAATAAGAAATGTGGGAGCGATTATATGATTACTATTTATGATATTTTACTTTCACCAACGTAAATATATTCAAAAATAAGAAGCGCGAAATAACAACGCTGTCCTGAATAAGAAATGTGGGAGCGATTATATGATTCCTATTCATGATATTTTACTTTCACCAACGTAAATACATTCAAAAATAAGAAGCGCGAAATAACAACGCTGTCCTGAATAAGAAATGTGGGAGCGATTATATGATTACTATTTATGATATTTTACTTTCACCAACGTAAATACATTCAAAAATAAGAAGCACGAAATAACAACGCTGTCCTGAATAAGAAATGTGGGAGCGATAATATGATTCCTATTTATGATATTTTACTTTCACCAACGTAAATACATTTAAAAATAAGAAGCGCGAAATAACAACGCTGTCCTGTATAAGAAATGTGGGAGCGATTATATGATTCCTATTTATGATATTTTACTTTCACCAACGCAAATACATTCAAAAATAAGAAGCGCGAAATAACAACGCTGTCCTGAATAAGATATGTGGGAGCGATAATATGATTCCTATTTATGATATTTTACTTTCACCAACGTAAATACATTTAAAAATAAGAAGCGCGAAATAACAAAGCTGTCCTGAATAAGAAATGTGGGAGAGATTATATGATTACTATTTATGATATTTTACTTTCACCAACGTAAATACATTTAAAAATAAGAAGCGCGAAAGAACAACGCTGTCCTGTATAAGAAATGTGGGAGCGATTATATGATTCCTATTTATGATATTTTACTTTCACCAACGTAAATACATTCAAAAATAAGAAGCGCGAAATAACAACGCTGTCCTGAATAAGAAATGTGGGAGCGATTATATGATTCCTATTTATGATATTTTACTTTCACCAACGTAAATACATTTAAAAATAAGAAGCGCGAAATAACAACGCTGTCCTGAATAAGAAATGTGGGAGCGATTATATGATTCCTATTTATGATATTTTACTTTCACCAACGTAAATACATTCAAAAATAAGAAGCGCGAAATAACAACGCTGTCCTGAATAAGAAATGTGGGAGCGATTATATGATTCCTATTTATGATATTTTACTTTCACCAACGTAAATACATTTAAAAATAAGAAGCGCGAAAGAACAACGCTGTCCTGTATAAGAAATGTGGGAGCGATTATATGATTCCTATTTATGATATTTTACTTTCACCAACGTAAATACATTCAAAAATAAGAAGCGCGAAATAACAACGCTGTCCTGAATAAGAAATGTGGGAGCGATTATATGATTCCTATTTATGATATTTTACTTTCACCAACGTAAATACATTCAAAAATAAGAAGCGAGAAATAACAACGCTGTCCTGAATAAGAAATGTGGGAGCGATAATATGATTCCTATTTATGATATTTTACTTTCACCAACGTAAATACATTTAAAAATAAGAAGCGCGAAAGAACAACGCTGTCCTGTATAAGAAATGTGGGAGCGATTATATGATTCCTATTTATGATATTTTACTTTCACCAACGTAAATACATTCAAAAATAAGAAGCGAGAAATAACAACGCTGTCCTGAATAAGAAATGTGGGAGCGATTATATGATTCCTATTTATGATATTTTACTTTCACCAACGTAAATACATTCAAAAATAAGAAGCGCGAAAGAACAACGCTGTCCTGTATAAGAAATGTGGGAGCGATTATATGATTCCTATTTATGATATTTTACTTTCACCAACGTAAATACATTCAAAAATAAGAAGCGCGAAATAACAACGCTGTCCTGAATAAGAAATGTGGGAGCGATTATATGATTCCTATTTATGATATTTTACTTTCACCAACGTAAATACATTCAAAAATAAGAAGCGAGAAATAACAACGCTGTCCTGAATAAGAAATGTGGGAGCGATAATACGATTCCTATTTATGATATTTTACTTTCACCAACGTAAATACATTTAAAAATAAGAAGCGCGAAATAACAAAGCTGTCCTGAATAAGAAATGTGGGAGAGATTATATGATTACTATTTATGATATTTTACTTTCACCAACGTAAATACATTTAAAAATAAGAAGCGCGAAAGAACAACGCTGTCCTGTATAAGAAATGTGGGAGCGATTATATGATTCCTATTTATGATATTTTACTTTCACCAACGTAAATACATTCAAAAATAAGAAGCGCGAAATAACAACGCTGTCCTGAATAAGAAATGTGGGTGCGATTATATGATTCCTATTTATGATATTTTACTTTCAACAATGTAAATACATTCAAAAATAAGAAGCGCGAAATAACAACGCTGTCCTGAATAAGAAATGTGGGAGCGATAATATGATTCCTATTTATGATATTTTACTTTCAACAATGTAAATACATTCAAAAATAAGAAGCGCGAAATAACAACGCTGTTCTGTATAAGAAATGTGGGAGCGATAATATGATTCCTATTTATGATATTTTACTTTCAACAATGTAAATACATTCAAAAATAAGAAGCGCGAAATAACAACGCTGTTCTGTATAAGAAATGTGGGAGCGATAATATGATTCCTATTTATGATATTTTACTTTCAACAATGTAAATACATTCAAAAATAAGAAGCGCGAAATAACAACGCTGTCCTGAATAAGAAATGTGGGAGCGATAATATGATTCCTATTTATGATATTTTACTTTCAACAATGTAAATACATTCAAAAATAAGAAGCGCGAAATAACAACGCTGTCCTGAATAAGAAATGTGGGAGCGATAATATGATTCCTATTTATGATATTTTACTTTCAACAATGTAAATACATTCAAAAATAAGAAGCGCGAAATAACAACGCTGTTCTGTATAAGAAATGTGGGAGCGATAATATGATTCCTATTTATGATATTTTACTTTCAACAATGTAAATACATTCAAAAATAAGAAGCGCGAAATAACAACGCTGTTCTGTATAAGAAATGTGGGAGCGATAATATGATTCCTATTTATGATATTTTACTTTCAACAATGTAAATACATTCAAAAATAAGAAGCGCGAAATAACAACGCTGTCCTGAATAAGAAATGTGGGTGCGATTATATGATTCCTATTTATGATATTTTACTTTCAACAATGTAAATACATTCAAAAATAAGAAGCGCGAAATAACAACGCTGTCCTGAATAAGAAATGTGGGAGCGATAATATGATTCCTATTTATGATATTTTACTTTCAACAATGTAAATACATTCAAAAATAAGAAGCGAGAAATAACAACGCTGTCCTGAATAAGAAATGTGGGAGCGATAATATGATTCCTATTTATGATATTTTACTTTCAACAATGTAAATACATTCAAAAATAAGAAGCGCGAAATAACAACGCTGTTCTGTATAAGAAATGTGGGAGCGATAATATGATTCCTATTTATGATATTTTACTTTCAACAATGTAAATACATTCAAAAATAAGAAGCGAGAAATAACAACGCTGTCCTGAATAAGAAATGTGGGAGCGATAATATGATTCCTATTTATGATATTTTACTTTCAACAATGTAAATACATTCAAAAATAAGAAGCGCGAAATAACAACGCTGTTCTGTATAAGAAATGTGGGAGCGATAATATGATTCCTATTTATGATATTTTACTTTCAACAATGTAAATACATTCAAAAATAAGAAGCGCGAAATAACAACGCTGTTCTGTATAAGAAATGTGGGAGCGATAATATGATTCCTATTTATGATATTTTACTTTCAACAATGTAAATACATTCAAAAATAAGAAGCGCGAAATAACAACGCTGTCCTGAATAAGAAATGTGGGTGCGATTATATGATTCCTATTTATGATATTTTACTTTCAACAATGTAAATACATTCAAAAATAAGAAGCGCGAAATAACAACGCTGTCCTGAATAAGAAATGTGGGAGCGATAATATGATTCCTATTTATGATATTTTACTTTCAACAATGTAAATACATTCAAAAATAAGAAGCGAGAAATAACAACGCTGTCCTGAATAAGAAATGTGGGAGCGATAATATGATTCCTATTTATGATATTTTACTTTCAACAATGTAAATACATTCAAAAATAAGAAGCGCGAAATAACAACGCTGTTCTGTATAAGAAATGTGGGAGCGATAATATGATTCCTATTTATGATATTTTACTTTCAACAATGTAAATACATTCAAAAATAAGAAGCGAGAAATAACAACGCTGTCCTGAATAAGAAATGTGGGAGCGATAATATGATTCCTATTTATGATATTTTACTTTCAACAATGTAAATACATTCAAAAATAAGAAGCGCGAAATAACAACGCTGTTCTGTATAAGAAATGTGGGAGCGATAATATGATTCCTATTTATGATATTTTACTTTCAACAATGTAAATACATTCAAAAATAAGAAGCGCGAAATAACAACGCTGTTCTGTATAAGAAATGTGGGAGCGATAATATGATTCCTATTTATGATATTTTACTTTCAACAATGTAAATACATTCAAAAATAAGAAGCGCGAAATAACAACGCTGTCCTGAATAAGAAATGTGGGTGCGATTATATGATTCCTATTTATGATATTTTACTTTCAACAATGTAAATACATTCAAAAATAAGAAGCGCGAAATAACAACGCTGTCCTGAATAAGAAATGTGGGAGCGATAATATGATTCCTATTTATGATATTTTACTTTCAACAATGTAAATACATTCAAAAATAAGAAGCGAGAAATAACAACGCTGTCCTGAATAAGAAATGTGGGAGCGATAATATGATTCCTATTTATGATATTTTACTTTCAACAATGTAAATACATTCAAAAATAAGAAGCGCGAAATAACAACGCTGTTCTGTATAAGAAATGTGGGAGCGATAATATGATTCCTATTTATGATATTTTACTTTCAACAATGTAAATACATTCAAAAATAAGAAGCGCGAAATAACAACGCTGTTCTGTATAAGAAATGTGGGAGCGATAATATGATTCCTATTTATGATATTTTACTTTCAACAATGTAAATACATTCAAAAATAAGAAGCGCGAAATAACAACGCTGTTCTGTATAAGAAATGTGGGAGCGATAATATGATTCCTATTTATGATATTTTACTTTCAACAATGTAAATACATTCAAAAATAAGAAGCGCGAAATAACAACGCTGTCCTGAATAAGAAATGTGGGAGCGATAATATGATTCCTATTTATGATATTTTACTTTCAACAATGTAAATACATTCAAAAATAAGAAGCGCGAAATAACAACGCTGTCCTGAATAAGAAATGTGGGAGCGATAATATGATTCCTATTTATGATATTTTACTTTCAACAATATAAATACATTCAAAAATAAGAAGCGCGAAATAAAAACGCTGTCCTGAATAAGAAATGTGGGAGCGATAATATGATTCCTATTTATGATATTTTACTTTCAACAATGTAAATACATTCAAAAATAAGAAGCGCGAAATAACAACGCTGTTCTGTATAAGAAATGTGGGAGCGATAATATGATTCCTATTTATGATATTTTACTTTCACCAACGTAAATACATTCAAAAATAAGAAGCACGAAATAACAACGCTGTCCTGAATAAGAAATGTGGGTGCGATTATATGATTCCTATTTATGATATTTTACTTTCACCAACGTCAATACATTCAAAAATAAGAAGCGCGAAATAACAACGCTGTCCTGAATAAGAAATGTGGGTGCGATTATATGATTCCTATTTATGATATTTTACTTTCACCAACGTAAATACATTCAAAAATAAGAATCGAGAAATAAAAACGCTGTCCTGAATAAGAAATGTGGGTGCGATTATATGATTCCTATTTATGATATTTTACTTTCACCAACGTCAATACATTCAAAAAAAAGAAGCACGAAATAACAACGCTGTCCTGAATAAGAAATGTGGGTGCGATAATATGATTCCTATTTATGATATTTTACTTTCACCAACGTCAATACATTCAAAAATAAGAAGCGCGAAATAACAACGCTGTCCTGAATAAGAAATGTGGGTGCGATTATATGATTCCTATTTATGATATTTTACTTTCACCAACGTAAATACATTCAAAAATAAGAAGCGCGAAATAACAACGCTGTCCTGAATAAGAAATGTGGGTGCGATTATATGATTCCTATTTATGATATTTTACTTTCACCAACGTAAATACATTCAAAAATAAGAAGCACGAAATATCAACGCTGTCCTGAATAAGAAATGGGGGAGCGATTATATGATTCCTATTTATGATATTTTACTTTCACCAACGTAAATACATTCAAAAATAAGAAGCGCGAAATAACAACGCTGTCCTGAATAAGAAATGTGGGTGCGATTATATGATTCCTATTTATGATATTTTACTTTCACCAACGTAAATACATTCAAAAATAAGAAGCACGAAATATCAACGCTGTCCTGAATAAGAAATGGGGGAGCGATTATATGATTCCTATTTATGATATTTTACTTTCACCAACGTAAATACATTCAAAAATAAGAAGCGAGAAATAAAAAAAGCTGTCCTGAATAAGAAATGTGGGTGCGATTATATGTTTCCTATTTATGATATTTTACTTTCACCAACGTAAATACATTCAAACATAAGAAGCACGAAATAACAAAGCTGTCCTGAATAAAAAATGTGGGTGCGATTATATGATTCCTATTTATGATATTTTACTTTCACCAACGTAAATACATTCAAAAATAAGAAGCGAGAAATAACAACGCTGTCCTGAATAAGAAAAGTGGGAGCGATTATATGATTCCTATTTATGATATTTTACTTTCACCCACTTAAATACATTCAAAAATAAGAAGCGCGAAATAACAACGCTGTCCTGAATAAGAAATGTGGGTGCGATTATATGATTCCTATTTATGATATTTTACTTTCACCAACGTAAATACATTCAAAAATAAGAAGCGAGAAATAAAAACGCTGTCCTGAATAAGAAATGTGGGTGCGATTATATGTTTCCTATTTATGATATTTTACTTTCACCAACGTAAATACATTCAAAAATAAGAAGCACGAAATAACAAAGCTGTCCTGAATAAAAAATGTGGGTGCGATTATATGATTCCTATTTATGATATTTTACTTTCACAAACGTAAATACATTCAAAAATAAGAAGCGAGAAATAACAACGCTGTCCTGAATAAGAAATGTGGGCGCGATTATATGATTCCTATTTATGATATTTTACTTTCACCCACTTAAATACATTCAAAAATAAGAAGCGCGAAATAACAACGCTGTCCTGAATAAGAAATGTGGGTGCGATTATATGATTCCTATTTATGATATTTTACTTTCACCAACTTAAATACATTCAAAAATAAGAAGCGAGAAATAACAACGCTGTCCTGAATAAGAAATGTGGGTGCGATTATATGATTCCTATTTATGATATTTTACTTTCACCAACTTAAATACATTCAAAAATAAGAAGCGAGAAATAACAACGCTGTCCTGAATAAGAAATGTGGGCGCGATTATATGATTCCTATTTATGATATTTTACTTTCACCAACTTAAATACATTCAAAAATAAGAAGCGCGAAATAACAACGCTGTCCTGAATAAGAAATGTGGGGGCGATTATATGATTCCTATTTATGATATTTTACTTTCACCCACTTAAATACATTCAAAAATAAAAAGGGCGAAATAACAACGCTGTCCTGAATAAGAAATGTGGGGGCGATTATATGATTCCTATTTATGATATTTTACTTTCACCCACTTAAATACATTCAAAAATAAAAAGGGCGAAATAACAACGCTGTCCTGAATAAGAAATGTGGGTGCGATTATATGATTCCTATTTATGATATTTTACTTTCACCAACTTAAATACATTCAAAAATAAGAAGCGCCAAATAACAACGCTGTCCTGAATAAGAAATGTGGGTGCGATTATATGATTCCTATTTATGATATTTTACTTTCACCCACTTAAATACATTCAAAAATAAGAAGCGAGAAATAACAACGCTGTCCTGAATAAGAAATGTGGGTGCGATTATATGATTCCTATTTATGATATTTTACTTTCACCAACTTAAATACATTCAAAAATAAGAAGCGAGAAATAACAACGCTGTCCTGAATAAGAAATGTGGTAGCGATTATATGATTCCTATTTATGATATTTTACTTTCACCAACTTAAATACATTCAAAAATAAGAAGCGCGAAATAACAACGCTGTCCTGAATAAGAAATGCGGGCGCGATTATATGATTCCTATTTATGATATTTTACTTTCACCAACTTAAATACATTCAAAAATAAAAAGGGCGAAATAACAACGCTGTCCTGAATAAGAAATGTGGGGGCGATTATATGATTCCTATTTATGATATTTTACTTTCACCCACTTAAATACATTCAAAAATAAAAAGGGCGAAATAACAACGCTGTCCTGAATAAGAAATGTGGGGGCGATTATATGATTCCTATTTATGATATTTTACTTTCACCAACTTAAATACATTCAAAAATAAGAAGCGAGAAATAACAACGCTGTCCTGAATAAGAAATGTGGGTGCGATTATATGATTCCTATTTATGATATTTTACTTTCACCAACTTAAATACATTCAAAAATAAGAAGCGCGAAATAACAACGCTGTCCTGAATAAGAAATGTGGGTGCGATTATATGATTCCTATTTATGATATTTTACTTTCACCCACTTAAATACATTCAAAAATAAAAAGCGCGAAATAACAACGCTGTCCTGAATAAGAAATGTGGGTGCGATTATATGATTCCTATTTATGATATTTTACTTTCACCAACTTAAATACATTCAAAAATAAGAAGCGAGAAATAACAACGCTGTCCTGAATAAGAAATGTGGGTGCGATTATATGATTCCTATTTATGATATTTTACTTTCACCAACTTAAATACATTCAAAAATAAGAAGCGAGAAATAACAACGCTGTCCTGAATAAGAAATGTGGTAGCGATTATATGATTCCTATTTATGATATTTTACTTTCACCCACTTAAATACATTCAAAAATAAAAAGGGCGAAATAACAACGCTGTCCTGAATAAGAAATGTGGGTGCGATTATATGATTCCTATTTATGATATTTTACTTTCACCCACTTAAATACATTCAAAAATAAGAAGCGCGAAATAACAACGCTGTCCTGAATAAGAAATGTGGGTGCGATTATATGATTCCTATTTATGATATTTCACTTTCAGCAATGTAAATACATTCAAAAATAAGAAGCGCGAAATAACAACGCTGTCCTGAATAAGAAATGTGGGAGCGATTATATGATTCCTATTTATGATATTTTACTTTCACCAACGTAAATACATTCAAAAATAAGAAGCGAGAAATAACAACGCTGTCCTGAATAAGAAATGCGGGAGCGATTATGTGATTCCTATTTATGATATTTCACTTTCAGCAATGTACATACATTCAAAAATAAGAAGCGAGAAATAACAACGCTGTCCTGAATAAGAAATGTGGGAGCGATAATATGATTCCTATTTATGATATTTTACTTTCACCAACGTAAAAACATTCAAAAATAAGAAGCGCGAAATAACAACGCTGTCCTGAATAAGAAATGTGGGTGCGATTATATGATTCCTATTTATGATATTTTACTTTCACCAACGTAAATACATTCAAAAAAAAGAAGCGCGAAATAACAACGCTGTCCTGAATAAGAAATGTGGGTGCGATTATATGATTCCTATTTATGATATTTCACTTTCAGCAATGTAAATACATTCAAAAATAAGAAGCGCGAAATAACAACGCTGTCCTGAATAAGAAATGTGGGTGCGATTATATGATTCCTATTTATGATATTTTACTTTCACCAACGTAAATACAGTCAAAAATAAGAAGCGCGAAATAACAACGCTGTCCTGAATAAGAAATGTGGGTGCGATTATATGATTCCTATTTATGATATTTCACTTTCAGCAATGTAAATACATTCAAAAATAAGAAGCGCGAAATAACAACGCTGTCCTGAATAAGAAATGTGGGTGCGATTATATGATTCCTATTTATGATATTTCACTTTCAGCAATGTAAATACATTCAAAAATAAGAAGCGCGAAATAACAACGCTGTCCTGAATAAGAAATGTGGGTGCGATTATATGATTCCTATTTATGATATTTCACTTTCAGCAATGTAAATACATTCAAAAATAAGAAGCGCGAAATAACAACGCTGTCCTGAATAAGAAATGTGGGTGCGATTATATGATTCCTATTTATGATATTTTACTTTCACCAACGTAAATACAGTCAAAAATAAGAAGCGCGAAATAACAACGCTGTCCTGAATAAGAAATGTGGGTGCGATTATATGATTCCTATTTATGATATTTTACTTTCACCAACGTCAATACATTCAAAAATAAGAAGCGCGAAATAACAACGCTGTCCTGAATAAGAAATGTGGGTGCGATTATATGATTCCTATTTATGATATTTCACTTTCAGCAATGTAAATACATTCAAAAATAAGAAGCGCGAAATAACAACGCTGTCCTGAATAAGAAATGTGGGTGCGATTATATGATTCCTATTTATGATATTTCACTTTCAGCAATGTAAATACATTCAAAAATAAGAAGCGCGAAATAACAACGCTGTCCTGAATAAGAAATGTGGGTGCGATTATATGATTCCTATTTATGATATTTCACTTTCAGCAATGTAAATACATTCAAAAATAAGAAGCGCGAAATAACAACGCTGTCCTGAATAAGAAATGTGGGTGCGATTATATGATTCCTATTTATGATATTTCACTTTCAGCAATGTAAATACATTCAAAAATAAGAAGCGCGAAATAACAACGCTGTCCTGAATAAGAAATATTGGTGCGATTATATGATTCCTATTTATGATATTTCACTTTCAGCAATGTAAATACATTCAAAAATAAGAAGCGCGAAATAACAACGCTGTCCTGAATAAGAAATGTGGGTGCGATTATATGATTCCTATTTATGATATTTCACTTTCAGCAACGTAAATACATTCAAAAATAAGAAGCGCGAAATAACAACGCTGTCCTGAATAAGAAATGTGGGTGCGATTATATGATTCCTATTTATGATATTTTACTTTCACCAACGTAAATACATTCAAAAATAAGAAGCGCGAAATAACAACGCTGTCCTGAATAAGAAATGTGGGTGCGATTATATGATTCCTATTTATGATATTTCACTTTCAGCAATGTAAATACATTCAAAAATAAGAAGCGCGAAATAACAACGCTGTCCTGAATAAGAAATGTGGGTGCGATTATATGATTCCTATTTATGATATTTCACTTTCAGCAATGTAAATACATTCAAAAATAAGAAGCGCGAAATAACAACGCTGTCCTGAATAAGAAATGTGGGTGCGATTATATGATTCCTATTTATGATATTTCACTTTCAGCAATGTAAATACATTCAAAAATAAGAAGCGCGAAATAACAACGCTGTCCTGAATAAGAAATATTGGTGCGATTATATGATTCCTATTTATGATATTTCACTTTCAGCAATGTAAATACATTCAAAAATAAGAAGCGCGAAATAACAACGCTGTCCTGAATAAGAAATGTGGGTGCGATTATATGATTCCTATTTATGATATTTCACTTTCAGCAATGTAAATACATTCAAAAATAAGAAGCGCGAAATAACAACGCTGTCCTGAATAAGAAATGTGGGTGCGATTATATGATTCCTATTTATGATATTTCACTTTCAGCAATGTAAATACATTCAAAAATAAGAAGCGCGAAATAACAACGCTGTCCTGAATAAGAAATGTGGGTGCGATTATATGATTCCTATTTATGATATTTTACTTTCACCAACGTAAATACATTCAAAAATAAGAAGCGCGAAATAACAACGCTGTCCTGAATAAGAAATGTGGGTGCGATTATATGATTCCTATTTATGATATTTCACTTTCACCAACGTAAATACATTCAAAAATAAGAAGCGCGAAATAACAACGCTGTCCTGAATAAGAAATGTGGGTGCGATTATATGATTCCTATTTATGATATTTCACTTTCAGCAATGTAAATACATTCAAAAATAAGAAGCGCGAAATAACAACGCTGTCCTGAATAAGAAATATTGGTGCGATTATATGATTCCTATTTATGATATTTCACTTTCAGCAATGTAAATACATTCAAAAATAAGAAGCGCGAAATAACAACGCTGTCCTGAATAAGAAATGTGGGTGCGATTATATGATTCCTATTTATGATATTTCACTTTCAGCAATGTAAATACATTCAAAAATAAGAAGCGCGAAATAACAACGCTGTCCTGAATAAGAAATGTGGGTGCGATTATATGATTCCTATTTATGATATTTCACTTTCAGCAATGTAAATACATTCAAAAATAAGAAGCGCGAAATAACAACGCTGTCCTGAATAAGAAATGTGGGTGCGATTATATGATTCCTATTTATGATATTTCACTTCCAGCAATGTAAATACATTCAAAAATAAGAAGCGCGAAATAACAACGCTGTCCTGAATAAGAAATGTGGGTGCGATTATATGATTCCTATTTATGATATTTTACTTTCACCAACGTAAATACATTCAAAAATAAGAAGCGCAAAATAACAACGCTGTCCTGAATAAGAAATGTGGGTGCGATTATATGATTCCTATTTATGATATTTCACTTTCACCAACGTAAATACATTCAAAAATAAGAAGCGCGAAATACAACGCTGAACTGAATAAGAAATGTGGGTGCGATTATATGATTCCTATTTATGATATTTCACTTTCAGCAATGTAAATACATTCAAAAATAAGAAGCGCGAAATAACAACGCTGTCCTGAATAAGAAATGTGGGTGCGATTATATGATTCCTATTTATGATATTTTACTTTCACCAACGTAAATACATTCAAAAATAAGAAGCGCGAAATAACAACGCTGTCCTGAATAAGAAATGTGGGTGCGATTATATGATTCCTATTTATGATATTTCACTTTCAGCAATGTAAATACATTCAAAAATAAGAAGCGCGAAATAACAACGCTGTCCTGAATAAGAAATGTGGGTGCGATTATATGATTCCTATTTATGATATTTCACTTTCAGCAATGTAAATACATTCAAAAATAAGAAGCGCGAAATAACAACGCTGTCCTGAATAAGAAATATTGGTGCGATTATATGATTCCTATTTATGATATTTCACTTTCAGCAATGTAAATACATTCAAAAATAAGAAGCGCGAAATAACAACGCTGTCCTGAATAAGAAATGTGGGTGCGATTATATGATTCCTATTTATGATATTTCACTTTCAGCAATGTAAATACATTCAAAAATAAGAAGCGCGAAATAACAACGCTGTCCTGAATAAGAAATGTGGGTGCGATTATATGATTCCTATTTATGATATTTCACTTTCAGCAATGTAAATACATTCAAAAATAAGAAGCGCGAAATAACAACGCTGTCCTGAATAAGAAATGTGGGTGCGATTATATGATTCCTATTTATGATATTTTACTTTCACCAACGTAAATACATTCAAAAATAAGAAGCGCGAAATAACAACGCTGTCCTGAATAAGAAATGTGGGTGCGATTATATGATTCCTATTTATGATATTTCACTTTCACCAACGTAAATACATTCAAAAATAAGAAGCGCGAAATAACAACGCTGTCCTGAATAAGAAATGTGGGTGCGATTATATGATTCCTATTTATGATATTTCACTTTCAGCAATGTAAATACATTCAAAAATAAGAAGCGCGAAATAACAACGCTGTCCTGAATAAGAAATATTGGTGCGATTATATGATTCCTATTTATGATATTTCACTTTCAGCAATGTAAATACATTCAAAAATAAGAAGCGCGAAATAACAACGCTGTCCTGAATAAGAAATGTGGGTGCGATTATATGATTCCTATTTATGATATTTCACTTTCAGCAATGTAAATACATTCAAAAATAAGAAGCGCGAAATAACAACGCTGTCCTGAATAAGAAATGTGGGTGCGATTATATGATTCCTATTTATGATATTTCACTTTCAGCAATGTAAATACATTCAAAAATAAGAAGCGCGAAATAACAACGCTGTCCTGAATAAGAAATGTGGGTGCGATTATATGATTCCTATTTATGATATTTCACTTTCAGCAATGTAAATACATTCAAAAATAAGAAGCGCGAAATAACAACGCTGTCCTGAATAAGAAATGTGGGTGCGATTATATGATTCCTATTTATGATATTTTACTTTCACCAACGTAAATACATTCAAAAATAAGAAGCGCGAAATAACAACGCTGTCCTGAATAAGAAATGTGGGTGCGATTATATGATTCCTATTTATGATATTTCACTTTCAGCAATGTAAATACATTCAAAAATAAGAAGCGCGAAATAACAACGCTGTCCTGAATAAGAAATGTGGGTGCGATTATATGATTCCTATTTATGATATTTCACTTTCAGCAATGTAAATACATTCAAAAATAAGAAGCGCGAAATAACAACGCTGTCCTGAATAAGAAATATTGGTGCGATTATATGATTCCTATTTATGATATTTCACTTTCAGCAATGTAAATACATTCAAAAATAAGAAGCGCGAAATAACAACGCTGTCCTGAATAAGAAATGTGGGTGCGATTATATGATTCCTATTTATGATATTTCACTTTCAGCAATGTAAATACATTCAAAAATAAGAAGCGCGAAATAACAACGCTGTCCTGAATAAGAAATGTGGGTGCGATTATATGATTCCTATTTATGATATTTTACTTTCACCAACGTAAATACATTCAAAAATAAGAAGCGCGAAATAACAACGCTGTCCTGAATAAGAAATGTGGGTGCGATTATATGATTCCTATTTATGATATTTCACTTTCAGCAATGTAAATACATTCAAAAATAAGAAGCGCGAAATAACAACGCTGTCCTGAATAAGAAATGTGGGTGCGATTATATGATTCCTATTTATGATATTTCACTTTCAGCAATGTAAATACATTCAAAAATAAGAAGCGCGAAATAACAACGCTGTCCTGAATAAGAAATATTGGTGCGATTATATGATTCCTATTTATGATATTTCACTTTCAGCAATGTAAATACATTCAAAAATAAGAAGCGCGAAATAACAACGCTGTCCTGAATAAGAAATGTGGGTGCGATTATATGATTCCTATTTATGATATTTCACTTTCAGCAACGTAAATACATTCAAAAATAAGAAGCGCGAAATAACAACGCTGTCCTGAATAAGAAATGTGGGTGCGATTATATGATTCCTATTTATGATATTTTACTTTCACCAACGTAAATACATTCAAAAATAAGAAGCGCGAAATAACAACGCTGTCCTGAATAAGAAATGTGGGTGCGATTATATGATTCCTATTTATGATATTTCACTTTCAGCAATGTAAATACTTTCAAAAATAAGAAGCGCGAAATAACAACGCTGTCCTGAATAAGAAATGTGGGTGCGATTATATGATTCCTATTTATGATATTTTACTTTCACCAACGTAAATACATTCAAAAATAAGAAGCGAGAAATAACAACGCTGTCCTGAATAAGAAATGTGGGTGCGATTATATGATTCCTATTTATGATATTTCACTTTCACCAACGTAAATACATTCAAAAATAAGAAGCGAGAAATAACAACGCTGTCCTGAATAAGAAATGTGGGTGCGATTATATGATTCCTATTTATGATATTTCACTTTCACCAACGTAAATACATTCAAAAATAAGAAGCGAGAAATAACAACGCTGTCCTGAATAAGAAATGTGGGTGCGATTATATGATTCCTATTTATGATATTTCACTTTCAGCAATGTAAATACATTCAAAAATAAGAAGCGCGAAATAACAACGCTGTCCTGAATAAGAAATGTGGGTGCGATTATATGATTCCTATTTATGATATTTCACTTTCAGCAATGTAAATACATTCAAAAATAAGAAGCGAGAAATAACAACGCTGTCCTGAATAAGAAATGTGGGTGCGATTATATGATTCCTATTTATGATATTTCACTTTCACCAACGTAAATACATTCAAAAATAAGAAGCGCGAAATAACAACGCTGTCCTGAATAAGAAATGTGGGTGCGATTATATGATTCCTATTTATGATATTTTACTTTCACCAACGTAAATACATTCAAAAATAAGAAGCGAGAAATAACAACGCTGTCCTGAATAAGAAATGTGGGTGCGATTATATGATTCCTATTTATGATATTTTACTTTCACCAACGTAAATACATTCAAAAATAAGAAGCGAGAAATAACAACGCTGTCCTGAATAAGAAATGTGGGTGCGATTATATGATTCCTATTTATGATATTTCACTTTCAGCAATGTAAATACATTCAAAAATAAGAAGCAAGAAATAACAACGCTGTCCTGAATAAGAAATGTGGGTGCGATTATATGATTCCTATTTATGATATTTTACTTTCACCAACGTAAATACATTCAAAAATAAGAAGCGAGAAATAACAACGCTGTCCTGAATAAGAAATGTGGGTGCGATTATATGATTCCTATTTATGATATTTCACTTTCAGCAATGTAAATACATTCAAAAATAAGAAGCGCGAAATAACAACGCTGTCCTGAATAAGAAATGTGGGAGCGATTATATGATTCCTATTTATGATATTTTACTTTCACCAACTTAAATACATTCAAAAATAAGAAGCGCGAAATAACAACGCTGTCCTGAATAAGAAATGTGGGTGCGATTATATGATTCCTATTTATGATATTTCACTTTCAGCAATGTAAATACATTCAAAATTAAGAAGCGCGAAATAACAACGCTGTCCTGAATAAGAAATGTGGGAGCGATTATATGATTCCTATTTTTGATATTTTACTTTCACCAACTTAAATACATTCAAAAATAAGAAGCGCGAAATAACAACGCTGTCCTGAATAAGAAATGTGGGTGCGATTATATGATTCCTATTTATGATATTTCACTTTCAGCAATGTAAATACATTCAAAAATAAGAAGCGCGAAATAACAACGCTGTCCTGAATAAGAAATGTGGGAGCGATTATATGATTCCTATTTATGATATTTTACTTTCACCAACTTAAATACATTCAAAAATAAGAAGCGCGAAATAACAACGCTGTCCTGAATAAGAAATGTGGGTGCGATTATATGATTCCTATTTATGATATTTCACTTTCAGCAATGTAAATACATTCAAAATTAAGAAGCGCGAAATAACAACGCTGTCCTGAATAAGAAATGTGGGAGCGATTATATGATTCCTATTTATGATATTTTACTTTCACCAACTTAAATACATTCAAAAATAAGAAGCGCGAAATAACAACGCTGTCCTGAATAAGAAATGTGGGTGCGATTATATGATTCCTATTTATGATATTTCACTTTCAGCAATGTAAATACATTCAAAAATAAGAAGCGCGAAATAACAACGCTGTCCTGAATAAGAAATGTGGGTGCGATTATATGATTCCTATTTATGATATTTTACTTTCACCAACGTAAATACATTCAAAAATAAGAAGCGAGAAATAACAACGCTGTCCTGAATAAGAAATGTGGGTGCGATTATATGATTCCTATTTATGATATTTCACTTTCAGCAATGTAAATACATTCAAAAATAAGAAGCGCGAAATAACAACGCTGTCCTGAATAAGAAATGTGGGTGCGATTATATGATTCCTATTTATGATATTTCACTTTCAGCAATGTAAATACATTCAAAAATAAGAAGCAAGAAATAACAACGCTGTCCTGAATAAGAAATGTGGGTGCGATTATATGATTCCTATTTATGATATTTTACTTTCACCAACGTAAATACATTCAAAAATAAGAAGCGCGAAATAACAACGCTGTCCTGAATAAGAAATGTGGGTGCGATTATATGATTCCTATTTATGATATTTCACTTTCAGCAATGTAAATACATTCAAAAATAAGAAGCGCGAAATAACAACGCTGTCCTGAATAAGAAATGTGGGAGCGATTATATGATTCCTATTTATGATATTTTACTTTCACCAACTTAAATACATTCAAAAATAAGAAGCGCGAAATAACAACGCTGTCCTGAATAAGAAATGTGGGTGCGATTATATGATTCCTATTTATGATATTTCACTTTCAGCAATGTAAATACATTCAAAAATAAGAAGCGCGAAATAACAACGCTGTCCTGAATAAGAAATGTGGGAGCGATTATATGATTCCTATTTATGATATTTTACTTTCACCAACTTAAATACATTCAAAAATAAGAAGCGCGAAATAACAACGCTGTCCTGAATAAGAAATGTGGGTGCGATTATATGATTCCTATTTATGATATTTCACTTTCAGCAATGTAAATACATTCAAAAATAAGAAGCGCGAAATAACAACGCTGTCCTGAATAAGAAATGTGGGAGCGATTATATGATTCCTATTTATGATATTTTACTTTCACCAACGTAAAAACATTCAAAAATAAGAAGCAAGAAATAACAACGCTGTCCTGAATAAGAAATGTGGGAGCGATTATATGATTCCTATTTATGATATTTTACTTTCACCAACGTCAATACATTCAAAAATAAGAAGCGCGAAATAACAACGCTGTCCTGAATAAGAAATGTGGGAGCGATTATATGATTCCTATTTATGATATTTTACTTTCACCAACTTAAATACATTCAAAAATAAGAAGCGAGAAATAACAACGCTGTCCTGAATAAGAAATGTGGGTGCGATTATATGATTCCTATTTATGATATTTCACTTTCAGCAATGTAAATACATTCAAAATTAAGAAGCGCGAAATAACAACGCTGTCCTGAATAAGAAATGTGGGAGCGATTATATGATTCCTATTTATGATATTTTACTTTCACCAACTTAAATACATTCAAAAATAAGAAGCGCGAAATAACAACGCTGTCCTGAATAAGAAATGTGGGTGCGATTATATGATTCCTATTTATGATATTTCACTTTCAGCAATGTAAATACATTCAAAAATAAGAAGCGCGAAATAACAACGCTGTCCTGAATAAGAAATGTGGGAGCGATTATATGATTCCTATTTATGATATTTTACTTTCACCAACTTAAATACATTCAAAAATAAGAAGCGCGAAATAACAACGCTGTCCTGAATAAGAAATGTGGGTGCGATTATATGATTCCTATTTATGATATTTCACTTTCAGCAATGTAAATACATTCAAAAATAAGAAGCGCGAAATAACAACGCTGTCCTGAATAAGAAATGTGGGTGCGATTATATGATTCCTATTTATGATATTTTACTTTCACCAACTTAAATACATTCAAAAATAAGAAGCGCGAAATAACAACGCTGTCCTGAATAAGAAATGTGGGTGCGATTATATGATTCCTATTTATGATATTTTACTTTCACCAACTTAAATACATTCAAAAATAAGAAGCGCGAAATAACAACGCTGTCCTGAATAAGAAATGTGGGTGCGATTATATGATTCCTATTTATGATATTTCACTTTCAGCAATGTAAATACATTCAAAATTAAGAAGCGCAAAATAACAACGCTGTCCTGAATAAGAAATGTGGGAGCGATTATATGATTCCTATTTATGATATTTTACTTTCACCAACTTAAATACATTCAAAAATAAGAAGCGCGAAATAACAACGCTGTCCTGAATAAGAAATGTGGGTGCGATTATATGATTCCTATTTATGATATTTCACTTTCAGCAATGTAAATACATTCAAAAATAAGAAGCGCGAAATAACAACGCTGTCCTGAATAAGAAATGTGGGTGCGATTATATGATTCCTATTTATGATATTTTACTTTCACCAACTTAAATACATTCAAAAATAAGAAGCGCGAAATAACAACGCTGTCCTGAATAAGAAATGTGGGTGCGATTATATGATTCCTATTTATGATATTTTACTTTCACCAACTTAAATACATTCAAAAATAAGAAGCGCGAAATAACAACGCTGTCCTGAATAAGAAATGTGGGTGCGATTATATGATTCCTATTTATGATATTTCACTTTCAGCAATGTAAATACATTCAAAATTAAGAAGCGCGAAATAACAACGCTGTCCTGAATAAGAAATGTGGGAGCGATTATATGATTCCTATTTATGATATTTTACTTTCACCAACTTAAATACATTCAAAAATAAGAAGCGCGAAATAACAACGCTGTCCTGAATAAGAAATGTGGGTGCGATTATATGATTCCTATTTATGATATTTTACTTTCACCAACGTAAATACATTCAAAAATAAGAAGC
Organism: Acanthosepion lycidas; assembly: GCA_963932145.1. Taxonomy (NCBI): domain Eukaryota; kingdom Metazoa; phylum Mollusca; class Cephalopoda; order Sepiida; family Sepiidae; genus Acanthosepion; species Acanthosepion lycidas. The sequence continues at coordinate 14,671,260 of OZ010602.1, forward strand.
GCGAAATAACAACGCTGTCCTGAATAAGAAATGTGGGAGCGATTATATGATTCCTATTTATGATATTTTACTTTCACCAACTTAAATACATTCAAAAATAAGAAGCGCGAAATAACAACGCTGTCCTGAAAAAGAAATGTGGGTGCGATTATATGATTCCTATTTATGATATTTCACTTTCAGCAATGTAAATACATTCAAAAATAAGAAGCGCGAAATAACAACGCTGTCCTGAATAAGAAATGTGGGAGCGATTATATGATTCCTATTTATGATATTTTACTTTCACCAACTTAAATACATTCAAAAATAAGAAGCGCGAAATAACAACGCTGTCCTGAATAAGAAATGTGGGTGCGATTATATGATTCCTATTTATGATATTTCACTTTCAGCAATGTAAATACATTCAAAAATAAGAAGCGCGAAATAACAACGCTGTCCTGAATAAGAAATGTGGGAGCGATTATATGATTCCTATTTATGATATTTTACTTTCACCAACTTAAATACATTCAAAAATAAGAAGCGCGAAATAACAACGCTGTCCTGAATAAGAAATGTGGGTGCGATTATATGATTCCTATTTATGATATTTCACTTTCAGCAATGTAAATACATTCAAAAATAAGAAGCGCGAAATAACAACGCTGTCCTGAATAAGAAATGTGGGAGCGATTATATGATTCCTATTTATGATATTTTACTTTCACCAACTTAAATACATTCAAAAATAAGAAGCGAGAAATAACAACGCTGTCCTGAATAAGAAATGTGGGTGCGATTATATGATTCCTATTTATGATATTTCACTTTCAGCAATGTAAATACATTCAAAAATAAGAAGCGCGAAATAACAACGCTGTCCTGAATAAGAAATGTGGGAGCGATTATATGATTCCTATTTATGATATTTTACTTTCACCAACTTAAATACATTCAAAAATAAGAAGCGCGAAATAACAACGCTGTCCTGAATAAGAAATGTGGGTGCGATTATATGATTCCTATTTATGATATTTCACTTTCAGCAATGTAAATACATTCAAAAATAAGAAGCGCGAAATAACAACGCTGTCCTGAATAAGAAATGTGGGTGCGATTATATGATTCCTATTTATGATATTTCACTTTCAGCAATGTAAATACATTCAAAAATAAGAAGCGCGAAATAACAACGCTGTCCTGAATAAGAAATGTGGGTGCGATTATATGATTCCTATTTATGATATTTCACTTTCAGCAATGTAAATACATTCAAAAATAAGAAGCGCGAAATAACAACGCTGTCCTGAATAAGAAATGTGGGAGCGATTATATGATTCCTATTTATGATATTTTACTTTCAACAATGTAAATACATTCAAAAATAAGAATCGCGAAATAACAACGCTGTCCTGAATAAGAAATGTGGGAGCGATTATATGATTCCTATTTATGATATTTTACTTTCACCAACTTAAATACATTCAAAAATAAGAAGCGAGAAATAACAACGCTGTCCTGAATAAGAAATGTGGGAGCGATTATATGATTCCTATTTATGATATTTTACTTTCACCAAGGTAAATACATTCAAAAATAAGAAGCGCGAAATAACAACGCAGTCCTGAATAAGAAATGTGGGTGCGATTATATGATTCCTATTTATGATATTTTACTTTCACCAACGTAAATACATTCAAAAATAAGAAGCGAGAAATAACAACGCTGTCCTGAATAAGAAATGTGGGAGCGACTATATGATTCCTATTTATGATATTTTACTTTCACCAAGGTAAATACATTCAAAAATAAGAAGCGCGAAATAACAACGCTGTCCTGAATAAGAAATGTGGGTGCGATTATATGATTCCTATTTATGATATTTTACTTTCACCAACGTAAATACATTCAAAAATAAGAAGCGAGAAATAACAACGCTGTCCTGAATAAGAAATGCGGGAGCGATTATATGATTCCTTTTTATGATATTTTACTTTCAGCAATGTACATACATTCAAAAATAAGAAGCGAGAAATAACAACGCTGTCCTGAATAAGAAATGTGGGTGCGATTATATGATTCCTATTTATGATATTTTACTTTCACCAAGGTAAATACATTCAAAAATAAGAAGCGCGAAATAACAACGCTGTCCTGAATAAGAAATGTGGGTGCGATTATATGATTCCTATTTATGATATTTTACTTTCACCAACTTAAATACATTCAAAAATAAGAAGCGAGAAATAACAACGCTGTCCTGAATAAGAAATGTGGGAGCGATTATATGATTCCTATTTATGATATTTTACTTTCACCAAGGTAAATACATTCAAAAATAAGAAGCGCGAAATAACAACGCTGTCCTGAATAAGAAATGTGGGTGCGATTATATGATTCCTATTTATGATATTTTACTTTCACCAACTTAAATACATTCAAAAATAAGAAGCGCGAAATAACAACGCTGTCCTGAATAAGAAATGTGGGTGCGATTATATGATTCCTATTTATGATATTTTACTTTCACCAACTTAAATACATTCAAAAATAAGAAGCGAGAAATAACAACGCTGTCCTGAATAAGAAATGTGGGAGCGATTATATGATTCCTATTTATGATATTTTACTTTCACCAAGGTAAATACATTCAAAAATAAGAAGCGCGAAATAACAACGCAGTCCTGAATAAGAAATGTGGGTGCGATTATATGATTCCTATTTATGATATTTTACTTTCACCAACGTAAATACATTCAAAAATAAGAAGCGAGAAATAACAACGCTGTCCTGAATAAGAAATGTGGGAGCGACTATATGATTCCTATTTATGATATTTTACTTTCACCAAGGTAAATACATTCAAAAATAAGAAGCGCGAAATAACAACGCTGTCCTGAATAAGAAATGTGGGTGCGATTATATGATTCCTATTTATGATATTTTACTTTCACCAACGTAAATACATTCAAAAATAAGAAGCGAGAAATAACAACGCTGTCCTGAATAAGAAATGCGGGAGCGATTATATGATTCCTTTTTATGATATTTTACTTTCAGCAATGTACATACATTCAAAAATAAGAAGCGAGAAATAACAACGCTGTCCTGAATAAGAAATGTGGGAGCGACTATATGATTCCTATTTATGATATTTTACTTTCACCAAGGTAAATACATTCAAAAATAAGAAGCGCGAAATAACAACGCTGTCCTGAATAAGAAATGTGGGTGCGATTATATGATTCCTATTTATGATATTTTACTTTCACCAACGTAAATACATTCAAAAATAAGAAGCGAGAAATAACAACGCTGTCCTGAATAAGAAATGCGGGAGCGATTATATGATTCCTTTTTATGATATTTTACTTTCAGCAATGTACATACATTCAAAAATAAGAAGCGAGAAATAACAACGCTGTCCTGAATAAGAAATGTGGGAGCGACTATATGATTCCTATTTATGATATTTTACTTTCACCAAGGTAAATACATTCAAAAATAAGAAGCGCGAAATAACAACGCTGTCCTGAATAAGAAATGTGGGTGCGATTATATGATTCCTATTTATGATATTTTATTTTCACCAACGTAAATACATTCAAAAATAAGAAGCGCGAAATAACAACGCTGTCCTGAATAAGAAATGTGGGTGCGATTATATGATTCCTATTTATGATATTTCACTTTCAGCAATGTAAATACATTCAAAAATAAGAAGCGCGAAATAACAACGCTGTCCTGAATAAGAAATGTGGGTGCGATTATATGATTCCTATTTATGATATTTCACTTTCAGCAATGTAAATACATTCAAAAATAAGAAGCGCGAAATAACAACGCTGTCCTGAATAAGAAATGTGGGTGCGATTATATGATTCCTATTTATGATATTTCACTTTCAGCAATGTAAATACATTCAAAAATAAGAAGCGCGAAATAACAACGCTGTCCTGAATAAGAAATGTGGGAGCGATTATATGATTCCTATTTATGATATTTTACTTTCAACAATGTAAATACATTCAAAAATAAGAATCGCGAAATAACAACGCTGTCCTGAATAAGAAATGTGGGAGCGATTATATGATTCCTATTTATGATATTTCACTTTCAGCAATGTAAATACATTCAAAAATAAGAAGCGCGAAATAACAACGCTGTCCTGAATAAGAAATGTGGGAGCGATTATATGATTCCTATTTGTGATATTTTACTTTCAACAATGTAAATACATTCAAAAATAAGAAGCGCGAAATAACAACGCTGTCCTGAATAAGAAATGTGGGTGCGATTATATGATTCCTATTTATGATATTTCACTTTCAGCAATGTAAATACATTCAAAAATAAGAAGCGCGAAATAACAAGGCTGTCCTGAATAAGAAATGTGGGAGCGATTATATGATTCCTATTTATGATATTTCACTTTCAGCAATGTAAATACATTCAAAAATAAGAAGCGCGAAATAACAACGCTGTCCTGAATAAGAAATGTGGGAGCGATTATATGATTCCTATTTGTGATATTTTACTTTCAACAATGTAAATACATTCAAAAATAAGAAGCGCGAAATAACAACGCTGTCCTGAATAAGAAATGTGGGTGCGATTATATGATTCCTATTTATGATATTTTATTTTCACCAACGTAAATACATTCAAAAATAAGAAGCGAGAAATTTCAACGCTTTCCTGAATAAGAAATGTGGGAGCGATTATATGATTCCTATTTATGATATTTTACTTTCACCAACTTAAATACATTCAAAAATAAGAAGCGCGAAATAACAACGCTGTCCTGAATAAGAAATGTGGGAGCGATAATATGATTCCTATTTATGATATTTTACTTTCACCAAGGTAAATACATTCAAAAATAAGAAGCGCGAAATAACAACGCTCTCCTGAATAAGAAATTTGGGAGCGATTATATGATTCCTATTTATGATATTTTACTTTCAACAATGTAAATACATTCAAAAATAAGAAGCGCGAAATAACAACGCTGTCCTGAATAAGAAATGTGGGAGTGATTATATGATTCCTATTTATGATATTTTACTTTCACCAACGTAAATACATTCAAAAATAAGAAGCGCGAAATAACAACGCTGTCCTGAATAAGAAATGTGGGTGCGATTATATGATTCCTATTTATGATATTTCACTTTCAGCAATGTAAATACATTCAAAAATAAGAAGCGCGAAATAACAACGCTGTCCTGAATAAGAAATGTGGGAGCGATTATATGATTCCTATTTATGATATTTCACTTTCAGCAATGTAAATACATTCAAAAATAAGAAGCGCGAAATAACAACGCTGTCCTGAATAAGAAATGTGGGAGCGATTATATGATTCCTATTTGTGATATTTTACTTTCAACAATGTAAATACATTCAAAAATAAGAAGCGCGAAATAACAACGCTGTCCTGAATAAGAAATGTGGGTGCGATTATATGATTCCTATTTATGATATTTCACTTTCAGCAATGTAAATACATTCAAAAATAAGAAGCGCGAAATAACAACGCTGTCCTGAATAAGAAATGTGGGTGCGATTATATGATTCCTATTTATGATATTTCACTTTCAGCAATGTAAATACATTCAAAAATAAGAAGCGCGAAATAACAACGCTGTCCTGAATAAGAAATGTGGGTGCGATTATATGATTCCTATTTATGATATTTTACTTTCAGCAATGTAAATACATTCAAAAATAAGAAGCGCGAAATAACAACGCTGTCCTGAATAAGAAATGTGGGAGCGATTATATGATTCCTATTTATGATATTTTACTTTCAGCAATGTAAATACATTCAAAAATAAGAAGCGCGAAATAACAACGCTGTCCTGAATAAGAAATGTGGGTGCGATTATATGATTCCTATTTATGATATTTCACTTTCAGCAATGTAAATACATTCAAAAATAAGAAGCGCGAAATAACAACGCTGTCCTGAATAAGAAATGTGGGTGCGATTATATGATTCCTATTTATGATATTTTACTTTCAGCAATGTAAATACATTCAAAAATAAGAAGCGCGAAATAACAACGCTGTCCTGAATAAGAAATGTGGGTGCGATTATATGATTCCTATTTATGATATTTTACTTTCAGCAATGTAAATACATTCAAAAATAAGAAGCGCGAAATAACAACGCTGTCCTGAATAAGAAATGTGGGTGCGATTATATGATTCCTATTTATGATATTTTACTTTCAGCAATGTAAATACATTCAAAAATAAGAAGCGCGAAATAACAACGCTGTCCTGAATAAGAAATGTGGGTGCGATTATATGATTCCTATTTATGATATTTCACTTTCAGCAATGTAAATACATTCAAAAATAAGAAGCGCGAAATAAAAACGCTTTCCTGAATAAGAAATGTGGGTGCGATTATATGATTCCTATTTATGATATTTTACTTTCAGCAATGTAAATACATTCAAAAATAAGAAGCGCGAAATAACAACGCTGTCCTGAATAAGAAATGTGGGAGCGATTATATGATTCCTATTTATGATATTTTACATTCACCAACGTAAATACATTCAAAAATAAGAAGCGCGAAATAACAACGCTGTCCTGAATAAGAAATGTGGGTGCGATTATATGATTCCTATTTATGATATTTTACTTTCACCAACGTAAATACATTCAAAAATAAGAAGCGCGAAATAACAACGCTGTCCTGAATAAGAAATGTGGGTGCGATTATATGATTCCTATTTATGATATTTCACTTTCAGCAATGTAAATACATTCAAAAATAAGAAGCGCGAAATAACAACGCTGTCCTGAATAAGAAATGTGGGTGCGATTATATGATTCCTATTTATGATATTTCACTTTCAGCAATGTAAATACATTCAAAAATAAGAAGCGCGAAATAACAACGCTGTCCTGAATAAGAAATGTGGGTGCGATTATATGATTCCTATTTATGATATTTCACTTTCAGCAATGTAAATACATTCAAAAATAAGAAGCGCGAAATAACAACGCTGTCCTGAATAAGAAATGTGGGTGCGATTATATGATTCCTATTTATGATATTTTACTTTCAGCAATGTAAATACATTCAAAAATAAGAAGCGCGAAATAACAACGCTGTCCTGAATAAGAAATGTGGGTGCGATTATATGATTCCTATTTATGATATTTTACTTTCAGTAATGTAAATACATTCAAAAATAAGAAGCGCGAAATAACAACGCTGTCCTGAATAAGAAATGTGGGTGCGATTATATGATTCCTATTTATGATATTTCACTTTCAGCAATGTAAATACATTCAAAAATAAGAAGCGCGAAATAAAAACGCTTTCCTGAATAAGAAATGTGGGTGCGATTATATGATTCCTATTTATGATATTTTACTTTCAGCAATGTAAATACATTCAAAAATAAGAAGCGCGAAATAACAACGCTGTCCTGAATAAGAAATGTGGGAGCGATTATATGATTCCTATTTATGATATTTCACTTTCAGCAATGTAAATACATTCAAAAATAAGAAGCGCGAAATAACAACGCTGTCCTGAATAAGAAATGTGGGTGCGATTATATGATTCCTATTTATGATATTTCACTTTCAGCAATGTAAATACATTCAAAAATAAGAAGCGCGAAATAACAACGCTGTCCTGAATAAGAAATGTGGGTGCGATTATATGATTCCTATTTATGATATTTCACTTTCAGCAATGTAAATACATTCAAAAATAAGAAGCGCGAAATAACAACGCTGTCCTGAATAAGAAATGTGGGTGCGATTATATGATTCCTATTTATGATATTTCACTTTCAGCAATGTAAATACATTCAAAAATAAGAAGCGCGAAATAACAACGCTGTCCTGAATAAGAAATGTGGGAGCGATTATATGATTCCTATTTATGATATTTTACTTTCAACAATGTAAATACATTCAAAAATAAGAATCGCGAAATAACAACGCTGTCCTGAATAAGAAATGTGGGAGCGATTATATGATTCCTATTTATGATATTTTACTTTCACCAACTTAAATACATTCAAAAATAAGAAGCGCGAAATAACAACGCTGTCCTGAATAAGAAATGTGGGAGCGATAATATGATTCCTATTTATGATATTTTACTTTCACCAAGGTAAATACATTCAAAAATAAGAAGCGCGAAATAACAACGCTCTCCTGAATAAGAAATTTGGGAGCGATTATATGATTCCTATTTATGATATTTTACTTTCAACAATGTAAATACATTCAAAAATAAGAAGCGAGAAATAACAACGCTGTCCTGAATAAGAATTGCGGGAGCGATTATATGATTCCTTTTTATGATATTTTACTTTCAGCAATGTACATACATTTAAAAATAAGAAGCGAGAAATAACAACGCTGTCCTGAATAAGAAATGTGGGAGCAATTATATGATTCCTATTTATGATATTTTACTTTCACCAACTTAAATACATTCAAAAATAAGAAGCGCGAAATAACAACGCTGTCCTGAATAAGAAATGTGGGAGCGATAATATGATTCTTATTTATGATATTTTACTTTCACCAAGGTAAATACATTCAAAAATAAGAAGCGCGAAATAACAACGCTCTCCTGAATAAGAAATTTTGTAGCGATTATATGATTCCTATTTATGATATTTTACTTTCAACAATGTAAATACATTCAAAAATAAGAAGCGAGAAATAACAACGCTGTCCTGAATAAGAAATGCGGGAGCGATTATATGATTCCTCTTTATGATATTTTACTTTCACCAAGGTAAATACATTCAAAAATAAGAAGCGCGAAATAACAACGCTGTCCTGAATAAGAAATGTGGGTGCGATTATATGATTCCTATTTATGATATTTTACTTTCACCAAGGTAAATACATTCAAAAATAAGAAGCGCGAAATAACAACGCTGTCCTGAATAAGAAATGTGGGTGCGATTATATGATTCCTATTTATGATATTTTACTTTCACCAAGGTAAATACTTTCAAAAATAAGAAGCGCGAAATAACAACGCTGTCCTGAATAAGAAATGTGGGTGCGATTATATGATTCCTATTTATGATATTTTACTTTCAGCAATGTACATACATTCAAAAATAAGAAGCGAGAAATAACAACGCTGTCCTGAATAAGAAATGTGGGAGCGATTATATGATTCCTATTTATGATATTTTACTTTCACCAACTTAAATACATTCAAAAATAAGAAGCGCGAAATAACAACGCTGTCCTGAATAAGAAATGTGGGAGCGATAATATGATTCCTATTTATGATATTTTACTTTCACCAAGGTAAATACATTCAAAAATAAGAAGCGCGAAATAACAACGCTCTCCTGAATAAGAAATTTTGTAGCGATTATATGATTCCTATTTATGATATTTTACTTTCAACAATGTAAATACATTCAAAAATAAGAAGCGAGAAATAACAACGCTGTCCTGAATAAGAAATGCGGGAGCGATTATATGATTCCTATTTATGATATTTCACTTTCACCAAGGTAAATACATTCAAAAATAAGAAGCGCGAAATAACAACGCTGTCCTGAATAAGAAATGTGGGTGCGATTATATGATTCCTATTTATGATATTTTACTTTCACCAAGGTAAATACATTCAAAAATAAGAAGCGCGAAATAACAACGCTGTCCTGAATAAGAAATGTGGGTGCGATTATATGATTCCTATTTATGATATTTTACTTTCACCAAGGTAAATACTTTCAAAAATAAGAAGCGCGAAATAACAACGCTGTCCTGAATAAGAAATGTGGGTGCGATTATATGATTCCTATTTATGATATTTTACTTTCAGCAATGTACATACATTCAAAAATAAGAAGCGAGAAATAACAACGCTGTCCTGAATAAGAAATGTGGGAGCGATTATATGATTCCTATTTATGATATTTTACTTTCACCAAGGTAAATACATTCAAAAATAAGAAGCGCGAAATAACAACGCTGTCCTGAATAAGAAATGTGGGTGCGATTATATGATTCCTATTTATGATATTTTACTTTCACCAACGTCAATACATTCAAAAATAAGAAGCGCGAAATAACAACGCTGTCCTGAATAAGAAATGTGGGAGCGATTATATGATTCCTATTTATGATATTTTACTTTCACCAACGTCAATACATTCAAAAATAAGAAGGGTGAAATAACAACGCTGTCCTGAATAAGAAATGTGGGTGCGATTATATGATTCCTATTTATGATATTTTACTTTCACCAACGTCAATACATTCAAAAATAAGAAGCTCGAAATAACAACGCTGTCCTGAATAAGAAATGTGGGTGCGATTATATGATTCCTATTGATGATATTTTACTTTCACCAACTTAAATACATTCAAAAATAAGAAGCGAGAAATAACAACGCTGTCCTGAATAAGAAATGTGGGAGCGATTATATGATTCCTATTTATGATATTTTACTTTCACCAACTTAAATACATTCAAAAATAAGAAGGGCGAAATAACAACGCTGTCCTGAATAAGAAATATGGGTGCGATTATATGATTCCTATTTATGATATTTTACTTTCACCAACGTCAATACATTCAAAAATAAGAAGCGCGAAATAACAACGCTGTCCTGAATAAGAAATGTGGGTGCGATTATATGATTCCTATTTATGATATTTTACTTTCACCAACGTCAATACATTCAAAAATAAGAAGCACGAAATAACAACGCTGTCCTGAATAAGAAATGTGGGAGCGATAATATGATTCCTATTTATGATATTTTACTTTCACCAACGTAAATACATTCAAAAATAAGAAGCGCGAAATAACAACGCTAAACTGAATAAGGAATATGGGAGCGATTATATGATTCCTATTTATGATATTTTACTTTCACCAACGTCAATACATTCAAAAATAAGAAGCGCGAAATAACAACGCTGTCCTGAATAAGAAATGTGGGTGCGATTATATGATTCCTATTTATGATATTTTACTTTCACCAACGTAAATACATTCAAAAATAAGAAGCGCGAAATAACAACGGTGTCCTGAATAAGAAATGTGGGTGCGATTATATGATTCCTATTTATGATATTTCACTTTCAGCAACGTAAATACATTCAAAAATAAGAAGCGCGAAATAACAACGCTGTCCTGAATAAGAAATGTGGGTGCGATTATATGATTCCTATTTATGATATTTCACTTTCAGCAATGTAAATACATTCAAAAATAAGAAGCGCGAAATAACAACGGTGTCCTGAATAAGAAATGTGGGTGCGATTATATGATTCCTATTTATGATATTTCACTTTCAGCAACGTAAATACATTCAAAAATAAGAAGCGCGAAATAACAACGCTGTCCTGAATAAGAAATGTGGGTGCGATTATATGATTCTTATTTATGATATTTCACTTTCACCAACGTAAATACATTCAAAAATAAGAAGCGCGAAATAACAACGGTGTCCTGAATAAGAAATGTGGGTGCGATTATATGATTCCTATTTATGATATTTCACTTTCAGCAACGTAAATACATTCAAAAATAAGAAGCGCGAAATAACAACGCTGTCCTGAATAAGAAATGTGGGTGCGATTATATGATTCCTATTTATGATATTTCACTTTCACCAACGTAAATACATTCAAAAATAAGAAGCGCGAAATAACAACGGTGTCCTGAATAAGAAATGTGGGTGCGATTATATGATTCCTATTTATGATATTTTACTTTCAGCAACGTAAATACATTCAAAAATAAGAAGCGCGAAATAACAACGGTGTCCTGAATAAGAAATGTGGGTGCGATTATATGATTCCTATTTATGATATTTCACTTTCAGCAACGTAAATACATTCAAAAATAAGAAGCGCGAAATAACAACGGTGTCCTGAATAAGAAATGTGGGTGCGATTATATGATTCCTATTTATGATATTTCACTTTCAGCAACGTAAATACATTCAAAAATAAGAAGCGCGAAATAACAACGCTGTCCTGAATAAGAAATGTGGGTGCGATTATATGATTCCTATTTATGATATTTCACTTTCACCAACGTAAATACATTCAAAAATAAGAAGCGCGAAATAACAACGGTGGACTGAATAAGAAATGTGGGTGCGATTATATGATTCCTATTTATGATATTTCACTTTCAGCAACGTAAATACATTCAAAAATAAGAAGCGCGAAATAACAACGCTGTCCTGAATAAGAAATGTGGGTGCGATTATATGATTCCTATTTATGATATTTCACTTTCACCAACGTAAATACATTCAAAAATAAGAAGCGCGAAATAACAACGGTGGACTGAATAAGAAATGTGGGTGCGATTATATGATTCCTATTTATGATATTTCACTTTCAGCAACGTAAATACATTCAAAAATAAGAAGCGCGAAATAACAACGCTGTCCTGAATAAGAAATGTGGGTGCGATTATATGATTCCTATTTATGATATTTCACTTTCACCAACGTAAATACATTCAAAAATAAGAAGCGCGAAATAACAACGGTGTCCTGAATAAGAAATGTGGGTGCGATTATATGATTCCTATTTATGATATTTCACTTTCAGCAACGTAAATACATTCAAAAATAAGAAGCGCGAAATAACAACGGTGTCCTGAATAAGAAATGTGGGTGCGATTATATGATTCCTATTTATGATATTTCACTTTCAGCAACGTAAATACATTCAAAAATAAGAAGCGCGAAATAACAACGGTGTCCTGAATAAGAAATGTGGGTGCGATTATATGATTCCTATTTATGATATTTCACTTTCAGCAACGTAAATACATTCAAAAATAAGAAGCGCGAAATAACAACGCTGTCCTGAATAAGAAATGTGGGTGCGATTATATGATTCCTATTTATGATATTTCACTTTCACCAACGTAAATACATTCAAAAATAAGAAGCGCGAAATAACAACGGTGTCCTGAATAAGAAATGTGGGTGCGATTATATGATTCCTATTTATGATATTTCACTTTCAGCAACGTAAATACATTCAAAAATAAGAAGCGCGAAATAACAACGCTGTCCTGAATAAGAAATGTGGGTGCGATTATATGATTCCTATTTATGATATTTCACTTTCACCAACGTAAATACATTCAAAAATAAGAAGCGCGATATAACAACGGTGTCCTGAATAAGAAATGTGGGTGCGATTATATGATTCCTATTTATGATATTTCACTTTCAGCAATGTAAATACATTCAAAAATAAGAAGCGCGAAATAACAACGCTGTCCTGAATAAGAAATGTGGGAGCGATTATATGATTCCTATTTATGATATTTTACTTTCACCAACGTAAATACATTCAAAAATAAGAAGCGCGAAATAACAACGCTGTCCTGAATAAGAAATGTGGGAGCGATTATATGATTCCTATTTATGATATTTTACTTTCAACAATGTAAATACATTCAAAAATAAGAAGCGCGAAATAACAACGGTGTCCTGAATAAGAAATGTGGGTGCGATTATATGATTCCTATTTATGATATTTCACTTTCAGCAATGTAAATACATTCAAAAATAAGAAGCGCGAAATAACAACGCTGTCCTGAATAAGAAATGTGGGAGCGATTATATGATTCCTATTTATGATATTTTACTTTCACCAACGTAAATACATTCAAAAATAAGAAGCGCGAAATAACAACGCTGTCCTGAATAAGAAATGTGGGAGCGATTATATGATTCCTATTTATGATATTTTACTTTCAACAATGTAAATACATTCAAAAATAAGAAGCGCGAAATAACAACGCTGTCCTGAATAAGAAATGTGGGTGCGATTATATGATTCCTATTTATGATATTTTACTTTCACCAACGTAAATACATTCAAAAATAAGAAGCGCGAAATAACAACGCTGTCCTGAATAAGAAATGTGGGAGCGATTATATGATTCCTATTTATGATATTTTACTTTCACCAACGTAAATACATTCAAAATAAGAAGCGCGAAATAACAACGCTGTCCTGAATAAGAAATGTGGGAGCGATTATATGATTCCTATTTATGATATTTTACTTTCACCAAGGTAAATACATTCAAAAATAAGAAGCGCGAAATAACAACGGTGTCCTGAATAAGAAATGTGGGTGCGATTATATGATTCCTATTTATGATATTTCACTTTCAGCAATGTAAATACATTCAAAAATAAGAAGCGCGAAATAACAACGCTGTCCTGAATAAGAAATGTGGGAGCGATTATATGATTCCTATTTATGATATTTTACTTTCACCAACGTAAATACATTCAAAAATAAGAAGCGCGAAATAACAACGGTGTCCTGAATAAGAAATGTGGGTGCGATTATATGATTCCTATTTATGATATTTCACTTTCAGCAATGTAAATACATTCAAAAATAAGAAGCGCGAAATAACAACGCTGTCCTGAATAAGAAATGTGGGAGCGATTATATGATTCCTATTTATGATATTTTACTTTCAACAATGTAAATACATTCAAAAATAAGAAGCGAGAAATAACAACGCTGTCCTGAATAAGAAATGTGGGAGCGATAATATGATTCCTATTTATGATATTTTACTTTCAACAATGTAAATACATTCAAAAATAAGAAGCGAGAAATAACAACGCTGTCCTGAATAAGAAATGTGGGAGCGATAATATGATTCCTATTTATGATATTTTACTTTCAACAATGTAAATACATTCAAAAATAAGAAGCGCGAAATAACAACGGTGTCCTGAATAAGAAATGTGGGTGCGATTATATGATTCCTATTTATGATATTTCACTTTCAGCAATGTAAATACATTCAAAAATAAGAAGCGCGAAATAACAACGCTGTCCTGAATAAGAAATGTGGGAGCGATTATATGATTCCTATTTATGATATTTTACTTTCAACAATGTAAATACATTCAAAAATAAGAAGCGAGAAATAACAACGCTGTCCTGAATAAGAAATGTGGGAGCGATAATATGATTCCTATTTATGATATTTTACTTTCAGCAATGTAAATACATTCAAAAATAAGAAGCGCGAAATAACAACGCTGTCCTGAATAAGAAATGTGGGAGCGATAATATGATTCCTATTTATGATATTTTACTTTCAACAATGTAAATACATTCAAAAATAAGAAGCGCGAAATACAACGCTGTCCTGAATAAGAAATGTGAGTGCGATTATATGATTCCTATTTATGATATTTCACTTTCAGCAATGTAAATACATTCAAAAATAAGAAGCGAGAAATAACAACGCTGTCCTGAATAAGAAATGTGGGAGCGATTATATGATTCCTATTTATGATATTTCACTTTCAGCAATGTAAATACATTCAAAAATAAGAAGCGCGAAATAACAACGCTGTCCTGAATAAGAAATGTGGGAGCGATTATATGATTCCTATTTATGATATTTTACTTTCAACAATGTAAATACATTCAAAAATAAGAAGCGAGAAATAACAACGCTGTCCTGAATAAGAAATGTGGGAGCGATAATATGATTCCTATTTATGATATTTTACTTTCAGCAATGTAAATACATTCAAAAATAAGAAGCGCGAAATAACAACGCTGTCCTGAATAAGAAATGTGGGAGCGATAATATGATTCCTATTTATGATATTTTACTTTCAACAATGTAAATACATTCAAAAATAAGAAGCGCGAAATACAACGCTGTCCTGAATAAGAAATGTGGGAGCGATTATATGATTCCTATTTATGATATTTTACTTTCAACAATGTAAATACATTCAAAAATAAGAAGCGAGAAATAACAACGCTGTCCTGAATAAGAAATGTGGGAGCGATAATATGATTCCTATTTATGATATTTCACTTTCAGCAATGTAAATACATTCAAAAATAAGAAGCGCGAAATAACAACGCTGTCCTGAATAAGAAATGTGGGAGCGATTATATGATTCCTATTTATGATATTTTACTTTCAACAATGTAAATACATTCAAAAATAAGAAGCGAGAAATAACAACGCTGTCCTGAATAAGAAATGTGGGAGCGATAATATGATTCCTATTTATGATATTTTACTTTCAACAATGTAAATACATTCAAAAATAAGAATCGCGAAATAACAACGCTGTCCTGAATAAGAAATGTGGGAGCGATTATATGATTCCTATTTATGATATTTTACTTTCACCAACTTAAATACATTCAAAAATAAGAAGCGCGAAATAACAACGCTGTCCTGAATAAGAAATGTGGGAGCGATAATATGATTCCTATTTATGATATTTTACTTTCACCAAGGTAAATACATTCAAAAATAAGAAGCGCGAAATAACAACGCTCTCCTGAATAAGAAATTTGGGAGCGATTATATGATTCCTATTTATGATATTTTACTTTCAACAATGTAAATACATTCAAAAATAAGAAGCGAGAAATAACAACGCTGTCCTGAATAAGAATTGCGGGAGCGATTATATGATTCCTTTTTATGATATTTTACTTTCAGCAATGTACATACATTCAAAAATAAGAAGCGAGAAATAACAACGCTGTCCTGAATAAGAAATGTGGGAGCGATTATATGATTCCTATTTATGATATTTTACTTTCACCAACTTAAATACATTCAAAAATAAGAAGCGCGAAATAACAACGCTGTCCTGAATAAGAAATGTGGGAGCGATAATATGATTCCTATTTATGATATTTTACTTTCACCAAGGTAAATACATTCAAAAATAAGAAGCGCGAAATAACAACGCTCTCCTGAATAAGAAATTTTGTAGCGATTATATGATTCCTATTTATGATATTTTACTTTCAACAATGTAAATACATTCAAAAATAAGAAGCGAGAAATAACAACGCTGTCCTGAATAAGAAATGCGGGAGCGATTATATGATTCCTATTTATGATATTTCACTTTCACCAAGGTAAATACATTCAAAAATAAGAAGCGCGAAATAACAACGCTGTCCTGAATAAGAAATGTGGGTGCGATTATATGATTCCTATTTATGATATTTTACTTTCACCAAGGTAAATACATTCAAAAATAAGAACCGCGAAATAACAACGCTGTCCTGAATAAGAAATGTGGGTGCGATTATATGATTCCTATTTATGATATTTTACTTTCACCAAGGTAAATACATTCAAAAATAAGAAGCGCGAAATAACAACGCTGTCCTGAATAAGAAATGTGGGAGCGATTATATGATTCCTATTTATGATATTTTACTTTCACCAACGTCAATACATTCAAAAATAAGAAGGGTGAAATAACAACGCTGTCCTGAATAAGAAATGTGGGTGCGATTATATGATTCCTATTTATGATATTTTACTTTCACCAACGTCAATACATTCAAAAATAAGAAGCTCGAAATAACAACGCTGTCCTGAATAAGAAATGTGGGTGCGATTATATGATTCCTATTGATGATATTTTACTTTCACCAACTTAAATACATTCAAAAATAAGAAGCGAGAAATAACAACGCTGTCCTGAATAAGAAATGTGGGAGCGATTATATGATTCCTATTTATGATATTTTACTTTCACCAACTTAAATACATTCAAAAATAAGAAGGGCGAAATAACAACGCTGTCCTGAATAAGAAATATGGGTGCGATTATATGATTCCTATTTATGATATTTTACTTTCACCAACGTCAATACATTCAAAAATAAGAAGCGCGAAATAACAACGCTGTCCTGAATAAGAAATGTGGGTGCGATTATATGATTCCTATTTATGATATTTTACTTTCACCAACGTCAATACATTCAAAAATAAGAAGCACGAAATAACAACGCTGTCCTGAATAAGAAATGTGGGAGCGTTAATATGATTCCTATTTATGATATTTTACTTTCACCAACGTAAATACATTCAAAAATAAGAAGCGCGAAATAACAACGGTGTCCTGAATAAGAAATGTGGGTGCGATTATATGATTCCTATTTATGATATTTCACTTTCAGCAATGTAAATACATTCAAAAATAAGAAGCGCGAAATAACAACGCTGTCCTGAATAAGAAATGTGGGAGCGATTATATGATTCCTATTTATGATATTTTACTTTCACCAACGTAAATACATTCAAAATAAGAAGCGCGAAATAACAACGCTGTCCTGAATAAGAAATGTGGGAGCGATTATATGATTCCTATTTATGATATTTTACTTTCACCAAGGTAAATACATTCAAAAATAAGAAGCGCGAAATAACAACGCTGTCCTGAATAAGAAATGTGGGAGCGATTATATGATTCCTATTTATGATATTTTACTTTCAACAATGTAAATACATTCAAAAATAAGAAGCGAGAAATAACAACGCTGTCCTGAATAAGAAATGTGGGAGCGATAATATGATTCCTATTTATGATATTTTACTTTCAACAATGTAAATACATTCAAAAATAAGAAGCGAGAAATAACAACGCTGTCCTGAATAAGAAATGTGGGAGCGATAATATGATTCCTATTTATGATATTTTACTTTCAACAATGTAAATACATTCAAAAATAAGAAGCGCGAAATAACAACGCTGTCCTGAATAAGAAATGTGGGAGCGATAATATGATTCCTATTTATGATATTTTACTTTCAACAATGTAAATACATTCAAAAATAAGAAGCGAGAAATAACAACGCTGTCCTGAATAAGAAATGTGGGAGCGATAATATGATTCCTATTTATGATATTTTACTTTCAACAATGTAAATACATTCAAAAATAAGAAGCGAGAAATAACAACGCTGTCCTGAATAAGAAATGTGGGAGCGATAATATGATTCCTATTTATGATATTTTACTTTCAACAATGTAAATACATTCAAAAATAAGAAGCGAGAAATAACAACGCTGTCCTGAATAAGAAATGTGGGTGCGATTATATGATTCCTATTTATGATATTTTACTTTCACCAAGGTAAATACATTCAAAAATAAGAAGCGCGAAATAACAACGCTGTCCTGAATAAGAAATGTGGGAGCGATAATATGATTCCTATTTATGATATTTTACATTCAGCAATGTAAATACATTCAAAAATAAGAAGCGCGAAATAACAACGCTGTCCTGAATAAGAAATGTGGGAGCGATAATATGATTCCTATTTATGATATTTTACATTCAGCAATGTAAATACATTCAAAAATAAGAAGCGCGAAATAACAACGCTGTCCTGAATAAGAAATGTGGGAGCGATTATATGATTCCTATTTATGATATTTTACTTTCACCAAGGTAAATACATTCAAAAATAAGAAGCGCGAAATAACAACGCTGTCCTGAATAAGAAATGTGGGAGCGATTATATGATTCCTATTTATGATATTTTACTTTCAACAATGTAAATACATTCAAAAATAAGAAGCGAGAAATAACAACGCTGTCCTGAATAAGAAATGTGGGAGCGATAATATGATTCCTATTTATGATATTTTACTTTCAACAATGTAAATACATTCAAAAATAAGAAGCGAGAAATAACAACGCTGTCCTGAATAAGAAATGTGGGAGCGATAATATGATTCCTATTTATGATATTTTACTTTCAACAATGTAAATACATTCAAAAATAAGAAGCGCGAAATAACAACGCTGTCCTGAATAAGAAATGTGGGAGCGATAATATGATTCCTATTTATGATATTTTACTTTCAACAATGTAAATACATTCAAAAATAAGAAGCGAGAAATAACAACGCTGTCCTGAATAAGAAATGTGGGAGCGATAATATGATTCCTATTTATGATATTTTACTTTCAACAATGTAAATACATTCAAAAATAAGAAGCGAGAAATAACAACGCTGTCCTGAATAAGAAATGTGGGAGCGATAATATGATTCCTATTTATGATATTTTACTTTCAACAATGTAAATACATTCAAAAATAAGAAGCGAGAAATAACAACGCTGTCCTGAATAAGAAATGTGGGTGCGATTATATGATTCCTATTTATGATATTTTACTTTCACCAACGTAAATACATTCAAAAATAAGAAGCCCGAAATAACAACGCTGTCCTGAATAAGAAATGTGGGAGCGATAATATGATTCCTATTTATGATATTTTACATTCAGCAATGTAAATACATTCAAAAATAAGAAGCGCGAAATAACAACGCTGTCCTGAATAAGAAATGTGGGAGCGATAATATGATTCCTATTTATGATATTTTACTTTCAGCAATGTAAATACATTCAAAAATAAGAAGCGAGAAATAACAACGCTGTCCTGAATAAGAAATGTGGGAGCGATTATATGATTCCTATTTATGATATTTTCTTTCAACAATGTAAATACATTCAAAAATAAAAAGCGAGAAATAACAACGCTGTCCTGAATAAAAAATGTGGGAGCGATTATATGATTCCTATTTATGATATTTTACTTCCAACAATGTAAATACATTCAAAAATAAGAAGCGAGATATAACAACGCTGTCCTGAATAAAAAATGTGGGTGCGATTATATGATTCCTATTCATGATATTTTACTTTCACCAAGGTAAATACATTCAAAATTAAGAAGCGCGAAATACCAACGCTGTCCTGAATAAGAAATGTGGGTGCGATTATATAATTCCTATTTATGATATTTTACTTTCACCAAGGTAAATACATTCAAAAATAAGAAGCGCGAAATAACAACGCTGTCCTGAATAAGAAATGTGGGTGCGATTATATGATTCCTATTTATGATATTTTACTTTCACCAACGTAAATACATTCAAAAATAAGAAGCGAGAAATAACAACGCTGTCCTGAATAAGAAATGTCGGAGTGATTATATGATTCCTATTTATCAGATTTTACTTTCAACAATGTAAATACATTCAAAAATAAGAAGCGAGAAATAAGAACGCTGACCTGAATAAAAAATGTGGGTGCGATTATATTATTCCTATTTATGATATTTTACTTTCACCAAGGGAAATACATTCAAAAATAAGAAGCGCGAAATAACAACGCTGTCCTGAATAAGAAATGTGGGTGCGATTATATGATTCCTATTTATGATATTTTACTTTCACCAACGTAAATACATTGAAAAATAAGAAGCGAGAAATAACAACGCTGTCCAGAATAAGAAATGTGGGTGCGATTATATGATTCCTATTTATGATATTTTACTTTCACCAACGTAAATACATTGAAAAATAAGAAGCGAGAAATAACAACGCTGTCCAGAATAAGAAATGTGGGTGCGATTATATGATTCCTATTTATGATATTTTACTTTCACCAACGTAAAAACATTCAAAAATAAGAAGCGAGAAATAACAACGCTGTCCTGAATAAGAAATGTCGGAGCGATTATATGATTCCTATTTATCAGAATTTACTTTCAACAATGTAAATACATTCAAAAATAAGAAGCGGGAAATAAGAACGCTGTCCTGAATAAGAAATGTGGGAGCGATTATATGATTCCTATTTATGATATTTTACTTTCACCAACGTAATTACATTCAAAAATATGAAGCGCGAAATAAGAACGCTGTCCTGAATAAGAAATGTGGGAGCGATAATATGATTCCTATTTATGATATTTTACTTTCAACAATGTAAATACATTCAAAATAAGAAGCGAGAAATAACAACGCTGTCCTGAATAAGAAATGTGGGTGCGATTATATGATTCCTATTTGTGATATTTTACTTTCACCAAGGTAAATACATTCAAAAATAAGAAGCCCGAAATAACAACGCTGTCCTGAATAAGAAATGTGGGTGCGATTATATAATTCCTATTTATGATATTTTACTTTCACCAAGGTAAATACATTCAAAAATAAGAAGCGCGAAATAACAACGCTGTCCTGAATAAGAAATGTGGGTGCGATTATATGATTCCTATTTATGATATTTTACTTTCACCAAGGTAAATACATTCAAAAATAAGAAGCGCGAAATAACAACGCTGTCCTGAATAAGAAATGTTGGTGCGATTATATGATTCCTATTTATGATATTTTACTTTCACCAACGTAAATACATTCAAAAATAAGAAGCGAGAAATAACAACGCTGTCCAGAATAAGAAATGTGGGTGCGATTATATGATTCCTATTTATGATATTTTACTTTCACCAACGTAATTACATTCAAAAATAAGAAGCGCGAAATAAGAACGCTGTCCTGAATGAGAAATGTGGGTGCGATTATATGATTCCTATTTATGATATTTTACTTTCACCAACGTAAATACATTCAAAAATAAGAAGCGAGAAATAACAACGCTGTCCTGAATAAGAAATGTGGGTGCGATTATATGATTCCTATTTATGATATTTTACTTTCAACAATGTAAATACATTCAAAAATAAGAAGCGAGATATAACAACGCTGTCCTGAATAAGAAATGTGGGTGCGATTATATGATTCCTATTTGTGATATTTTACTTTCTCCAAGGTAAATACATTCAAAAATAAGAAGCGCGAAATAACAACGCTGTCCTGAATAAGAAATGTGGGAGCGATTATATGATTCCTATTTATGATATTTTACTTTCACCAACGTAAATACATTCAAAAATAAGAAGCGCGAAATAACAACGCTGTCCTGAATAAGAAATGTGCGAGCGATTATACGATTCCTATTTATGATATTTTACTTTCACCAACGTAAATACATTCAAAAATAAGAAGCGAGATATAACAACGCTGTCCTGAATAAGAAATGTGGGAGCGATTATATGATTCCTATTTATGATATTTTACTTTCACCAACGTAAATACATTCAAAAATAAGAAGCGAGAAATAACAACGCTGTCCTGAATAAGAAATGTGGGTGCGATTATATGATTCCTATTTATGATATTTTACTTTCACCAACGTAAATACATTCAAAAATAAGAAGCGAGATATAACAACGCTGTCCTGAATAAGAAATGTGGGTGCGATTATATGATTCCTTTTTATGATATTTTACTTTCTCCAAGGTAAATACATTCAAAAATAAGAAGCGAGATATAACAACGCTGTCCTGAATAAGAAATGTGGGTGCGATTATATGATTCCTATTTATGATATTTTACTTTCACCAAGGTAAATACATTAAAAAATAAGAAGCGCGAAATAACAACGCTGTCCTGAATAAGAAATGTGGGAGCGATTATATGATTCCTATTTATGATATTTTACTTTCACCAACGTAAATACATTCAAAAATAAGAAGCGAGATATAACAACGCTGTCCTGAATAAGAAATGTGGGAGCGATTATATGATTCCTATTTATGATATTTTACTTTCACCAACGTAAATACATTCAAAAATAAGAAGCGAGAAATAACAACGCTGTCCTGAATAAGAAATGTGGGTGCGATTATATGATTCCTATTTATGATATTTTACTTTCACCAACGTAAATACATTCAAAAATAAGAAGCGAGAAATAACAACGCTGTCCTGAATAAGAAATGTGGGTGCGATTATATGATTCCTATTTATGATATTTTACTTTCACCAACGTAAATACATTCAAAAATAAGAAGCGAGATATAACAACGCTGTCCTGAATAAGAAATGTGGGTGCGATTATACGATTCCTATTTATGATATTTTACTTTCACCAACGTAAATACATTCAAAAATAAGAAGCGAGATATAACAACGCTGTCCTGAATAAGAAATGTGGGAGCGATTATATGATTCCTATTTATGATATTTTACTTTCACCGACGTAAATACATTCAAAAATAAGAAGCGAGAAATAACAACGCTGTCCTGAATAAGAAATGTGGGTGCGATTATATGATTCCTATTTATGATATTTTACTTTCACCAACGTAAATACATTCAAAAATAAGAAGCGAGATATAACAACGCTGTCCTGAATAAGAAATGTGGGTGCGATTATATGATTCCTATTTATGATATTTTACTTTCACCAAGGTAAATACATTAAAAAATAAGAAGCGCGAAATAACAACGCTGTCCTGAATAAGAAATGTGGGAGCGATTATATGATTCCTATTTATGATATTTTACTTTCACCAACGTAAATACATTCAAAAATAAGAAGCGAGATATAACAACGCTGTCCTGAATAAGAAATGTGGGAGCGATTATATGATTCCTATTTATGATATTTTACTTTCACCAACGTAAATACATTCAAAAATAAGAAGCGAGAAATAACAACGCTGTCCTGAATAAGAAATGTGGGTGCGATTATATGATTCCTATTTATGATATTTTACTTTCACCAACGTAAATACATTCAAAAATAAGAAGCGAGAAATAACAACGCTGTCCTGAATAAGAAATGTGGGTGCGATTATATGATTCCTATTTATGATATTTTACTTTCACCAACGTAAATACATTCAAAAATAAGAAGCGAGATATAACAACGCTGTCCTGAATAAGAAATGTGGGTGCGATTATACGATTCCTATTTATGATATTTTACTTTCACCAACGTAAATACATTCAAAAATAAGAAGCGAGATATAACAACGCTGTCCTGAATAAGAAATGTGGGAGCGATTATATGATTCCTATTTATGATATTTTACTTTCACCAACGTAAATACATTCAAAAATAAGAAGCGAGAAATAACAACGCTGTCCTGAATAAGAAATGTGGGTGCGATTATATGATTCCTATTTATGATATTTTACTTTCACCAACGTAAATACATTCAAAAATAAGAAGCGAGATATAACAACGCTGTCCTGAATAAGAAATGTGGGTGCGATTATATGATTCCTATTTATGATATTTTACTTTCACCAACGTAAATACATTCAAAAATAAGAAGCGAGATATAACAACGCTGTCCTGAATAAGAAATGTGGGTGCGATTATACGATTCCTATTTATGATATTTTACTTTCACCAACGTAAATACATTCAAAAATAAGAAGCGAGATATAACAACGCTGTCCTGAATAAGAAATGTGGGAGCGATTATATGATTCCTATTTATGATATTTTACTTTCACCAACGTAAATACATTCAAAAATAAGAAGCGAGAAATAACAACGCTGTCCTGAATAAGAAATGTGGGTGCGATTATATGATTCCTATTTATGATATTTTACTTTCACCAACGTAAATACATTCAAAAATAAGAAGCGAGAAATAACAACGCTGTCCTGAATAAGAAATGTGGGTGCGATTATATGATTCCTATTTATGATATTTTACTTTCACCAACGTAAATACATTCAAAAATAAGAAGCGAGATATAACAACGCTGTCCTGAATAAGAAATGTGGGAGCGATTATATGATTCCTATTTATGATATTTTACTTTCACCAACGTAAATACATTCAAAAATAAGAAGCGAGAAATAACAACGCTGTCCTGAATAAGAAATGTGGGTGCGATTATATGATTCCTATTTATGATATTTTACTTTCACCAACGTAAATACATTCAAAAATAAGAAGCGAGATATAACAACGCTGTCCTGAATAAGAAATGTGGGTGCGATTATATGATTCCTATTTATGATATTTTACTTTCACCAACGTAAATACATTCAAAATTAAAAAGCGCGAAATACCAACGCTGTCCTGAATAAGAAATGTGGGTGCGATTATATAATTCCTATTTATGATATTTTACTTTCACCAAGGTAAATACATTCAAAAATAAGAAGCGCGAAATAACAACGCTGTCCTGAATAAGAAATGTGGGTGCGATTATATGATTCCTATTTATGATATTTTACTTTCACCAACGTAAATACATTCAAAAATAAGAAGCGCTAAATAACAACGCTGTCCTGAATAAGAAATGTGGGAGCGATTATATGATTCCTATTTATGATATTTTACTTTCACCAACGTAAATACATTCAAAAATAAGAAGCGCGAAATAACAACGCTGTCCTGAATAAGAAATGTGGGAGCGATTATATGATTCCTATTTATGATATTTTACTTTCAACAAGGTAAATACATTCAAAAATAAGAAGCGCGAAATAACAACGCTGTCCTGAATAAGAAATGTTGGAGCGATAATATGATTCCTATTTATGATATTTTACTTTCACCAAGGTAAATACATTCAAAAATAAGAAGCGCGAAATAACAACGCTGTCCTGAATAAGAAATGTGGGAGCGATTATATGATTCCTATTTATGATATTTTACTTTCACCAACGTCAATACATTCAAAAATAAGAAGCGAGAAATAACAACGGTGTCCTGAATAAGAAATGCGGGAGCGATTATATGATTCCTTTTTATGATATATTACTTTCAACAATGTACATACATTAAAAAATAAGAAGCGAGAAATAACAACGCTGTCCTGAATAAGAAATGTGGGAGCGATTATATGATTCCTATTTATGATATTTTACTTTCACCAAGGTAAATACATTCAAAAATAAGAAGCGCGAAATAACAACGCTGTCCTGAATAAGAAATGTGGGTGCGATTATATGATTCCTATTTATGATATTTTACTTTCACCAACGTAAATACATTCAAAAATAAGAAGCGCGAAATAACAACGCTGTCCTGAATAAGAAATGTGGGTGCGATTATATGATTCCTATTTATGATATTTTACTTTCACCAACTTAAATACATTCAAAAATAAGAAGCGCAAAATAACAACGCTGTCCTGAATAAGAAATGTGGGAGCGATAATATGATTCCTATTTATGATATTTTACTTTCACCAAGGTAAATACATTCAAAAATAAGAAGCGCGAAATAACAACGCTCTCCTGAATAAGAAATTTGGGAGCGATTATATGATTCCTATTTATGATATTTTACTTTCAACAATGTAAATACATTCAAAAATAAGAAGCGAGAAATAACAACGCTGTCCTGAATAAGAAATGTGGGTGCGATTATATGATTCCTATTTATGATATTTTACATTCACCAACGTAAATACATTCAAAAATAAGAAGCCCGAAATAACAACGCTGTCCTGAATCAGAAATGTGGGAGCGATAATATGATTCCAATTTATGATATTTTACTTTCAGCAATGTAAATACATTCAAAAATAAGAATCGCGAAATAACAACGCTGTCCTGAATAAGAAATGTGGGAGCGATTATATGATTCCTATTTATGATATTTTCTTTCAACAATGTAAATACATTCAAAAATAAAAATCGAGAAATAACAACGCTGTCCTGAATAAGAAATGTGGGAGCGATAATATGATTCCTATTTATGATATTTTACTTTCACCAAGGTAAATACATTCAAAAATAAGAAGCGAGAAATAACAACGCTGTCCTGAATAAGAAATGTCGGAGCGATTATATGATTCCTATTTATCAGATTTTACTTTCAACAATGTAAATACATTGAAAAATAAGAAGCGGGAAATGAGAACGCTGTCCTGAATAAGAAATGTGGGAGCGATAATATGATTCCTATTTATGATATTTTACTTTCACCAACGTAATTACATTCAAAAATAAGAAGCGCGAAATAAGAACGCTGTCCTGAATAAGAAATGTGGGAGCGATAATATGATTCCTATTTATGATATTTTACTTTCAACAATGTAAATACATTCAAAAATAAGAAGCGCGAAATAACAACGCTGTCCTGAATAAGAAATGTGGGTGCGATTATATGATTCCTATTTATGATATTTTACTTTCACCAACGTAAATACATTCAAAAATAAGAAGCGCTAAATAACAACGCTGTCCTGAATAAGAAATGTGGGAGCGATTATATGATTCCTATTTATGATATTTTACTTTCACCAACGTAAATACATTCAAAAATAAGAAGCGCGAAATAACAACGCTGTCCTGAATAAGAAATGTGGGAGCGATTATATGATTCCTATTTATGATATTTTACTTTCAACAAGGTAAATACATTCAAAAATAAGAAGCGCGAAATAACAACGCTGTCCTGAATAAGAAATGTTGGAGCGATAATATGATTCCTATTTATGATATTTTACTTTCACCAAGGTAAATACATTCAAAAATAAGAAGCGCGAAATAACAACGCTGTCCTGAATAAGAAATGTGGGAGCGATTATATGATTCCTATTTATGATATTTTACTTTCACCAACGTCAATACATTCAAAAATAAGAAGCGAGAAATAACAACGGTGTCCTGAATAAGAAATGCGGGAGCGATTATATGATTCCTTTTTATGATATATTACTTTCAACAATGTACATACATTAAAAAATAAGAAGCGAGAAATAACAACGCTGTCCTGAATAAGAAATGTGGGAGCGATTATATGATTCCTATTTATGATATTTTACTTTCACCAAGGTAAATACATTCAAAAATAAGAAGCGCGAAATAACAACGCTGTCCTGAATAAGAAATGTGGGTGCGATTATATGATTCCTATTTATGATATTTTACTTTCACCAACGTAAATACATTCAAAAATAAGAAGCGCGAAATAACAACGCTGTCCTGAATAAGAAATGTGGGTGCGATTATATGATTCCTATTTATGATATTTTACTTTCACCAACTTAAATACATTCAAAAATAAGAAGCGCAAAATAACAACGCTGTCCTGAATAAGAAATGTGGGAGCGATAATATGATTCCTATTTATGATATTTTACTTTCACCAAGGTAAATACATTCAAAAATAAGAAGCGCGAAATAACAACGCTCTCCTGAATAAGAAATTTGGGAGCGATTATATGATTCCTATTTATGATATTTTACTTTCAACAATGTAAATACATTCAAAAATAAGAAGCGAGAAATAACAACGCTGTCCTGAATAAGAAATGTGGGTGCGATTATATGATTCCTATTTATGATATTTTACATTCACCAACGTAAATACATTCAAAAATAAGAAGCCCGAAATAACAACGCTGTCCTGAATCAGAAATGTGGGAGCGATAATATGATTCCAATTTATGATATTTTACTTTCAGCAATGTAAATACATTCAAAAATAAGAATCGCGAAATAACAACGCTGTCCTGAATAAGAAATGTGGGAGCGATTATATGATTCCTATTTATGATATTTTCTTTCAACAATGTAAATACATTCAAAAATAAAAATCGAGAAATAACAACGCTGTCCTGAATAAGAAATGTGGGAGCGATAATATGATTCCTATTTATGATATTTTACTTTCACCAAGGTAAATACATTCAAAAATAAGAAGCGAGAAATAACAACGCTGTCCTGAATAAGAAATGTCGGAGCGATTATATGATTCCTATTTATCAGATTTTACTTTCAACAATGTAAATACATTGAAAAATAAGAAGCGGGAAATGAGAACGCTGTCCTGAATAAGAAATGTGGGAGCGATAATATGATTCCTATTTATGATATTTTACTTTCACCAACGTAATTACATTCAAAAATAAGAAGCGCGAAATAAGAACGCTGTCCTGAATAAGAAATGTGGGAGCGATTATATGATTCCTATTTGTGATATTTTACTTTCAACAATGTAAATACATTCAAAAATAAGGAGCGCGAAATAACAACGCTGTCCTGAATAAGAAATGTGGGTGCGATTATATGATTCCTATTTATGATATTTTACTTTCACCAACGTAAATACAGTCAAAAATAAGAAGCGCGAAATAACAACGCTGTCCTGAATAAAAAATGTGGGAGCGATAATATGATTCCTATTTATGATATTTTACTTTCACCAACGTAAATACATTCAAAAATAAGAAGCGAGAAATAACAACGCTGTCCTGAATAAGAAATGTGGGTGCGATTATATGATTCCTATTTATGATAATTTACTTTCAACAATGTAAATACATTCAAAAATAAGAAGCGCGAAATAACAACGCTGTCCTGAATAAAAAATGTGGGAGCGATAATATGATTCCTATTTATGATATTTTACTTTCAACAATGTAAATATATTCAAAAATAAGAAGCGCGAAATAACAACACTGTCCTGAATAAGAAATGTGGGAGCGATTATATGATTCCTATTTATGATATTTTACTTTCAACAATGTAAATACATTCAAAAATAAGAAGCGCGAAATAACAACGCTGTCCTGAATAAGAAATGTGGGTGCGATAATATGATTCCTATTTATGATATTTTACTTTCAACAATGTAAATACATTCAAAAATAAGAAGCGCGAAATAACAACGCTGTCCTGAATAAAAAATGTGGGAGCGATAATATGATTCCTATTTATGATATTTTACTTTCACCAACGTAAATACATTCAAAAATAAGAAGCGAGAAATAACAACGCTGTCCTGAATAAGAAATGTGGGTGCGATTATATGATTCCTATTTATGATAATTTACTTTTCAACAATGTAAATACATTCAAAAATAAGAAGCGCGAAATAACAACGCTGTCCTGAATAAGAAATGTGGGAGCGATTATATGATTCCTATTTATGATATTTTACTTTCAACAATGTAAATACATTCAAAAATAAGAAGCGCGAAATAACAATGCTGTCCTGAATAAGAAATGTGGGAGCGATTATATGATTCCTATTTATGATATTTTACTTTCAACAATGTAAATACATTCAAAAATAAGAAGCGCGAAATAACAACGCTGTCCTGAATAAGAAATGTGGGAGCGATAATATGATTCCTATTTATGAAATTTTACTTTTACCAAGTTAAATACATTCAAAATAAGAAGCACGAAATAACAACGCTGTCCTGAATAAGAAATGTGGGTGCGATTATATGATTCCTATTTATGATATTTTACTTTCACCAACGTAAATACATTTAAAAAAAAGAAGTGAGAAATAACAACGCAGTCCTGAATAAGAAATGTGGGTGCGATTATATGATTCCTATTTGTGATATTTTACTTTCAACAATGTAAATACATTCAAAAATAAGAAGCGAGAAATAACAACGCTGTCCTGAATAAGAAATGTGGGAGCGATTATATGATTCCTATTTATGATATTTTACTTTCAGCAACGTAAATACATTCAAAAATAAGAAGCGAGAAATAACAACGCTGTCCTGAATAAGAAATGTGGGTGCGATTATATGATTCCTATTTATGATATTTTACTTTCACCAACGTAAATACATTCAAAAATAAGAAGCGAGAAATAACAACGCTGTCCTGAATAAGAAATGTGGGTGCGATTATATGATTCCTATTTATGATATTTTACTTTCACCAACGTAAATACATTCAAAAATAAGAAGCGAGAAATAACAACGCTGTCCTGAATAAGAAATGTGGGTGCGATTATATGATTCCTATTTATGATATTTTACTTTCACCAACGTAAATACATTCAAAAATAAGAAGCGAGAAATAACAACGCTGTCCTGAATAAGAAATGTGGGTGCGATTATATGATTCCTATTTATGATATTTTACTTTCACCAACGTAAATACATTCAAAAATAAGAAGCGAGAAATAACAACGCTGTCCTGAATAAGAAATGTGGGTGCGATTATATGATTCCTATTTATGATATTTTACTTTCACCAACGTAAATACATTCAAAAATAAGAAGCGAGAAATAACAACGCTGTCCTGAATAAGAAATGTGGGTGCGATTATATGATTCCTATTTATGATATTTTACTTTCACCAACGTAAATACATTCAAAAATAAGAAGCGAGAAATAACAACGCTGTCCTGAATAAGAAATGTGGGTGCGATTATATGATTCCTATTTATGATATTTTACTTTCACCAACGTAAATACATTCAAAAATAAGAAGCGAGAAATAACAACGCTGTCCTGAATAAGAAATGTGGGTGCGATTATATGATTCCTATTTATGATATTTTACTTTCACCAACGTAAATACATTCAAAAATAAGTAGCGAGAAATAACAACGCTGTCCTGAATAAGAAATGTGGGTGCGATTATATGATTCCTATTTATGATATTTTACTTTCACCAACGTAAATACATTCAAAAATAAGAAGCGAGAAATAACAACGCTGTCCTGAATAAGAAATGTGGGTGCGATTATATGATTCTTTTTATGATATTTTACTTTCACCAACGTAAATACATTCAAAAATAAGAAGCGAGAAATAACAACGCTGTCCTGAATAAGAAATGTGGGTGCGATTATATGATTCCTATTTATGATATTTTACTTTCACCAACGTAAATACATTCAAAAATAAGAAGCGAGAAATAACAACGCTGTCCTGAATAAGAAATGTGGGTGCGATTATATGATTCCTATTTATGATATTTTACTTTCACCAACGTAAATACATTCAAAAATAAGAAGCGAGAAATAACAACGCTGTCCTGAATAAGAAATGTGGGTGCGATTATATGATTCCTATTTATGATATTTTACTTTCACCAACGTAAATACATTCAAAAATAAGAAGCGAGAAATAACAACGCTGTCCTGAATAAGAAATGTGGGTGCGATTATATGATTCCTATTTATGATATTTTACTTTCACCAACGTAAATACATTCAAAAATAAGAAGCGAGAAATAACAACGCTGTCCTGAATAAGAAATGTGGGTGCGATTATATGATTCCTATTTATGATATTTTACTTTCACCAACGTAAATACATTCAAAAATAAGAAGCGAGAAATAACAACGCTGTCCTGAATAAGAAATGTGGGTGCGATTATATGATTCCTATTTATGATATTTTACTTTCACCAACGTAAATACATTCAAAAATAAGAAGCGAGAAATAACAACGCTGTCCTGAATAAGAAATGTGGGTGCGATTATATGATTCCTATTTATGATATTTTACTTTCACCAACGTAAATACATTCAAAAAGAAGAAGCGAGAAATAACAACGCTGTCCTGAATAAGAAATGTGGGAGCGATTATATGATTCCTATTTATGATATTTTACTTTCACCAACGTAAATACATTCAAAAATAAGAAGCGAGAAATAACAACGCTGTCCTGAATAAGAAATGTGGGTGCGATTATATGATTCCTATTTATGATATTTTACTTTCACCAATGTAAATACATTCAAAAATAAGAAGCACGAAATAACAAAGCTGTCCTGAATAAGAAATGTGGGTGCGATTATATGATTCCTATTTATGATAATTTACTTTCACCAACGTAAATACATTCAAAAATAAGAAGCGAGAAATAACAAGGCTGTCCTGAATAAGAAATGTGGGAGCGATTATATGATTCCTATTTATGATATTTTACTTTCACCAACGTAAATACATTCAAAAATAAGAAGCGAGAAATAACAACGCTGTCCTGAATAAGAAATGTGGGTGCGATTATATGATTCCTATTTATGATATTTTACTTTCACCAACGTAAATACATTCAAAAATAAGAAGCGAGAAATAACAACGCTGTCCTGAATAAGAAATGTGGGTGCGATTATATGATTCCTATTTATGATATTTTACTTTCACCAACGTAAATACATTCAAAAATAAGAAGCGAGAAATAACAACGCTGTCCTGAATAAGAAATGTGGGTGCGATTATATGATTCCTATTTATGATATTTTACTTTCACCAACGTAAATACATTCAAAAATAAGAAGCGAGAAATAACAACGCTGTCCTGAATAAGAAATGTGGGTGCGATTATATGATTCCTATTTATGATATTTTACTTTCACCAACGTAAATACATTCAAAAATAAGAAGCGAGAAATAACAACGCTGTCCTGAATAAGAAATGTGGGTGCGATTATATGATTCCTATTTATGATATTTTACTTTCACCAACGTAAATACATTCAAAAATAAGAAGCGAGAAATAACAACGCTGTCCTGAATAAGAAATGTGGGTGCGATTATATGATTCCTATTTATGATATTTTACTTTCACCAACGTAAATACATTCAAAAATAAGAAGCGAGAAATAACAACGCTGTCCTGAATAAGAAATGTGGGTGCGATTATATGATTCCTATTTATGATATTTTACTTTCACCAACGTAAATACATTCAAAAATAAGAAGCGAGAAATAACAACGCTGTCCTGAATAAGAAATGTGGGAGCGATTATATGATTCCTATTTATGATATTTTACTTTCACCAACGTAAATACATTCAAAAATAAGAAGCGAGAAATAACAACGCTGTACTGAATAAGAAATGTGGGAGCGATTATATGATTCCTATTTATGATATTTTACTTTCACCAACGTAAATACATTCAAAAATAAGAAGCGAGAAATAACAACGCTGTCCTGAATAAGAAATGTGGGAGCGATTATATGATTCCTATTTATGATATTTTACTTTCACCAACGTAAATACATTCAAAAATAAGAAGCGAGAAATAACAACGCTGTCCTGAATAAGAAATGTGGGAGCGATTATATGATTCCTATTTATGATATTTTACTTTCACCAACGTAAATACATTCAAAAATAAGAAGCGAGAAATAACAACGCTGTCCTGAATAAGAAATGTGGGTGCGATTATATGATTCCTATTTATGATATTTTACTTTCACCAACGCAAATACATTCAAAAATAAGAAGCACGAAATAACAAAGCTGTCCTGAATAAGAAATGTGGGAGCGATTATATGATTCCTATTTATGATATTTTACTTTCACCAATGTAAATACATTCAAAAATAAGAAGCGAGATATAACAACGCTGTCCTGAATAAGAAATGTGGGTGCGATTATATGATTCCTATTTATGATATTTTACTTTCACCAACGTAAATACATTCAAAAATAAGAAGCGCGAAATGACAACGCTGTCCCGAATAAGAAATGTGGGAGCGATTATATGATTCCTATTTATGATATTTTACTTTCACCAAGGTAAATACATTCAAAAATAAGAAGCGCGAAATAACAACGCTGTCCTAACTAACAAATGTGGGTGCGATTATATGATTCCTATTTATGATATTTTACTTTCACCAACGTAATACATTAAAAAATAAGAAGCGAGAAATAACAACACTGTCCTGAATAAGAAATGTGGGTGTAATTATATGATTCCTATTTATGATATTTTACTTTCACCAACGTAAATACATTCAAAAATAAGAAGCACGAAATAACAACGCTGTCCTGAATAAGAAATGTGGGTGCGATTATATGATTCCTATTTATGATATTTTACTTTCACCAACGTAAATACATTCAAAAATAAGAAGCGCGAAATAACAACGCTCTCCTGAATAAGAAATTTGGGAGCGATTATATGATTCCTATTTATGATATTTTACTTTCAACAATGTAAATACATTCAAAAATAAGAAGCGAGATATAACAACGCTGTCCTGAATAAGAAATGTGGGTGCGATTATATGATTCCTATTTATGATATTTTACTTTCACCAACGTAAATACATTCAAAAATAAGAAGCGAGAAATAACAACGCTGTCCTGAATAAGAAATGTGGGTGCGATTATATGATTCCTATTTATGATATTTTACTTTCACCAACGTAAATACATTCAAAAATAAGAAGCGAGAAATAACAACGCTGTCCTGAATAAGAAATGTGGGTGCGATTATATGATTCCTATTTCTGATATTTTACTTTCACCAACGTAAATACATTCAAAAATAAGAAGCACGAAATAACAACGCTGTCCTGAATAAGAAATGTGGGTGCGATTATATGATTCCTATTTATGATATTTTACTTTCACCAACGTAAATACATTCAAAAATAAGAAGCGAGAAATAACAAGGCTGTCCTGAATTAGAAATGTGGGAGCGATTATATGATTCCTATTTATGATATTTTACTTTCACCAACGTAAATACATTCAAAAATAAGAAGCGAGAAATAACAACGCTGTCCTGAATAAGAAATGTGGGTGCGATTATATGATTCCTATTTATGATATTTTACTTTCACCAACGTAAATACATTCAAAAATAAGAAGCGAGAAATAACAACGCTGTCCTGAATAAGAAATGTGGGTGCGATTATATGATTCCTATTTATGATATTTTACTTTCACCAACGTAAATACATTCAAAAATAAGAAGCGAGAAATAACAACGCTGTCCTGAATAAGAAATGTGGGTGCGATTATATGATTCCTATTTATGATATTTTACTTTCACCAACGTAAATACATTCAAAAATAAGAAGCGAGAAATAACAACGCTGTCCTGAATAAGAAATGTGGGTGCGATTATATGATTCCTATTTATGATATTTTACTTTCACCAACGTAAATACATTCAAAAATAAGAAGCGAGAAATAACAAGGCTGTCCTGAATAAGAAATGTGGGAGCGATTATATGATTCCTATTTATGATATTTTACTTTCACCAACGTAAATACATTCAAAAATAAGAAGCGAGAAATAACAACGCTGTCCTGAATAAGAAATGTGGGTGCGATTATATGATTCCTATTTATGATATTTTACTTTCACCAACGTAAATACATTCAAAAATAAGAAGCGAGAAATAACAACGCTGTCCTGAATAAGAAATGTGGGTGCGATTATATGATTCCTATTTATGATATTTTACTTTCACCAACGTAAATACATTCAAAAATAAGAAGCGAGAAATAACAAGGCTGTCCTGAATAAGAAATGTGGGTGCGATTATATGATTCCTATTTATGATATTTTACTTTCACCAACGTAAATACATTCAAAAATAAGAAGCGAGAAATAACAACGCTGTCCTGAATAAGAAATGTGGGTGCGATTATATGATTCCTATTTATGATATTTTACTTTCACCAACGTAAATACATTCAAAAATAAGAAGCGAGAAATAACAACGCTGTCCTGAATAAGAAATGTGGGTGCGATTATATGATTCCTATTTATGATATTTTACTTTCACCAACGTAAATACATTCAAAAATAAGAAGCGAGAAATAACAACGCTGTCCTGAATAAGAAATGTGGGTGCGATTATATGATTCCTATTTATGATATTTTACTTTCACCAACGTAAATACATTCAAAAATAAGAAGCGAGAAATAACAACGCTGTCCTGAATAAGAAATGTGGGTGCGATTATATGATTCCTATTTATGATATTTTACTTTCACCAACGTAAATACATTCAAAAATAAGAAGCGAGAAATAACAAGGCTGTCCTGAATAAGAAATGTGGGAGCGATTATATGATTCCTATTTATGATATTTTACTTTCACCAACGTAAATACATTCAAAAATAAGAAGCGAGAAATAACAACGCTGTCCTGAATAAGAAATGTGGGTGCGATTATATGATTCCTATTTATGATATTTTACTTTCACCAACGTAAATACATTCAAAAATAAGAAGCGAGAAATAACAAGGCTGTCCTGAATAAGAAATGTGGGAGCGATTATATGATTCCTATTTATGATATTTTACTTTCACCAACGTAAATACATTCAAAAATAAGAAGCGAGAAATAACAACGCTGTCCTGAATAAGAAATGTGGGTGCGATTATATGATTCCTATTTATGATATTTTACTTTCACCAACGTAAATACATTCAAAAATAAGAAGCGAGAAATAACAAGGCTGTCCTGAATAAGAAATGTGGGAGCGATTATATGATTCCTATTTATGATATTTTACTTTCACCAACGTAAATACATTCAAAAATAAGAAGCGAGAAATAACAACGCTGTCCTGAATAAGAAATGTGGGTGCGATTATATGATTCCTATTTATGATATTTTACTTTCACCAACGTAAATACATTCAAAAATAAGAAGCGAGAAATAACAACGCTGTCCTGAATAAGAAATGTGGGTGCGATTATATGATTCCTATTTATGATATTTTACTTTCACCAACGTAAATACATTCAAAAATAAGAAGCGAGAAATAACAACGCTGTCCTGAATAAGAAATGTGGGTGCGATTATATGATTCCTATTTATGATATTTTACTTTCACCAACGTAAATACATTCAAAAATAAGAAGCGAGAAATAACAACGCTGTCCTGAATAAGAAATGTGGGTGCGATTATATGATTCCTATTTATGATATTTTACTTTCACCAACGTAAATACATTCAAAAATAAGAAGCGAGAAATAACAAGGCTGTCCTGAATAAGAAATGTGGGAGCGATTATATGATTCCTATTTATGATATTTTACTTTCACCAACGTAAATACATTCAAAAATAAGAAGCGAGAAATAACAACGCTGTCCTGAATAAGAAATGTGGGTGCGATTATATGATTCCTATTTATGATATTTTACTTTCACCAACGTAAATACATTCAAAAATAAGAAGCGAGAAATAACAAGGCTGTCCTGAATAAGAAATGTGGGTGCGATTATATGATTCCTATTTATGATATTTTACTTTCACCAACGTAAATACATTCAAAAATAAGAAGCGAGAAAATAACAACGCTGTCCTGAATAAGAAATGTGGGTGCGATTATATGATTCCTATTTATGATATTTTACTTTCACCAACGTAAATACATTCAAAAATAAGAAGCGAGAAATAACAACGCTGTCCTGAATAAGAAATGTGGGTGCGATTATATGATTCCTATTTATGATATTTTACTTTCACCAACGTAAATACATTCAAAAATAAGAAGCGAGAAATAACAACGCTGTCCTGAATAAGAAGTGTGGGTGCGATTATATGATTCCTATTTATGATATTTTACTTTCACCAACGTAAATACATTCAAAAATAAGAAGCGAGAAATAACAACGCTGTCCTGAATAAGAAATGTGGGTGCGATTATATGATTCCTATTTATGATATTTTACTTTCACCAACGTAAATACATTCAAAAATAAGAAGCGAGAAATAACAACGCTGTCCTGAATAAGAAATGTGGGTGCGATTATATGATTCCTATTTATGATATTTTACTTTCACCAACGTAAATACATTCAAAAATAAGAAGCGAGAAATAACAACGCTGTCCTGAATAAGAAATGTGGGTGCGATTATATGATTCCTATTTATGATATTTTACTTTCACCAACGTAAATACATTCAAAAATAAGAAGCACGAAATAACAAAGCTGTCCTGAATAAGAAATGTGGGTGCGATTATATGATTCCTATTTATGATATTTTACTTTCACCAACGTAAATACATTCAAAAATAAGAAGCGAGAAATAACAAGGCTGTCCTGAATAAGAAATGTGGGAGCGATTATATGATTCCTATTTATGATATTTTACTTTCACCAACGTAAATACATTCAAAAATAAGAAGCGAGAAATAACAACGCTGTCCTGAATAAGAAATGTGGGTGCGATTATATGATTCCTATTTATGATATTTTACTTTCACCAACGTAAATACATTCAAAAATAAGAAGCGAGAAATAACAACGCTGTCCTGAATAAGAAATGTGGGTGCGATTATATGATTCCTATTTATGATATTTTACTTTCACCAACGTAAATACATTCAAAAATAAGAAGCGAGAAATAACAACGCTGTCCTGAATAAGAAGTGTGGGTGCGATTATATGATTCCTATTTATGATATTTTACTTTCACCAACGTAAATACATTCAAAAATAAGAAGCGAGAAATAACAACGCTGTCCTGAATAAGAAATGTGGGTGCGATTATATGATTCCTATTTATGATATTTTACTTTCACCAACGTAAATACATTCAAAAATAAGAAGCGAGAAATAACAACGCTGTCCTGAATAAGAAATGTGGGTGCGATTATATGATTCCTATTTATGATATTTTACTTTCACCAACGTAAATACATTCAAAAATAAGAAGCGAGAAATAACAACGCTGTCCTGAATAAGAAATGTGGGTGCGATTATATGATTCCTATTTATGATATTTTACTTTCACCAACGTAAATACATTCAAAAATAAGAAGCACGAAATAACAAAGCTGTCCTGAATAAGAAATGTGGGTGCGATTATATGATTCCTATTTATGATATTTTACTTTCACCAACGTAAATACATTCAAAAATAAGAAGCGAGAAATAACAAGGCTGTCCTGAATAAGAAATGTGGGAGCGATTATATGATTCCTATTTATGATATTTTACTTTCACCAACGTAAATACATTCAAAAATAAGAAGCGAGAAATAACAACGCTGTCCTGAATAAGAAATGTGGGTGCGATTATATGATTCCTATTTATGATATTTTACTTTCACCAACGTAAATACATTCAAAAATAAGAAGCGAGAAATAACAACGCTGTCCTGAATAAGAAATGTGGGTGCGATTATATGATTCCTATTTATGATATTTTACTTTCACCAACGTAAATACATTCAAAAATAAGAAGCGAGAAATAACAACGCTGTCCTGAATAAGAAATGTGGGTGCGATTATATGATTCCTATTTATGATATTTTACTTTCACCAACGTAAATACATTCAAAAATAAGAAGCGAGAAATAACAACGCTGTCCTGAATAAGAAATGTGGGTGCGATTATATGATTCCTATTTATGATATTTTACTTTCACCAACGTAAATACATTCAAAAATAAGAAGCGAGAAATAACAACGCTGTCCTGAATAAGAAATGTGGGTGCGATTATATGATTCCTATTTATGATATTTTACTTTCACCAACGTAAATACATTCAAAAATAAGAAGCGAGAAATAACAACGCTGTCCTGAATAAGAAATGTGGGAGCGATTATATGATTCCTATTTATGATATTTTACTTTCACCAACGTAAATACATTCAAAAATAAGAAGCGAGAAATAACAACGCTGTACTGAATAAGAAATGTGGGAGCGATTATATGATTCCTATTTATGATATTTTACTTTCACCAACGTAAATACATTCAAAAATAAGAAGCGAGAAATAACAACGCTGTCCTGAATAAGAAATGTGGGAGCGATTATATGATTCCTATTTATGATATTTTACTTTCACCAACGTAAATACATTCAAAAATAAGAAGCGAGAAATAACAACGCTGACCTGAATAAGAAATGTGGGAGCGATTATATGATTCCTATTTATGATATTTTACTTTCACCAACGTAAATACATTCAAAAATAAGAAGCGAGAAATAACAACGCTGTACTGAATAAGAAATGTGGGAGCGATTATATGATTCCTATTTATGATATTTTACTTTCACCAACGTAAATACATTCAACAATAAGAAGCGAGAAATAACAACGCTGTCCTGAATAAGAAATGTGGGAGCGATTATATGATTCCTATTTATGATATTTTACTTTCACCAACGTAAATACATTCAAAAATAAGAAGCGAGAAATAACAACGCTGTCCTGAATAAGAAATGTGGGAGCGATTATATGATTCCTATTTATGATATTTTACTTTCACCAACGTAAATACATTCAAAAATAAGAAGCGAGAAATAACAACGCTGTACTGAATAAGAAATGTGGGAGCGATTATATGATTCCTATTTATGATATTTTACTTTCACCAACGTAATACATTAAAAAATAAGAAGCGAGAAATAACAACACTGTCCTGAATAAGAAATGTGGGTGTAATTATATGATTCCTATTTATGATATTTTACTTTCACCAACGTAAATACATTCAAAAATAAGAAGCACGAAATAACAACGCTGTCCTGAATAAGAAATGTGGGTGCGATTATATGATTCCTATTTATGATATTTTACTTTCACCAACGTAAATACATTCAAAAATAAGAAGCGCGAAATAACAACGCTCTCCTGAATAAGAAATTTGGGAGCGATTATATGATTCCTATTTATGATATTTTACTTTCAACAATGTAAATACATTCAAAAATAAGAAGCGAGATATAACAACGCTGTCCTGAATAAGAAATGTGGGTGCGATTATATGATTCCTATTTATGATATTTTACTTTCACCAACGTAAATACATTCAAAAATAAGAAGCGCGAAATGACAACGCTGTCCCGAATAAGAGATATGGGTGCGATTATATGATTCCTATTTATGATATTTTACTTTCACCAAGGTAAATACATTCAAAAATAAGAAGCGCGAAATAACAACGCTGTCCTAAATAACAAATGTGGGTGCGATTATATGATTCCTATTTATGATATTTTACTTTCACCAACGTAATACATTAAAAAATAAGAAGCCCGAAATAACAACACTGTCCTGAATAAGAAATGTGGGTGCAATTATATGATTCCTATTTATGATATTTTACTTTCACCAACGTAAATACATTCAAAAATAAGAAGCACGAAATAACAACGCTGTCCTGAATAAGAAATGTGGGAGCGATTATATGATTCCTATTTATGATATTTTACTTTCAACAATATAAATACATTCAAAAATAAGAAGCGCGAAATAACAACGCTGTCCTGAATAAGAAATGCGGGAGCGATTATATGATTCCTATTTATGATATTTTACTTTCAGCAATGTAAATACTTTCAAAAATAAGAAGCGAGAAATAACAACGCTGTCCTGAATAAGAAATGTGGGTGTGATTATATGATTCCTATTTGTGATATTTTACTTTCAACAATGTAAATACATTCAAAAATAAGAAGCGAGAAATAACAACGCTGTGCTGAATAAGAAATGTGGGAGCTATTATATGATTCCTATTTATGATATTTTACTTTCAATAATGTAAATAAATTCAAAAATAAGAAGCGCGAAATAACAACGCTGTCCTGAATAAGAAATGCGGGAGCGATTATATGATTCCTATTTATGATATTTTACTTTCAGCAATGTAAATACATTCAAAAATAAGAAGCGAGAAATAACAACGCTGTCCTGAATAAGAAATGTGGGTGCGATTATATGATTCCTATGT
Organism: Acanthosepion lycidas; assembly: GCA_963932145.1. Lineage (NCBI taxonomy): Eukaryota > Metazoa > Mollusca > Cephalopoda > Sepiida > Sepiidae > Acanthosepion > Acanthosepion lycidas. Next base: position 14,713,920 of record OZ010602.1, read on the forward strand.
ATGATATTTTACTTTCAGCATTGTAAATACATTCAAAAATAAGAAGCGAGAAATAACAACACTGTCCTGAATAAGAAATGTGGGTGCGATTATATGATTCCTATTTATGATATTTTACTTTCAACAATGTAAATACATTCAAAAATAAGAAGCGAGAAATAACAACGCTGTCCTGAATAAGAAATGTGGGTGCGATTATATGATTCCTATTTGTGATATTTTACTTTCAACAATGTAAATACATTCAAAAATAAGAAGCGAGAAATAACAACGCTGTCCTGAATAAGAAATGTGGGTGCGATTATATGATTCCTATTTATGATATTTTACTTTCAACAATGTAAATAAATTCAAAAATAAGAAGCGCGAAATAACAACGCTGTCCTGAATAAGAAATTCGGGAGCGATTATATGATTCCTATTTATGATATTTTACATTCAACAATGTAAATAAATTCAAAAATAAGAAGCGCGAAATAACAACGCTGTCCTGAATAAGAAATGCGGGAGCGATTATATGATTCCTATTTATGATATTTTACTTTCAACAATGTAAATATATTCAAAAATAAGAAGCGCGAAATAACAACGCTGTCCTGAATAAGAAATGCGGGAGCGATTATATGATTCCTATTTATGATATTTTACTTTCAACAATGTAAATACATTCAAAAATAAGAAGCGAGAAATAACAACACTGTCCTGAATAAGAAATGTGGGGGCGATTATATGATTCCTATTTATGATATTTTACTTTCACCAACGTAAATACATTCAAAATAAGAAGCACGAAATAACAACGCTGTCCTGAATAATAAATGCGGGAGCGATTATATGATTCCTATTTATGATATTTTACTTTCAGCAATGTAAATACATTCAAAAATAAGAAGGGAGAAATAACAACACTGTCCTGAATAAGAAATGCGGGAGCGATTATATGATTCCTATTTATGATATTTTACTTTCAGCAATGTAAATACATTCAAAAATAAGAAGCGAGAAATAACAACGCTGTCCTGAATGAGAAATGTGGGTGCGATTATATGATTCCTATTTATGATATTTTACTTTCACCAACGTAAATACATTCAAAAATAAAAAGCGCGAAATAACAACGCTGTCCTGAATAAGAAATGTGGGTCCGATTATATGATTCCTATTTATGATATTTTACTTTCAGCAATGTAAATACATTCAAAAATAAGAAGCGAGAAATAACAACGCTGTCTTGAATAAGAAATGTGGGAGCGATTATATGATTCCTATTTATGATATTTTACTTTCAGCAATGTAAATACATTCAAAAATAAGAAGCGAGAAATAACAACGCTGTCCTGAATAAAAAATGTAGTTGCGATTATATGATTCCTATTTATGATATTTTACTTTCACCAAGGTAAATACATTCAAAAATAAGAAGCAAGAAATAACAACGCTGTCCTGAATAAGAAATGCGGGAGCGATTATATGATTCCTATTTATGATATTTTACTTTCAGCAATGTAAATACATTCAAAAATAAGAAGGGAGAAATAACAACACTGTCCTGAATAAGAAATGCGGGAGCGATTATATGATTCCTATTTATGATATTTTACTTTCAGCAATGTAAATACATTCAAAAATAAGAAGCGAGAAATAACAACGCTGTCCTGAATAAGAAATGCGGGAGCGATTATATGATTCCTATTTATGATATTTTACTTTCAACAATGTAAATACATTCAAAAATAAGAAGCGAGAAATAACAACACTGTCCTGAATAAGAAATGTGGGTGCGATTATATGATTCCTATTTATGATATTTTACTTTCACCAACGTAAATACATTCAAAATAAGAAGCACGAAATAACAACGCTGTCCTGAATAAGAAATGCGGGAGCGATTATATGATTCCTATTTATGATATTTTACTTTCAGCAATGTAAATACATTCAAAAATAAGAAGGGAGAAATAACAACACTGTCCTGAATAAGAAATGCGGGAGCGATTATATGATTCCTATTTATGATATTTTACTTTCAGCAATGTAAATACATTCAAAAATAAGAAGCGAGAAATAACAACCCTGTCCTGAATAAGAAATGTGGGTCCGATTATATGATTCCTATTTATGATATTTTACTTTCAGCAATGTAAATACATTCAAAAATAAGTAGCGCGAAATAACAACGCTGTCCTGAATAAGAAATGCGGGAGCGATTATATGATTCATATTTATGATATTTTACTTTCAGCAATGTAAATACATTCAAAAATAAGAAGCGAGAAATAACAACGCTGTCCTGAATAAAAAATGTAGTTGCGATTATATGATTCCTATTTATGATATTTTACTTTCACCAAGGTAAATACATTCAAAAATAAGAAGCAAGAAATAACAACGCTGTCCTGAATAAGAAATGCGGGAGCGATTATATGATTCCTATTTATGATATTTTACTTTCACCAAGGTAAATACATTCAAAAATAAGAAGCAAGAAATAACAACGCTGTCCTGAATAAGAAATGTGGGTGCGATTATATGATTCCTATTTATGATATTTTACTTTCAGCAATGTAAATACATTCAAAAATAAGAAGCGAGAAATAACAACGCTGTCCTGTATAAGAAATGTGGGTGCGATTATATGATTCCTATTTATGATATTTTACTTTCAACAATGGAAATACATTCAAAAATAAGAAGCGAGAAATAACAACGCTGTCCTGAATAAGAAATGTGGAAGCGATTATATGATTCCTATTTATGATATTTTACTTTCAACAATGTAAATACATTCAAAAATAAGAAGCGAGAAATAACAACGCTGTCCTGAATAAGAAATGTGGGAGCGATTATATGATTCCTATTTATGATATTTTACTTTCAACAATGTAAATACATTAAAAAATAAGAAGCGAGAAATAACAACGCTGTCCTGAATAAGAAATGTGGAAGGGATTATATGATTCCTATTTATGATATTTTACTTTCAACAATGTAAATACATTCAAAAATAAGAAGCGAGAAATAACAACGCTGTCCTGAATAAGAAATGTGGGAGCGATTATATGATTCCTATTTATGATATTTTACTTTCAACAATGTAAATACATTCAAAAATAAGAAGCGAGAAATAACAACGCTGTCCTGAATAAGAAATGTGGAAGCGATTATATGATTCCTATTTATGATATTTTACTTTCAACAATGTAAATACATTCAAAAATAAGAAGCGCGAAATAACAACGCTGTCCTGAATAAGATATGCGGGAGCGATTATATGATTCCTATTTATGATATTTTACTTTCAGCAATGTAAATACATTCAAAAATAAGAAGCGGGAAATAACAACGCTGTCCTGAATAAGAAATGTGGGAGCGATTATATGATTCCTATTTATGATACTTTACTTTCAACAACGTAAATACATTCAAAAATAAGAGGCGAGAAATAACAACGCTGGCTTGAATAAGAAATGTGGAAGCGATTATATGATTCCTATTTATGATATTTTACTTTCAACAATGTAAATACATTCAAAAATAAGAAGCGCGAAATAAAACGCTGTCCTGAATAAGAAATGCGGGAGCGATTATATGATTCCTATTTATGATATTTTACTTTCAGCAATGTAAATACATTCAAAAATAAGAAGCGAGAAATAACAACGCTGTCCTGAATAAGAAATGTGGGAGCGATTATATGATTCCTATTTATGATATATTACTTTCAACAATGTAAATACATTCAAAAATAAGAAGCGAGAAATAACAACGCTGTCCTGAATAAGAAATGTGGGAGCGATTATATGATTCCTATTTATGATATTTTACTTTCAACAATGTAAATACATTCAAAAATAAGAGGCGAGAAATAACAACGCTGACTTGAATAAGAAATGTGGAAGCGATTATATGATTCCTATTTATGATATTTTACTTTCAACAATGTAAATACATTCAAAAATAATAAGCGCGAAATAACAACGCTGTCCTGAATAAGAAATGTGGGAGCGATTATATGATTCCTATTTATGATATTTTACTTTCAACAATGTAAATACATTCAAAAATAAGAGGCGAGAAATAACAACGCTGACTTGAATAAGAAATGTGGAAGCGATTATATGATTCCTATTTATGATATTTTACTTTCAACAATGTAAATACATTCAAAAATAATAAGCGCGAAATAACAACGCTGACTTGAATAAGAAATGTGGGAGCGATTATATGATTCCTATTTATGATATTTTACTTTCAACAATGTAAATACATTCAAAAATAAGAAGCGAGAAATAACAACGCTGTCCTGAATAAGAAATGTGGGAGCGATTATATGATTCCTATTTATGATATTTTACTTTCAACAATGTAAATACATTCAAAAATAATAAGCGCGAAATAACAACGCTGACTTGAATAAGAAATGTGGGAGCGATTATATGATTCCTATTTATGATATTTTACTTTCAACAATGTAAATACATTCAAAAATAAGAAGCGAGAAATAACAACGCTGTCCTGAATAAGAAATGTGGAAGCGATTATATGATTCCTATTTATGATATTTTACTTTCAACAATGTAAATACATTCAAAAATAAGAAGCGAGAAATAACAACGCTGTCCTGAATAAGAAATGTGGGAGCGATTATATGATTCCTATTTATGATATTTTACTTTCAACAATGTAAATACATTCAAAAATAAGAGGCGAGAAATAACAACGCTGACTTGAATAAGAAATGTGGAAGCGATTATATGATTCCTATTTATGATATTTTACTTTCAACAATGTAAATACATTCAAAAATAATAAGCGCGAAATAACAACGCTGACTTGAATAAGAAATGTGGGAGCGATTATATGATTCCTATTTATGATATTTTACTTTCAACAATGTAAATACATTCAAAAATAAGAAGCGAGAAATAACAACGCTGTCCTGAATAAGAAATGTGGAAGCGATTATATGATTCCTATTTATGATATTTTACTTTCAACAATGTAAATACATTCAAAAATAAGAAGCGCGAAATAACAACGCTGTCCTGAATAAGAAATGCGGGAGCGATTATATGATTCCTATTTATGATATTTTACTTTCAGCAATGTAAATACATTCAAAAATAAGAAGCGAGAAATAACAACGCTGTCCTGAATAAGAAATGTGGGAGCGATTATATGATTCCTATTTATGATATTTTACTTTCAACAATGTAAATACATTCAAAAATAAGAAGCGCGAAATAACAACGCTGTCCTGAATAAGAAATGCGGGAGCGATTATATGATTCCTATTTATGATATTTTACTTTCAGCAATGTAAATACATTCAAAAATAAGAAGCGCGAAATAACAACGCTGTCCTGAATAAGAAATGCGGGAGCGATTATATGATTCCTATTTATGATATTTTACTTTCAGCAATGTAAATACATTCAAAAATAAGAAGCGCGAAATAACAACGCTGTCCTGAATAAGAAATGTGGGTGCGATTATATGATTCCTATTTATGATATTTTACTTTCAACAATGTAAATACATTCAAAAATAAGCAGCGAGAAATAACAACGCTCTCCTGAATAAGAAATGTGGGTGCGATTATATGATTCCTATTTATGATATTTTACTTTCACCAACGTAAATACATTCAAAATAAGAAGCACGAAATAACAACGCTGTCCTGAATAAGAAATGCGGGAGCGATTATATGATTCCTATTTATGATATTTTACTTTCAACAATGTAAATACATTCAAAAATAAGAAGGGAGAAATTACAACGCTGACCTGAATAAGAAATGTGGGTGCGATTATATGATTCCTATTTATGATATTTTACTTTCAACAATGTAAATACATTCAAAAATAAGAAGCACGAAATAACAACGCTGTCCTGAATAAGAAATGCGGGAGCGATTATATGATTCCCATTTATGATATTTTACTTTCAGCAATATAAATACATTCAAAAATAAGAAGCGAGAAATAACAACGCTGTCCTGAATAAGAAATGTTGGTGCGATTATGTGATTCCTATTTATGATATTTTACTTTCAACAATGTAAATACATTCAAAAATAAGAAGCGAGAAATAACAACGCTGTCCTGAATAAGAAATGTGGGTACGATTATGTGATTCCTATTTATGATATTTTACTTTCAACAATGTAAATACATTCAAAAATAAGAAGCGAGAAATAACAACGCTGTCCTGAATAAGAAATGTGGGAGCGATTATATGATTCCTATTTATGATATTTGACTTTCAACAATGTAAATACATTCAAAAATAAGAAGCGAGAAATAACAACGCTGTCCTGAATAAGAAATGTGGGAGCGATTATATGATTCCTATTTATGATATTTCACTTTCAGCAATGTAAATACATTCAAAAATAAGAAGCGAGAAATAACAACGCTGTCCTGAATAAGAATTGCGGAACGATTATATGATTCCTATTTATGATATTTTATTTTCAGCTATGTAAATACATTCAAAAATAAGAAGCGAGAAATAACAACGCTGTCCTGAATAAGAAATGTGGGTGCGACTATATGATTCCTATTTATGATATTTTACTTTCAACAATGTAAATACATTCAAAAATAAGAAGCGAGAAATAACAACACTGTCCTGACTCAGAAATGTTGGAGCGATTATATGATTCCTATTTATGATATTTTACTTTCAACAATGTAAAGACATTCAAAAATAAGAAGCGCGAAATAACAACGCTGTCCTGAATAAGAAATGCGGGAGCGATTATATGATTCCAATTTATGATATTTTACTTTCACCAAGGTAAATACATTCAAAAATAAGAAGCACGAAATAACAACGCTGTCCTGAATGAGAAATGTGGGTGCGATTATATGATTCCTATTTATGATATTTTACTTTCACCAACGTAAATACATTCAAAAATAAGAAGCGCGAAATAACAACGCTGTCCTGAATAAGAAATGCGGGAGCGATTATATGATTCCCATTTATGATATTTTACTTTCAGCAATGTAAATACATTCAAAAATAAGAAGCGAGAAATAACAACGCTGTCCTGAATAAGAAATGTGGGTGCGATTATATGATTCCTATTTATGATATTTTACTTTCAACAATGTAAATAAATTCAAAAATAAGAAGCGAGAAATAACAACACTGTCCTGACTCAGAAATGTTGGAGCGATTATATGATTCCTATTTATGATATTTGACTTTCAACAATGTAAAGACATTCAAAAATAAGAAGCGCGAAATAACAACGCTGTCCTGAATAAGAAATGCGGGAGCGATTATATGATTCCTATTTATGATATTTTACTTTCAGCAATGTAAATACATTCAAAAATAAGAAGCGAGAAATAACAACGCTGTCCTGAATAAGAAATGCGGAACAATTATATGATTCCTATTTATGATATTTTACTTTCAGCAATGTAAATACATTCAAAAATAAGAAGCGAGAAATAACAACGCTATCCTGAATAAGAATTGCGGAACGATTATATGATTCCTATTAATGATATTTTACTTTCAACAATGTAAAGGCATTCAAAAATAAGAAGCGCGAAATAACAACGCTGTCCTGAATAAGAAATGCGGGAGCGATTATATGATTCCTATTTATGATATTTTACTTTCACCAAGGTAAATACATTCAAAAATAAGAAGCGCGAAATAACAACGCTGTCCTGAATGAGAAATGTGGGTGCGATTATATGATTCCTATTTATGATATTTTACTTTCACCAACGTAAATACATTCAAAAATTAGAAGCGCGAAATAACAACGCTGTTCGGAATAAGAAATGTGGGAGCGATAATATGATTCCTATTTATGATATTTTACTTTCAACAATGTAAATACATTCAAAAATAAGAAGCACGAAATAACAACGCTGTGCTGAATAAGAAATGTGGGAGCGATAATATGATTCCTATTTATGATATTTTACTTTCAACAATGTAAATACATTCAAAAATAAGAAGCGCGAAATAACAACGCTGTCCTGAATAAGAAATGCGGGAGCGATTATATGATTCCCATTTATGATATTTTACTTTCAGCAATGTAAATACATTCAAAAATAAGAAGCGAGAAAAAACAACGCTGACCTGAATAAGAAATGTGGGTGCGATTATATGATTCCTATTTATGATTTTTACTTTCAACAATGTAAATACATTCAAAAATAAGAAGCGAGAAATAACAACGCTGACCTGAATAAGAAATGTGGGTGCGATTATATGATTCCTATTTATGATATTTTACTTTCAACAATGTAAATACATTCAAAAATAAGAAGCGCGAAATAACAACGCTGTCCTGAATAAGAAATGCGGGAGCGATTATATGATTCCTATTTATGATATTTTACTTTCAGCAATGTAAATACATTCAAAAATAAGAAGCGAGAAATAACAACGCTGTCCTGAATAAGAAATGCGGAACAATTATATGATTCCTATTTATGATATTTTACTTTCAGCAATGTAAATACATTCAAAAATAAGAAGCGAGAAATAACAACGCTGTCCTGAATAAGAATTGCGGAACGATTATATGATTCCTATTTATGATATTTTATTTTCAGCAATGTAAATACATTCAAAAATAAGAAGCGAGAAATAACAACGCTGTCCTGAATAAGAAATGTGGGTGCGACTATATGATTCCTATTTATGATATTTTACTTTCAACAATGTAAATACATTCAAAAATAAGAAGCGAGAAATAACAACACTGTCCTGACTCAGAAATGTTGGAGCGATTATATGATTCCTATTTATGATATTTTACTTTCAACAATGTAAAGACATTCAAAAATAAGAAGCGCGAAATAACAACGCTGTCCTGAATAAGAAATGCGGGAGCGATTATATGATTCCAATTTATGATATTTTACTTTCACCAAGGTAAATACATTCAAAAATAAGAAGCGCGAAATAACAACGCTGTCCTGAATGAGAAATGTGGGTGCGATTATATGATTCCTATTTATGATATTTTACTTTCACCAACGTAAATACATTCAAAAATAAGAAGCACGAAATAACAACGCTGTGCTGAATAAGAAATGTGGGAGCGATAATATGATTCCTATTTATGATATTTTACTTTCAACAATGTAAATACATTCAAAAATAAGAAGCGCGAAATAACAACGCTGTCCTGAATAAGAAATGCGGGAGCGATAATATGATTCCCATTTATGATATTTTACTTTCAGCAATGTAAATACATTCAAAAATAAGAAGCGAGAAATAACAACGCTGACCTGAATAAGAAATGTGGGTGCGATTATATGATTCCTATTTATGATATTTTACTTTCAACAATGTAAATAAATTCAAAAATAAGAAGCGAGAAATAACAACACTGTCCTGACTCAGAAATGTTGGAGCGATTATATGATTCCTATTTATGATATTTGACTTTCAACAATGTAAAGACATTCAAAAATAAGAAGCGCGAAATAACAACGCTGTCCTGAATAAGAAATGCGGAACAATTATATGATTCCTATTTATGATATTTTACTTTCAGCAATGTAAATACATTCAAAAATAAGAAGCGAGAAATAACAACGCTGTCCTGAATAAGAATTGCGGAACGATTATATGATTCCTATTTATGATATTTTATTTTCAGCAATGTAAATACATTCAAAAATAAGAAGCGAGAAATAACAACGCTGTCCTGAATAAGAAATGTTGGAGCGATTATATGATTCCTATTTATGATATTTTACTTTCAACAATGTAAAGACATTCAAAAATAAGAAGCGCGAAATAACAACGCTGTCCTGAATAAGAAATGCGGGAGCGATTATATGATTCCTATTTATGATATTTTACTTTCACCAAGGTAAATACATTCAAAAATAAGAAGCGCGAAATAACAACGCTGTCCTAAATAAGAAATGTGGGAGCGATAATATGATTCCTATTTATGATATTTTACTTTCAACAATGTAAATACATTCAAAAATAAGAAGCGCGAAATAACAACGCTGTCCTGAATAAGAAATGCGGGAGCGATTATATGATTCCTATTTATGATATTTTACTTTCAGCAATGTAAATACATTCAAAAATAAGAAGCGCGAAATAACAACGCTGTCCTGAATGAGAAATGTGGGTGCGATTATATGATTCCTATTTATGATATTTTACTTTCACCAACGTAAATACATTCAAAAATAAGAAGCACGAAATAACAACGCTGTCCTGAATAAGAAATGCGGGAGCGATTATATGATTCCTATTTATGATATTTTACTTTCAACAATGTAAATACATTCAAAAATAAGAAGCGCGAAATAACAACGCTGTCCTGAATAAGAAATGCGGGAGCGATTATATGATTCCTATTTATGATATTTTAATTTCAGCAATGTAAATACATTCAGAAATAAGAAGCGAGAAATAACAACGCTGTCCTGAATAAGAAATGCGGGAGCGATTATATGATTCCTATTTATGATATTTTACTTTCAACAATGTAAATACATTCAAAAATAAGAAGCACGAAATAACAACGCTGTCCTGAATAAGAAATGCGGGAGCGATTATATGATTCCTATTTATGATATTTTACTTTCAACAATGTAAATACATTCAAAAATAAGAAGCGCGAAATAACAACGCTGTCCTGAATAAGAAATGCGGGAGCGATTATATGATTCCTATTTATGATATTTTACTTTCAACAATGTAAATACATTCAAAAATAAGAAGCGAGAAATAACAACGCTGTCCTGAATAAGAAATGTTGGAGCGATTATATGATTCCTATTTATGATATTTTACTTTCAACAATGTAAATACATTCAAAAATAAGAAGCGCGAAATAACAACGCTGTCCTGAATAAGAAATGCGGGAGCGATTATATGATTCCTATTTATGATATTTTACTTTCAGCAATGTAAATACATTCAGAAATAAGAAGCGAGAAATAACAACGCTGTCCTGAATAAGAAATGCGGAACAATTATATGATTCCTATTTATGATATTTTACTTTCAGCAATGTAAATACATTCAAAAATAAGAAGCGAGAAATAACAACGCTGTCCTGAATAAGAATTGCGGAACGATTATATGATTCCTATTTATGATATTTTATTTTCAGTTATGTAAATACATTCAAAAATAAGAAGCGAGAAATAACAACGCTGTCCTGAATAAGAAATGTGGGTGCGACTATATGATTCCTATTTATGATATTTTACTTTCAACAATGTAAATACATTCAAAAATAAGAAGCGCGAAATAACAACGCTGTCCTGAATAAGAAATGTGGGTGCGACTATATGATTCCTATTTATGATATTTTACTTTCAACAATGTAAATACATTCAAAAATAAGAAGCGAGAAATAACAACACTGTCCTCACTCAGAAATGTTGGAGCGATTATATGATTCCTATTTATGATATTTTACTTTCAACAATGTAAAGACATTCAAAAATAAGAAGCGCGAAATAACAACGCTGTCCTGAATAAGAAATGCGGGAGCGATTATATGATTCCAATTTATGATATTTTACTTTCACCAAGGTAAATACATTCAAAAATAAGAAGCGCGAAATAACAACGCTGTCCTGAATGAGAAATGTGGGTGCGATTATATGATTCCTATTTATGATATTTTACTTTCACCAACGTAAATACATTCAAAAATAAGAAGCACGAAATAACAACGCTGTGCTGAATAAGAAATGTGGGAGCGATAATATGATTCCTATTTATGATATTTTACTTTCAACAATGTAAATACATTCAAAAATAAGAAGCGCGAAATAACAACGCTGTCCTGAATAAGAAATGCGGGAGCGATTATATGATTCCCATTTATGATATTTTACTTTCAGCAATGTAAATACATTCAAAAATAAGAAGCGAGAAATAACAACGCTGACCTGAATAAGAAATGTGGGTGCGATTATATGATTCCTATTTATGATATTTTACTTTCAACAATGTAAATAAATTCAAAAATAAGAAGCGAGAAATAACAACACTGTCCTGACTCAGAAATGTTGGAGCGATTATATGATTCCTATTTATGATATTTGACTTTCAACAATGTAAAGCCATTCAAAAATAAGAAGCGCGAAATAACAACGCTGTCCTGAATAAGAAATGCGGGAGCGATTATATGATTCCTATTTATGATATTTTACTTTCAGCAATGTAAATACATTCAAAAATAAGAAGCGAGAAATAACAACGCTGTCCTGAATAAGAAATGCGGAACAATTATATGATTCCTATTTATGATATTTTACTTTCAGCAATGTAAATACATTCAAAAATAAGAAGCGAGAAATAACAACGCTGTCCTGAATAAGAAATGTGGGTGCGACTATATGATTCCTATTTATGATATTTTACTTTCAACAATGTAAATACATTCAAAAATAAGAAGCGAGAAATAACAACACTGTCCTGACTCAGAAATGTTGGAGAGATTATATGATTCCTATTTATGATATTTTACTTTCAACAATGTAAAGGCATTCAAAAATAAGAAGCGCGAAATAAAAACGCTGTCCTGAATAAGAAATGCGGGAGCGATTATATGATTTCTATTTATGATATTTTACTTTCACCAAGGTAAATACATTCAAAAATAAGAAGCGCGAAATAACAACGCTGTCCTGAATGAGAAATGTGGGTGCGATTATATGATTCCTATTTATGATATTTTACTTTCACCAACGTAAATACATTCAAAAATTAGAAGCGCGAAATAACAACGCTGTTCGGAATAAGAAATGTGGGAGCGATAATATGATTCCTATTTATGATATTTTACTTTCAACAATGTAAATACATTCAAAAATAAGAAGCACGAAATAACAACGCTGTGCTGAATAAGAAATGTGGGAGCGATAATATGATTCCTATTTATGATATTTTACTTTCAACAATGTAAATACATTCAAAAATAAGAAGCGCGAAATAACAACGCTGTCCTGAATAAGAAATGCGGGAGCGATTATATGATTCCCATTTATGATATTTTACTTTCAGCAATGTAAATACATTCAAAAATAAGAAGCGAGAAATAACAACGCTGACCTGAATAAGAAATGTGGGTGCGATTATATGATTCCTATTTATGATTTTTACTTTCAACAATGTAAATACATTCAAAAATAAGAAGCGAGAAATAACAACGCTGACCTGAATAAGAAATGTGGGTGCGATTATATGATTCCTATTTATGATATTTTACTTTCAACAATGTAAATACATTCAAAAATAAGAAGCGCGAAATAACAACGCTGTCCTGAATAAGAAATGCGGGAGCGATTATATGATTCCTATTTATGATATTTTACTTTCAGCAATGTAAATACATTCAAAAATAAGAAGCGAGAAATAACAACGCTGTCCTGAATAAGAAATGCGGAACAATTATATGATTCCTATTTATGATATTTTACTTTCAGCAATGTAAATACATTCAAAAATAAGAAGCGAGAAATAACAACGCTGTCCTGAATAAGAATTGCGGAACGATTATATGATTCCTATTTATGATATTTTATTTTCAGCAATGTAAATACATTCAAAAATAAGAAGCGAGAAATAACAACGCTGTCCTGAATAAGAAATGTTGGAGCGATTATATGATTCCTATTTATGATATTTTACTTTCAACAATGTAAAGACATTCAAAAATAAGAAGCGCGAAATAACAACGCTGTCCTGAATAAGAAATGCGGGAGCGATTATATGATTCCAATTTATGATATTTTACTTTCACCAAGGTAAATACATTCAAAAATAAGAAGCGCGAAATAACAACGCTGTCCTGAATGAGAAATGTGGGTGCGATTATATGATTCCTATTTATGATATTTTACTTTCACCAACGTAAATACATTCAAAAATAAGAAGCACGAAATAACAACGCTGTGCTGAATAAGAAATGTTGGAGCGATAATATGATTCCTATTTATGATATTTTACTTTCAACAATGTAAATACATTCAAAAATAAGAAGCGCGAAATAACAACGCTGTCCTGAATAAGAAATGCGGGAGCGATAATATGATTCCCATTTATGATATTTTACTTTCTGCAATGTAAATACATTCAAAAATAAGAAGCGAGAAATAACAACGCTGACCTGAATAAGAAATGTGGGTGCGATTATATGATTCTTATTTATGATATTTTACTTTCAACAATGTAAATAAATTCAAAAATAAGAAGCGAGAAATAACAACACTGTCCTGACTCAGAAATGTTGGAGCGATTATATGATTCCTATTTATGATATTTGACTTTCAGCAATGTAAAGACATTCAAAAATAAGAAGCGCGAAATAACAACGCTGTCCTGAATAAGAAATGCGGAACAATTATATGATTCCTATTTATGATATTTTACTTTCAGCAATGTAAATACATTCAAAAATAAGAAGCGAGAAATAACAACGCTGTCCTGAATAAGAATTGCGGAAGGATTATATGATTCCTATTTATGATATTTTATTTTCAGCAATGTAAATACATTCAAAAATAAGAAGCGAGAAATAACAACGCTGTCCTGAATAAGAAATGTTGGAGCGATTATATGATTCCTATTTATGATATTTTACTTTCAACAATGTAAAGACATTCAAAAATAAGAAGGGCGAAATAACAACGCTGTCCTGAATAAGAAATGCGGGAGCGATTATATGATTCCTATTTATGATATTTTACTTTCACCAAGGTAAATACATTCAAAAATAAGAAGCGCGAAATAACAACGCTGTCCTGAATGAGAAATATGGGTGCGATTATATGATTCCTATTTATGATATTTTACTTTCACCAACGTAAATACATTCAAAAATAAGAAGCACGAAATAACAACGCTGTGCTGAATAAGAAATGTGGGAGCGATAATATGATTCCTATTTATGATATTTTACTTTCAACAATGTAAATACATTCAAAAATAAGAAGCGCGAAATAACAACGCTGTCCTAAATAAGAATTGCGGGAGCGATTATATGATTCCCATTTATGATATTTTACTTTCAGCAATGTAAATACATTCAAAAATAAGAAGCGAGAAATAACAACGCTGACCTGAATAAGAAATGTGGGTGCGATTATATGATTCCTATTTATGATATTTTACTTTCAACAATGTAAATACATTCAAAAATAAGAAGCGAGAAATAACAACGCTGTCCTGAATAAGAAATGTGGGAGCGATTATATGATTCCTATTTATGATATTTTACTTTCAACAATGTAAATACATTCAAAAATAAGAAGCGCGAAATAACAACGCTCTCCTGAATAAGAAATGCGGGAGCGATTATATGATTCCTATTTATGATATTTTACTTTCAGCAATGTAAATACATTCAAAAATAAGAAGCGCGAAATAACAACGCTCTCCTGAATAAGAAATGTGGGAGCGATTATATGATTCCTATTTATGATATTTTACTTTCAGCAATATAAATACATTCAAAAATAAGAAGCGAGAAATAACAACGCTGTCCTGAATAAGAAATGCGGGAGCGATTATATGATTCCCATTTATGATATTTTACTTTCAGCAATGTAAATGCATTCAAAAATAAGAAGAGAGAAATAACAACGCTGTCCTGAATAAGAAATGTGGGTGCGATAATATGATTCCTATTTATGATATTTTACTTTCAGCAATGTAAATACATTCAAAATAAGAAGCGAGAAATAACAACGCTGTCCTGAATATGAAATGTGGGTGCGATTATATGATTCCTATTTATGATATTTTACTTTCAACAATGTAAATACATTCAAAAATGAGAAGCGAGAAATAACAACGCTCTCCTGAATAAGAAATGCGGGTGCGATTATATGATTCCTATTTATGATATTTTACTTTCACCAATGTAAATACATTCAAAAATAAGAAGCGCGAAATAACAACGCTGTCCTGAATGAGAAATGTGGGTGCGATTATATGATTCCTATTTATGATATTTTACTTTCAGCAATGTAAATACATTCAAAAATAAGAAGCGAGAAATAACAACGCTGTCCTGAATAAGAAATGTGGGATCGATTATATGATTCCTATTTATGATATTTGACTTTAAACAATGTAAATACATTCAAAAATAAGAAGCGCGAAATAACAACGCTGTCCTGAATAAGAAATGCGGGAGCGATTATATGATTCCTATTTATGATATTTTACTTTCAGCAATGTAAATACATTCAAAAATAAGAAGCGAGAAATAACAACGGTGTCCTGAATAAGAAATGTGGGTGCGATTATATGATTCCTATTTATGATATTTTACTTTCAGCAATGTAAATACATTCAAAAATAAGAAGCGAGAAATAACAACGCTGTCCTGAATAAGAAATGGGGAACAATTATATGATTCCTATTTATGATATTTTACTTTCAGCAATGTAAATACATTCAAAAATAAGAAGCGAGAAATAACAACGCTGTCCTGAATAAGAAATGCGGAACGATTATATGATTCCTATTTATGATATTTTACTTTCAACAATGTAAATACATTCAAAAATAAGAAGCGAGAAATAACAACGCTGTCCTGAATAAGAAATGTGGGAGCGATTATATGATTCCTATTTATGATATTTTACTTTCAACAACGTAAATACATTCAAAAATAAGAAGGGCGAAATAACAAAGCCGTCCTGAATAAGAAATGTGGGTGCGACTATATGATTCCTATTTATGATATTTTACTTTCAACAATGTAAATACATTCAAAAATAAGAAGCGAGAAATAACAACACTGTCCTGACTCAGAAATGTGGGAGCGATTATATGATTCCTATTTATGATATTTTACTTTCAACAATGTAAAGACATTCAAAAATAAGAAGCGCGAAATAACAACGCTGTCCTGAATAAGAAATGCTGGAGCGATTATATGATTCCTATTTATGATATTTTACTTTCACCCAGGTAAATACATTAAAAAATAAGAAGCGCGAAATAACAACGCTGCCCTAATGAGAAATGTGGGTGCGATTATATGATTCCTATTTATGATATTTTACTTTCACCAACGTAAATACATTCAAAAATAAGAAGCACGAAATAACAACGCTGTGCTGAATAAGAAATGTGGGAGCGATAATATGATTCCTATTTATGATATTTTACTTTCACCAAGGTAAATACATTCAAAAATAAGAAGCGCGAAATAACAACGCTGCCCTAATGAGAAATGTGGGTGCGATTATATGATTCCTATTTATGATATTTTACTTTCACCAACGTAAATACATTCAAAAATAAGAAGCACGAAATAACAACGCTGTGCTGAATAAGAAATGTGGGAGCGATAATATGATTCCTATTTATGATATTTTACTTTCAACAATGTAAATACATTCAAAAATAAGAAGCGCGAAATAACAACGCTGTCCTGAATAAGAAATGCGGGAGCGATTATATGATTCCTATTTATGATATTTTACTTTCAACAATGTAAATACATTCAAAAATAAGAAGCGCGAAATAACAACGCTCTCCTGAATAAGAAATGCGGGAGCGATTATATGATTCCTATTTATGATATTTTACTTTCAGCAATGTAAATACATTCAAAAATAAGAAGCGAGAAATAACAACGCTGTCCTGAATAAGAAATACGGGAGCGATTATATGATTCCTATTTATGATATTTTACTTTCAGCAATGTAAATACATTCAAAAATAAGAAGCGAGAAATAACAACGCTGTCCTGAATAAGAAATGTGGGTGCGATTATATGATTCCTATTTATGATATTTTACTTTCAACAATGTAAATACATTCAAAAATAAGAAGCGAGAAATAACAACGCTGTCCTGAATAAGAAATGTGGGAGCGATTATATGATTCCTATTTATGATATTTTACTTTCAACAATGTAAAAACATTCAAAAATAAGAAGCGCGAAATAACAACGCTGTCCTGAATAAGAAATGTGGGTGCGATTATATGATTCCTATTTATGATATTTTACTTTCAGCAATGTAAATACATTCAAAAATAAGAAGCGAGAAATAACAACGCTGTCCTGAATAAGAAATGTGGGTGCGATTATATGATTCCTATTTATGATATTTTACTTTCAGCAATGTAAATACATTCAAAAATAAGAAGCAAGAAATAACAACGCTGTCCTGAATAAGAAATGCGGGAGCGATTATATGATTCCCATTTATGATATTTTACTTTCAGCAATGTAAATACATTCAAAAATAAGAAGCGAGAAATAACAACGCTGTCCTGAATAAGAAATGTGGGTGCGATAATATGATTCCTATTTATGATATTTTACTTTCAGCAATGTAAATACATTCAAAATAAGAAGCGAGAAATAACAACGCTGTCCTGAATATGAAATGTGGGTGCGATTATATGATTCCTATTTATGATATTTTACTTTCAACAATGTAAATACATTCAAAAATGAGAAGCGAGAAATAACAACGTTGTCCTGAATAAGAAATGTGGGAGCGATTATATGATTCCTATTTATGATATTTTACTTTCAACAATGTAAAAACATTCAAAAATAAGAAGCGCGAAATAACAACGCTGTCCTGAATAAGAAATGCGGGAGCGATTATATGATTCCCATTTATGATATTTTACTTTCAGCAATGTAAATACATTCAAAAATAAGAAGCGGAAATAACAACGCTGTCCTGAATAAGAAATGTGGGTGCGATAATATGATTCCTATTTATGATATTTTACTTTCAGCAATGTAAATACATTCAAAATAAGAAGCGAGAAATAACAACGCTGTCCTGAATATGAAATGTGGGTGCGATTATATGATTCCTATTTATGATATTTTACTTTCAACAATGTAAATACATTCAAAAATAAGAAGCGCGAAATAACAACGCTGTCCTGAATGAGAAATGTGGGTGCGATTATATGATTCCTATTTATGATATTTTACTTTCAGCAATGTAAATACATTCAAAAATAAGAAGCGAGAAATAACAACGCTGTCCTGAATAAGAAATGTGGGTGCGATTATATGATTCCTGTTTATGATATTTTACTTTCAACAATGTAAATACATTCAAAAATAAGAAGCGAGAAATAACAACGCTGTCCTGAATAAGAAATGTGGGAGCGATTATATGATTCCTATTTATGATATTTTACTTTCACCAACATAAATACATTCAAAAATAAGAAGCGAGAAATAACAACGCTGTCCTGAACAAGAAATGTCGGTGCGATTATATGATTCCTATTTATGATATTTTACTTTCAATAATGTAAATACATTCAAAAATAAGAAGCCCGAAATAATAACGCTGTCCTGAATAAGAAATGCGGGAGCGATTATATGATTCCTATTTGTGATATTTTACTTTCAGCAATGTAAATACATTCAAAAATAAGTAGCGTGAAATAACAACGCTGTCCTGAATAAGAAATGTGGGAGCGATTATATGATTCCTATTTATGATATTTTACTTTCAACAATGTAAATACATTAAAAAATAAGAAGCGCGAAATAACAACGCTGTCCTGAATAAGAAATGCGGGAGCGATTATATGATTCCCATTTATGATATTTTACTTTCACCAACGTAAATACATTCAAAAATAAGAAGCACGAAATAACAACGCTGTTCTGAATAAGAAATGTGGGAGCGATTATATCATTCCTATTTATGACATTTTACTTTCAGCAATGTAAATACATTCAAAAATAAGAAGCGAGAAATAACAACGCTGTCCTGAATAAGAAATGTGGGTGCGATTATATGATTCCTATTTATGATATTTTACTTTCACCAAGGTAAATACATTCAAAAATAAGAAGCGCGAAATAACAACGCTGTCCTGAATAAGAAATGTGGGTGCGATTATATGATTCCTATTTATGATATTTTACTTTCACCAAGGTAAATACATTCAAAAATAAGAAGCGAGAAATAACAACGCTGTCCTGAATAAGAAATGTGGGTGCGATTATATGATTCCTATTTATGATATTTTACTTTCACCAAGGTAAATACATTCAAAAATAAGAAGCGAGAAATAACAACGCTGTCCTGAATAAGAAATGTGGGTGCGATTATATGATTCCTATTTATGATATTTTACTTTCACCAAGGTAAATACATTCAAAAATAAGAAGCGCGAAATAACAACGCTGTCCTGAATAAGAAATGTGGGTGCGATTATATGATTCCTATTTATGATATTTTACTTTCACCAAGGTAAATACATTCAAAAATAAGAAGCGAGAAATAACAACGCTGTCCTGAATAAGAAATGTGGGTGCGATTATATGATTCCTATTTATGATATTTTACTTTCACCAAGGTAAATACATTCAAAAATAAGAAGCGAGAAATAACAACGCTGTCCTGAATAAGAAATGCGGGAGCGATTATATGATTCCTATTTATGATATTTTACTTTCACCAAGGTAAATACATTCAAAAATAAGAAGCGCGAAATAACAACGCTGTCCTGAATAAGAAATGTGGGTGCGATTATATGATTCCTATTTATGATATTTTACTTTCACCAAGGTAAATACATTCAAAAATAAGAAGCGAGAAATAACAACGCTGTCCTGAATAAGAAATGTGGGTGCGATTATATGATTCCTATTTATGATATTTTACTTTCACCAAGGTAAATACATTCAAAAATAAGAAGCGCGAAATAACAACGCTGTCCTGAATAAGAAATGTGGGTGCGATTATATGATTCCTATTTATGATATTTTACTTTCACCAAGGTAAATACATTCAAAAATAAGAAGCGAGAAATAACAACGCTGTCCTGAATAAGAAATGTGGGTGCGATTATATGATTCCTATTTATGATATTTTACTTTCACCAAGGTAAATACATTCAAAAATAAGAAGCGAGAAATAACAACGCTGTTCTGAATAAGAAATGTGGGAGCGATTATATGATTCCTATTTATGATATTTTACTTTCACCAAGGTAAATACATTCAAAAATAAGAAGCGCGAAATAACAACGCTGTCCTGAATAAGAAATGTGGGTGCGATTATATGATTCCTATTTATGATATTTTACTTTCACCAAGGTAAATACATTCAAAAATAAGAAGCGCGAAATAACAACGCTGTCCTGAATAAGAAATGTGGGTGCGATTATATGATTCCTATTTATGATATTTTACTTTCACCAAGGTAAATACATTCAAAAATAAGAAGCGAGAAATAACAACGCTGTCCTGAATAAGAAATGTGGGTGCGATTATATGATTCCTATTTATGATATTTTACTTTCACCAAGGTAAATACATTCAAAAATAAGAAGCGCGAAATAACAACGCTGTCCTGAATAAGAAATGTGGGTGCGATTATATGATTCCTATTTATGATATTTTACTTTCACCAAGGTAAATACATTCAAAAATAAGAAGCGAGAAATAACAACGCTGTCCTGAATAAGAAATGTGGGTGCGATTATATGATTCCTATTTATGATATTTTACTTTCACCAAGGTAAATACATTCAAAAATAAGAAGCGAGAAATAACAACGCTGTCCTGAATAAGAAATGTGGGTGCGATTATATGATTCCTATTTATGATATTTTACTTTCACCAAGGTAAATACATTCAAAAATAAGAAGCGCGAAATAACAACGCTGTCCTGAATAAGAAATGTGGGTGCGATTATATGATTCCTATTTATGATATTTTACTTTCACCAAGGTAAATACTTTCAAAAATAAGAAGCGAGAAATAACAACGCTGTCCTGAATAAGAAATGTGGGTGCGATTATATGATTCCTATTTATGATATTTTACTTTCACCAAGGTAAATACATTCAAAAATAAGAAGCGAGAAATAACAACGCTGTTCTGAATAAGAAATGTGGGAGCGATTATATGATTCCTATTTATGATATTTTACTTTCACCAAGGTAAATACATTCAAAAATAAGAAGCGCGAAATAACAACGCTGTCCTGAATAAGAAATGTGGGTGCGATTATATGATTCCTATTTATGATATTTTACTTTCACCAAGGTAAATACATTCAAAAATAAGAAGCGCGAAATAACAACGCTGTCCTGAATAAGAAATGTGGGTGCGATTATATGATTCCTATTTATGATATTTTACTTTCACCAAGGTAAATACATTCAAAAATAAGAAGCGCGAAATAACAACGCTGTCCTGAATAAGAAATGTGGGTGCGATTATATGATTCCTATTTATGATATTTTACTTTCACCAAGGTAAATACATTCAAAAATAAGAAGCGCGAAATAACAACGCTGTCCTGAATAAGAAATGTGGGTGCGATTATATGATTCCTATTTATGATATTTTACTTTCACCAAGGTAAATACATTCAAAAATAAGAAGCGCGAAATAACAACGCTGTCCTGAATAAGAAATGTGGGTGCGATTATATGATTCCTATTTATGATATTTTACTTTCACCAAGGTAAATACATTCAAAAATAAGAAGCGAGAAATAACAACGCTGTCCTGAATAAGAAATGTGGGTGCGATTATATGATTCCTGTTTATGATATTTTACTTTCAACAATGTAAATACATTCAAAAATAAGAAGCGAGAAATAACAACGCTGTCCTGAATAAGAAATGTGGGAGCGATTATATGATTCCTATTTATGATATTTTACTTTCACCAACATAAATACATTCAAAAATAAGAAGCGAGAAATAACAACGCTGTCCTGAACAAGAAATGTCGGTGCGATTATATGATTCCTATTTATGATATTTTACTTTCAATAATGTAAATACATTCAAAAATAAGAAGCCCGAAATAATAACGCTGTCCTGAATAAGAAATGCGGGAGCGATTATATGATTCCTATTTGTGATATTTTACTTTCAGCAATGTAAATACATTCAAAAAGAAGGAGCGTGAAATAACAACGCTGTCCTGAATAAGAAATGTGGGAGCGATTATATGATTCCTATTTATGATATTTTACTTTCAACAATGTAAATACATTAAAAAATAAGAAGCGCGAAATAACAACGCTGTCCTGAATAAGAAATGCGGGAGCGATTATATGATTCCCATTTATGATATTTTACTTTCACCAACGTAAATACATTCAAAAATAAGAAGCACGAAATAACAACGCTGTTCTGAATAAGAAATGTGGGAGCGATTATATCATTCCTATTTATGACATTTTACTTTCAGCAATGTAAATACATTCAAAAATAAGAAGCGAGAAATAACAACGCTGTCCTGAATAAGAAATGTGGGTGCGATTATATGATTCCTATTTATGATATTTTACTTTCACCAAGGTAAATACATTCAAAAATAAGAAGCGCGAAATAACAACGCTGTCCTGAATAAGAAATGTGGGTGCGATTATATGATTCCTATTTATGATATTTTACTTTCACCAAGGTAAATACATTCAAAAATAAGAAGCGAGAAATAACAACGCTGTCCTGAATAAGAAATGTGGGTGCGATTATATGATTCCTATTTATGATATTTTACTTTCACCAAGGTAAATACATTCAAAAATAAGAAGCGAGAAATAACAACGCTGTCCTGAATAAGAAATGTGGGTGCGATTATATGATTCCTATTTATGATATTTTACTTTCACCAAGGTAAATACATTCAAAAATAAGAAGCGCGAAATAACAACGCTGTCCTGAATAAGAAATGTGGGTGCGATTATATGATTCCTATTTATGATATTTTACTTTCACCAAGGTAAATACATTCAAAAATAAGAAGCGAGAAATAACAACGCTGTCCTGAATAAGAAATGTGGGTGCGATTATATGATTCCTATTTATGATATTTTACTTTCACCAAGGTAAATACATTCAAAAATAAGAAGCGAGAAATAACAACGCTGTCCTGAATAAGAAATGCGGGAGCGATTATATGATTCCTATTTATGATATTTTACTTTCACCAAGGTAAATACATTCAAAAATAAGAAGCGCGAAATAACAACGCTGTCCTGAATAAGAAATGTGGGTGCGATTATATGATTCCTATTTATGATATTTTACTTTCACCAAGGTAAATACATTCAAAAATAAGAAGCGAGAAATAACAACGCTGTCCTGAATAAGAAATGTGGGTGCGATTATATGATTCCTATTTATGATATTTTACTTTCACCAAGGTAAATACATTCAAAAATAAGAAGCGCGAAATAACAACGCTGTCCTGAATAAGAAATGTGGGTGCGATTATATGATTCCTATTTATGATATTTTACTTTCACCAAGGTAAATACATTCAAAAATAAGAAGCGAGAAATAACAACGCTGTCCTGAATAAGAAATGTGGGTGCGATTATATGATTCCTATTTATGATATTTTACTTTCACCAAGGTAAATACATTCAAAAATAAGAAGCGAGAAATAACAACGCTGTTCTGAATAAGAAATGTGGGAGCGATTATATGATTCCTATTTATGATATTTTACTTTCACCAAGGTAAATACATTCAAAAATAAGAAGCGCGAAATAACAACGCTGTCCTGAATAAGAAATGTGGGTGCGATTATATGATTCCTATTTATGATATTTTACTTTCACCAAGGTAAATACATTCAAAAATAAGAAGCGCGAAATAACAACGCTGTCCTGAATAAGAAATGTGGGTGCGATTATATGATTCCTATTTATGATATTTTACTTTCACCAAGGTAAATACATTCAAAAATAAGAAGCGAGAAATAACAACGCTGTCCTGAATAAGAAATGTGGGTGCGATTATATGATTCCTATTTATGATATTTTACTTTCACCAAGGTAAATACATTCAAAAATAAGAAGCGCGAAATAACAACGCTGTCCTGAATAAGAAATGTGGGTGCGATTATATGATTCCTATTTATGATATTTTACTTTCACCAAGGTAAATACATTCAAAAATAAGAAGCGAGAAATAACAACGCTGTCCTGAATAAGAAATGTGGGTGCGATTATATGATTCCTATTTATGATATTTTACTTTCACCAAGGTAAATACATTCAAAAATAAGAAGCGAGAAATAACAACGCTGTCCTGAATAAGAAATGTGGGTGCGATTATATGATTCCTATTTATGATATTTTACTTTCACCAAGGTAAATACATTCAAAAATAAGAAGCGCGAAATAACAACGCTGTCCTGAATAAGAAATGTGGGTGCGATTATATGATTCCTATTTATGATATTTTACTTTCACCAAGGTAAATACTTTCAAAAATAAGAAGCGAGAAATAACAACGCTGTCCTGAATAAGAAATGTGGGTGCGATTATATGATTCCTATTTATGATATTTTACTTTCACCAAGGTAAATACATTCAAAAATAAGAAGCGAGAAATAACAACGCTGTTCTGAATAAGAAATGTGGGAGCGATTATATGATTCCTATTTATGATATTTTACTTTCACCAAGGTAAATACATTCAAAAATAAGAAGCGCGAAATAACAACGCTGTCCTGAATAAGAAATGTGGGTGCGATTATATGATTCCTATTTATGATATTTTACTTTCACCAAGGTAAATACATTCAAAAATAAGAAGCGCGAAATAACAACGCTGTCCTGAATAAGAAATGTGGGTGCGATTATATGATTCCTATTTATGATATTTTACTTTCACCAAGGTAAATACATTCAAAAATAAGAAGCGCGAAATAACAACGCTGTCCTGAATAAGAAATGTGGGTGCGATTATATGATTCCTATTTATGATATTTTACTTTCACCAAGGTAAATACATTCAAAAATAAGAAGCGCGAAATAACAACGCTGTCCTGAATAAGAAATGTGGGTGCGATTATATGATTCCTATTTATGATATTTTACTTTCACCAAGGTAAATACATTCAAAAATAAGAAGCGCGAAATAACAACGCTGTCCTGAATAAGAAATGTGGGTGCGATTATATGATTCCTATTTATGATATTTTACTTTCACCAAGGTAAATACATTCAAAAATAAGAAGCGCGAAATAACAACGCTGTCATGAATAAGAAATGTGGGTGCAATTATATGATTCCTATTTATGATATTTTACTTTCACTAACGTAAATACATTCAAAAATAAGAAGCGAGAAATAACAACGCTCTTCTGAATAAGAAATGTGGGAGCGATTATATGATTCCTATTTATGATATTTTACTTTCACCAACGTAAATACATTCAAAAATAAGAAGCACGAAATAACAACGCTGTCCTGAATAAGAAATGTGGGTGCGATTATATGATTCCTATTTATGATATTTTACTTTCACCAACGTAAATACATTCAAAAATAAGAAGCGCGAAATAACAACGCTGTCCTGAATAAGAAATGTGGGAGCGATTATATGATTCCTATTTATGATATTTTACTTTCACCAAAGTAAATACATTCAAAAATAAGAAGCGCGAAATAACAACGCTGTCCTGAATAAGAAATGCGGGAGCGATTATATGATTCCTATTTATGATATTTTACTTTCACCAACGTAAATACATTCAAAAATAAGAAGCGCGAAATAACAACGCTGTCCTGAATAAGAAATGTGGGAGCGATTATATGATTCCTATTTATGATATTTTACTTTCACCAAAGTAAATACATTCAAAAATAAGAAGCGCGAAATAACAACGCTGTCCTGAATAAGAAATGCGGGAGCGATTATATGATTCCTATTTATGATATTTTACTTTCACCAACGTAAATACATTCAAAAATAAGAAGCGCGAAATAACAACGCTGTCCTGAATAAGAAATGTGGGAGCGATTATATGATTCCTATTTATGATATTTTACTTTCACCAAAGTAAATACATTCAAAAATAAGAAGCGCGAAATAACAACGCTGTCCTGAATAAGAAATGCGGGAGCGATTATATGATTCCTATTTATGATATTTTACTTTCACCAACGTAAATACATTCAAAAATAAGAAGCGCGAAATAACAACGCTGTCCTGAATAAGAAATGTGGGAGCGATTATATGATTCCTATTTATGATATTTTACTTTCAGCAATGTAAATACATTCAAAAATAAGAAGCGCGAAATAACAACGCTGTCCTGAATAAGAAATGCGGGAGCGATTATATGATTCCTATTTATGATATTTTACTTTCAGCAATGTAAATACATTCAAAAATAAGAAGCGCGAAATAACAACGCTGTCCTGAATAAGAAATGTGGGTGCGATTATATGATTCCTATTTATGACATTTTACTTTCAGCAATGTAAATACATTCAAAAATAAGAAGCGCGAAATTACAACGCTGTCCTGAATAAGAAATGCGGGAGCGATTATATGATTCCCATTTATGATATTTTACTTTCACCAAAGTAAATACATTCAAAAATAAGAAGCGCGAAATAACAACGCTGTCCTGAATAAGAAATGCGGGAGCGATTATATGATTCCTATTTATGATATTTTACTTTCACCAACGTAAATACATTCAAAAATAAGAAGCGCGAAATAACAACGCTGTCCTGAATAAGAAATGTGGGAGCGATTATATGATTCCTATTTATGATATTTTACTTTCAGCAATGTAAATACATTCAAAAATAAGAAGCGAGAAATAACAACGCTGTCCTGAATAAGAAATGCGGGAGCGATTATATGATTCCTATTTATGATATTTTACTTTCACCAAGGTAAATACATTCAAAAATAAGAAGCGCGAAATAACAACGCTGTCCTGAATAAGAAATGTGGGTGCGATTATATGATTCCCATTTATGATATTTTACTTTCACCAAAGTAAATACATTCAAAAATAAGAAGCGCGAAATAACAACGCTGTCCTGAATAAGAAATGCGGGAGCGATTATATGATTCCCATTTGTGATATTTTACTTTCACCAAAGTAAATACATTCAAAAATAAGAAGCGCGAAATAACAACGCTGTCCTGAATAAGAAATGCGGGAGCGATTATATGATTCCTATTTATGATATTTTACTTTCACCAAGGTAAATACATTCCAAAATAAGAAGCGCGAAATAACAACGCTGTCCTGAATAAGAAATGCGGGAGCGATTATATGATTCCTATTTATGATATTTTACTTTCACCAAAGTAAATACATTCAAAAATAAGAAGCGCGAAACAACAACGCTGTCCTGAATAAGAAATGCGGGAGCGATTATATGATTCCCATTTATGATATTTTACTTTCACCAAAGTAAATACATTCAAAAATAAGAAGCGCGAAATAACAACGCTGTCCTGAATAAGAAATGCGGGAGCGATTATATGATTCCCATTTGTGATATTTTACTTTCACCAAAGTAAATACATTCAAAAATAAGAAGCGCGAAATAACAACGCTGTCCTGAATAAGAAATGCGGGAGCGATTATATGATTCCTATTTATGATATTTTACTTTCACCAAAGTAAATACATTCAAAAATAAGAAGCGCGAAATAACAACGCTGTCCTGAATAAGAAATGCGGGAGCGATTATATGATTCCTATTTATGATATTTTACTTTCACCAACGTAAATACATTCAAAAATAAGAAGCGCGAAATAACAACGCTGTCCTGAATAAGAAATGTGGGAGCGATTATATGATTCCTATTTATGATATTTTACTTTCAGCAATGTAAATACATTCAAAAATAAGAAGCGCGAAATAACAACGCTGTCCTGAATAAGAAATGTGGGTGCGATTATATGATTCCTATTTATGATATTTTACTTTCAGCAATGTAAATACATTCAAAAATAAGAAGCGCGAAATAACAACGCTGTCCTGAATAAGAAATGCGGGAGCGATTATATGATTCCCATTTATGATATTTTACTTTCACCAAAGTAAATACATTCAAAAATAAGAAGCGCGAAATAACAACGCTGTCCTGAATAAGAAATGCGGGAGCGATTATATGATTCCCATTTGTGATATTTTACTTTCACCAAAGTAAATACATTCAAAAATAAGAAGCACGAAATAACAACGCTGTCCTGAATAAGAAATGTGGGTGCGATTATATGATTCCTATTTATGATATTTTACTTTCACCAACGTAAATACATTCAAAAATAAGAAGCGAGAAATAACAACGCTGTCCTGAATAAGAAATGTGGGTGCGATTATAAGATTCCTATTTATGATATTTTACTTTCAGGAATGTAAATACATTCAAAAATAAGAAGCGCGAAATAACAACGCTGTCCTGAATAAGAAATGCGGGAGCGATTATATGATTCCTATTTATGATATTTTACTTTCACCAAGGTAAATACATTCAAAAATAAGAAGCACGAAATAACAACGCTGTCCTGAATAAGAAATGTGGGTGCGATTATATGATTCCTATTTATGATATTTTACTTTCACCAACGTAAATACATTCAAAAATAAGAAGCGAGAAATAACAACGCTGTCCTGAATAAGAAATGTGGGTGCGATTATAAGATTCCTATTTATGATATTTTACTTTCATTAACGTAAATACTGTCAAAAATAAGAAGGGCGAAATAACAACGCTGTCCTGAATAAGAAATGTGGGTGCGATTATATGATTCCTATTTATGATATTTTACTTTCACCAACGTAAATACATTCAAAAATAAGAAGCACGAAATAACAACGCTGTCCTGAATAAGAAATGTGGGTACGATTATATGATTCCTATTTATGATATTTTACTTTCACCAACGTAAATACATTCAAAAATAAGAAGCACGAAATAACAACGCTGTCCTGAATAAGAAATGTGGGTGCGATTATATGATTCCTATTTATGATATTTTACTTTCACCAACGTAAATACATTCAAAAATAAGAAGCGTGATATAACAACGCTGTCCTGAATAAGAAATGTGGGTGTGATTATATGATTCCTATCTATGATATTTTACTTTCACCAACGTAAATACATTCAAAAATAAGAAGCGAGAAATAACAACGCTGTCCTGAATAAGAAATGTGGGTACGATTATATGATTCCTATTTATGATATTTTACTTTCACCAACGTAAATACATTCAAAAATAAGAAGCGTGATATAACAACGCTGTCCTGAATAAGAAATGTGGGTGCGATTATATGATTCCTATTTATGATATTTTACTTTCACCAACGTAAATACATTCAAAAATAAGAAGCGAGAAATAACAACGCTGTCCTGAATAAGAAATGTGGGTACGATTATATGATTCCTATTTATGATATTTTACTTTCACCAACGTAAATACATTCAAAAATAAGAAGCGTGATATAACAACGCTGTCCTGAATAAGAAATGTGGGTGCGATTATATGATTCCTATTTATGATATTTTACTTTCACCAACGTAAATACATTCAAAAATAAGAAGCACGAAATAACAACGCTGTCTTGAATAAGAAATGTGGGAGCGATTATATGATTCCTATTTATGATATTTTACTTTCAACAATGTAAATACATTCAAAAATAAGAAGCGAGAAATAACAACGCTGTCCTGAATAAGAAATGTGGGTACGATTATATGATTCCTATTTATGATATTTTACTTTCAACAATGTAAATACATTCAAAAATAAGAAGCGCGAAATAACAACGCTGTCCTGAATAAGAAATGTGGGAGCGATTATATGATTCCTATTTATGATATTTTACTTTCACCAACGTAAATACATTCAAAAATAAGAAGCGCGAAATAACAAGGCTGTCCTGAATAAGAAATGTGGGAGCGATTATATGATTCCTATTTATGATATTTTACTTTCACCAACGTAAATACATTCAAAAATAAGAAGCGAGAAATAACAACGCTGTCCTGAATAAGAAATGTGGGAGCGATTATATGATTCCTATTTATGATATTTTACTTTCACCAACGTAAATACATTCAAAAATAAGAAGCTCGAAATAACAACGCTGTCCTGAATAAGAAATGTGGGTGCGATTATATGATTCCTATTTATGATATTTTACTTTCAGCAATGTAAATACATTCAAAAATAAGAAGCGCGAAATAACAACGCTGTCCTGAATAAGAAATGCGGGAGCGATTATATGATTCCTATTTACGATATTTTACTTTCACCAACGTAAATACATTCAAAAATAAGAATCGCGAAATAACAACGCTGTCCTGAATAAGAAATGTGGGAGCGATTATATGATTCCTATTTATGATATTTTACTTTCACCAAACGTAAATACATTCAAAAATAAGAAGCGCGAAATAACAACGCTGTCGTGAATAAGAAAGGTGGGAGCGATTATATGATTCCTATTTATGATATTTTACTTTCACCAACGTAAATACATTCAAAAATAAGAAGCGCGAAATAACATTGCTTTCCTGAATAACAAATGTGGGTGCGATTATATGATTCCTATTTATGATATTTTGCTTTCACCAACGTAAATACATTCAAAAATAAGAAGCGCGAAATAACAACGCTGTCCTGAGTAAGAAATGTGAGTGCGATTATATGATTCCTATTTATGATATTTTACTTTCACCAACGTAAATACATTCAAAAATAAGAAGCGCGAAATAACAACGCTGTCCTGAATAAAAAATGTGGGAGCGATTATATGATTCCTATTTATGATATTTTACTTCACCAACGTAAATACATTCAAAAAAAAGGAGCGCGAAATAACAACGCTGTCCTGAATAACAAATGTGGGAGCGATTATATGATTCCTATTTATGATATTTTACTTTCACCAACGTAATTACATTCAAAAATAAGAAGCGCGAAATAACAACGCTGTCCTGAATAAGAAATGTGGGTGCGATTATATGATTCCTATTTATGATATTTTACTTTCAACAATGGAAATACATTCAAAAATAAGAAGCGCGAAATAACAACGCTGTCCTGAATAAGAAATGTGGGAGCGATTATATGATTCCTATTTATGATATTTTACTTTCACCAACGTAAATACATTCAAAAATAAGAAGCGCGAAATAACAACGCTGTCCTGAATAAGAAATGTTGGAGCGATTATATGATTCCTATTTATGATATTTTACTTTCACCAACGTAAATACATTCAAAAATAAGAAGCGCGAAATAACAACGCTGTCCTGAATAAGAAATGTGGGAGCGATTATATGATTCCTATTTATGATATTTAACTTTCACCAACGTAAATACATTCAAAAATAAGAAGCTCGAAATAACAACGCTGTCCTGAATAAAAAATGTGCGTGGGATTATATGATTCCTATTTATGATATTTTACTTCACCAACTTAAATACATTCAAAAAAAAGGAGCGCGAAATAACAACGCTGTCCTGAATAACAAATGTGGGAGCGATTATATGATTCCTATTTATGATATTTTACTTTCACCAACGTAATTACATTCAAAAATAAGAAGCGCGAAATAACAACGCTGTCCTGAATAAGAAATGTGGGAGTGATTATATGATTCCTATTTATGATATTTTACTTTCACCAACGTAAATACATTCAAAAATAAGAAGCGCGAAATAACAATGCTGTCCTGAATAAAAAATGTGCGTGCGATTATATGATTCCTATTTATGATATTTTACTTTCACCAACGTAAATACATTCAAAAATAAGAAGCGCGAAATAACAACGCTGTCCTGAATAAGAAATGTGGGAGCGATTATATGATTCCTATTTATGATATTTGACTTTCACCAACGTAAATATATTCAAAAATAAGAAGCGCGAAATAACAACGCTGTTCTGAATAAGAAAGGTGGGAGCGATTATATGATTCCTATTTATGATATTTTGCTTTCAACAACGTAAATACATTCAAAAATAAGAAGCGCGAAATAACAACGCTGTCCTGAGTAAGAAATGTGAGTGCGATTATATGATTCCTATTTATGATATTTTACTTTCACCAACGTAAATACATTCAAAAATAAGAAGCGCGAAATAACAACGCTGTCCTGAATAAGAAATGTGGGAGCGATTATATGATTCCTATTTATGATATTTTACTTTCAGCAACGTAAATACATTCAAAAATAAGAAGGGCGAAATAACAACGCTGTCCTGAATAA
This sequence comes from Acanthosepion lycidas, assembly GCA_963932145.1. Lineage (NCBI taxonomy): Eukaryota > Metazoa > Mollusca > Cephalopoda > Sepiida > Sepiidae > Acanthosepion > Acanthosepion lycidas. The sequence goes on from OZ010602.1 coordinate 14,746,931, forward strand.
GAAATGTGAGAGCGATTATATGATTCCTATTTATGATATTTTACTTTCACCAACGTAAATACATTCAAAAATAAGAATCGCAAAATAACAACGCTGTCCTGAATAAGAAATGTGGGAGCGATTATATGATTCCTATTTATGATATTTTACTTTCAACAATGTAAATACATTCAAAAATAAGAAGCGAGAAATAACAACGCTGTCCTGAATAAGAAATGTGGGAGCGATTATATGATTCCTATTTATGATATTTTACTTTCACCAACGTAAATACATTCAAAAATAAGAAGCGCGAAATAACGACGCTGTCCTGAATGAGAAAAGTGGATGCGATTATATGATTCCTATTTATGATATTTTACTTTCACCAACGTAAATACATTCAAAAATAAGAAGCGCGAAATAACAACGCTGTCCTGAATAAGAAATGTGGGAGCGATTATATGATTCCTATTTATGATATTTTACTTTCACCAACGTAAATACATTCAAAAATAAGAAGCGCGAAATAACGACGCTGTCCTGAATGAGAAAAGTGGATGCGATTATATGATTCCTATTTATGATATTTTACTTTCACCAACGTAAATACATTCAAAAATAGGAAGCGCGAAATAACAACGCTGTCCTGAATAAGAAATGTGGATGCGATTATATGATTCCTATTTATGATATTTTACTTTCACCAACGTAAATACATTCAAAAATAAGAAGCGCGAAATAACAACGCTGTCCTGAATAAGAAATGTGGGAGCGATTATATGATTCCTATTTATGATATTTTACTTTCACCAACGTAAATACATTCAAAAATAAGAAGCGCGAAATAACAACGCTGTCCTGAATAAGAAATGTGGGAGCGATTATATGATTCCTATTTATGATATTTTACTTTCACCAACGTAAATACATTCAAAAATAAGAAGCGCGAAATAACGACGCTGTCCTGAATGAGAAAAGTGGATGCGATTATATGATTCCTATTTATGATATTTTACTTTCACCAACGTAAATACATTCAAAAATAAGAAGCAAGAAATAACAACGCTGTCCTGAATAAGAAATGTGGGAGCGATTATATGATTCCTATTTATGATATTTTACTTTAACGAACGTAAAAACATTCAAAAATAAGAATCGCGAAATAACAACTCTGTCCTGAATAAGAAATGTGGGAGCGATTATATGATTCCTATTTATGATATTTTACTTTCACCAACGTAAATACATTCAAAAATAAGAATCGCGAAATAACAACGCTGTCCTGAATAAGAAATGTGGGAGCGATTATATGATTCCTATTTATGATATTTTACTTTCACCAACGTAAATACATTCAAAAATAAGAAGCGCGAAATAACAACGCTGTCCTGAATGAGAAATGTGGGTGCGATTATATGATTCCTATTTATGATATTTTACTTTCACCAACGTAAATACATTCAAAAATAAGAAGCAAGAAATAACAACGCTGTCCTGAATGAGAAATGTGGGAGCGATTATATGATTCCTATTTATGATATTTTACTTTCACCAACGTAAATACATTCAAAATAAGAATCAAGAAATAACAACGCTGTCCTGAATAACAAATGTGGGAGCGATTATATGATTCCTATTTATGATATTTTACTTTCACCAACGTAAATACATTCAAAAATAAGAAGCGCGAAATAACGACGCTGTCCTGAATGAGAAAAGTGGATGCGATTATATGATTCCTATTTATGATATTTTACTTTCACCAACGTAAATACATTTAAAAATAAGAAGCAAGAAATAACAACGCTGTCCTGAATAAGAAATGTGGGAGCGATTATATGATTCCTATTTATGATATTTTACTTTAACGAACGTAAAAACATTCAAAAATAAGAATCGCGAAATAACAACTCTGTCCTGAATAAGAAATGTGGGAGCGATTATATGATTCCTATTTATGATATTTTACTTTCACCAACGTAAATACATTCAAAAATAAGAATCGCGAAATAACAACGCTGTCCTGAATAAGAAATGTGGAAGCGATTATATGATTCCTATTTATGATATTTTACTTTCACCAACGTAAATACATTCAAAAATAAGAAGCGCGAAATAACAACGCTGTCCTGAATGAGAAATGTGGGTGCGATTATATGATTCCTATTTATGATATTTTACTTTCACCAACGTAAATACATTCAAAAATAAGAAGCAAGAAATAACAACGCTGTCCTGAATAAGAAATGTGGGTGCGATTATATGATTCCTATTTATGATATTTTACTTTCACCAACGTAAATACATTCAAAAATAAGAAGCGCGAAATAACAACGCTGTCCTGAATGAGAAATGTGGGAGCGATTATATGATTCCTATTTATGATATTTTACTTTCACCAACGTAAATACATTCAAAAATAAGATGTTCGAAATAACAACGCTGTCCTGAATGAGAAATGTGGGAGCGATTATATGATTCCTATTTATGATATTTAACTTTCACCAACGTAAATACATTCAAAAATAAGAAGCGCGAAATAACAACGCTGTCCTGAATAACAAATGTGGGAGCGATTATATGATTCCTATTTATGATATTTTACTTTCACCAACGTAAATACATTCAAAAATAAGAAGCGCGAAATAACGACGCTGTCCTGAATGAGAAAAGTGGATGCGATTATATGATTCCTATTTATGATATTTTACTTTCACCAACGTAAATACATTCAAAAATAAGAAGCAAGAAATAACAACGCTGTCCTGAATAAGAAATGTGGGAGCGATTATATGATTCCTATTTATGATATTTTACTTTAACGAACGTAAAAACATTCAAAAATAAGAATCGCGAAATAACAACTCTGTCCTGAATAAGAAATGTGGGTGCGATTATATGATTCCTATTTATGATATTTTACTTTCACCAACGTAAATACATTCAAAAATAAGAATCGCGAAATAACAACGCTGTCCTGAATAAGAAATGTGGAAGCGATTATATGATTCCTATTTATGATATTTTACTTTCACCAACGTAAATACATTCAAAAATAAGAAGCGCGAAATAACAACGCTGTCCTGAATGAGAAATGTGGGTGCGATTATATGATTCCTATTTATGATATTTTACTTTCACCAACGTAAATACATTCAAAAATAAGAAGCAAGAAATAACAACGCTGTCCTGAATAAGAAATGTGGGTGCGATTATATGATTCCTATTTATGATATTTTACTTTCACCAACGTAAATACATTCAAAAATAAGAAGCGCGAAATAACAACGCTGTCCTGAATGAGAAATGTGGGAGCGATTATATGATTCCTATTTATGATATTTTACTTTCACCAACGTAAATACATTCAAAAATAAGAAGCGCGAAATAACAACGCTGTCCTGAATGAGAAATGTGGGAGCGATTATATGATTCCTATTTATGATATTTTACTTTCACCAACGTAAATACATTCAAAAATAAGAAGCGCGAAATAACAACGCTGTCCTGAATAAGAAATGTGGGAGCGATTATATGATTCCTATTTATGATATTTTACTTTCACCAACGTAAATACATTCAAAAATAAGAAGCGCGAAATAACGACGCTGTCCTGAATGAGAAATGTGGGTGCGATTATATGATTCCTATTTATGATATTTTACTTTCACCAACGTAAATATATTCAAAAATAAGAAGCAAGAAATAACAACGCTGTCCTGAATGAGAAATGTGGGTGCGATTATATGATTCCTATTTATGATATTTTACTTTCACCAACGTAAATACATTCAAAAATAAGAAGCGCGAAATAACAACGCTGTCCTGAATAACAAATGTGGGAGCGATTATATGATTCCTATTTATGATATTTTACTTTCACCAACGTAAATACATTCAAAAATAAGAAGCGCGAAATAACAACGCTGTCCTGAATGAGAAATGTGGGTGCGATTATATGATTCCTATTTATGATATTTTACTTTCACCAACGTAAATACATTCAAAAATAAGAAGCGCGAAATAACAACGCTGTCCTGAATAAGAAATGTGGGAGCGATTATATGATTCCTATTTATGATATTTTACTTTCACCAACGTAAATACATTCAAAAATAAGAAGCAAGAAATAACAACGCTGTCCTGAATGAGAAATGTGGGTGCGATTATATGATTCCTATTTATGATATTTTACTTTCACCAACGTAAATACATTCAAAAATAAGAAGCAAGAAATAACAACGCTGTCCTGAATAAGAAATGTGGGAGCGATTATATGATTCCTATTTATGATATTTTACTTTCACCAAACGTAAATACATTCAAAAATAAGAAGCGCGAAATAACAACGCTGTCCTGAATAAGAAATGTGGGTGCGATTATATGATTCCTATTTATGATATTTTACTTTCACCAACGTAAATACATTCAAAAATAAGAAGCAAGAAATAACAACGCTGTCCTGAATAAGAAATGTGGGAGCGATTATATGATTCCTATTTATGATATTTTACTTTCACCAAGGTAAATACATTCAAAAATAAGAAGCGCGAAATAACAACGCTGTCCTGAATAAGAAATGTGGGTGCGATTATATGATTCCTATTTATGATATTTTACTTTCACCAACGTAAATACATTCAAAAATAAGAAGCGCGAAATAACAACGCTGTCCTGAATGAGAAATGTGGGTGCGATTATATGATTCCTATTTATGATATTTTACTTTCACCAACGTAAATACATTCAAAAATAAGAAGCAAGAAATAACAACGCTGTCCTGAATAAGAAATGTGGGTGCGATTATATGATTCCTATTTATGATATTTTACTTTCACCAACGTAAATACATTCAAAAATAAGAAGCGCGAAATAACAAAGCTGTCCTGAATAAGAAATGCGGGAGCGATTATATGATTCCTATTTATGATATTTTACTTTCACCAACGTAAATACATTCAAAAATAAGAAGCGCGAAATAACTACGCTGTCCTGAATGAGAAATGTGGGTGCGATTATATGATTCCTATTTATGATATTTTACTTTCACCAACGTAAATACATTCAAAAATAAGAAGCGCGAAATAACAACGCTGTCCTGAATGAGAAATGTGGGTGCGATTATATGATTCCTATTTATGATATTTTACTTTCACCAACGTAAATACATTCAAAAATAAGAAGCGCGAAATAACTACGCTGTCCTGAATGAGAAATGTGGGAGCGATTATATGATTCCTATTTATGATATTTTACTTTCACCAACGTAAATACATTCAAAAATAAGAAGCGCGAAATAACAACGCTGTCCTGAATGAGAAATGTGGGTTCGATTATATGATTCCTATTTATGATATTTTACTTTCACCAACGTAAATACATTCAAAAATAAGAAGCGCGAAATAACAACGCTGTCCTGAATGAGAAATGTGGGTGCGATTATATGATTCCTATTTATGATATTTTACTTTCACCAACGTAAATACATTCAAAAATAAGAAGCGCGAAATAACTACGCTGTCCTGAATGAGAAATGTGGGTGCGATTATATGATTCCTATTTATGATATTTTACTTTCACCAACGTAAATACATTCAAAAATAAGAAGCGCGAAATAACTACGCTGTCCTGAATGAGAAATGTGGGTGCGATTATATGATTCCTATTTATGATATTTTACTTTCACCAACGTAAATACATTCAAAAATAAGAAGCGCGAAATAACGACGCTGTCCTGAATGAGAAAAGTGGATGCGATTATATGATTCCTATTTATGATATTTTACTTTCACCAACGTAAATACATTCAAAAATAAGAAGCAAGAAATAACAACGCTGTCCTGAATAAGAAATGTGGGTGCGATTATATGATTCCTATTTATGATATTTTACTTTAACGAACGTAAAAATATTCAAAAATTAGAAGCGCGAAATAACAACGCTGTCCTGAATAAGAAATGTGGGTGCGATTATATGATTCTTATTTATGATATTTTACTTTCACCAACGTAAAAACATTCAAAAATAAGAATCGCGAAATAACAACGCTGTCCTGAATAAGAAATGTGGGAGCGATTATATGATTCCTATTTATGATATTTTACTTTCACCAAGGTAAATACTTTAAAAAATAAGAATCGCGAAATAACAACGCTGTCCGGAATAATAAATGTGGGTGCGATTATATGATTCCTATTTATGATATTTTACTTTAACGAACGTAAAAACATTCAAAAATAAGAAGCGCGAAATAACAACGCTCTCCTGAATAAGAAATGTGGGTGCGATTATATGATTCCTATTTATGATATTTTACTTCCACCAACGTAAATACATTCAAAAATAAGAAGCACGAAATATCAACGCTGTCCTGAATAAGAAATGTGGGTGCGATTATATGATTCCTATTTATGATATTTTACTTTCACCAACGTAAATACATTCAAAAATAAGAAGCGCGAAATAACAACGCTGTCCTGAATAAGAAATGTGGGTGCGATTATATGATTCCTATTTATGATATTTTACTTTCACCAACGTAAAAACATTCAAAAATTAGAAGCGCGAAATAACAACGCTGTTCGGAATAAGAAATGTGGGAGTGATTATATGATTCCTATTTATGATATTTTACTTTAACGAACGTAAATACATTCAAAAATAAAAAGCGCGAAATAACAAAGCTGTCCTGAATGAGAAATGTGGGTGCGATTATATGATTCCTATTTATGATATTTTACTTTCACCAACGTAAAAACATTCAAAAATTAGAAGCGCGAAATAACAACGCTGTTCGGAATAAGAAATGTGGGTGCGATTATATGATTCTTATTTATGATATTTTACTTTCACCAACGTAAATACATTCAAAAATAAGAAGCGCGAAATAACAACGCTGTCCTGAATAAGAAATGTGGGAGCGATTATATGATTCCTATTTATGATATTTTACTTTCACCAACGTAAATACATTCAAAAATAAGAAGCGCGAAATAACAACGCTGTCCTGAATAAGAAATGTGGGAGCGATTATATGATTCCTGTTTATGATATTTTACTTTCACCAACGTAAATACATTCAAAAATAAGAAGCGAGAAATAACAACGCTGTCCTGAATAAGAAATGTGGGTGCGATTATATGATTTCTGTTTATGATATTTTACTTTCACCAACGGAAATACATTCAAAAATAAGAAGCGCGAAATAACAACGCTGTCCTGAATAAGAAATGTGGGAGCGATTATATGATTCCTATTTATGATATTTTACTTTCACCAACGTAAATACATTCAAAAATAAGAAGCGAGAAATAACAACGCTGTCCTGAATAAGAAATGTGGGTGCGATTATATGATTTCTGTTTATGATATTTTACTTTCACCAACGGAAATACATTCAAAAATTAGAAGCGCGAAATAACAACGCTGTCCTGAATAAGAAATGTGGTAGCGATTATATGATTCCTATTTATGATATTTTACTTTCACCAACGTAAATACATTCAAAAATAAGAAGCGAGAAATAACAACGCTGTCCTGAATAAGAAATGTGGGTGCGATTATATGATTTCTGTTTATGATATTTTACTTTCACCAACGTAAATACATTCAAAAATAAGAAGCGAGAAATAACAACGCTGTCCTGAATAAGAAATGTGGGTGCGATTATATGATTTCTGTTTATGATATTTTACTTTCACCAACGGAAATACATTCAAAAATAAGAATCGCGAAATAACAACGCTGTCCTGAATAAGAAATGTGGGAGCCATTATATGATTCCTATTTATGATATTTTACTTTCACCACCGTAAAAACATTCAAAAATAAGAAGCGCGAAATAACGACGGTGTCCTGAATGAGAAATGTGGGTGCGATGATATGATTCCTATTTATGATATTTTACTTTCACCAACGTAAATATATATCAAAAATAAAAATCGCGAAATAACAACGCTAAACTGAATAAGAAATGTGGGAGCGATTATATGATTCCTATTTATGATATTTTACTTTCACCAACGTAAAAACTTTCAAAAATAAGAAGCGCGAAATAACGACGCTGTCCTGAATGAGAAATGTGGGTGCGATTATATGATTCCTATTTATGATATTTTACTTTCACCAACGTAAATATATATCAAAAATAAGAAGCGCGAAATAACGACGCTGTCCTGAATAAGAAATGTGGGTGCGATTATATGATTCCTATTTATGATATTTTACTTTCACCAACGTAAATATATATCTAAAATAAGAATCGCGAAATAACGACGCTGTCCTGAATAAGAAATGTGGGTGCGATTATATGATTCCTATTTATGATATTGTGGCACCCTGCATTTTTAGAAAGACTAAAAAGAGATATTCATAGAAATATGATTTAATTTTTATTCGGTTTATTAACCAGTTGTTAGTTATTTAGAAACGAAGAATAATTGAGTTTTGAGAATAATTCTCTAACTGTATTTAGGCGATCCAAAGAGAAGAAGAAAAAAAAAATAATAAAAAGAAAGAGAGAGAGGAATAGATAAAACAAAACCCGGTCATAAGTAAAACTAAGACAAGACAGGTGTCAAAATATATCAGGTCAAATTACCTGACCGAAATCCAGGGAAATAGAAATTGTTATATTTGGTTGAAGAAATAGATAATAAAAATAAAAAAATAAAACAAAAAGAAGAGGAAAGACAGAAACATAATACGAAACCAGGTCGTAAGCGAAAACACACACGTACGACCAGCACCTAACAAGTGTCAAAATTATCAGGTCAAGCACTTGAACTAATTCCATGTACGCGTAGGATGGAAGTTTGTTAAAGGTTGGCTGAAACAATAAACATTTTTTAGAACAATGGAAACGAAATTTTAATCGGAGGAAAGGTGTTTTTTTGTGTTGAGGTGGTGACCGGTGGAACTGTATACAGATTCTGACCTGTTGAAAATTGGAGCCCCACGATGATGAAGTGGAGACATTTTCAATTCAGATAATTAAGATTTTTGACTATCAGGTCTGACCAAAAACAAAGAAGGAAAGAAAACGATTGTCTCGGCTCACAGATAGCGCCAATATTCTTTCCTGAAGTCACATCTAATTAGCGGCAGGCTGTTTTGACAGAACCCAGGTGAGCAAAAGCCAAGATTATCATTTTTCGTACGTGTGAAAAAGGCCAAATTAGATTTTGTTTTTTTTAGAACAAGAACGATGTAAGCCACGCCCGATTGGAGACGGGAGGCGTCCCACCACAGTCTCATTAGCCGAAAGCGGTCACGTGATATGCGGAAAGAGGAGGGAGAATGCTCGATCACGAACCATTGGTCGAAAACGGTCACCTGACATACGAGAGACCGGGAGAGATAGGTATGCGTCTTCCCCCCAGAGGCACTGTGAGGAAGTAGGGGTGAAAATAATAGCGATAATGGGAAATCAGAACTAATGCGACTTTTGGGATTATCGAGAGAGCCCTGACGCCGACAGACCCACCCCGGTTTGCTGCGGCGTCAATAAAAGCAGGACCCCAATCGACAAAAGATGAGTTCAGCCCCGGACGGCAGCGAGAAGAGATCACCTCGGACGGCGGGGGGGGGGTTGCGGCTGGGTTGCGGCAAGAAATCATTCCAGCCCAAGTCGAAAACAAGAAATCCTCCCAGCCCAAGTCGAAAAAGAGAAATCCTTCCAGCCCAAGTCGAAAACAAGAAATCCTTCCAGCCCAAGTCGAAAACAAGAAATCCTTCCGGCCCAAGTCAAAGACAAGAGAAGTTCTATCTAAGTCGACGAAGGAGAAGATTACTGGAAAGCCGCGGAGAAGTTGCAGCCAAGTCGAAGACAAGGCCAAAGAGTTACTGGACGGAAGAAGAAGAAGAAGTTAAAATCAAGCCCAGCCGAGAACAGAATTCGACCCAACCAGATCGAAGTGAAGAAATACAACTCAAGTCGAAGAGAAGAATCAACTGCGAATGATTGATAGAAATTAGCCCCAGTGTCGAACTAAACCACACTCCGACATACACAATTCTAGAGAGTAGACAATTCGAAATCGTTAAGTTGTATGATAGAAGCTTGGTGCCATAGTCCACAGAGCGGGTCGGGAATGAGAACAATTTTTCTTTATGTAACGGACATTAGATATAAAAGGTTGTCACCTTTTTTTTTTATCAGTAATTTTTTGTCTCGTGAGTTTTTTTTCTTTTACTTGTGTTTTGCCACCCCCGTCGGACTCAACTTGCATACGGCCCAATCCCTGCTGGTCCCGTCTGTCTAAGATCTAAACACAGCGTGGGTAGACAGACCGGAGATCAGTACAGTTGCTTTAGCAACCAGGTATTGGAAGCGGGTTGGGAAGGGCGAGGCTGGTGATCATCTAACCAAGAGGTTGGAGCGGCACGCTTGGAACCAGGAGGAGCGACCAGGAGGAGCGACGTCACAGTTGGCGCCGTAACCAAAGGATTCGACCCTGGGCCAGGTGTGTACCCGTCACAATATTTTACTTTCACCAACGTAAAAACATTCAAAAATAAGAAGCGCGAAATAACGACGCTGTCCTGAATGAGAAATGTGGGTGCGATTATATGATTCCTGTTTATGATATTTTACTTTCACCAACGTAAATATATATCAAAAATAAGAATCGGGAAATAACAACGCTGTCCTGAATAAGAAATGTGGGTGCGATTATATGATTCCTATTTATGATATTTTACTTTAACGAACGTAAAAACATTCAAAAATAAAAATCGCGAAATAATAACGCTGTCCTGAATAAGAAATGTGGGAGCCATTATATGATTCCTATTTATGATATTTTACTTTCACCAACGTAAATACATAAAAAAATAAGAAGCGCGAAATAACAACGCTGTCCTGAATAAGAAATGTGGGAGCGATTATATAATTTTTATTCATGATATTTTACTTTCACCAACGGAAATACATTCAAAAATAAGAAGCGCGAAATAACAACGCTGTCCTGAATAAGAAATGTGGGAGCGATTATATGATTCCTATTTATGATATTTTACTTTCAACAATGTAAATATATTCAAAAATAAGAAGCGAGAAATAACAACGCTGTCCTGAATAAGAAATGTGGGAGCGATTATATGATTCCTATTTATGATATTTTACTTTCACCAACGTAAATACATTCAAAAATAAGAAGCGTGAAATAACAACGCTGTCCTGAATAAGAAATGTGGGAGCGATTATATGATTCCTATTTATGATATTTTACTTTCACCAACGTAAATACATTCAAAAATAAGAAGCTCGAAATAACAACGCTGTCCTGAATAAAAAATGTGGGTGCGATTATATGATTCCTATTTATGATATTTTATTTCAGCAACGTAAATACATTCAAAAATAAGAAGCGCGAAATAACAACGCTGTCCTGAATAAGAAATGTGGGAGCGATTATATGATTCCTATTTATGATATTTTACTTTCACCAACGTAAATACATTCAAATTAAGAAGCGCGAAATAACAACGCTGTCCTGAATAAGAAATGTGGGAGCGATTATATGATTCCTATTTATGATATTTTACTTTCACCAACGTAAATACACTCAAAAATAAGAAGCGCGAAATAACAACGCTGTCCTGAATAAGAAATGTGGGAGCGATTATATGATACCTATTTATGATATTTTACTTTCACCAACGTAAATACATTCAAATTAAGTAGCGCGAAATAACAACGCTAAACTGAATAAGGAATGTGGGAGCGATTATTTGATTCCTATTTATGATATTTTACTTTCACCAACGTAAATACATTCAAAAATAAGAAGCGCGAAATAACAAAGCCGTCCTGAATAAGAAATGTGGGAGCGATTATACGATTCCTATTTATGATATTTTACTTTCACCAACGTAAATACATTCAAAAATAAGAAGCGCGAAATAACAACGCTGTCCTGAATAAGAAATGTGGGAGCGATTATATGATACCTATTTATGATATTTTACTTTCACCAACGTAAATACATTCAAATTAAGTAGCGCGAAATAACAACGCTAAACTGAATAAGGAATGTGGGAGCGATTATATGATTCCTATTTATGATATTTTACTTTCACCAACGTAAAAACATTCAAAAATAAGAAGCGCGAAATAACAACGCTGTCCTGAATAAAAAATGTGGGAGCGATTATATGATTACTATTTATGATATTTTACTTTCACCAACGTAAATACATTCAAATTAAGTAGCGCGAAATAACAACGCTAAACTGAATAAGGAATGTGCGAGCGATTATATGATTCCTATTTATGATATTTTACTTTCACCAACGTAAATACATTCAAATTAAGAAGCGCGAAATAACAACGCTGTCCTGAATAAGAAATGTGGGAGCGATTATATGATTCCTATTTATGATATTTTACTTTCACCAACGTAAATACATTCAAAAATAAGAAGCGCGAAATAACAACACTGTCCTGAATAAGAAATGTGGGAGCGATTATATGATACCTATTTATGATATTTTACTTTCACCAACGTAAATACATTCAAATTAAGTAGCGCGAAATAACAACGCTAAACTGAATAAGGAATGTGGGAGCGATTATATGATTCCTATTTATGATATTTTACTTTCACCAACGTAAAAACATTCAAAAATAAGAAGCGCGAAATAACAACGCTGTCCTGAATAAAAAATGTGGGAGCGATTATATGATTACTATTTATGATATTTTACTTTCACCAACGTAAATACATTCAAATTAAGTAGCGCGAAATAACAACGCTAAACTGAATAAGGAATGTGCGAGCGATTATATGATTCCTATTTATGATATTTTACTTTCCCCAACGTAAATACATTCAAAAATAAGAAGCGCGAAATAACAACGGTGTCCTGAATAAGAAATGTGGGAGCGATTATATGATTCCTATTTATGATATTTTACTTTCACCAACGTAAAAACATTCAAAAATAAGAAGCGCGAAATAACAACGCTGTCCTGAATAAGAAATGTGGAAGCGATTATATGATTCCTATTTATGATATTTTACTTTCACCAACGTAAAAACATTCAAAAATAAGAAGCGCGAAATAACAACGCTGTCCTGAATAAGAAATGTGGGAGTGATTATATGATTCCTATTTATGATATTTTACTTTCAACAATGTAAATACATTCAAAAATAAGAAGCGCGAAATAACAACGGTGTCCTGAATAAGAAATGTGGGAGCGATTATATGATTCCTATTTATGATATTTTACTTTCACCAACGTAAATACATTCAAAAATAAGAAGCGCGAAATAACAACGGTGTCCTGAATAAGAAATGTGGGAGCGATTATATGATTCCTATTTATGATATTTTACTTTCACCAACGTAAATACATTCAAAAATAAGAAGCGCGAAATAACAACGGTGTCCTGAATAAGAAATGTGGGAGCGATTATATGATTCCTATTTATGATATTTTACTTTCAACAATGTAAATACATTCAAAAATAAGAAGCGCGAAATAACAACGGTGTCCTGAATAAGAAATGTGGGAGCGATTATATGATTCCTATTTATGATATTTTACTTTCACCAACGTAAATACATTCAAAAATAAGAAGCAAGAAATAACAACGCTGTCCTGAATAAGAAATGTGGGAGCGATTATATGATTCCTATTTATGATATTTTACTTTCACCAACGTAAAAACATTCAAAAATAAGAAGCGCGAAATAACAAAGCTGTCCTGAATGAGAAATGTGGGAGCGATTATATGATTCCTATTTATGATATTTTACTTTCACCAACGTAAATACATTCAAAAATAAGAAGCGCGAAATAACAACGGTGTCCTGAATAAGAAATGTGGGAGCGATTATATGATTCCTATTTATGATATTTTACTTTCACCAACGTAAAAACATTCAAAAATAAGAAGCGCGAAATAACAACGCTGTCCTGAATAAGAAATGTGGAAGCGATTATATGATTCCTATTTATGATATTTTACTTTCACCAACGTAAATACATTCAAAAATAAGAAGCGCGAAATAACAAAGCCGTCCTGAATAAGAAATGTGGGAGCGATTATATGATTCCTATTTATGATATTTTACTTTAACCAACGTAAATACATTCAAAAATAAGAAGCGCGAAATAACAAAGCCGTCCTGAATAAGAAATGTGGGAGCGATTATATGATTCCTATTTATGATATTTTACTTTCACCAACGTAAAAACATTCAAAAATAAGAAGCGCGAAATAACAACGCTGTCCTGAATAAGAAATGTGGGAGCGATTATATGATTCCTATTTATGATATTTTACTTTCACCAACGTAAATACATTCAAAAATAAGAAGCGCGAAATAACAACGGTGTCCTGAATAAGAAATGTGGGAGCGATTACATGATTCCTATTTATGATATTTTACTTTCACCAACGTAAAAACATTCAAAAATAAGAAGCGCGAAATAACAACGCTGTCCTGAATAAGAAATGTGGGAGCGATTATATGATTCCTATTTATGATATTTTACTTTCAACAATGTAAATACATTCAAAAATAAGAAGCGCGAAATAACAACGGTGTCCTGAATAAGAAATGTGGGAGCGATTATATGATTCCTATTTATGATATTTTACTTTCACCAACGTAAATACATTCAAAAATAAGAAGCGCGAAATAACAACGGTGTCCTGAATAAGAAATGTGGGAGCGATTATATGATTCCTATTTATGATATTTTACTTTCACCAACGTAAATACATTCAAAAATAAGAAGCGCGAAATAACAACGGTGTCCTGAATAAGAAATGTGGGAGCGATTATATGATTCCTATTTATGATATTTTACTTTCACCAACGTAAATACATTCAAAAATAAGAAGCGCGAAATAACAACGCTGTCCTGAATAAGAAATGTGGGAGCGATTATATGATTCCTATTTATGATATTTTACTTTCACCAACGTAAATACATTCAAAAATAAGAAGCGCGAAATAACAACGCTGTCCTGAATAAGAAATGTGGGAGCGATTATATGATTCCTATTTATGATATTTTACTTTCACCAACGTAAATACATTCAAAAATAAGAAGCGAGAAATAACAACGCTGTCCTGAATAAGAAATGTGGGAGCGATTATATGATTCCTATTTATGATATTTTACTTTCACCAACGTAAAAACATTCAAAAATAAGAAGCGCGAAATAACAACGCTGTCCTGAATAAGAAATGTGGGAGCGATTATATGATTCCTATTTATGATATTTTACTTTCACCAACGTAAAAACATTCAAAAATAAGAAGCGCGAAATAACAACGCTGTCCTGAATAAGAAATGTGGGAGCAATTATATGATTCCTATTTATGATATTTTACTTTCACCAACGTAAATACATTCAAAAATAAGAAGCGCGAAATAACAACGGTGTCCTGAATAAGAAATGTGGGAGCGATTATATGATTCCTATTTATGATATTTTACTTTCACCAACGTAAATACATTCAAAAATAAGAAGCGCGAAATAACAAAGCCGTCCTGAATAAGAAATGTGGGAGCGATTATATGATTCCTATTTATGATATTTTACTTTCACCAACGTAAATACATTCAAATTAAGTAGCGCGAAATAACAACGCTAAACGGAATAAGAAATGTGGGAGCGATTATATGATTCCTATTTATGATATTTTACTTTCACCAACGTAAATACATTCAAAAATAAGAAGCGCGAAATAACAAAGCCGTCCTGAATAAGAAATGTGGGAGCGATTATACGATTCCTATTTATGATATTTTACTTTCACCAACGTAAATACATTCAAATTAAGAAGCGCGAAATAACAACGCTGTCCTGAATAAGAAATGTGGGAGCGATTATATGATTCCTATTTATGATATTTTACTTCCACCAACGTAAATACATTCAAAAATAAGAAGCGCGAAATAACAACGCTGTCCTGAATAAGAAATGTGGGAGCGATTATATGATTCCTATTTATGATATTTTACTTTCACCAACGTAAAAACATTCAAAAATAAGAAGCGCGAAATAACAACGCTGTCCTGAATAAGAAATGTGGGAGCGATTATATGATTCCTATTTATGATATTTTACTTTCACCAACGTAAATACATTCAAAAATAAGAAGCGCGAAATAACAAAGCCGTCCTGAATAAGAAATGTGGGAGCGATTATATGATTCCTATTTATGATATTTTACTTTCACCAACGTAAAAACATTCAAAAATAAGAAGCGCGAAATAACAACGCTGTCCTGAATAAGAAATGTGGGAGCGATTATATGATTCCTATTTATGATATTTTACTTTCACCAACGTAAATACATTCAAATTAAGTAGCGCGAAATAACAACGCTAAACTGAATAAGGAATGTGCGAGCGATTATATGATTCCTATTTATGATATTTTACTTTCACCAACGTAAATACATTCAAAAATAAGAAGCGCGAAATAACAACGCTAAACTGAATAAGAAATGTGGGAGCGATTATATGATTCCTATTTATGATATTTTACTTTCAGGAACGTAAATAGATTCAAAAATAAGAAGCGCGAAATAACAACGCTAAACTGAATAAGAAATGTGGGAGCGATTATATGATTCCTATTTATGATATTTTACTTTCACCAACGTAAATACATTCAAAAACAAGAAGCGCGAAATAACAACGCTAAACTGAATAAGAAATGTGCGAGCGATTATATGATTCCTATTTATGATATTTTACTTTCACCAACGTAAAAACATTCAAAAATAAGAAGCGCGAAATAACAACGCTGTCCTGAATAAGAAATGTGGGAGCGATTATATGATTCCTATTTATGATATTTTACTTTCACAAACGTAAATTGATTCAAAAATGAGAAGCGCGAAATAACAACGCTAAACTGAATAAGGAATGTGGGAGCGATTATATGATTCCTATTTATGATATTTTACTTTCACCAACGTAAAAACATTCAAAAATAAGAAGCGCGAAATAACAACGCTGTCCTGAATAAGAAATGTGGGAGCGATTATATGATTCCTATTTATGATATTTTACTTTCACCAACGTAAATACATTTAAAAATAAGAAGCGCGAAATAACAACGCTGTCCTGAATAAGAAATGTGGGAGCGATTATATGATTCCTATTTATGATATTTTACTTTCACCAACGTAAAAACATTCAAAAATAAGAAGCGCGAAATAACAAAGCCGTCCTGAATAAGAAATGTGGGAGCGATTATATGATTCCTATTTATGATATTTTACTTTCACAAACGTAAATAGATTCAAAAATGAGAAGCGCGAAATAACAACGCTAAACTGAATAAGAAATGTGGATGCGATTATATGATTCCTATTTATGATATTTTACTTTCACCAACGTAAATACATTAAAAAATAAGAAGCGCGAAATAACAACGCTGTCCTGAATAAGAAATGTGGGAGCGATTATATGATTCCTATTTATGATATTTTACTTTCACCAACGTAAATACATTTAAAAATAAGAAGCGCGAAATAACAAAGCCGTCCTGAATAAGAAATGTGGGAGCGATTATATGATTCCTATTTATGATATTTTACTTTCACCAACGTAAAAACATTCAAAAATAAGAAGCGCGAAATAACAACGCTGTCCTGAATAAGAAATGTGGGAGCGATTATATGATTCCTATTTATGATATTTTACTTTCACCAACGTAAATAGATTAAAAAATAAGAAGCGCGAAATAACAACGCTAAACTGAATAAGGAATGTGGGAGCGATTATATGATTCCTATTTATGATATTTTACTTTCACCAACGTAAATACATTCAAAAATAAGAAGCGCGAAATAACAACGCTAAACTGAATAAGAAATGTGGGGGCGATTATATGATTCCTATTTATGATATTTTACTTTCACCAACGTAAATAGATTCAAAAATAAGAAGCGCGAAATAACAACGCTAAACTGAATAAGGAATGTGGGAGCGATTATATGATTCCTATTTATGATATTTTACTTTCACCAACGTAAATACATTCAAAAATAAGAAGCGCGAAATAACAACGCTAAACTGAATAAGAAATGTGGGGGCGATTATATGATTCCTATTTATGATATTTTACTTTCACCAACGTAAATACATTCAAAAATAAGAAGCGCGAAATAACAACGCTGTCCTGAATAAGAAATGTGGGAGCGATTATATGATTCCTATTTATGATATTTTACTTTCACCAACGTAAATACATTCAAAAATAAGAAGCGCGAAATACAACGCTGTCCTGAATAAGAAATGTGGGTGCGATTATATGATTCCTATTTATGATATTTTATTTTCACCAACGTAAATACATTCAAAAATAAGAAGCGCGAAATAACAACGCTGTCCTGAATAAGAAATGTGGGAGCGATTATATGATTCCTATTTATGATATTTTACTTTCACCAACGTAAATACATTCAAAAATAAGAAGCGCGAAATAACAACGCTGTCCTGAATAAGAAATGTGGGAGCGATTATATGATTCCTATTTATGATATTTTACTTTCACCAACGTAAATACATTCAAAAATAAGAAGCACGAAATAACAACGCTGTCCTGAATAAGAAATGTGGGAGCGATTATATGATTCCTATTTATGATATTTTACTTTCACGAACGTAAATAGATTCAAAAATAAGAAGCGCGAAATAACAACGCTAAACTGAATAAGGAATGTGGGAGCGATTATATGATTCCTATTTATGATATTTTACTTTCACCAACGTAAATACATTCAAAAATAAGAAGCGCGAAATAACAACGCTGTCCTGAATAAGAAATGTGGGTGCGATTATATGATTCCTATTTATGATATTTTATTTTCACCAACGTAAATACATTCAAAAATAAGAAGCGCGAAATAACAAAGCTGTCCTGAATAAAAAATGTGGGTGCGATTATATGATTCCTATTTATGATATTTTACTTTCACCAACGTTAATACATTCAAAAATAAGAAGCGCGAAATAACAACGCTGTCCTGAATAAGAAATGTGGGAGCGATTATATGATTCCTATTTATGATATTTTACTTTCACCAACGTAAATACATTCAAAAATAAGAAGCGCGAAATTACAACGCTGTCCTGAATAACAAATGTGGGAGCGATTATATGATTCCTATTTATGATATTTTACTTTCACCAACGTAAATACATTCAAAAATAAGAAGCGTGAAATAACAACGCTAAACTGAATAAGGAATGTGGGAGCGATTATATGATTCCTATTTATTATATTTTACTTTCAACAACGTAAATACATTCAAAAATAAGAAGCGCGAAATAACAACGCTGTCCTGAATAAGAAATGTGGATACTATTATATGATTCCTATTTATGATATTTTACTTTCACCAACGTAAATACATTAAAAAATAAGAAGCGCGAAATAACAACGCTGTCCTGAATAAGAAATGTGCGAGCGATTATATGATTCCTATTTATGATTTTTTACTTTCACCAACGTAAATACATTCAAAAATAAGAAGCGCGAAATAACAACGCTGTCCTGAATAAGAAATGTGTGAGCGATTATATGATTCCTATTTATGATATTTTACTTTCACCAACGTAAATACATTCAAAAATAAGAAGCGCGAAATAACAACGCTGTCCTGAATAAGAAATGTGGGAGCGATTATATGATTCCTATTTATGATATTTTACTTTCACCAACGTAAATACATTCAAAAATAAGAAGCGCGAAATACAACGCTGTCCTGAATAAGAAATGTGGGTGCGATTATATGATTCCTATTTATGATATTTTACTTTCACCAACGTAAATACATTCAAAAATAAGAAGCGCGAAATAACAACGCTGTCCTGAATAAGAAATCTGTGAGCGATTATATGATTCCTATTTATGATATTTTACTTTCACCAAGGTAAATACATTCAAAAATAAGAAGCGCGAAATAACAACGCTGTCCTGAATAAGAAATGTGGGAGCGATTATATGATTCCTATTTATGATATTTTACTTTCACCAACGTAAATACATTCAAAAATAAGAAGCACGAAATAACAACGCTGTCCTGAATAAGAAATGTGGGAGCGATTATATGATTCCTATTTATGATATTTTACTTTCACGAACGTAAATAGATTCAAAAATAAGAAGCGCGAAATAACAACGCTAAACTGAATAAGGAATATGGGAGCGATTATATGATTCCTATTTATGATATTTTACTTTCACCAACGTAAATACATTCAAAAATAAGAAGCGCGAAATAACAACGCTGTCCTGAATAACAAATGTGGGAGCGATTATATGATTCCTATTTATGATATTTTACTTTCACCAACGTAAATACATTCAAAAATAAGAAGCGCGAAATAACAACGCTGTCCTGAATAACAAATGTGGGAGCGATTATATGATTCCTATTTATGATATTTTACTTTCACCAACGTAAATACATTCAAAAATAAGAAGCGCGAAATAACAACGCTGTCCTGAATAACAAATGTGGGTGCGATTATATGATTCCAATTTATGATATTTTACTTTCACCAACGTAAATACATTCAAAAATAAGAAGCGCGAAATAACAACGCTGTCCTGAATAAGAAATGTCGGTGCGATTATATGATTCCTATTTATGATATTTTACTTTCACGAACGTAAATAGATTCAAAAATAAGTAGCGCGAAATAACAACGCTAAACTGAATAAGGAATGTGGGAGCGATTATATGATTCCTATTTATGATATTTTACTTTCACCAACGTAAATACATTCAAAAACAAGAAGCGCGAAATAACAACGCTGTCCTGAATAAGAAATATGGGTGCGATTATATGATTCCTATTTATGATATTTTACTTTCACCAACGTTAATACATTCAAAAATAAGAAGGGCGAAATAACAACGCTGTCCTGAATAAGAAATGTGGGAGCGATTATATGATTCCTATTTATGATATTTTACTTTCACCAACGTAAATACATTCAAAAATAAGAAGCGCGAAATAACAACGCTGTCCTGAATAAGAAATGTGGGAGCGATTATATGATTCCTATTTATGATATTTTATTTCACCAACGTGAATACATTCAAATTAAGAAGCGCGAAATAACAACGCTAAACTTAATAAGGAATGTGGGAGCGATTTATATGATTCCTATTTATGATATTTTATTTCACCAACGTAAATACATTCAAAAATAAGAAGCGCGAAATAACAACTCTGTCCTGAATAAGAAATGTGGGAGCGATTATATGATTCCTATTTATGATATTTTACTTTCACCAACGTAAATACATTCAAAAATAAGAAGCGCGAAATAACAACGCTGTCCTGAATAGAAATGTGGGAGCGATTATATGATTCCTATTTATGATATTTTACTTTCACCAACGTAAATACATTCAAAAATAAGAAGCGCGAAATAACAACGCTGTCCTGAATAGAAATGTGGGAGCGATTATATGATTCCTATTTATGATATTTTACTTTCACCAACGTAAATACATTCAAAAATAAGAAGCGAGGAAAACAACGCTAATCTGAATAAGAAATGTGCGAGGGATTATATGATTCCTATTTATGATATTTTACTTTCACCAACATAAATACATTTAAAATAAGTATCGCGAAATAACAACGCTGTCCTGAATAAGAAATGTAGGAGCGATTATATGATTCCTATTTATGATATTTTACTTTCACCAACGTAAATACATTCAAAAATAAGAAGCGCGAAATAACAACGCTGTCCTGAATAAGAAATGTGGGAACGATTATATGATTCCTATTTATGATATTTTACTTTCACCAACGTAAATACATTCAAATTAAGAAACGCGAAATAACAACGTTGTCCTGAATAAGAAATGTGGGAGCGATTATATGATTCCTATTTATGATATTTTACTTTCACCAACGTAAATACATTCAAAAATAAGAAGCGAGGAAAAGAACGCTAAACTGAATAACAAATGTGGGAGCGATTATATGATTTCTATTTATGATATTTTACTTTCACCAACATAAATACATTCACAAATAAGAAGCGCGAAATAACAACGCTGTCCTGAATAAGAAATGTGGGCGCGATTATATGATTCCTATTTATGATATTTTACTTTCTCCAACGTAAATACATTCAAAAATAAGAAGCGCGAAATAACAACGCTGTCCTGAATAAGAAATGGGGGAACGATTATATGATTCCTATTTATGATATTTTACTTTCACCAACGTAAATACATTCAAAAATAAGAAGCGCGAAATAACAACGCTGTCCTGAATAAGAAATGTGGGAGCGATTATATGATTCCTATTTATGATATTTTACTTTCACCAACGTAAATACATTCAAAAATAAGAAGCGAGGAAAAGTACGCTAAACTGAATAAGGAATGTGCGAGCGATTATATGATTTCTATTTATGATATTTTACTTTCACCAACATAAATACATTCACAAATAAGAAGCGCGAAATAACAACGCTGTCCTGAATAAGAAATGAGGGAGCGATTATATGATTCCTATTTATGATATTTTACTTTCACCAACGTAAATACATTCAAAAATAAGAAGCGCGAAATAACAACGCTGTCCTGAATAATAAATGTGGGGGCGATTATATGATTCCTATTTATGATATTTTACTTTCACCAACGTAAATCCATTCAAATTAAGAAGCGCGAAATAACAACACTACGCTGAATAAGAAATGTAGGAGCGATTATATGATTCCTATTTATGATATTTTACTTTCACCAACGTAAATACATTCAAAAATAAGAAGCGCGAAATAACAACGCTGTCCTGAATAAGAAATGTGGGAACGATTATATGATTCCTATTTATGATATTTTACTTTCACCAACGTAAATACATTCAAATTAAGAAGCGCGAAATAACAACGTTGTCCTGAATAAGAAACGTGGGAGCGATTATATGATTCCTATTTATGATATTTTACTTTCACCAACGTAAATACATTCAAAAATAAGAAGCGAGGAAAAGAACGCTAAACTGAATAAGGAATGTGCGAGCGATTATATGATTTCTATTTATGATATTTTACTTTCACCAACATAAATACATTCACAAATAAGAAGCGCGAAATAACAACGCTGTCCTGAATAAGAAATGTGGGCGCGATTATATGATTCCTATTTATGATATTTTACTTTCACCAACGTAAATCCATTCAAAAATAAGAAGCCCGAAATAACAACGCGGTCCTGAATAAGAAATGGGGGAGCGATTATATGATTCCTATTTATGATATTTTACTTTCACCAACGTAAATCCATTCAAATTAAGAAGCGCGAAATAACAACGCTACGCTGAATAAGAAATGTAGGAGCGATTATATGATTCCTATTTATGATATTTTACTTTCACCAACGTAAATACATTCAAAAATAAGAAGCGCGAAATAACAACGCTGTCCTGAATAAGAAATGTGGGAACGATTATATGATTCCTATTTATGATATTTTACTTTCACCAACGTAAATACATTCAAATTAAGAAGCGCGAAATAACAACGTTGTCCTGAATAAGAAATGTGGGAGCGATTATATGATTCCTATTTATGATATTTTACTTTCACCAACGTAAATAATTTCAAAAATATGAAGCGAGGAAAAGAACGCTAAACTGAATAAGGAATGTGCGAGCGATTATATGATTTCTATTTATGATATTTTACTTTCACCAACCTAAATACATTCACAAATAAGAAGCGCGAAATAACAACGCTGTCCTGAATAAGAAATGTGGGCGCGATTATATGATTCCTATTTATGATATTTTACTTTCACCAACGTAAATACATTCAAAAATAAGAAGCGCGAAATAACAACGCTGTCCTGAATAAGAAATGTGGGAGCGATTATATGATTCCTATTTATGATATTTTACTTTCACCAACGTAAATACATTCAAAAATAAGAAGCGAGGAAAAGTACGCTAAACTGAATAAGGAATGTGCGAGCGATTATATGATTTCTATTTATGATATTTTACTTTCACCAACATAAATACATTCACAAATAAGAAGCGCGAAATAACAACGCTGTCCTGAATAAGAAATGAGGGAGCGATTATATGATTCCTATTTATGATATTTTACTTTCACCAACGTAAATCCATTCAAATTAAGAAGCGCGAAATAACAACGCTACGCTGAATAAGAAATGTAGGAGCGATTATATGATTCCTATTTATGATATTTTACTTTCACCAACGTAAATACATTCAAAAATAAGAAGCGCGAAATAACAACGCTGTCCTGAATAAGAAATGTGGGAACGATTATATGATTCCTATTTATGATATTTTACTTTCACCAACGTAAATACATTCAAATTAAGAAGCGCGAAATAACAACGTTGTCCTGAATAAGAAATGTGGGAGCGATTATATGATTCCTATTTATGATATTTTACTTTCACCAACGTAAATAATTTCAAAAATATGAAGCGAGGAAAAGAACGCTAAACTGAATAAGGAATGTGCGAGCGATTATATGATTTCTATTTATGATATTTTACTTTCACCAACCTAAATACATTCACAAATAAGAAGCGCGAAATAACAACGCTGTCCTGAATAAGAAATGTGGGCGCGATTATATGATTCCTATTTATGATATTTTACTTTCACCAACGTAAATACATTCAAAAATAAGAAGCGCGAAATAACAACGCTGTCCTGAATAAGAAATGGGGGAGCGATTATATGATTCCGATTTATGATATTTTACTTTCACCAACGTAAATACATTCAAAAATAAGAAGCGCGAAATAACAACGCTGTCCTGAATAAGAAATGTGGGAGCGATTATATGATTCCTATTTATGATATTTTACTTTCACCAACGTAAATACATTCAAAAATAAGAAGCGAGAAATAACAACGCTGTCCTGAATAAGAAATGTGGGAACGATTATATGATTCCTATTTATGATATTTTACTTTCACCAACGTAAATACATTCAAATTAAGAAGCGCGAAATAACAACGTTCTCCTGAATAAGAAATGTGGGAGCGATTATATGATTCCTATTTATGATATTTTACTTTCACCAACGTAAATACATTCAAAAATAAGAAGCGAGGAAAAGAACGCTAAACTGAATAAGGAATGTGCGAGCGATTATATGATTCCTATTTATGATATTTTACTTTCACCAACATAAATACATTCAAAAATAAGAAGCGAGGAAAAGAACGCTAAACTGAATAAGGAATGTGCGAGCGATTATATGATTTCTATTTATGATATTTTACTTTCACCAACATAAATACATTCACAAATAAGAAGCGCGAAATAACAACGCTGTCCTGAATAAGAAATGTGGGCGCGATTATATGATTCCTATTTATGATATTTTACTTTCACCAACGTAAATACATTCAAAAATAAGAAGCGCGAAATAACAACGCTGTCCTGAATAAGAAATGGGGGAGCGATTACATGATTCCTATTTATGATATTTTACTTTCACCAACGTAAATACATTCAAAAATAAGAAGCGCGAAATAACAACGCTGTCCTGAATAAGAAATGTGGGAGCGATTACATGATTCCTATTTATGATATTTTACTTTCACCAACGTAAATACATTCAAAAATAAGAAGCGAGGAAAAGAACGCTAAACTGAATAAGGAATGTGCGAGCGATTATATGATTTCTATTTATGATATTTTACTTTCACCAACATAAATACATTCACAAATAAGAAGCGCGAAATAACAACGCTGTCCTGAATAAGAAATGAGGGAGCGATTATATGATTCCTATTTATGATATTTTACTTTCACCAACGTAAATACATTCAAAAATAAGAAGCGCGAAATAACAACGCTGACCTGAATAATAAATGTGGGAGCGATTATATGATTCCTATTTATGATATTTTACTTTCACCAACGTAAATCCATTCAAATTAAGAAGCGCGAAATAACAACGCTGTCCTGAATAAGAAATGTGGGCGCGATTATATGATTCCTATTTATGATATTTTACTTTCACCAACGTAAATACATTCAAAAATAAGAAGCGCGAAATAACAACGCTGTCCTGAATAAGAAATGGGGGAGCGATTATATGATTCCTATTTATGATATTTTACTTTCACCAACGTAAATACATTCAAAAATAAGAAGCGCGAAATAACAACGCTGTCCTGAATAAGAAATGTGGGAGCGATTATATGATTCCTATTTATGATATTTTACTTTCACCAACGTAAATACATTCAAAAATAAGAAGCGAGGAAAAGAACGCTAAACTGAATAAGGAATGTGCGAGCGATTATATGATTTCTATTTATGATATTTTACTTTCACCAACATAAATACATTTACAAATAAGAAGCGCGAAATAACAACGCTGTCCTGAATAAGAAATGGGGGAGCGATTATATGATTCCTATTTATGATATTTTACTTTCACCAACGTAAATACATTCAAAAATAAGAAGCGCGAAATAACAACGCTAAACTGAATAAGGAATGTGGGAGCGATTATATGATTCCTATTTATGATATTTTACTTTCACCATCGTAAATACATTCAAAAATAAAAAAGCGCGAAATAACAACGCTGTCCTGAATAAGAAATGTGGGAGCGATAATATGATTCCTATTTATGATATTTTACTTTCACCAACGTAAATACATTTAAAAATAAGAAGCGCGAAATAACAACGCTGTCCTGAATAAGAAATGGGGGAGCGATTATATGATTCCTATTTATGATATTTTACTTTCACCAACGTAAATACATTCAAAAATAAGAAGCGCGAAATAACAACGCTAAACTGAATAAGGAATGTGGGAGCGATTATATGATTCCTATTTATGATATTTTACTTTCACCATCGTAAATACATTCAAAAATAAAAAAGCGCTAAATAACAACGCTGTCCTGAATAAGAAATGTGGGAGCGATAATATGATTCCTATTTATGATATTTTACTTTCACCAACGTAAATACATTTAAAAATAAGAAGCGCGAAATAACAACGCTGTCCTGAATAAGAAATGTGGGCGCGATTATATGATTCCTATTTATGATATTTTACTTTCACCAACGTAAATACATTCAAAAATAAGAAGCGCGAAATAACAACGCTGTCCTGAATAAGAAATGGGGGAGCGATTATATGATACCTATTTATGATATTTTACTTTCACCAACGTAAATACATTCAAAAATAAGAAGCGCGAAATAACAACGCTGTCCTGAATAAGAAATGTGGGAGCGATTATATGATTCCTATTTATGATATTTTACTTTCACCAACGTAAATACATTCAAAAATAAGAAGCGAGGAAAAGAACGCTAAACTGAATAAGGAATGTGCGAGCGATTATATGATTTATATTTATGATATTTTACTTTCACCAACATAAATACATTTACAAATAAGAAGCGCGAAATACAACGCTGTCCTGAATAAGAAATGAGGGAGCGATTATATGATTCCTATTTATGATATTTTACTTTCACCAACGTAAATACATTCAAAAATAAGAAGCGCGAAATAACAACGCTGACCTGAATAATAAATGTGGGAGCGATTATATGATTCCTATTTATGATATTTTACTTTCACCAACGTAAATACATTCAAAAATAAGAAGCGAGGAAAAGAACGCTAAACTGAATAAGGAATGTGCGAGCGATTATATGATTTCTATTTATGATATTTTACTTTCACCAACATAAATACATTCACAAATAAGAAGCGCGAAATAACAACGCTGTCCTGAATAAGAAATGTGGGTGCGATTATATGATTCCTATTTATGATATTTTACTTTCACCAACGTAAATACATTCAAAAATAAAAAGCGCGAAATAACAACGCTGTCCTGAATAAGAAATGTGGGAGCGATAATATGATTCCTATTTATGATATTTTACTTTCACCAATGTAAATACATTTAAAAATAAGAAGCGCGAAATAACAACGCTGTCCTGAATAAGAAATGTGGGAGCGATTATATGATTCCTATTTATGATATTTTACTTTCACCAACGTAAATACATTCAAAAATAAGAAGCGAGGAAAAGAACGCTAAACTGAATAAGGAATGTGCGAGCGATTATATGATTTATATTTATGATATTTTACTTTCACCAACATAAATACATTTACAAATAAGAAGCGCGAAATACAACGCTGTCCTGAATAAGAAATGAGGGAGCGATTATATGATTCCTATTTATGATATTTTACTTTCACCAACGTAAATACATTCAAAAATAAGAAGCGCGAAATAACAACGCTGACCTGAATAATAAATGTGGGAGCGATTATATGATTCCTATTTATGATATTTTACTTTCACCAACGTAAATACATTCAAAAATAAGAAGCGAGGAAAAGAACGCTAAACTGAATAAGGAATGTGCGAGCGATTATATGATTTCTATTTATGATATTTTACTTTCACCAACATAAATACATTCACAAATAAGAAGCGCGAAATAACAACGCTGTCCTGAATAAGAAATGAGGGAGCGATTATATGATTCCTATTTATGATATTTTACTTTCACCAACGTAAATACATTCAAAAATAAGAAGCGCGAAATAACAACGCTGACCTGAATAATAAATGTGGGAGCGATTATATGATTCCTATTTATGATATTTTACTTTCACCAACGTAAATACATTCAAAAATAAGAAGCGAGGAAAAGAACGCTAAACTGAATAAGGAATGTGCGAGCGATTATATGATTTCTATTTATGATATTTTACTTTCACCAACATAAATACATTCACAAATAAGAAGCGCGAAATAACAACGCTGTCCTGAATAAGAAATGGGGGAGCGATTATATGATTCCTATTTATGATATTTTACTTTCACCAACGTAAATACATTCAAAAATAAGAAGCGCGAAATAACAACGCTAAACTGAATAAGGAATGTGGGAGCGATTATATGATTCCTATTTATGATATTTTACTTTCACCAACGTAAATACATTCAAAAATAAAAAGCGCGAAATAACAACGCTGTCCTGAATAAGAAATGTGGGAGCGATAATATGATTCCTATTTATGATATTTTACTTTCACCAACGTAAATACATTTAAAAATAAGAAGCGCGAAATAACAACGCTGTCCTGAATAAGAAATGTGGGCGCGATTATATGATTCCTATTTATCATATTTTACTTTCACCAACGTAAATACATTCAAAAATAAGAAGCGCGAAATAACAAAGCTGTCCTGAATAAGAAATGGGGGAGCGATTATATGATTCCTATTTATGATATTTTACTTTCACCAACGTAAATACATTCAAAAATAAGAAGCGCGAAATAACAACGCTGTCCTGAATAAGAAATGTGGGAGCGATTATATGATTCCTATTTATGATATTTTACTTTCACCAACGTAAATACATTCAAAAATAAGAAGCGAGGAAAAGAACGCTAAACTGAATAATGAATGTGCGAGCGATTATATGATTTCTATTTATGATATTTTACTTTCACCAACATAAATACATTTACAAATAAGAAGCGCGAAATACAACGCTGTCCTGAATAAGAAATGAGGGAGCGATTATATGATTCCTATTTATGATATTTTACTTTCACCAACGTAAATACATTCAAAAATAAGAAGCGCGAAATAACAACGCTGACCTGAATAATAAATGTGGGAGCGATTATATGATTCCTATTTATGATATTTTACTTTCACCAACGTAAATACATTCAAAAATAAGAAGCGAGGAAAAGAACGCTAAACTGAATAAGGAATGTGCGAGCGATTATATGATTTCTATTTATGATATTTTACTTTCACCAACATAAATACATTCACAAATAAGAAGCGCGAAATAACAACGCTGTCCTGAATAAGAAATGTGGGTGCGATTATATGATTCCTATTTATGATATTTTACTTTCACCAACGTAAATACATTCAAAAATAAAAAGCGCGAAATAACAACGCTGTCCTGAATAAGAAATGTGGGAGCGATAATATGATTCCTATTTATGATATTTTACTTTCACCAACGTAAATACATTTAAAAATAAGAAGCGCGAAATAACAACGCTGTCCTGAATAAGAAATGTGGGCGCGATTATATGATTCCTATTTATGATATTTTACTTTCACCAACGTAAATACATTCAAAAATAAGAAGCGCGAAATAACAACGCTGTCCTGAATAAGAAATGGGGGAGCGATTATATGATTCCTATTTATGATATTTTACTTTCACCAACGTAAATACATTCAAAAATAAGAAGCGCGAAATAACAACGCTGTCCTGAATAAGAAATGTGGGAGCGATTATATGATTCCTATTTATGATATTTTACTTTCACCAACGTAAATACATTCAAAAATAAGAAGCGAGGAAAAGAACGCTAAACTGAATAAGGAATGTGCGAGCGATTATATGATTTCTATTTATGATATTTTACTTTCACCAACATAAATACATTTACAAATAAGAAGCGCGAAATACAACGCTGTCCTGAATAAGAAATGAGGGAGCGATTATATGATTCCTATTTATGATATTTTACTTTCACCAACGTAAATACATTCAAAAATAAGAAGCGCGAAATAACAACGCTGACCTGAATAATAAATGTGGGAGCGATTATATGATTCCTATTTATGATATTTTACTTTCACCAACGTAAATACATTCAAAAATAAGAAGCGAGGAAAAGAACGCTAAACTGAATAAGGAATGTGCGAGCGATTATATGATTTCTATTTATGATATTTTACTTTCACCAACATAAATACATTTACAAATAAGAAGCGCGAAATACAACGCTGTCCTGAATAAGAAATGAGGGAGCGATTATATGATTCCTATTTATGATATTTTACTTTCACCAACGTTAATACATTCAAAAATAAGAAGCGCGAAATACAACGCTGTCCTGAATAAGAAATGAGGGAGCGATTATATGATTCCTATTTATGATATTTTACTTTCACCAACGTAAATACATTCACAAATAAGAAGCGCGAAATAACAACGCTACGCTGAATAAGAAATGTGGGAGGGATTATATGATTCCTATTTATGATATTTTACTTTCACCAACGTAAATCCATTCAAATTAAGAAGCGCGAAATAACAACGCTACGCTGAATCAGAAAGGTGGGAGCGATTATATGATTCCTATTTATGATATTTTACTTTCAACAATGGAAATACATTCAAAAATAAGAAGCGAGAAATAACAACGCTGTCCTGAATAAGAAATGTGGGTGCGATTATATGATTCCTATTTATGATATTTTACTTTCAGCAATGTAAATACATTCAAAAATAAGAAGCGAGAAATAACAACGCTGACTTGAATAAGAAATGTGGAAGCGATTATATGATTCCTATTTATGATATTTTACTTTCAACAATGTAAATACATTCAAAAAAAAAAACGCGAAATAACAACGCTGTCCTGAATAAGAAATGCGGGAGCGATTATATGATTCCTATTTATGATATTTTACTTTCAACAATGTAAATACATTCAAAAATAAGAAGCGCTAAATAACAACGCTGTCCTGAATAAGAAATGTGGGTGCGATTATATGATTCCTATTTATGATATTTTACTTTCAGCAATGTAAATACATTCAAAAATAAGAAGCGGGAAAAACAACGGTGAACTGAATAAGAAATGTGGGTGTGATTATATGATTGCTATTTATGATATTTTATATTAATCAACGTGAATACATTCAAAAATAAGAAGCGGGAAAAACAACGGTGAACTGAGTAAGAAATGTGGGTGCGATTATATGATTCCTATTTATGATATTTTACTTTCATCAACGTGAATACATTCAAAAATAAGAAGCGGGAAAAACAACGGTGAACTGAGTAAGAAATATGGGTGCGATTATATGATTGCTATTTATGATATTTTACTTTAATCAACGGAAATACATTCAAAAATAAGAAGCGGGAAAAAGAACGCTGAACTGTATAAGAAATGTGGATGCGATTATATGATTCCTATTTATGATATTTTACTTTCACCATTTTAAATACATTCAAAAATAAGAAGCGAGGAAAACAACGGTGAACTGAGTAACAAATGTGGTTGCCATTATATGATTGCTATTTATGATATTTTACTTTCATCAACGGAAATACATTCAAAAATAAGAAGCGGGAAAAACAACGCTGAACTGAATAAGAAATGTGGGTGCGATTATATGATTGCTATTTATGATATTTTACTTTCATCAACGGAAATACATTCAAAAATAAGAAGCGGGAAAAACAACGCTGAACTGAATAAGAAATCTGGGTGCGATTATATGATTCCTATTTATGATATTTTACTTTCACCAACGTAAATACATTCAAAAATAAGAAGCGGGAAAAACAACGGTGAACTGAATAAGAAATGTGGGTGCGATTATATGATTCCTATTTATGATATTTTACTTTCACCAACGTAAATACATTCAAAAATAAGAAGCGGGAAAAACAACGCTGAACTGAATAAGAAATCTGGGTGCGATTATATGATTCCTATTTATGATATTTTACTTTCACCAACGTAAATACATTCAAAAATAAGAAGCGGGAAAAACAACGCTGAACTGAATAAGAAATGTGGGTGCGATTATATGATTCCTATTTATGATATTTTACTTTCATCAACGTGAATACATTCAAAAATAAGAAGCGGGAAAAACAACGCTGAACTGAATAAGAAATGTGGGTGCGATTATATGATTCCTATTTATGATATTTTACTTTCATCAACGTGAATACATTCAAAAATAAGAAGCGGGAAAAACAACGGTGAACTGAATAAGAAATGTGGGTGCGATTATATGATTCCTATTTATGATATTTTACATTCATCAACGTAAATACATTCAAAAATAAGAAGCGGGAAAAACAACGCTGAACTGAATAAGAAATGTGGGTGCGATTATATGATTCCTTTTTATGATATTTTACTTTCATCAACGTGAATACATTCAAAAATAAGAAGCGGGAAAAACAACGGTGAACTGAATAAGAAATGTGGGTGCGATTATATGATTCCTATTTATGATATTTTACATTCATCAACGTAAATACATTCAAAAATAAGAAGCGGGAAAAACAACGCTGAACTGAATAAGAAATCTGGGTGCGATTATATGATTCCTATTTATGATATTTTACTTTCACCAACGGAAATACATTCAAAAATAAGAAGCGGGAAAAACAACGCTGAACTGAATAAGAAATGTGGGTGCGATTATATGATTCCTATTTATGATATTTTACTTTCATCAACGTGAATACATTCAAAAATAAGAAGCGGGAAAAACAACGGTGAACTGAATAAGAAATGTGGGTGCGATTATATGATTGCTATTTATGATATTTCACTTTCATCAACGTAAATACATTCAAAAATAAGAAGCGGGAAAAACAACGGTGAACTGAATAAGAAATGTGGGTGCGATTATATGATTCCTATTTATGATATTTTACATTCATCAACGTAAATACATTCAAAAATAAGAAGCGGGAAAAACAACGCTGAACTGAATAAGAAATGTGGGTGCGATTATATGATTCCTTTTTATGATATTTTACTTTCATCAACGTGAATACATTCAAAAATAAGAAGCGGGAAAAACAACGGTGAACTGAATAAGAAATGTGGGTGCGATTATATGATTCCTATTTATGATATTTTACATTCATCAACGTAAATACATTCAAAAATAAGAAGCGGGAAAAACAACGGTGGACTGAATAAGAAATGTGGGTGCGATTATATGATTCCTATTTATGATATTTTACATTCATCAACGTAAATACATTCAAAAATAAGAAGCGGGAAAAACAACGCTGAACTGAATAAGAAATGTGGGTGCGATTATATGATTCCTATTTATGATATTTTACTTTCACCAACGTAAATACATTCAAAAATAAGAAGCGGGAAAAACAACGCTGAACTGAATAAGAAATGTGGGTGCGATTATATGATTCCTATTTATGATATTTTACTTTCATCAACGTGAATACATTCAAAAATAAGAAGCGGGAAAAACAACGGTGAACTGAATAAGAAATGTGGGTGCGATTATATGATTGCTATTTATGATATTTCACTTTCATCAACGTAAATACATTCAAAAATAAGAAGCGGGAAAAACAACGGTGAACTGAATAAGAAATGTGGGTGCGATTATATGATTCCTATTTATGATATTTTACATTCATCAACGTAAATACATTCAAAAATAAGAAGCGGGAAAAACAACGCTGAACTGAATAAGAAATGTGGGTGCGATTATATGATTCCTTTTTATGATATTTTACTTTCATCAACGGAAATACATTCAAAAATAAGAAGCGGGAAAAACAACGCTGAACTGAATAAGAAATGTGGGTGCGATTATATGATTCCTATTTATGATATTTTACTTTCACCAACGTAAATACATTCAAAAATAAGAAGCGGGAAAAACAACGGTGAACTGAATAAGAAATGTGGGTGCGATTATATGATTCCTATTTATGATATTTTACTTTCATCAACGTGAATACATTCAAAAATAAGAAGCGGGAAAAACAACGGTGAACTGAATAAGAAATGTGGGTGCGATTATATGATTCCTATTTATGATATTTTACTTTCATCAACGTGAATACATTCAAAAATAAGAAGCGGGAAAAACAACGGTGAACTGAATAAGAAATGTGGGTGCGATTATATGATTGCTATTTATGATATTTTACATTCATCA
Source organism: Acanthosepion lycidas (assembly GCA_963932145.1). Classification (NCBI taxonomy): domain Eukaryota; kingdom Metazoa; phylum Mollusca; class Cephalopoda; order Sepiida; family Sepiidae; genus Acanthosepion; species Acanthosepion lycidas. Next base: position 14,781,707 of record OZ010602.1, read on the forward strand.
ACGTAAATACATTCAAAAATAAGAAGCGGGAAAAACAACGCTGAACTGAATAAGAAATGTGGGTGCGATTATATGATTCCTTTTTATGATATTTTACTTTCACCATTTTAAATACATTCAAAAATAAGAAGCGAGGAAAACAACGGTGAACTGAGTAAGAAATGTGGGTGCGATTATATGATTGCTATTTATGATATTTTACTTTCATCAACGGAAATACATTAAAAAATAAGAAGCGGGAAAAACAACGCTGAACTGAATAAGAAATGTGGGTGCGATTATATGATTCCTATTTATGATATTTTACTTTCATCAACGTGAATACATTCAAAAATAAGAAGCGAGGAAAACAACGGTGAACTGAGTAAGAAATGTGGGTGCGATTATATGATTGCTATTTATGATATTTTACTTTCATCAACGTAAATACATTCAAAAATAAGAAGCGGGAAAAACAACGCTGAACTGAATAAGAAATGTGGGTGCGATTATATGATTCCTTTTTATGATATTTTACTTTCACCATTTTAAATACATTCAAAAATAAGAAGCGAGGAAAACAACGGTGAACTGAGTAAGAAATGTGGGTGCGATTATATGATTGCTATTTATGATATTTTACTTTCATCAACGTAAATACATTCAAAAATAAGAAGCGGGAAAAACAACGCTGAACTGAATAAGAAATGTGGGTGCGATTATATGATTCCTATTTATGATATTTTACTTTCATCAACGTGAATACATTCAAAAATAAGAAGCGGGAAATACAACGGTGAACTGAATAAGAAATGTGGGTGCGATTATATGATTCCTATTTATGATATTTTACTTTCATCAACGTGAATACATTCAAAAATAAGAAGCGGGAAAAACAACGCTGAACTGAATAAGAAATGTGGGTGCGATTATATGATTGCTATTTATGATATTTTACATTCATCAACGTAAATACATTCAAAAATAAGAAGCGGGAAAAACAACGGTGAACTGAATAAGAAATGTGTGTGTGTGATTATATGATTGCTATTTATGATATTTTACATTCATCAACGTGAATACATTCAAAAATAACAAGCGGGAAAAACAACGCTGAACTGAATAAGAAATGTGGGTGCGATAATATGATTTCTATTTATGATATTTTACTTTCACCATTTTAAATACATTCAAAAATAAGAAGCGAGGAAAACAACGGTGAACTGAGTAAGAAATGTGGGTGCGATTATATGATTGCTATTTATGATATTTTACTTTCATCAACGGAAATACATTCAAAAATAAGAAGCGGGAAAAACAACGCTGAACTGAATAAGAAATGTGGGTGCGATTATATGATTCCTATTTATGATATTTTACTTTCACCATTTTAAATACATTCAAAAATAAGAAGCGAGGAAAACAACGGTGAACTGAGTAAGAAATGTGGGTGCGATTATATGATTGCTATTTATGATATTTTACTTTCATCAACGGAAATACATTCAAAAATAAGAAGCGGGAAAAACAACGCTGAACTGAATAAGAAATGTGGGTGCGATTATATGATTCCTATTTATGATATTTTACTTTCACCAACGTAAATACATTCAAAAATAAGAAGCGAGGAAAACAACGGTGAACTGAGTAAGAAATGTGGGTGCGATTATATGATTGCTATTTATAATATTTTACTTTCATCAACGGAAATACATTCAAAAATAAGAAGCGGGAAAAACAACGCTGAACTGAATAAGAAATGTGGGTGCGATCATATGATTCCTATTTATGATATTTTACTTTCACCAACGTAAATACATTCAAAAATAAGAAGCGAGGAAAACAACGGTGAACTGAGTAAGAAATGTGGGTCGGTTATATGATTGCTATTTATGATATTTTACTTTCATCAACGGAAATACATTCAAAATAAGAAGCGGGAAAAAGAACGCTGAACTGAATAAGAAATGTGGGTGCGATAATATGATTCCTATTTATGATATTTTACTTTCACCATTTTAAATACATTCAAAAATAAGAAGCGAGGAAAACAACGGTGAACTGAGTAAGAAATGTGGGTGCGATTATATGATTGCTATTTATGATATTTTACTTTCATCAACGGAAATACATTAAAAAATAAGAAGCGGGAAAAACAACGCTGAACTGAATAAGAAATGTGGGTGCGATTATATGATTCCTATTTATGATATTTTACTTTCATCAACGTAAATACATTCAAAAATAAGAAGCGAGGAAAACAACGGTGAACTGAATAAGAAATGTGGGTGCGATTAGATGATTCCTATTTATGATATTTTACTTTCATCAACGGAAATACATTCAAAAATAAGAAGCGGGAAAAACAACGCTGTCCTGAATAAGAAATGTGGGTGCGATTAGATGATTCCTATTTATGATATTTTACTTTCATCAACGGAAATACATTCAAAAATAAGAAGCGGGAAAAACAACGCTGTCCTGAATAAGAAATGTGGGTGCGATTAGATGATTACTATTTATGATATTTTACTTTCATCAACGTAAATACATTCAAAAATAAGAAGCGGGAAAAACAACGCTGAACTGAATAAAAAATGTTGGTGCCATTATATGATAGCTATTTATGATATTTTACTTTCATCAACGGAAATTCGTTCAAAAATAAGAAGCGAGGAAAAACAACGCTGAACTGAATAAGAAATGTGGGTGCGATTATATGATTCCTTTTTATGATATTTTACTTTCATCAACGGAAATACATTCAAAAATAAGAAGCGGGAAAAACAACGCTGTCCTGAATAAGAAATGTGGGTGCGATTAGATGATTACTATTTATGATATTTTACTTTCATCAACGTAAATACATTCAAAAATAAGAAGCGAGGAAAACAACGCTGAACTGAATAAAAAATGTTGGTGCCATTATATGATTGCTATTTATGATATTTTACTTTCATCAACGGAAATTCGTTCAAAAATAAGAAGCGAGGAAAACAACGCTGAACTGAATAAGAAATGTGGGTGCGATTATATGATTGCTATTTATGATATTTTACTTTCAACAACGTAAATACATTCAAAAATAAGAAGCGGGAAAAACAACGGTGAACTGAATAAGAAATGTGGGTGCGATTATATGATTCCTATTTATGATATTTTACTTTCATCAACGTGAATACATTCAAAAATAAGAAGCGGGAAAAACAACGGTGAACTGAATAAGAAATGTGGGTGCGATTATATGATTCCTATTTATGATATTTTACTTTCATCAACGTGAATACATTCAAAAATAAGAAGCGGGAAAAACAACGGTGAACTGAATAAGAAATGTGGGTGCGATTATATGATTGCTATTTATGATATTTTACATTCATCAACGTAAATACATTCAAAAATAAGAAGCGGGAAAAACAACGCTGAACTGAATAAGAAATGTGGGTGCGATTATATGATTCCTATTTATGATATTTTACTTTCACCAACGTAAATACATTCAAAAATAAGAAGCGAGGAAAACAACGGTGAACTGAGTAAGAAATGTGGGTGCGATTATATGATTGCTATTTATGATATTTTACTTTCATCAACGGAAATACATTAAAAAATAAGAAGCGGGAAAAACAACGCTGAACTGAATAAGAAATGTGGGTGCGATTATATGATTCCTATTTATGATATTTTACTTTCATCAACGTGAATACATTCAAAAATAAGAAGCGAGGAAAACAACGGTGAACTGAGTAAGAAATGTGGGTGCGATTATATGATTGCTATTTATGATATTTTACTTTCATCAACGTAAATACATTCAAAAATAAGAAGCGGGAAAAACAACGCTGAACTGAATAAGAAATGTGGGTGCGATTATATGATTCCTTTTTATGATATTTTACTTTCACCATTTTAAATACATTCAAAAATAAGAAGCGAGGAAAACAACGGTGAACTGAGTAAGAAATGTGGGTGCGATTATATGATTGCTATTTATGATATTTTACTTTCATCAACGTAAATACATTCAAAAATAAGAAGCGGGAAAAACAACGCTGAACTGAATAAGAAATGTGGGTGCGATTATATGATTCCTATTTATGATATTTTACTTTCATCAACGTGAATACATTCAAAAATAAGAAGCGGGAAATACAACGGTGAACTGAATAAGAAATGTGGGTGCGATTATATGATTCCTATTTATGATATTTTACTTTCATCAACGTGAATACATTCAAAAATAAGAAGCGGGAAAAACAACGCTGAACTGTATAAGAAATGTGGGTGCGATTATATGATTGCTATTTATGATATTTTACATTCATCAACGTAAATACATTCAAAAATAAGAAGCGGGAAAAACAACGGTGAACTGAATAATAAATGTGTGTGTGTGATTATATGATTGCTATTTATGATATTTTACATTCATCAACGTGAATACATTCAAAAATAACAAGCGGGAAAAACAACGCTGAACTGAATAAGAAATGTGGGTGCGATAATATGATTTCTATTTATGATATTTTACTTTCACCATTTTAAATACATTCAAAAATAAGAAGCGAGGAAAACAACGGTGAACTGAGTAAGAAATGTGGGTGCGATTATATGATTGCTATTTATGATATTTTACTTTCATCAACGGAAATACATTCAAAAATAAGAAGCGGGAAAAACAACGCTGAACTGAATAAGAAATGTGGGTGCGATTATATGATTCCTATTTATGATATTTTACTTTCACCATTTTAAATACATTCAAAAATAAGAAGCGAGGAAAACAACGGTGAACTGAGTAAGAAATGTGGGTGCGATTATATGATTGCTATTTATGATATTTTACTTTCATCAACGGAAATACATTCAAAAATAAGAAGCGGGAAAAACAACGCTGAACTGAATAAGAAATGTGGGTGCGATTATATGATTCCTATTTATGATATTTTACTTTCACCAACGTAAATACATTCAAAAATAAGAAGCGAGGAAAACAACGGTGAACTGAGTAAGAAATGTGGGTGCGATTATATGATTGCTATTTATAATATTTTACTTTCATCAACGGAAATACATTCAAAAATAAGAAGCGGGAAAAACAACGCTGAACTGAATAAGAAATGTGGGTGCGATCATATGATTCCTATTTATGATATTTTACTTTCACCATTTTAAATACATTCAAAAATAAGAAGCGAGGAAAACAACGGTGAACTGAGTAAGAAATGTGGGTCGGTTATATGATTGCTATTTATGATATTTTACTTTCATCAACGGAAATACATTCAAAATAAGAAGCGGGAAAAAGAACGCTGAACTGAATAAGAAATGTGGGTGCGATAATATGATTCCTATTTATGATATTTTACTTTCACCATTTTAAATACATTCAAAAATAAGAAGCGAGGAAAACAACGGTGAACTGAGTAAGAAATGTGGGTGCGATTATATGATTGCTATTTATGATATTTTACTTTCATCAACGGAAATACATTCAAAAATAAGAAGCGGGAAAAACAACGCTGAACTGAATAAGAAATGTGGGTGCGATTATATGATTCCTATTTATGATATTTTACTTTCACCATTTTAAATACATTCAAAAATAAGAAGCGAGGAAAACAACGGTGAACTGAGTAAGAAATGTGGGTGCGATTATATGATTGCTATTTATGATATTTTACTTTCATCAACGGAAATACATTAAAAAATAAGAAGCGGGAAAAACAACGCTGAACTGAATAAGAAATGTGGGTGCGATTATATGATTCCTATTTATGATATTTTACTTTCATCAACGTAAATACATTCAAAAATAAGAAGCGAGGAAAACAACGGTGAACTGAATAAGAAATGTGGGTTCGATTAGATGATTCCTATTTATGATATTTTACTTTCATCAACGGAAATACATTCAAAAATAAGAAGCGGGAAAAACAACGCTGTCCTGAATAAGAAATGTGGGTGCGATTAGATGATTCCTATTTATGATATTTTACTTTCATCAACGGAAATACATTCAAAAATAAGAAGCGGGAAAACAACGCTGAACTGAATAAGAAATGTGGGTGCGATTATATGATTCCTATTTATGATATTTTACTTTCATCAACGGAAATACATTCAAAAATAAGAAGCGGGAAAAACAACGCTGAACTGAATAAGAAATGTGGGTGCGATTACATGATTCCTATTTATGATATTTTACTTTCGTCAACGGAAATACATTCAAAAATAAGAAGTGCGAAATAACAACGCTGTCCTGAATAAGAAATGTGGGTGCGATTAGATGATTCCTATTTATGATATTTTACTTTCATCAACGGAAATACATTCAAAAATAAGAAGCGGGAAAAACAACGCTGAACTGAATAAGAAATGTGGGTGCGATTAGATGATTCCTATTTATGATATTTTACTTTCATCAACGGAAATACATTCAAAAATAAGAAGCCGGAAAAACAACGCTGAACTGAATAAGAAATGTGGGTGCGATTATATGATTCCTATTTATGATATTTTACTTTCATCAACGGAAATACATTCAAAAATAAGAAGCGGGAAAAACAACGCTGTCCTGAATAAGAAATGTGGGTGCGATTAGATGATTCCTATTTATGATATTTTACTTTCATCAACGGAAATACATTCAAAAATAAGAAGCGGGAAAAACAACGCTGAACTGAATAAGTAATGTGGGTGCGATTAGATGATTCCTATTTATGATATTTTACTTTCATCAACGGAAATACATTCAAAAATAAGAAGCGGGAAAAACAACGCTGTCCTGAATAAGAAATGTGGGTGCGATTAGATGATTCCTATTTATGATATTTTACTTTCATCAACGGAAATACATTCAAAAATAAGAAGCCGGAAAAACAACGCTGAACTGAATAAGAAATGTGGGTGCGATTATATGATTCCTATTTATGATATTTTACTTTCATCAACGGAAATACATTCAAAAATAAGAAGCGGGAAAAACAACGCTGAACTGAATAAGAAATGTGGGTGCGATTAGATGATTCCTATTTATGATATTTTACTTTCATCAACGGAAATACATTCAAAAATAAGAAGCGCGAAATAACAACGCTGTCCTGTATAAGAAATGTGGGAGCGATTAGATGATTCCTATTTATGATATTTTACTTTCATCAACGGAAATACATTCAAAAATAAGAAGCCGGAAAAACAACGCTGAACTGAATAAGAAATGTGGGTGCGATTATATGATTCCTATTTATGATATTTTACTTTCATCAACGGAAATACATTCAAAAATAAGAAGCGGGAAAAACAACGCTGGACTGAATAAGAAATGTGGGTGCGATTAGATGATTCCTATTTATGATATTTTACTTTCATCAACGGAAATACATTCAAAAATAAGAAGCGGGAAAAACAACGCTGAACTGAATAAGTAATGTGGGTGCGATTAGATGATTCCTATTTATGATATTTTACTTTCATCAACGGAAATACATTCAAAAATAAGAAGCGGGAAAAACAACGCTGTCCTGAATAAGAAATGTGGGTGCGATTAGATGATTCCTATTTATGATATTTTACTTTCATCAACGGAAATACATTCAAAAATAAGAAGCGGGAAAACAACGCTTAACTGAATAAGAAATGTGGGTGCGATTAGATGATTCCTATTTATGATATTTTACTTTCATCAACGGAAATACATTCAAAAATAAGAAGCGGGAAAAACAACGCTGTCCTGAATAAGAAATGTGGGTGCAATTAGATGATTCCTATTTATGACATTTTACTTTCATCAACGGAAATACATTCAAAAATAAGAAGCGGGAAAACAACGCTGAACTGAATAAGAAATGTGGGTGCGATTAGATGATTCCTATTTATGATATTTTACTTTCATCAACGGAAATACATTCAAAAATAAGAAGCGGGAAAAACAACGCTGTCCTGAATAAGAAATGTGGGTGCGATTAGATGATTCCTATTTATGATATTTTACTTTCATCAACGGAAATACATTCAAAAATAAGAAGCGGGAAAAACAACGCTGTCCTGAATAAGAAATGTGGGTGCGATTAGATGATTCCTATTTATGATATTTTACTTTCATCAACGGAAATACATTCAAAAATAAGAAGCGGGAAAAACAACGCTGTCCTGAATAAGAAATGTGGGTGCAATTAGATGATTCCTATTCATGACATTTTACTTTCATCAACGGAAATACATTCAAAAATAAGAAGCGGGAAAACAACGCTGAACTGAATAAGAAATGTGGGTGCGATTAGATGATTCCTATTTATGATATTTTACTTTCATCAACGGAAATACATTCAAAAATAAGAAGCGGGAAAAACAACGCTGTCCTGAATAAGAAATGTGGGTGCGATTAGATGATTGCTATTTATGATATTTTACTTTCATCAACGGAAATACATTCAAAAATAAGAAGCGGGAAAAACAACGCTGAACTGAATAAGAAATGTGGGTGCGATTATATGATTCCATTTTATCATATTTTACTTTCATCAACGTAAATACATTAAAAAATAAGAAGCTGAAAAACAATGCTGAACTGAATAAGAAATGTGGGTGCGATTATATGATTGCTATTTATGATATTTTACTTTCACCAACGTAAATACATTAAAAAATAAGAATCGCGAAAAACAACGCTGAATTGAATAAGAAATGTGGGTCCGATTATATGATTCCTATTTTTGATATTTTACTTTCATCAACGTAAATACTTTGAAAAATAAGAATCGCGAAAAACAACGCTGAACTGAATAAGAAATGTGGGAGCGATAATATGATTCCTATTCATGATATTTTAGTTTCACCAACGTAAATACTTTGAAAATTAAGAATCGCGAAAAACAACGCTGAACTGAATAAGAAATGTGGGTGCGATTATATGATTCCTATTTTTGATATTTGACTTTCATCAACGTAAATACTTTGAAAATTAATAATCCCGAAAAACAACGCTGAACTGAATAAGAAATGTGGGTGCGATTATATGATTCCTATTTTTGATATTTTACTTTCATCAACGTAAATACTTTGAAAATTAAGAATCGCGAAAAACAACGCTGAACTGAATAAGAAATGTGGGTGCGATTATATGATTCCATTTTATCATATTTCACTTTCATCAACGTAAATACATTCAAAGATTAGAAGCTGAAAATCAATGCTGAACTGAATAAGAAATGTGGGTGCGATTATATGATTCCTATTCATGATATTTTACTATCATCAACGTAAATACATTCAAAAATAAGATGAGAGGAAAACAACGCCAAACTGAATAAGAAATGTGGGTGCGATTATATGATTCCTATTTTTGATATTTTACTTTCACCAACGTAAATACATTAAAAAATAAGAAGCGGGAAAAACAACGCTGAACTGAATAAGAAATGTGGGTGCGATTATATGATTCCATTTTATCATATTTCACTTTCATCAACGTAAATACATTCAAAGATTAGAAGCTGAAAATCAATGCTGAACTGAATAAGAAATGTGGGTGCGATTATATGATTCCTATTCATGATATTTTACTATCATCAACGTAAATACATTCAAAAATAAGATGAGAGGAAAACAACGCCAAACTGAATAAGAAATGTGGGTGCGATTATATGATTCCTATTTTTGATATTTTACTTTCACCAACGTAAATACATTAAAAAATAAGAAGCGGGAAAAACAACGCTGAACTGAATAAGAAATGTGGGTGCGATTATATGATTCCATTTTATCATATTTCACTTTCATCAACGTAAATACATTCAAAGATTAGAAGCTGAAAATCAATGCTGAACTGAATAAGAAATGTGGGTGCGATTATATGATTCCTATTCATGATATTTTAGTTTCACCAACGTAAATACTTTGAAAATTAAGAAGCGCGAAAAACAACGCTGGACTGAATAAGAAATGTGGGTGCGATTATATGATTCCTATTTTTGATATTTTACTTTCATCAACGTAAATACTTTGAAAATTAAGAAGCGCGAAAAACAACGCTGGACTGAATAAGAAATGTCTGTCTGATTATATGATTCCTATTTATGATCTTTTACTTTCACCAACGTAAATACTTTCAAAAATATGAATTGCGAGAAAACAACGCTGAACTGAATAAGAAATGTGGGTGCGATTATAAGATTCCTATTTATGAAATTTCACTTTCACCAACGTAAATACAATCAAAAATTAGAAGCGCGAAAAACAATACTGAACTGAATAAGAAATCTAGGTCCGATTATATGATTCCTATTTATGAAATTTCACTTTCCCCAACGTAAATACAATCAAAAATAAGAAGCGCGAAAAACAATACTGAACTGACTAATAAATGTGGGGGCGATTATATGATTCCTTTTTATGAATTTTAACTTTCACTATCGAAAATACCGTCAAAAATAAGATGCGCGAAATACAACGCTGGACTGAATGAGGTCCAGTATATATAGATATTTATTTGAGATTTAACAATAAGCAACGTAAATATTATCAAAAATAAGAAACGCGAAAAAAAAAAACACTGAACTGAAAAAGGAATTTGTTCCACTTTATATGATCTCTATTTATAAGATTTCCATATAAAAAATAACCATCGGGTAAAACAACGCTGAATTGTATAGGAACTGTGGTCAAGTTTATATGATTACTATTGATGAGATTTCACTTTAACCAACGTAAATATAATCAAAAATAAGGAGCGCACAAAACGACGCTGAACTCTATATGAAATGTGGTCCAGTATATATGATTCGTATTTATGAGATTTCACGTTCACCAACGTAAATGTCATCAAAAATTAGAAGCGAAAAAAATATAGCTGAACTGAATGTGGTCCAATTTACATCAAGAAATAAAAATCATGGAATTAAAAGGCGCACAAATACACCGTGTCGATTTTGAAAGGTAACGAACTTTTAAAAAATTATTTTTTTTTTGTTTTGTTTTGTTTGCTCAACAATATTTTATATGACGAATTTACCTCTGATAATAAAAATCAGGTTTGTCATTGAAATATGCGAACAGAAGTAATAAAAAAAAAAATACCAAAGTTGATTATCACGGGCTTGAATGTAAAAGCAAGACATAAAATAAAAAAGTCGTAAGTTGTTTCGATTTTTCTGGTCAGCTTATATTATATCCATAGATACGCAAATTAAAGTTATATTCTTTGTTGCATGAACACTATCAGCTAAAGATGGATGAATTATCCAAAGTCATATCTGAATTATTCAAATCCCAGCAGTTGAGTCAGGCTGAATTATTCAAATCCCAGCAAAAATATCAAGAAAAGCAAGAGGAAAGACTTTTAGAAATTCAAAAGTTAATATTGGCGAAATTAAACAACACTCAGGCAAATGAGGGAAATTCTTCATATTCTAATAACACCATATTTAATTCGCTGGAAACTTTCAACTATGTGCCAGACGAAGAAAAAAAGTTTGAAGCGTATTTTAAACGATATGAAGATATTTTCTACACAGACTGTGAAAACTGGTCGAATTACTAAGAAAGCTAGGTACAGCAGAACATAGCAAATTTGTAGATTTTATTCTACCGAGAAGAACGAATGAATTGGAATTCTCGGAAACAGTGAAATTGCTAAAGGAGCTCTTTGGAGCAAATATGTCGCTTTGGCATAAGCGATGGTTATGCATGAATGTCACTAAATCCGACGATCAGGATTATTTAACATATGCATCTATAGTGAATAGACATTGTGACAATTTCAGATTGGCAGAGATTACGGTTGAAGAATTTAAGTGTTTAATTTTTGCTTGAGGACTGGTATACAGTAAGAGTGCCGAAATAAGACGTAGAGTTTTGTCTAAACTCGAATCTGAACAAAACCTTACCCTGAAAAAGTTAGCAGAGGAGTGTCAGCGGGCCGTAAGTTTAAAGAAATAGTCTCAAAAAATCGAAGAAGCTGACATTGCTTATATTAAAAAAAATAAAAAAAACAGTCAAATTACCCATCAGAAAAAAATTGGAGTAAAAATTCGGTGTATTTTAAAAATAGACAAGAAAAATTAAATATTAAGAACGAGGAGAAAAAAAAGCTTCCACCATATAATTGCAGACGTTGCAACGAAAGACACTGGGGGGTAAATTGCCCATATAGAAATAAGAAATGTTTCGTGTGCCACATGAAGGGACACAAAGGATCGTGTTGTAAAACGAAAAAATTCAATAGCCGAATTAGACAAACAAATTCGAATATCAAATCAGATAGAGATTTGAGGAAATATATGACGACTGAAATATTTAAAAAGAATATCAAATTTCAACTCGATTCGGGTTCAGATTTAACAATAATGAACTATAAAACATGGAAAACTTTAAAAAGGCCTACAATAATGAAGTCAACGAAACGCGCTCGAACGGTAACTGGAAAGGAAATTAACTTCGAAGGCGAGGTTGTACTTCCCATGAAATTGAACGGGATCGTTAAAAAAATAAAGGTTTTCATTCTGAAAAATGGAGAAAACGTGATGGGTACAGATTTTATTGAAACATTCGAATTGTGGGATAAACCGTTAAACTCATTCTGCAGAAAAGTAGAAAGTAATACGCAAACAAGTCAGGACATTAAAGATGAATTAAAGGAAAAGTTTCCGGAAACCTTCACACCTGGTCTTGGAAGATGTAACAAGTTTGAAGCTAAATTTGAATTAAAGGAAAATACTATGCCAATTTTTAAAAAGAAACGTAACATGCCTTTCGCAAGTGTAGAGAAAATTAACGAAGAACTTGATAGGTTGGAAAAAATGGGAATTATTTCGAAAGTAGAATCTAATTCATGGGCTGCGCCGATTGTGTGCATAAAAAAGAAATCAAACCAAATCAGAGTCTGTGTTGATTTTTCGACAGGGTTGAACTCGGTAATCAAGGACTACCATTACCCGTTACCGAGTCCGGAGGAGATTTTTAAGAAGCTAAATGGTGGAGTTATATTTTCAGAAATAGACTTATCAGATGCCTATCTCCAAATTCCCGTCGAAGAAGAATGTTCGAAGTTACTAGGGATAAACACGCATAGAGGGTTATTCAAGTACAACAGGCTTCCTTTCGGTATTAAAGTGGCACCAGCCATTTTTCAACAAGCTATGGACGTCATATTGAATGATTTAGACTTTGCATGCGCTTACTTAGACGACATCATAGTAAGGAGCGAAACCGTCGACGAACATCGAGAGCATCTCAATCAAGTATTTAAAAAGATTCAGGACTTTGGATTTAAAGTCAAAGAGTCAAAGTGCAAATTTGGTTTGGAGGAAATTAAGTATTTAGTTCACATAATCAACAAAAATGGCAGATGTCCAGATCCGGAAAGGTCCATTGCGATTAGAGACATGCCGACGCCCACTAATGTGTCGATGCTACAGAGTTTTCTGGGGCTCGCAAATTATTATCAAGCGTTCATTAAAGGAATGTACAATCTAAGAGCTCCGTTGAATGAACTACTAAAAAAAGACAAGGAATGGGAATGGACGGTAGAATGTCAGAAAGTCTTTGATGAAATAAAGAAAATGCTTACATCAAACCTCTTTTTAACCCATTACAATCCAAAACTTGATATTGTAGTGGCAAGTGACGCCAGTTCATACGGGATAGGAGCGTGTATTCAACACACAATGCCAGATGGTTCTAGAAAACCAATTGCACATGCTTCGAGAACTTTACTCCCAGGAGAAAGAAGTTACTCACAGATCGAAAAAGAGGCGCTGAGTATCATTTTTGCCATAACAAAATTTCACAGATACATCCACGGCAGACATTTTATTCTTGAAACGGATAATAAACATCTGATCACTATTTTTGGTTCAAAGAAAGGGTTACCCGTTTATACGGCAAATCGTCTGTTGACATGGGGAACCATTCTTCTCAATTATGATTTTCACATAAAGCACCTATCATCCAATAATATAATTAATGCGGATAGCTTATCAAGACTCGCACCGAGTCAAGAAGAAATATTCGAAGAATCAATTATTGCAAATATCAGAGCAGATTATGAGGTGAAAAGCATGGTAAACAACATTTTAAGAGAGCTACCGGTTACATCAAAGGAAATCAAAAAAGAAGCTGAGAGCGATGATTTCATTTTTGAAATAAAAAGCAAAATGGTAGCAAATGACCAAAAAGTGCAGGAGATTTATTCAATTTGTGACGGAGTTTTATTATATGGTGAGAGAGTAGTAGTACCAAAAAAGTTGCAGAAAAGAATACTACGGGACTTTCATATGGGTCATCCGGGGGTTAATAGAACAAAAAGCTTAATGCAAAGCTTTGTATATTGGAAAGGAATGGATGTGGATATCGAAAACATGGTTCATCGATGTAAAGGGTGTGCGTTAGCAGCTAAGGCACCACCTATAGTACACAAACCATGGCCCAAGACGGATCATCCGTGGACAAGGTTACACATTGATTTCGCTGGTCCAGTAGAAGATTATTACTACTTAATAGTGGTAGATAGTTTTACAAAATGGCCGGAAGTACTACGCTGCAAAAAGCCTACGTCCAATACCACAACAACTTTTTCGCATGAACTATTTGCACGGTTCGGTGTGCCAGAGTGTATTGTGAGTGACAATGGTACACAATTCACTTCTGAAGAATTTAAGGAACTTTGTGAGTTATATCAAATTAACCACATAACGACGCCGCCGTATCATCCGACGTCCAATGGACTCGCAGAAAGATTTGTCGATACTTCAAAGCGCACGCTGAAGAAAGCCTCAGGAGTTCCAACGGAAAAGGCGCTTCAGCAATTCCTACAGGTATACAGAATTACGCCAAACCAGAGAACACACTCAAACATGGCATCAGCTGAACTAATGTTCGCTAGGAAAGTTAAGTCAGTGTTTGACGAGTTTTTGCCAGTAAATAATAGAGTAAAGAATACTATGTATACAGCGAGAAAAAGATACACTTTCGAAGAGAAGGTGTTTTTCAAGTGCTACAAAAACAACGTTGAGTTCTAGGAGCGAGGCATAGTGGACAAGAGAATCGTTGACCTGATTTACATAATTAAAGGGCCGAAGAATACTCATAAAAGGCACCAGAACCAACTTAAAAAACGTTACGTTCTAGAGCATGAAGAGAGTATGCCGGATGAGGAGGAAGATCCCATTGATGTAATGTATGATATGTTTCAAGTAGAACCTCCGCAGAATATTCCTGAACCGAGAAGATCCCGTAGGAAACTAAAGTTCACGGAACCATTGGACGTGAATCCAAAACGAAAAAAATATTAAAAGTATGCAAATGGATCCACAAAGTAATAGCCATAATCATCAACCCATATAGGAAGCCAGTTTGAAATCCAAAAGGGATTCCAAGGCTTGGGAGGGGGTGTTGTGGTAGGATCCACCTAATTTGCATAGTGGAGTACCGACCATATAAATATGGTTGGTATCGGGAAGAGAGGAGAGGAATCGGGAGATTCAACCAAAGACTCTGCCCGACTTCGACTCAGTCAACACATTCTCCAGGAACGGTCTTCCCAGTAATATACAAAAGACTATATGTAAATATTGTGTACACTTTCTTGTTTCAATACATTTTGTTCTAAGTACATTTTGTGTTGCATTATTATTCCATACATTAGTCAAGTTTCAACAATAACTATTCAAGATATTTCAATTTCAAAATCCCCAAAACATCAAAAATAAGAAGCGCGAAAATAAACTATGAAGTGAATAAGTAATGTGGGTCATTTTATATGATCCTTCTTTATGATATTTCACTTTATCAATCCTAAAAACATCAAGAATTAAGAATCGCGAAAAACAACGAGAACTGAATATGAAATGCGTGTCAGTTTAAAGGATTCCTATTAATGAGATTTCACTTTCACAATCCGAATAACTAAAAATAAGACGCGCGAAGATCAAAACTGAACTAAATAAGAAATATGGGATTGTTTACATGATTCCAATTTATGAGTTTTCACTTTCTCAATCCTAATAACATCAAAATATGAACCTTGAATCAACGTTGAAGTGAATAAGAAATGTGGGCCGGTTTATATGATGCCTAATTGTGAGATTACAATTTCTAATTCCTAAAATGAGTTACATTGAACTGAATAAGAAATATGTGTCAGTTTATATGATTCCTATTCATGAGAATTCAATTCTCAATCCTAATAACATCAAAAAATATGAATATGAATCGCAACAAACAACTTGAACTTAATAAGTAATGTGTGTCAGTTTATGTGACTACTTTTTATGAGATTTCACTTTCTCAATCCTAATATCATCAAAAATAAAAAGCGTGAAAATCAATGCTGAACTAAATTAGAAATGTCTGTCAGTTTATATAATTCCTATTCATGAGATTTCACTTTCTCAATCCTAATAACATCAAAAAATAAAAATAGCGACAAACATATTGAACTGAATAAGAAATATGTGTCTGTTTATATGATTCATATTCATGAGAATTCAATTTCTCAATACTATTAATATCAAAAAATATGAATCGCAAAAAAAAGGCTGAACTGAATAAGAAATGTGTGTGAGTTTATATGGTTCCTATTCATGAGATTTCACTATCTCAATCCTAATAACATCAAAAAATAAAAATGACGATAACATCTTGAACTGAATAAGAAATATGTGTCAGTTTATGTGATTCCTATTCATGAGTATTCAATTTCTCAATCCTAATAACATCAAAAAATATGAATCGCTAAAAACAACGCTGAACTGAATAAGAATTGTGTGTCAGTTTATATGATTCCTATTCATGAGATTTCACTTTCTCAATCCTAATAACATCAAAAAATAAAAATGGCCACAAACATCTTGAACTGAATAAGAAATATGTGTCAGTTTATATGATTCCTATTCATGAGAATTCTATTTCTCAATCCTAATAACATCAAAAAATATGAATGACAAAAAACAATGCTGAACTGAATAAGAAATGTGTGTCAGTTTATATGATTCCTATCTATGAGATTTCACCTTCTCAATCCTAATAACTCTAAAAAATAAAAATGGCGACAAACATCTTGAACTGAATAAGAAATGTGTGTCAGTTTATATGATTCCTATTCATGAGATTTCACTTTCTCAATCCTAATAACATCAGAAAAAAATATCGTGACAAACATCTTTAACGAAATCCCAAATGCGTTTCAGATTATATGATTCATATTCATGAGATTTCACTTTCTCAATCCTAAAATCTTCAAGAAATTAGAGTCGCGAAAAACAACGTGAACTGAATAAGAAATGTGTCAGTTTAAATGATTCCTATTAATGAGATTTCACTTTCTCAATCCTAATAACATCAAAAAATTAAAATGGCTGCAAACAATTTGAACTGAATAAGAAATGTATGTCAGTTTACATGATTCCTATTCATGAGATTTCACTTTCTCAATCCTAATAACATCAAAAAATAAAAATCGAGACAACCAACTTTAACTGTATTAGAAATGTTTGTCAATTTATATGATTCCTATTCATGCCATTTCACTTTCTCAATCCTAAACACTTCAAGAAATATGAATCGCGAAAAACAACTTGAACTGTATAAGAAATGTCTGTAAGTTTATAGTTTCCTATACATGAGATTTTACTTTTTCAATCCTAATAACTTCAAAAAATAAATATCGCGACCTTCAACTTGAATTGAATAACAAATGTGTTTCAGATTATATGATTATTACTTTTTTTTTTAAGCATTGTGCCCCGAGCAAGGCATGAACCCACTAGGATGCAGGGAGGTTGCAGAAGATTTGTAGCAAGAGCAGATAGTAGTGATAGAAGAAAGGATGAAGGGAAGGATAGTTTGTAGATCAATGTAACTGGCGATGTCGATTGACATTACATTTGAATAGTTGGAGATTATAGCTCTCAGGGAAACTGTAATTGGGAAGGGTATTCCACAGGCGAGAGGAGCGAGGTATGAAGCTATTGGAGTAGAAGTGACGGCTACATTTTAAAGTTTCTACAGTGTAAGGGTGAGAGCGGGATGCCAGCCTCGTAGGGCGCTTGTATTCATGGAGACTGGGAACCAGCGAAGGCAGCTCATCGGAGCAATTAACATGAAAGTATTTGTAGAAGAGACAGAGAGAGGCGACGGCGCGTCTGTGAGATAGTGGCTGCAGGCGAGACGTCAGATCAGGGCCAATCACATTACATATTTTCATTCTCAATCCTAATAACATCAAAAAATAAAAATGGCGACAAACAACTTGAACAGAAAAAGAAATGTGTGTCAGTTTATATGATTCCTATTCATGAGATTTCATTTTCCCAATCCTTATAACATCAAAAAATAAAAATGGCGACAAACACCTTGAACTGAATAAGAAATATGTGTCAGTTTATATGAATCCTATTCATGAGACTTCACATTCACAATCCTAGACACTTCAAGAAATAAGAATCGCGAAATACAATGTGAACTGAATAAGAAATATGTGTCAGTTGATAGGATTGCTATTCATAAGATTTCACTTTCTCAATCCTAATAACATCAAAAAATAAGAATCGCGAAAAACAACTGAATCGTATAAAAAATGTGTCAGTTTATATGATTCCTATACATGAGATTTCACTTTCTCAATCCTAATAACATCAAAGAATAAATATCGCGTCAAACAACTTGAACTGAATAAGAAATGTGTCAGTTTATATGATTCCTATTCATGAGATCTCAATTTCTCAATCCTAATAACATCAAAAGATAAAAATCGCGTCTAAAAACTTGAACAGAATAAGAAATGTGTGTCATTTTATATGATTCCTATTCATGAGATCTCACTTTCTCACTCCTAATAACATCAAAAAATAAAAATCGCGACAAACAACTTGAACTAAATAAGAAATATGTGTCAGATTATATGATTTCTATTTGATGTGGGTGCCAAAGTTGAGCCCACAGATGTAAGCACGGAACACGGATTAGATGTAAGAAAAATATATTAACAACAGGGTACTGAGATTGTGTAAGCAGAGCTTACTATAAGTTAGTGTCCAACACTGTTAGTCGTACTAGACTCTCTGTCCCTCTATGTCACTCTCCTCTAGAGTGCTATTTCGCCTACTTAATATAGGCCTGGAAGTGTCTATTGTGTAGGTAGTTTCCGGTCTCACAATACCCCTCTTCCAAAGACTTTTCTTTTTGAAAGGAGAGAAAAAATAAAACTGTTAATACTTTTTCCTCTTGGGATTTATTTTTTCTTAGCTGGAATTAGAGATTTTGATGCGTGAGCCACAGCTTTTCGCGATCCGTCTGGCAGTTTATGTAATATGCAATCGCCTATGCCGTACGAGCTTGCATCACTTGCGACTATGATGTCGAGACTAGGGTCGAAATGTGTGAGGGAGAGGTCTGAAGTAAGAGTTTTCTTGATCTTCTCGAATGCGTCTTGGCATTCCGGGGTCCATGACCATGGTTTGTCCTTTTTTAAATGTTGGTTTAGAGGCCCTCTCAAATTTTGCATGTTCTTAATGAACCTTTGGTAAAAATTAGGTAGGCCGAAGAAGATTTGTAACGCTTGAACGTTATCTGGGGCCGGCATGTTTCTGATCGCGTTGGCTCTTTCTGGATCCGGCCGACGACCATCTTTATTTATAATGTGAACTAAGTATTTAATCTCTAGTAAGAAAAAGTCACACTTTTCCTCCTTTAACCTTAAATCCGTATTCTTGTATCTTTTCGAATACATTTATTATATGGTTCCAGTGCTCTGCCGTAGTTTTACTAGTAACTAGTATATCATCCAAATAGGCTGTTGCGTAGTCAAGATAGCCCAGCATAGCGTCCATGACCTGCTGGAAAATTGCAGGCGCAACCTTTATTCCAAAAGCCAGCCTGTTGTATTTGTACAACCCTCTATGGGTATTTATGCAGAGCAATTTGGAACTTTCTTCTTCCACCTCTATTTGAAGGTATGCGTCCGATAGGTCGATTTTGGAAAAATTTTTTCCACCATTGAGTTTATTGAAAATTCCTTCAGGGCTTGGGAGAGGATAGTGGTGATCTTGCAAGGCATCGTTTAACCCTGTGGAAAAATCTGCGCATACTCGTATTTGATTGGACTTCTTTTTTACGTAGACCGTAGGTGCTGGCCACTCGCTGAAATCTGTTTTTGACAGAATACCTCCTTGTTCGAGTCTATCTATCTCATTATTGATTTGCTCTAGAGCAGCGAAAGAGACATTCCGTTTCTTTTTAAATACCGGTTGTGCACCGTCCTTCACCTTGAACTTAGCTTTCATTTTAGTACATTTCCCAAGGCCGCCAGAAAAAACCTGGGGAAATTGTTGTTTGAGTTCCTTTTTCAGATTTACCAAATTGGACGTTGTACTTTGTATCTGCGACACAATGTACTCATTGGGCAATCCCAAAGATTGAATTTTTCTATCCAATCAGTTCCAAATAAGTTATCTGAAGTTTTTAATACGTAGGCTTTGAGCTTTTTGGTAATTCTATTTAGTGTTAATGTAAGTATTACCTCACCTAAAATGTTAATATTTTCGCCAGTTACGGATTTTGCTGTTTCATCCATTTTTAAGGCCGGCTTGTTCAATTTTCGCCAAGTACGCCAGTTAATGGTTGAAATATCAGAACCCGAGTCAAGCTGAAATTTAATGGACTTATTTAAAATATCCACTGTTACATATTTTCTTAAATTCCTATCGACAATATTGTCAGATTGAGCTTGCCTAATTTCATTTTTGGGTTTTCTCGTTCTTTTGGCGTACCAGCACGAAGTTAAGGTATGCCCACTTTTATTGCAATTTTTGTAATATTTTTTGTTCTTAACTGGACAGAATTTCATCCAATGCCATTTACCACAATGGTAACATGGTACGGGCGGTTTCTTTAATCTATTTGAGTTTTGGTTACTGAGTAATTTAGGACATAAGATTTGCCTTTTGTCTTTTGAGGGGAATAGGTGGTAGACTTACTTCTGATTTTATTAATCTGAGTCGCACCTGATTCCTCGATAGTGTTTGTCACGCTTTACAGATATTACTCTTTAACAGTCGGCCAGTTTTTGGAGAGTCAATCCTTGTTCGTTCTCAAGCTCAGTCAGTACCCGTCGTCTGACTTCGGCGTCTTCTGCTGATACTAGACCTTGTGCGAAAATTAATCACTTAAAATCATCGGCAGTCAGTTCGGCCAGTTTAAAATCATTACATAGCTTGTTCACCGATGCTGCAAACGTTAGAATATCTTGCTGGTTGTCTTTGACTGTGTTCAGGCATTTCCAACGTTTGTGGAACAAGGTTGTGTTAGGCCCGAATAATTCCGATAGGAGCTTAATCGTCTCTGAAAAATCAAAGTCAGTCGTTTTCTTGGGTAGTATGAAGTCTACGAACCTACTATGTTCTGTAGTTCCCAGTTTTCTCAATAGTAGACGTACCTTTTTTTAATGGGCCATTGTTCACAGTCTACGTTGAAAATATCTTCGTATCTTCGTAGCGCCTGTAAAAAGCCTGGAACGTTTTATCTCCCTCTGGTACGTATTCAAAGGTTTCCATTGAATTGTAGATTATACTCTGGGAGAATATTGTATCTTTTTCAGAGTTTGAGCCTTTTAATGCATTTACGAGTAATTCTTTAAATGTTTCTGTTGTAGTTCAGCATTCTGAAACGTAATTTTTTGGAATTCCATTTGCTGTTTATGTAAATCCAAAAATAGTTGTTGCTGGTCCAAATTTAGTTTTAACATTTGGGCAACTACTTTTTGCAAATCTTCCATATTTAAAAATGATAGCGCTTTTTTGTTGCTTTGAAACACGTGTACTAAGAGGAGGTACACAAAAAAATCTTGATAGATTTTTGTTCCTTTTTTTTTTCTTTTACAGAAAAAAAAATGGACAGACAATAGTTAAACTAAACTAATTATGTGTGTTTCGCTTTTTCTCCGTGGTTCCGTTAATTTTAAAGTAACTGAATAATTTTTTACCACACTTATGTATTTTTTTTAATAGAAAGGTAAAAAAAAAGAAGAAAACTCACCTTTGTGAATTTGAGGGGAGAATAATTTTATGCCCGAGTTCAACTCAGTTACATAAAAAAATTTTCGATAGTTTTTTCCGAAATTTAAGCACAATGGTATGACTTGGCCTTGTGTTGTCAGTTTCTTTTTACGAACAACTGTTTATTTTTCTTTTGTGTGTGTCGGTGTGTAGAAATCGTTCTCGTATTGGACAGACTTTGATATTCCGTAGATGTCGAATCGCTAGTTTGTCAATGGCGTTTGGTATTGGAATATATGTAGACGCTGGGTGTTTAGCTTTTAAATCGCTAATGTATTAATACCAGCTTAATTTCACGTTCAACACTGCTGTGGGAACGCGTGGCGTTTGTGTATTTTTCGAGTACTGTCGCTATTGATACGGTGAGAACGAAATTCTCGAATCTTCTCTGTCGCCACTGTTGTGGGACTGGCAAGGTATTGCGGTTTTCCGACGTGAATGCGTTTCTAGAATTCTTCGTCTACCCAGATGTGGGATTGGTAACGTATTTAGGTTTCGCCGTGAGTGCCTTTCTAGAATCCTTCGTCGCCACTGATGTGGGTGCCAAAGTTGGGCCCACAGAAGTAAAACACGGAACACGGATTAGATGTAAGAAAGATATATTAACAACAGGTTACAGAGATAGTGTAAGCAGAGTTTACTTTAAGTTAGTGTCTAATACTGGTAGTCGTACTAGACTATCTGTTACTCTCTATCACTCTCCTAAAGAGTGCTATGTCGCCTACTGAATAAAGGCCTGGAAGAGTCTATTGAGTAGGCAGTTCCCGGTCTCACAATATTATTCATGAGATCTCACTTTCTCAATCCTAATAAGATCAAAAAATAAAAATCGCCACAAACAACTTGAACAGAATAAGAAATATGTGTCAGTTTATATTTCTATTCATGAGATTTCACTTTCTAAATCCCAATAACTTCAAAAAATAACAATCCCGACAAACAACTTGAACTGAATAAGAAATATGTGTGAGCTTATATGATTCCTATTTATGAGATTTCATTTTCTCAATCCTAATAACATCAAAAAGGAAGAATTGCAAGAAACAATGTGAACTGAATAAGAAATGTGTGTGAGTTTATATGATTCCCATTTATGAGATTTCACTGTCTCAATCCTAATAAATTGAAAAATAGGACCCGCGAAAATCATTGCTGTACTGAATAAGAAATATGGGCCGATTTATATGATTCCTATTTATGAGATTTCACTTTCTCAATCCTAATAACTTCAAAAATAAGAAGCGCGAAAATCGACGATGACATAAATTTAGAAATGTGTCGAAGTTTATACGATTCCTATTCATGATTTTTCATTTTCTCAATCCTAATAATATGAAAGATAAGAAGCGCGAAAATCAACGCTTAACTGAATAAGAAATATGGGCCTGTTTATATAATATCTATTTATGAGATTTCAATTTGTCAATCCTAAAACCATCAAAAAATAAGAATCGGGAAAAAAACGTGAACTGAATAAGAAATGTTTGTCATTTTATATGATTCCTATTCATGAGATTTCACTTTCTCAATCCTAATAACATCAAAAATAAGAAGCGCAAAAAACAACGCTGAACTGAATCAGAAATGTAGGCCGGATTATATGATTCCTATTCATGAAATTTCACATTCTCAATCGTAACAACATCAATAAATAATAAACGCGAGGAAAAACGTGACCTGAATAAGAAATGTGAGTCAGTTTATATGATTCTTATTTTTGAGGTTTCACCCTCTCAATCCTAATCACATCAAAAATAAGAAGCGCGAAATTCAACGCTGAACTGTATAAGAAGTGTGGACCGGTTTTTATGATTACTATTTATGAGATTTCACTTTCTCAATCCTAATATCATCAAAAATAAGAAGCGCGTAAAACAACATGAACTGAAGAAGAAATGTCTTTCAGTTTAAATGATTCCTATTTGTGAGATTTCTCTTTCTAATAATCCTAATAGCATGAAAAATAAGAAGCGCGAAAATCAACGCTGAATAAAATAACCAATGTGTGTCAGTTTATATGATTCCTATTTATGAGATTTTACATTCTCAATCCTAAAAACATCAAAAAAAAGTATCGCTTAAAACAACTTTCACTGAATAGGTGTGATACTATTTAGCGTTTGGCTAATTAAGCATGAAAATTTAAAGCGAGAATTACTTAAGGCGAGAAGAATCTATCACGAAAGACATACAGAGTGATGTTATTTTTTTAACAAAAAAAAAGCGGTAAAGTTTTTATTTTCATTGTCGAAGAAAAGTATTTTTTTTCGCGGAAGACAGGAAATTCGTAAGATCTTGGATCTGTTGGAATTAATTTATGCTACGACGCGGTGAATATATGATAGCAATCTGCCCATGGCAATAATGAAAATTTCAAATTGGTCATGTCGCCTACAAAACGAAATGCTGGAAAATAATCGTAATGCTGCGACCTAGAAAAAAAAGATCAGTTTAGACCATCCCCAAAGAAAAATAAAGGGAGGGGAAAAGAGAAAAATGGAAAGAATAAACCATTAACTATCTTTCGGAGATATCATTTGGTTTTGGGAAAAGACACCTGTTTTATGTCCAGACCTCGACAGATAATTGGCGACAGTGTGCGAAGACGTTCGGTTGAGTACCAATTTAACGCCTGGCGAAAATCTCGTTGACGAATTCCAGATGACATTCACTTAAGATAGAGATTAAGGACCACACTATGTGTCGTAGGGGTCTGGTCGATGAAAAGAAAGAAAAGAAAAAAGAAAGATATTTTTTTTTTCTTTGAGCGATAATTGTAAGCTGCGGCCAGACTGGCCGCTCCCACGCTGCAGAGCGTTGATTGGCTGAGTGGTAGCTTTAGCGTTGGGTGAACATATGAGAATTAGGGGAGGCCTGTTAACGCCTCTGAGGGGATTGGTGTGAGAAACCAATATGAGAAAGGAAGAATTTGGGAGGACGATTTCCTTAAGAATCCCTCTAAAGCAGAAAGTGATGGATTTCCAGAAATGGAAAGTGATAAATTTTCCTCTCCGAAAACAAAGAAAGTCCTTATTGTGGATTTGGAATTATCGAGGAACCCAAACCACGACAGGCCCCACCTGGTTTTGGTCGGCGTCCATATAAACGGAGTAGACGGTGGCAGTTGCAGTTCCAAGAGCAGACGCGGACAGACGCAGACAGATTTGAGCAGTGAGCTCGCAGACAAACCTCGAAGGAAGCTGACTGAAAGATATCCACGCATTCCGACTTAGACTTCTAACCAAAACAATTAATTTTTGAAGAACGACTTAGACTCACACCACCAAAACAAGTTTTACGAATATCGCTTGAAGATACCAAAAACCAGTTTATTGAAAAACTATTTAAGATATTAAGACTCGCCCAACAAACGCAAAATGTCCCGTATCCATAGAAGCGGTTCGGGTGGAAGACGCAGTCCTGCATTCAGCAACCAGATATAAAAATATTTGATATTCTTTTTTTAACACATTTGAATCTTTCGAGTTGTTACTTTATTTTCTTTTACATATACTTGTGCGATATCATTTTGTTCGAATACGGCTCGCATTACGGCCCGGCGACTGATTAATTTCGTCTACCAAAGATCAAATCACAACGTGGGTAGGCTAGACTAGAAGTCAAAGCAGTTACTTAGTTAACCAGACGTTGGAGGCAAGCTGGGAACGACAAAGCTGATACCAAAAATAACCAGATTCCCATCCGAATCAGCCAAGGGTTAGAACGTCACATTAGGCGCCGCAACCAATACCAAGTCACATTGGTCGTCACATGATAGCACGGGGGCAGAGAGGCAGGGGTGACGTCACATTTGGTGCCGTGACAAAAGCATAACGTCAGATAAGAAATTTTTGTCAGTTTATATGATTGCTATTTATAAGATTTCACTTTCTCAATCCAAATAACATCAAAAATATGAAGCGCGAAAATCAACGTTGAAAAGAATAAGAAATGTGGGCCGGTTTATATGATTCCTATTTATTAGATTTCACTTTCTCAATCATAAAAACAGCAAAAACGTAAGAATCGAAAAAAAAAACGTGACTTAAATACGAAAAGTTTGTCAGTTTATAAGATTCTTATTAATGAGATTTCACTTTCTAATTCGTAAATACGATCAAAAATAAGAAGCGCGAAAACAATGCTGAACGGAATAAGTAATGGGGGCAGATTATATGATTCCTATTTATGAGATTTCACTTTCTCAATCATAATAACGTCAAAGGTAAGAAGCGCAACAAGAACGCTGAAAAGAAAAAGAAATGTATATGTATCCTATTTATGAGATTTCACTTTCTGCATCCTTAAAACATCAAAAATAAGAAATGCGAAAAACAACGTTGAACAGAATAAGAAATGTGGGCCTGTTTATATGAATCCTATTTATGAGATTTCACTTTCTCAATCCTAATAACATCAAAAATTAGAAGCACGAAAATCAACGCTGAATTGAGGGAGAAATGTGATATATGATTCTTATTTATGTGATTTCACATTCGCCATCCTTATAAAATAAAAAATAAGAGTGCGAAAAAAAAAAAAAAAAAAAAAAACAGAACAGAATAAGAAATGTGTGTCAGTTTATATGATTCCTATTCATGAGATTTCACTTTCTCAATCCTAATAACCTCAAAAATACGAAGCGCGAAAATCGACGCTCTGCAGAATATGAAATATGGGCCGGTTTATATGATTCCTATTTATGAGATTTCAATTGTTCAATCCTAATAACCACAAAAATAAGAAGCACGAAAATCGACGCCCTGCTGAATAAGAAATATCGGCCGGTATATGATTACTATTTATGAGATTTCACTTTCTCAATCCTAATAACATCAAAAATAAGAAGCGCGAAAAACAACGCTGAACTATATAAGAAATATGGGCTCGTTTATATGATTATTATTTATGAGATTTCATTTTTCATTCCTAATAACTACAAAAATATGAAGCGCCAAAAACAACGCTATCAGAAATGTATCAGAAATGTGGGTTCGTTTATATGTTTTCTATTGATGAGTTTTCATTTTCTCAATCCTAATAACATCAAAAATAAGGAGCGCAAAAACAACGCTGAAGTATATAAGAAATATGGGCTCATTTATATGATTCCTATTTATGAGATTTCACATTCTCTATCCTAATATTATCAAAAATAAGAAGCGCGAAAAACAACACTGAACGATATAAGAAATATGGCTCGTTTATACGATTCCTATTTATGAGGTTTCATTTTCTCATTCCTGATAACTTAAAAAATATGAAGCGCCAAAAACTACGCTGAACTGTATAAGAAATGTGTGTTCGTTCTTATGTTTCGTATTGATGAGTTTTCACTTTCTCTATCCTAATAACATCAAAAATAAGAAGCCCGAAAAACAACGTTGAACTATCTAAGAAATATGTGATCGTTTATATGATTCCACTTTATGATATTTCACTTTCTCATTCTTGATAACTTCAAAAGTATGAAGCGCCAAAAACAACGCTGAACTGTATAAGAAATGTGGGTTCGTCTATATGTTTCCTATTGATGAGTTTTCACTTTCTCAATCCTAATAACATCAAAAATAAAACGCCTGAAAAACAACGGTGAACTAAATAAGGAATATGAGCTCGTTTTTATGATTACTACTTATAAGGTTTCCTTTTCTCATTTCTGATCACTTCAAAAAATGAAGCGCTGAAAACAACGCTGAACTGTATAAGAAATGTGGGTTCGTTTATATGTTTCCTATCGATGAGTTTTCACTGTCTCAAAACTAATAACATAAAAAATAAAAGCCCAAAAAACAACGCTGAACTATATAAGAAATATGGGCTCTTTTATATGATTCCTATTTATGAGATTTCACTTTCTCATTCCTGATAACTTCAAAAATCTGAAGCGCCAAAAAAACGCTGAAATGTATAAGAATTTTGGGTTCGTTTTTATGTTTCGTATTGATGAGTTTTCACTTTATCAATCCTAATAACATAAAAATAATAAGAGCGAAAATCCACGCAGAACTATATAAGAAATATGGGCTCGTTTATATAATTCCTAATCCTGATAATTTCAAAAATATGAAGCGCCAAAAACAACGCTGAACCTGGTACGATATATGGGTTCGTTTATATGTTTCCTATTGATGAGTTTTCACTTTCTCAATCATATCATCATCAAAAATAAGAAGCGCGAAAAATAACGCTTAACTATATAAGAAATATGGACTCGTTTATATGATTATTATTTATAAGATTTCATTTTTTCATTCCTAATAACTACAAAAATATGAAGCGTCAAAAACAACGCTGAACGGTATAAGAAATGTGTGTTCGTGTATATGTTTCGTATTGATAAGTTTTCACATTCTCAATCCTAATAACATCAAAAATTAGAAGCGCGAAAATCAACGCTGAACTATATAAGAAATATGGGCTCTTTTATATGATTCCTATTTATGAGATTTCACGTTCTCTTTCCTGATAACTTCAAAAA
Organism: Acanthosepion lycidas; assembly: GCA_963932145.1. NCBI lineage: Eukaryota > Metazoa > Mollusca > Cephalopoda > Sepiida > Sepiidae > Acanthosepion > Acanthosepion lycidas. The sequence continues at coordinate 14,810,216 of OZ010602.1, forward strand.
TATGAAGCGCCAAAAACAACGCTGAACTGTATAAGAAATATGGGTTCGTTTATCTGTTTTCTATTTATGAGATTTCACTTTCGCCTTCCTGACAACTTCAAAAATATGAAGCGCCAAAAACAACGCTGAATTGTATAAGAAATTTTGGTTCGTTCATGTTTCCTATTGATGATTTTTACTTTCTCAATCCTAATACCATCAAAAAAAGAAGCGCGAAAAAAACGCAGAACTCTGTAAGAAATATGGGCTCGTTTATATGATTCCTATTTATGAGTTTTCACTTTCTCATTGCTGATAACTTCAAAAATATGAACCGCCAAAAAAAAAAAAAAAACGCTGAACTATATAACAAATATGGGCTGCTTTATATGATTCCTATTTATGAGATGGCACTTTCTCATTCCTGATAACTTCAAAAATATGAAGCGCCATAAACAACGATGAACTGTATAATAAATTTGGTTTCGTTTATATGTTTCCTATTGATGAGTGTTCACTTTCTCAATCCTAATTACATCAAAAACAAGAAGCCCGAAAAACAAAGCTGAACTATATAAGAAATATGGGCTCGTTTATATGATTCCTATTTATGAGATTTCACTTTCTCATTCCTGATAACTTCAAAAATAAGAAGCGCCAAAAACAACGCTGAAGGTTATAAGAAATGTGGGTTTGTTTATATGTTTCTTATTGATGTGATTTCACTTTCTCAATCCTAATAACATCAAAAATAAGATGCGCGGAAAACAACGCTGAACTCTATAAGAATTATGGGCTCGTTTATATGATTCTTATTTTTGAGATTTCACTTTCTCAATCGTAATAACTTCGAAATTATGAAGCGCGTAAAACAACGCTGAAGTGAATAAGAAATGTGGGTTCGTTTATATGTTTCCTATTGATGAGATTTCACTTTCTCAATCCTAATAACATCAAAAATTAGAATCGAGGAAAACATGGCTGAAGTGAATAAGAAATGTGGGTTCGTTTTTAGTTTTCCTATTGATGAAATTTCACTTTCTCAATCCCAATAATATCAAAAATAAGAAGCGCGAAATACAGCGCTGAACTGAATAAGAAATTTGTGCTCGTTTATATGATATCTATTTATGAGATTTTACTTTATCATTCCTAATACCATCTGAAATATGAAGCGTGAAAAACAACGCTGAACTGAATAAGAAATGTCGGTCCGTTTTTATGATTTGTATTGACGGGATTTGACTTTCTCAATCGTGTTTATGATCAAAAATAAAAATTGCATAAAAACTACGCCTAACTTAATAAGAATTGTGGGTCCCTTTATATGTTTCCTATTGATGAGGTTTGTCAATCTCAAATATCTTCAAAAATAAGAACCGCGAAAATAGCGCTGAACTGCAGAAGAAATTTGGGCCTATTTATGTTTCCTATTCATGAGGTTTCACTTTATCAGTCGTTAATATCACCAAAATTAATAAGCGCGAAAATCTACGCTTACGTTAATAAAAAAATTGGTCCTCTTTATATGATTCGCATTTATGTGATTTCACTTTATCAATCCTAATAACATGAAAAATAAGAAGCGCGTAAAACAACGCTGAACTAAATAAGAAATGTGGGCTCCAGTTTATATGTTTCCTATTCATGAGGTTTCACTTTCTCAATCGTAAATATCATCAAGAATAAGAATCGCTAAAATGCACGCACAACTGACTACGAAACGTGGGCCTGTTTATATGATTCCTATTTATGAGTTTTCACTTTCTCAAACCTCAATAGCATCAAAAATATGAATCCCGGAAGACTACGCTGAACTGTATAAAAAATGTCGGCTTTTTCATCTCATTCATATTCATACGAATTCTTTTCCACAATTCTAAATAACATCATATTTAAGAAACGCGAAAGTCTACGCTGAAGTGAATTAGAAATGTGGTTGTGCTTATATTCTTCTTATTTATGCCAATGTCGTTTTTGACGTTTTTTTTAACGTCAAAAAACGACATTATGACGTCATTATTTTTGCACCAACCTAATAACATAACAAATTTGCGAGTCAGACCACGCTGGACTGAAGAAGAAATGCGGATGTGCTTATATCATTAATATTTACACCAATTCACCTTGTCAATCCTAAAAAACATAAAAAAATCCGAAGCGTGGAAGACTACGCTGAATTGATGAAGAAATGTATATGTGCTTATATTATTATTATTTACGCGAATTCAGCTACTCATTTCTAAATAACATCAAAAATAAGAAGCGCAGGCGACTACCCTTAACGGAAGGATACCTGTGGGTGTGCTTATATTATTATTATTTACGCGAGTTCGACTTCTAAATACTAATGAACCTCAAATATAATAAGCGTGGAAGACTACGCTGAACTGAAATAGAAATATGGGTGTGCTTATTTTATTGTTATTTACGCGAATTCAGCCTCTGAATGATTAATAACATCAAAAATACAAACCGCGGAAGACGACGCTGAACCGAATAAGAAACTTGGGTGTGCTTATTTTATCATTGTTTACGCGAATTCAGTTTCTCAATTCTAAATAACATCAAAAATAATAAGCGAGAAAGACTGCGCTGAACTGAAAAAGTAATGTGCGTGTGCTCATCATTTTCTTATGCGAATTCAGCCTCTCAGACATAAATAACATGAAACATATGAAGTGCGTCTAACACTTTCAACCCAGCCCCTCAACCTCAGACGTCTTACTCTCTGGGTTGAGGTGTCTGCTTGGTCCTAACTGAATTTAAAGGAGTAGCCGTATGTGTCCTGAGCATCTGTAGATTATTCGACCGGTCCACTGGTTTAATCCTGCTTCCTGCTCACGTTGTTTGGTTTGATCCAGAAAGCAGAAATGATGTTCATCCATTCACGGTCGACTGAAGATGTAGACACGGCTGGAGAGTCTGCGCTAAGAAATTTAGAATGCAGCAAAAAAAAAAAAAAATTAATATCTTCAGAAAGCCGGACAACCAACTATTCAATGACTGAATTGTTAATGTCTTTTATATAGCAGAAAAGAATAGTATAGAAAAGAAACGGGTTACAGAAAAGAAAAGTAATGATCTAAAAATGCATACACCGCATTCTGGACAGAGAGAGTGTGTTATGATTAACTTAAATCATCTCGGAATGATATACGGCACTTGTGATGGGGGAATAAAATTTCTGTGCGCGGCTTAAAGTTTATAGTGGCGTTCCTCCTTAGCAGTAGTAATAGTAGTAGTAATATTCGTGGTAGCAGAAGCAGCGGTACTTATATCAACAGCACATGTTAGCAGACGCTTAGTTCGAATCTCTGACATCACTTTCTCTCCTTCTTGAGTCCCCAAATCGACTCTCCACTGTCTCTAGCTCAACTCTTGCCCGGGTTCTCTTCTGTCTCTCCCTCTTCCGTCTGCCTCTTCCGTTTGCCTTTTCCGTCTGCCTCTTCCGTCTGAACCTTCCATCTGCCTAGTTCGTCTCTATCTTCCATCTGCCTCTTTTCCAGCATAATTACGCGTTTATATAGAAAAACCCAGCTTCTCATAACCGACTCTTGGCTTACTACTTCGCACGCAATTATCACGGGGTTATAGCTGTTTCAACCAAAATCATGTGAATTCTAAATGTCCTCCTTGTTTACTCAGCTCTATTCCAAATTTTAACCAATAAAAATTAATTCGACCATTTCCATTGTCTGCTGATGGGTACAACTTCTGCCCTACATCAGGTTTCACCATCAGTAAACAAAAATGCTCTGATCTAATTTCTCTGTTCAAATCCAATCCAATTTCACAATATATATATATATATATATATATATATATATATATATATGTATGTATGTATGTATACGTGTGTGCGTTTCTCAGACTTTCTCTGTCACATTTCCTCCCCTACCCCATCTGTCATTTACTAGTAAATGACACACGAGCTTTCATATCAACAAAATATGATAAACACAGCCCAACATGCTTCTTACTAGGGTCTACTTAAACATATGTGTCTTCCAGCATGCAAAGGTAGAGTTCTCAGTTCTCCTTAGGGCTCATTATGGCCCTTTACATTTTCATTGTCCTTACGAAACAATGTATATACAACTTCAGATTAAATTCACTGTTTTGGTGTTTTCGTGTAATAGATCCTTTTCACATAGTTCACTAGTTCGAGTGTTCTTCCCCACTTTTTTTTTTTTTTGAAGTTCGCAACACTCCTGCCAATTATTTCAGACTCATTACTAAAAATAAAATTTAAAAAAATCGATTTACTTCGTAAATTGTTCCTCCGATTTTGTCTCGCCTTCACAACAGGATTTGTCGAATCTTTTGTTGCTTCAGGTCCTTCCACGACAATGGTAGACTCTTTTTCAATATCATTTAGGGGCCCCAATGCACTCGGGTCGGACCTACCTTGGTAAAGTGCACCAACTGGAATCCCTCCTTCACTCATGCACTCCTGTGCCAGTTTATTCTGCCTGGTCGACAACACTGCACGCCTCTTCAACCACCACCAAACCAGCAAGGCCACGACTATCATTAGTATAATTCCCACAACAGTCGGCCAGGTTATTATAGAAACCCAATTCTCTCTTCAGCCCGCATTCAGCGTACCTATCTTATCTAACTCCGACTTCAACCGTCCAAGATCAATCTTATCGATTGGCCTTAACAACGCCAGCATCTTTTCTAGTGACATCTTAGGAATCTCTCTTACAATGGGTTCCCACAATCCCCTCCATGCACTGGCATTCTTTCCTACCAGCTCTAACGAAGCCTCATTCTCTTCAAACTTCTCTTCTGCTTGTTAGTAGAGGGTGGGGTAAAGAGATAGATGGATCATAAGCTTCACAACCATTGGGTAGCTCTACAAAAAACAAAGGGGGAATAACTCTTATCGTAGTGGTAGGCTTCCCTTCACACACCTTAGATAATTCAATCTCTTCTTGTGTGGCCACCGCCCAAATTCTGTCAGAGACACTGGTTGCTTTAGGTAACATTACACTAGCCAACACCTCTGACAATGATCTCTAATTCTCTTATTTTTCTTAAATAAATCTAGTACACACAGATTATGACGACCTGTCACGTAAATTGGACTTACAGACCCACAGATACCTAAGGCATCATTCTTGCATTTTTCTGCTCCCCCCAATCTCCGCTTTAGTGGTAATTCCTCATTAACACTAGGTGCTTTTTCAGCCCGCAATTTACTCTGCAATTGAGCTAACGGGATTTCATCCTCTTCTTCCCATTCGCGCAGTTCTTCTTTCCTAAGGTTAGGCTCAATCCCTTCTTCCTCAGAATGTCCCGCTGTGGGTCCGATTTACATCCCTCAGCGTTCGAAGGGTAATTGGGCTAATTTCAATCTCCTCACTCCCTTCACTTTCACTCTCAGTCTCTAACCCTCCTGGTTCTACCAACGTAATTTTCCTCAGCCTTTTCTGTTGAGTTTTTGTTTCGGCTCCTTTCCATTCTCCTATTTCAGCTAGCTTTATATCATTCGCATGCACTCTCTTTAGCTGTCCGGTCAATTGGTCCCAGATCACAAAGGAAACCGGACCCGTCTGCTCCACAATCTTATAGTATGAACTCCATCTCTGGTCCAATTTACCTTCTCTCATGTGTATTTTATAATACACTGGATCACCTATCTGGAAGGAAACTTCTTCTCTATTTTTATTTACTTTATCATTTCACCTTTTCTGGGCTTCTTGAATCCTCCTCCCCTGCGTAAAGATTTTATGCTGTTGTTCTAAAACTATTTGGTGATGATCCTCTCCTAAATACTTCCTCCTAGTTCGTAACAGATTGTCTATAGGTAAGACTACATACCTGCCATATATCAAGTAATAAGGGGAAAATTTTGTCGTCTCGTTCATTGAGAATCTCACAGCTGCTAACGCTTGGGTTACGAATAAATCCCAATTTTACCTGTTATCCTCCGTTAGTTTAGCTAACACATCAGCGAGGGTCTTATGAAATCTGTCTACTTTAGCGTTACTTTGGAGGCGATATGGAGAGGTGATTATGTGCTGTATGTTTAATTCTCCCATAATCCGATTCCCATTCTCCGATCCATTATCGGGAGCCAACTGTTCGGGGCCTCTATACCTAGGGAATGTTTCGTTCAGTATTATATCTGATACCGTTCGTGCTTTCTTATCCGGTATGGCAAATGCCTCAGGCCAATTCGTCAGCCAGTTCACAAAACTCACTATGTAAAGATTACCTTTATGTGTGTCTCTATAGGGCCCGGAAACATTCATGCTTACTTTCTGAAATGGATAATTCGGAACATCCGTTTCTAATACTGGGGCAACCCTACTCCTTCAACTCTGTACTTGGCATGTTACACATTTTTTTACATGGTTCACAGCATCATTAAACAACTGAAGCTAGTAGTAATTTCTCATTATTTATCTCAGCTCTCAACTTCTCAGGCATCACCATTTTTAAACTTACTTCCTCATCCCTTCCTGAAAGGTAATACAACACTCCATCGTGCACCATATATTTGGAGGTACGCCCTGCCTCTACCCTGGACCTGATAGTTGCTATCTCGCAATCCTCTTGGTTTTGCCTAATAATATCTCTCCAGTGGGGGTCGGAAACAATCTTTGTTTCATTCATTTCCCGATCTTCCCAACCAAGTCTCTCCTTCAACGCCTGTGAATTGATCACATTAATTTGGAATGCATTATCATCCACACCCGGCTCCAACCTGACAGATTCGGTCTCTAATTACCTCGGAATCCTCGATAACAGGTCAGCACAGGTATTATCCTTCCCTGCCAAATATTCTATTCTGCAGTTATACCCACTTAAATTTAATGCCCACTGTTGTATCTTCTTATTCATCCACTCCGCCTCTAACAAATATTTGAGGGGTTGGTGGTCTGTTTTAATGATAAACACAGCCCCACTCAAATAATAATCTGATTTCTGCACAGCCTACAGAATGGCGATCGCCTCTTTTTCTATTACTGGTCACCTTTGCCGAGTCTCGTAGAGTCGATGAGACAGAAAATAGATCGGCACTTCCTCATGCACACCCGGTACTGGTCCATCCTTATCGGGACATGGTTGTGTAAGAACTGCCCCGATACACTTATCGCTAGCATCGGTGTACAGTACCATGGGCTTACTCAGCTGTCAGCTGGTCCTTTAGAGCCTCGAAGGCACGCTGACAATCCTCGGTCCATTTAAACCTAGCATGCTTCTTAGTTATTAGAGGGCCTGCTAGCTGACTAAATGCTGCTATGAATCCCCGGTAATATCCGATGGCTTCAATAAATCGCCTAATCTCTCTTACGGTCTTCGGCGCGAGCATGGCTCTTACAACCTCTACTTTGTCTAAATCCGTTTTTATTCCTTCTTTGTTTATGATAAACCCTAAGTATTTTGTCTGACACTTTGATAATTTTAACTTTAATCCATGTTCTCTTAACCTATTGAACACCTGCAGATGTTCAAAATGCTCTTCTGGTGATTTTGAAAACACCATGATGTCATCTAGATACGCCATGACAAAGGCCTCAGTGCCATTCAATACAATGGACATTAACAGACTAAATACACCCAAACGGCATAACTCTAAAATTGAACAGACCCATGTAGCAGGCAAAAGCGGTCTTTTCCTGATCTTTTTTGCTAAGTGCTACCTACCAATATCCCAGACTCAAATCCAAGGTGGAAAAACATTTGAACTTTCCTAAAAGAGCTAGAATATTATCAATCAAGGGGAAGGGCACTGCCAGCGGTTTCGTAATGACATTTAATTGACGAAAATCTACACAAAACCTATGCCCTCCATTCTTGTTTTCAACAATCACTATTGGAAAACTCAAGGGAGATTTGGATCTTTCGATTATCCCTGATTCCATCATTTCATTCACTGCGTCCTCTACTAATTTTCTTTTGTGGATTGGGGTCCTATACGGTCTTAACTTAATAGGTGGGTGATTACCCGTGTATATCTTCATTTCAACTGTCTCCGTCTGTCCCAGTTCCTTATCCGTAATGGCTATTACCTCCCGATTACCATTCAGTAACCCCCTCAATTTTCTCCTATAACGCCCAGGAGCTGTTATATCTTCATCCCTTATTTCATTGCTACCTGTCTTATTCCCATGCCTATTCTCATCCCATACTCTCACCTGTTCGACTTCTTTCACTGGGCACGCCTGTGCCATTTCCTCTCCCTGCTTTATTTTAATAGTTTTATTGGCAGTATTGGTTAAAAGTAAGGGAACCTCTTCACCAACGAATCACACACGGTTATTTCCCCTTCACTATTATCATACCTATCAGTAGGTACCACTTGGTACAGGTCACTGTTCAGCACTCCTTCTCTTATTATCTTGTCCTTCCCAGATACAGTAGTCCTAGAGGGAAGTTTTATATCTGTCTGGGTCACCACTGGCAATTGTTCATAATTATCCTCTCCCAACAGTATTCCTACCCTGTCCAATGTTAGGGTGGCGGGGTCGAAACGGATCTGTGCCTTATTCTGCCTAAGCCAGCCACTCCCCAAAATTAGCTCACCATACAAGTCAGGTGCCACCTAAACCTTAAGTTTACCTCTGTTTCTTGCCAACTGGAAAGGTAGCCACGTCATACCCTCTATCCTCATCCTGCTACTATCAGCCTGACTTATTAGTAGATCGACGGGACTAAGCTTCGTTTTCAGTTTCAACTGTCTAAAAACCTTGGAGCTAACCAGTGACACTGAAGCTCTAGTATCGACAAGGGCCTTCACCTTCTTGTCTCCCAAGAACACATTACAGGTGAAGTCTGGCCCTTCCTTCAGCAAACGGCATACCTGTGCCTTTCTACTTCCCGTATGTTTTCTCCCTTCCTCCCGCTTTCTCGACAACCGAAACGTGGGAGTCGGTGACAGGAGTTCAACTTTTTCTAGGGGCTCCCATTTCTGTCAAGGTGCCCTCCTGGGTGGGATAAAGCTCGGATGACTCTCTTTTCTTGGACTAGCAACCCATTTCTCCCCTCTATTCGAGTTAGAGTTGTTCCGTGCGGTGTGGTCCATCTTTCTCCTGCGAGGACAGGTGCATCTCAGGTGACCCGCTCCTCCTCAGCGCCAAAAACTTAGCTCCTTAAAAATTGCCAAAAAGTGCCTGACCACACTCGCTTTATCCCCAGTTTAGGGTTTCCCTCTGACATATACCTCCGAACCTTGTGCCAGAACTCGACACAAGTCGTGCAGTTCGGCCCCAAAGACCTTGGGTCGCCTCCATATTGTGTCGGACAGTCGCAAGCCTGATGCTCACCATATTTGCAAGTCCAGCACACCAGCCCATATCGGTCCGGTGTGGGCTTGTGAAACCCATAACGCAGATCCCAGGCTCTCCTATTGAAAACTGCTTCAGCCTTCCAGTCCACTTCCACCTCTTCTTTCGGGTCCCGTATCTGAATCCGCTCCTCGTCCTTCTTTTTCATCACTACTTTGCCCTTCCCCCCGGGTTTGTACCTACACCCCTTCTTATTATATTTCAGAGTCGTTCGCTGGTCAGAGCCGCCTCTATGGTTGCGGCCAAGCCGACCTGTCCCAACTTCAGAATGTCGCCCTTCAGGTTCCTATCCACACACACATCGGCCAACAAGGCTTGAACAGGACCACTGTCCAGAGTCACCAACTCCGGAAAAGCTAACGTCGCTAGCCCCGCGATTTTTTCCTCCTTAGTCTCTCCTTCTTGTTGCTGCTACCTGAATAATTTCCTGACTGCCTCAATGACCGTACGCTCACTTTCGTATTGCCGCACCAGAGCGGATTTAAGCTCGGTCCACGTCAGGGCCGGGTTTTCGTTGTACCACCCTCTATGAACTTGAAAACCTGCCCCGCTACGGCGTCGTAAGCTAGGAGCGCCATTTCTTGGTTCGAGAGACCATAGATCACCTGCTTCTTCTGAATGGACAGAATCCATTCGTGCAGGTCCGCAGGCTTTCCTTTATAAGTTGATAGCTTTATGCTATCTATCAGCCTCCTGAAACCCAACGATATTTCGGAGACTCCACGTCCCCAAAGTCATCTGTGGCGTCTGATCCTGCTACGCTCATCCTAGCGTCTTGTTAGCTACCACTTTCCCACGAGAAGAGAAACCAACGACAGAACGAAAGGAAAAATACTTAACACGGTGGTGGCGTTTCAACTGCGTACAAAGTCGACAAAGTCAAAACAAGATCAACAATATTACTGGCAGGTTTAAGTGCAATGAGCGATAAAAGGAAACCAAAAAGTGACTTACCTAAGATCTGCCGCTCCGTGCTTTCTTTCTTTTTCCTCCTTATGTCCCTTTTAGACCAATATAGTTCGAAGACTAGAGTCCTTTCTGGTCTTACTTGGTCCCGACTGGACAAAAAAAAAATGCAACCTTCTCTCCTCTTTCAGACGGGCGTGGTAATTCCCAACGGGTCTCTCCTGGTTAACAGGGTACCAGTCTAACACTTTCGCCCCAGCCCCTCAACCGCCGACGTTTTACTCTTTGGGTTGAGGTGTCTACTTGGTCCTAACCGAACTTAAGGGAGTGGCCGTAGAGCCCCCTGAGCATCCGTAGATTATTCGACCAGTCCACTGGTTTAATCCTGCTTCCTGCCCACGTTGTTTGGTTTGATCCAGAAAGCAGAAGTGATGTTCATCCATTCACGGTCGACTGAAGATGTAGACACGGCTGGAGAGTCTGCGCTAAGAAATTTAGAATGCAGCAAAAAAAAAAAAATTAATATCTGTAGAAAGCCGCACAAACATCGATTCAATGACTGAATTGTTAATGTCTTTTATATAGCAGAAAAGAATAGTATAGAAAAGAAAACGGGTTACAGAAAAGAAAACTAATTGCCATAAAAAGGTATACACTGGATTCTGGAGAGAGATAGAGAGAGAGAGAGAGTTATGATTAACTTGTTGATCATCTCAGAACGATATACGACTCTTGCGATGGGGAAATAAGATTCCTGAGCGCGGCTTATAGTTTATAGTGGCGTTCCTCCATAGCAGTAGTAACAGTAGTAGTAATATTCGTGGGAGCAGAAGCAGCGGTACTTATATCAACAGCACATGTTAGCGGACGCTTCGTTCCAATCTCTGACGTCACTTTCTCTCCTTCTTGAGTTTCCAACTCGACTCTCCACTGTCTTTAGGCCAATTCTTGCCCGGGCTAATTCTCTTCTGTTTCACTCTTCCGACTGCCTCTTCCATCTGAACCTTCCGTCTGCCTAGTTCGCCTCTCACTTCCGTCTGCCTCTTTTTCAGCATAACTACGCGTTTATATAGAAAAACCCGGCTTCTCATAACCGACCCATGGCCCTACTACTTCGCACGCGATTTTCACGGGTTTGGGGCTGTTTCAACCAAAATCATGTGAATTATAAAGGTCGTCCTTGTTTACTGAGCACTATTCAAAGTTTTAATCAATAAAAATTAATTCGCTCATTTCCATTGTCTACTGATGAACCAGATTCAATGGGTATAACTTCTGTCCAACATCAGGTTTAAACATCAGTAAACAAAAATGCCCTGATCTAATTTCGATGTTCAAATCCACTCGCATTTCACTAAAAATTATGTGTGTCTGTGTGTTTTTCAGACTCTTCTCTGTCACACGCGCAAGATTACGCTTAACTGAAGAAGGAGAGTGGGTGTGCTTATATTATTAATATTTACACGAGTTCAGCTTCTCAAACCTAAATAAAAACTAGAATAAGAAGCGCGGAAGACTACGTTGAACGGAAGAAGAAATGTCGGTGTGCTTATATTATTATTTACGCGAATTCAGTTTCTCAGTGCTAAATAACATCAAACATACGAAGCGAGAAAGACTACGCTGAACTGAATAAGAAATGCTAGTGTGTTTATATTATTGCTATTGAAGCGAATTCAGCCTCTCAATCATAAAAAACATCAAAAACGCGAAACGGGAAGACGACGCAGAAACTGAATAAGAAATGTGTGTGCTTATATTATTAACATTTACGCTACTTCAGTCTCTGAATCATAAAGAACGTCAAAAATAAGAAGCGCGGAAGTCTACGCTGAATTGAATGAAAAATGTGGGTGTGCTTATATTATTATTATTATTCACGCGAATTTAGTGTGTGTGCTTATCTTATTCCTAGTGATGAGAAGTCAGTTTCTCAATCGTAAATAACATCAAAAAATAAGAAGCGCGAAAAACTACGCTCAAATTAAGAATTAATGTGGGTGTACTTATCTTATTCTTCTTTATGCGAATTGAACTTCTCATTCCTAAATAACGTCAAAAATAAAATTCGATGAATTCTACGCTGAACTGAAGAAGAAATGTGTCTCTGTTCATCTCATTCTTATTTATGTAAATTCAGCTTCTCAATCCTAAATGACATCAAAATATGAAGCTAGAATTTCCACGCTCAACTGAAGAAATATGGGTGTGCTTATCGTACATTCGACCAAACGTTGAAGAAATCGCGAAAAAATAAAAACCCAGTTGGTATTGGTTTCTCACTAAATCAACTGCACAAATCGTTGAATTGGAAGATTGATATAAATAAGTTGTGAGTATTTAAAAAAAACGAAAGTCTTTTTTCATTACGTTTAAATTTATAACCTTTGAAAACTTTTGCTAAGTGTGCCGTTAATTTTTTATTTGCTCCTAGATATGCTGTTGCTTATATAGTTTGATAGATATTGCCTTAGACCTTTCTAGTCAGAATCAAAATTTATTGATTAGTATCAGTTTATAAGAGTTTAGTGTTCCTAACATTGGTACAGTGTAGAAATCGATCATTGACTAACAGTGAATTTGAACTGGGCTCACGATTTCCCCTTCCCTCGCAGTTTGTTCATTGGCACTAACTACACGCCCTCTAAACTTCAGATGCATTGCATATATGTAAATTTAATAGACTTTTGCATAATGAACAAAGTATTGACTAAGAGGAAATGTGAAGTTTTATTTAGTTTTATTTATTTAGACGCGTTTTACATTAACAGCAACCAAATTTTTAATGTTTGAGTGTAATATAATCATATTATGAAAGTAGAAGAGAAAAAAAACCGTTACTCTACATTTATAACTGGATAAGTTTATGGTCGTAAAAACATTAGCGATTATTGCGAACTATTTGGTAACAACACCAGTCAATAAATTATCCAAACAATCTTTTTATGCATTTATATTTCATTAAAAAGGTATTAAGTCTATTTCGCTATAGTTAGATACTGTGGATACATTTACACTTTTAAAACAAACACACACATATATATATATATATATATATATGCTAAAAATAAGCAGACATAATGTTTGTAATTTGTTTAATCAGACATTATATATATATATATATATATATATATATATATATATATATATATATATATTTTTTATAAAACATTTTTATATTAATACATTATTTTTTATAGATACAAATATTTAAGTAAATGCTCTGTTTATAATAAACAGTATTAACGACATTTACATATATATATTATTTGTATATTCTTTCTTAAGTATATGAGAGTCCTCTATTTCAAATTCTTTGAAAATATTTTACTACGTATAAATTAAATGGCTACTTATAATAAAAATGTTATATATATATATATATATATATATATATATATATATATGCACTAAGTAGAATACTAAGACAAACATAAAAATAGATTACACAGACACACGCATATATATATATATATATATATATATATATATATCCCTGTGTTTGTGTGTGTCTGTGCGTGTGTGCTCACTTATATTGTCTATCTTTTATCAGTTTGTTTTAACCGAACTACAATCAGATATGAATAGAAAAGTTGGTAAAAATTCTTAAAACATTACTATGAGAAGTTATGATGGTACTTTGATGGTACTTAGGGTAAGTTGGATGGAATCTTCATCATTTGACAGAAGAGATAGGATAATTATAACGAATATTGTAAGAATTTTTAAGGATCTTGTGTTTTCAGTTCAAATAAGTACAAAATTAAAAACGCTTGACGTTTTATTGGATATCCTAGCAATAAAGGAAATGAAAAAAAATCAGTATACTTTAATAAACCACGAATCATCCGTTTTCCATATTTAAGCATATTCTTGTATCTGTTGGCAAAAGAATGCCATCAAATTTGTATAAGGAGGAGGTATTGAAAATGTTGGTTACTCCGTCAATTTAGATTTTTAATATCAAGGCGAAGAAGAATAGCAGAAAAGAACTATTTCGCTTCTACTCACTTTAAATCGTTGACAGCAAAACGATAAATAAATAAAAAACCTCTCAGAATTGGTGATGAAGTAACTAGTGATTCGTACAAATTATTAAACAGAAATAGCCTAACAACAAATTACTAAGTTTCGGATAGTATAAACCAAAATATAAAGGAACACAGTAGAAAATGTTTACTACAAATAAAACCCTTGGTATAATTGCAGGAATAAGAATTATTCGTTGTATGGTAAATACTTCACGCCTAACGCATTTTATGAGTCAACAGAAAGTAGCACATTCGTTATGTTCAAATACTACATTGATGAAAGTCAAACACTATGGAAATACAAATACCATAGCCGTAGATTCTGGTAGAACAACACTATCTAAATACATATGGGAGTTTAAGGATATGGACAAGAATGACTTAGTAATGAAGTGGAGTATATTGAAGAAGGCACATCTTTGTGGCACAGGGTTAGCTGCGTCTGCAGGAGAAGGTTTGCATTTTTATGTAAAAAAAACATGCATAACAAGAAGACAGATTTGCGATGCCGATAGATCAATAAATACCATTTTATTATATGTCGATGATATATAATTGGTGGTATAAAAATAGCAAAAACGATTTAAGGGGAAATGTAAGCTTGACGTCCAGTTTCACGCTTCATTAAAGACGACTGCCAAGGTTCAGTGATTAAGATTTTTAATTCATTTTTTTTGTTGCATTCGTCCAAGTTTTTTTTCTTTTCTAAGCATAAAGTGTGTAAAAACTGTCCAAATGCTGTATATATGCGAGCGCTTTCCGCTAATCTATTGGCCATTATCACGAATGTTTTTAAATTGAATATGTGGATTTTTATATATGTCTATCTGTAGTGAAGGGAATGTTTTTTTTCAAACACGGTCAGCTCGATGTGACCATGTTCACATATTTAACGTGTGTAGAAAAAAATCCCATAATTATTAGGTTGGTGCAAAAATAATGACGTAATAATGTTGTTTTTTGACTTATTTTTTAACGTAAAAAACGACATTAATACGTCATTATTTTTGCACCAACCTAATATTAGAACAGTATTAAAAAACAGGAAAATTTCTTTAGAAACAAAGAAAATAACACCGAGTTGTTACGTAATGCCATTCCTGCTTTATGACAGTGAATGCTGACGCATCTATGCACAGATGAAAGAAACTTGAGGCTATACAAATGTGGTTCTACAGGAGGATGCTGGGAATACCATCGATAGAACATGTGAGCAACGACGAAGTTTTAGAGAAAATAGAAACAAAAAGGACACGTATACTTAACGTCAGGAAAAGACAGTTGAAATTTCTAGGGCATATAATGAGGAAAGAAGGCCTGGTAAGTATGATGTACACAGAAAAGATTGAAAGCAAAAGAGACAGAAAAAAACAACGCATAATCTCTCTAGCGAGCTCGAGCAAATAGATGGTAGAACGAGATTTAGGAGAGAGAACGAAAAGACAAAGGACGGGCAAACGTGGAGAGCCATGATCACCAACACCCTGAAGGGACACGACATGAATTTCGTACCGGTGCGGAATTTGTAGAAGTATGATAAAAAATAACTTTAAATTTTAAAAGTAGTTGGAATTCGGTTAATTAAAGAGTAGTCTCCCCTTATGTTATGGTCCGGTTCCTTCTACCACGGTGATAGTCCAAGGTAGAACCAATAAAGAACTCGAATACGGATATGGAATACACAGATATATTACAAACAGGAATATATACAGAGAAGTAGAAAGTGTTAGTATGAACAATCAGGTTTAGTAGTAATTGTCTGAACGCGACTCTGTTTCGGACTGCCTCTGACTCGACTGACTGACTGACTGACTGACAGACTCCTGACGGACTTCACTCCAGACTTCAGGCTGAACTCCAGACTTCAGACTGAACTCAGACGGAACTCCCTGCTTCCTCTTGAGGCGCAGTATTTATTACGTATGGAATAGTCCATTATGTTATTATGGGTAAGGTCCCATAACACCTTATTAATTTATTTGTAGCAACATCAATTTTATAAATCGGTTGTGAGCCAAAATCAAACTCAAAATAAGCCTTTAGTTTGCGAAGGCGCATTCCAAAAACTGAATAGTGTATTAAGAAACAGAAAAAAATTCTTTAGAAACAAAGAAAAGAGTACTGAACTCTTACGCAATATCGGTCCTCTTCTCAAGCAGTGAATGTCGTTCTACTGAAGGATGCTGAGGATACCATGGACCAAACATGTGAGTAACGACGAATTTTTGAAAAATGGAAACAAAAATTATATGAACATCAGGAAGATACCCTTAAAATTTCTAAGACATATACATTAGGATAGACGGCTTGGAAAATCTGATACTCACAGGACAGATTAAAGGCAAGAGAGATATGGACAAACAACGCATAACCTAACGAGCGAGTCTGAGTAAACGGATGGCGGAAAAAAGGTTTAAGCGAGATAACAAAAATACAGAAATTATTAAAAGCTACAAAGGAGAAGAAATTGTGGAGAGCCATGATCGTCTACGCCCCGAAGGAACACGGGACTTCAAAGAAGGTAACTTACAGATTGGTATTAGAAAGATTGTTGGCATTTAAATTTTCTCTTTTTGATGGTAGATGCTGATCGTGTTTCACACTTGATTTATGATGAGGACTACGCAGGAGATGCTTGCTCTGTTGTTTTTCATCCCTAAGCCATGAATTCTTCATTGTAGTTTAGCTGTTAATATCCAAGATTTTCAGACATAGTAAAAGATTGTATAAGCCAATATAGGCAGCAATCTGATCTTTCAGTAAATATATAACTCACATAAAAAAACGATAGATTAAAAATATCAATTATTGGCTGATGGCTTTTCTGATTTGCCAGAAGGCAGCAACCATTGAGATGATAATGAAAATATAATGATTTGATTTACAATCTTATGTCTAAAACAGCAAATAAACAAATCAGTTAAGTAGCGCCATTGAATAGTCATTGACAATGAGGTTATTGCTTTGGGCAAATGAAAAGGTAGGTCACGAAGAAGTTTATAGGTTACAAATCATGTGAAATAATTTAATGTATATGACAGAAAAATGTTA
>OZ010602.1:14832487-14839987 GCA_963932145.1 Acanthosepion lycidas
TTAAAAAAAAAGGGAGTACAGCGGGTGTTGTAGAACATTTACGACAAACTGTATCAGTTCCTGCCTGTGTTTGTTGCGAGTCAATTTCAACTCATTACAATTTTTATCAAAATTTAATATGGGTATAATTTATGGCCTAAGAAGCATGTAACTAAAATATATCCTAAACATTGTTACCCCAAATTTTCATCTCTGAGATTTGACATCTGAGTAAAAATAAAATCTATGAATCATATTTAAACATTCACAATTTTTTCTGCTATTTGCCAGTTCAGGTTTGTCAGATAATTTTCTTTAAAAACGATCGGGCAAAATTATGCGGAATTAATTATTCCAATTAAACGCACAGTAGTTTAATTCCAAGTCAAAATTGTACAGCCTTTTTCTAATGTGTTCGTATATATGTCTATGCGTTGTCACCTTCCTGGTTTATCGTTTTGTATATTGCGGTGTCAAGCGGTGACATGAAACAGTTTACCTTATTTTATGTTTGGATCAAAAGCGACAACTCACTCACTCACCCACTCACTCACTCACACACACACGCATGCGCAACCACACGCACACAATACTAAGACTTTTTTTCAGTCGGCAGATTTTTTATGCCGGCTTTGGATGTTATTTTTTTACCTCATGTAATATTATTATGAACGGAAAAATGTATTCAAATGTCAAAACATAAACTTCTTTCAATTATTGATGATTATTTCCCTCCAAATCGCGACATATTTAACCTCATTAAGAATGCGACAGCTCACCAGTAATGGTGCAAAAAAAAATCTGCGAGGTGGTGATGAGACATTATTAACTTGGGGTGGGGTACTGAATGATAGAAGTCAAACTTTACACCACTGAGGTGAGAGTGAGTTCAGCCGACAGCCTCTGCCCATGAATTTATTAAGTTATGAAGAACTTGGTAATCCTTATGGGTAATCCCAAGGAGGATGAAATCCTGAGAGCTTAATGTAAATCCAGAGCTGTGCTATAAGATGATCCAGCGTCCTTTAAAAGGGCTCTGGTGAAATAAATTATTATAATATTAAAGTAGTCCGTTTTTCTTTCATATATATATATATATATATATATATATATATATATATATATATATATATATATATATATATAATCCATTTGGATCCTAGACTATTTATTATTACAAATTAAATAGTTAATAAACAATAAAATCCAAAATTACCTCATATATATATATATATATATATATATATATATATATATATATATATATATATATATATTAATGCATGTTTCATTAAATGATGTAGACAAGTTTTGTCTATTTTAAGTGAGTTCTTTTCCTATTGTCTGATAAGCTTAATAACATTATCACTGAAAGACACAAGGAAATCACCATATTGATACATGTTTAAATTCAATCTAAGCTTTACATAAGCCATTATCAAACATGACAATTACATTTTAATATATCAAACAACACACGGACGATACAATAATGATAGTCTGTTTTTGATGCATGAAAAGTTTCAAAGCAATGACAAACTCGTGTATACGAGACGCGGAAAATGATTTTCCGGAATTGTGTATGCGGCCAGGCATGTTGTTTTTTAAATGCCTAAAAATATCAGAGTTATCATTCAAATGTAGAGTCAAGCGTCGTGAAAGTGAGTTTGTGGTGTGACCAACATAAATATTATTTAATCCATTGGAGATACAATCTCCGAAAGGGCTCTTGAATTTGTAAACTATGTTAGTTTTTTTGTAAATTGCTAACGGGGAAGAGGGAAGAATCATTGCGAATAATTAAGTTGGATATACTAGATTTAGTGTAGTGTATGATTAACTTAATATTTTTGCTAGTGTCTGTTGTAGATATATTAGTGTTTAATAATTTTTTTAGTATATGTTCATCTTCTTTATAATATAGTATGCATTTGACTACGATATAGGAGAATAATATATTTGGGATTAGTTGAAGCAGTATTATGTTCTAAATGCTTAGTATTAAGACTTCTAAGAAATCATTTTATTTGTTCATCAACTATATAGTTTGAAAAGCTATTATTAATAAGTGTTTGTTTTATATTCTTTCCTTCACTGTAAAAAAATCTGTTTTGTAGATGTTTTGTCTCTGCACGATGTATTAGATTCCTATTTTGTAGTAATATGGACATTCGCTTTCGTAGTTAAGTGTACATGAATTTATACCGGTAGGTTTTTTGTATGGCGAAATAGTAAATTTGTTATTTCTGTTTATCAATATGTCAAGGAAGGGAATTTTATTATTAGTATTGAGTTCATAAGTGAATTTAAGGACAGAATTTTGGAAACGTTTTTGAAGTTGAAGTATTTCATCTGTATTTTTAACTAACATGAGAATATCATCAACGTATCTTAGGTAGATGGATGTTTTTTTTAAAATCTGTAGATATCTTATTTTCGAGGTTCGACATGTAGCAATTACTAAATGTCCCACCCAATACTGAACCCATGGAAACGCCATCACGTTATATATATATATATATTATTACTATGATCTAAGAAAGGGATTTAAGTAGTACAATGCGAAAGTACACGCATATGTATACACACACACACATGCGCACACCCCCACAAACGCACACACAGAAAGAAGAAAAATCAGTCTAACACAAAAAATTTCATAAATTATTTTTCAACTTAATAAAAAATAACGAAAATCAGCAGTCAATTGCTGAAACCTCTTGACGAGTGAACCGAACAATTAAAAAAAAAAGGTTCGTCTACAAAACTCTACATTCGGTGAGAGAGAGACAGGGAGAGAGCGGGAACAGAGAGAGTCGGGGAGAGAGAGAGAGTATTATTATAGTATATATATAGTATAAATATTTATAGAATACATTATATATATATTATATAGTATATATAAGACATATAGTATATATTATATATATATACTATATATATATATATATATTATATATAGTATATATATAGTACATACATTATATATTATATATATAATATATATACTATATATAGTATATATATACTATATATATTATATATATTATATAATATATATAGTATATATATACTATATATATTATATATATTATATATATAGTACATATAGTATATATTATATATATACTATATATATATATAAATTATATATAGTATATATATTATGTATAGCATATATAGTATCTATATATTACATATAGTATATATATATATATATATATATATATATATATATATATATATATATATATATATATATATAGTATAGTAGGCCGAAGAAAGAAATTCAAGAAAAACAGAACAATATTACTATATTGATAGAGATAACCCGTTTTCCCATTTGAATTTTCTAATGAATCTTAATTCTTCAGTTAATGACCAGTATTGCAACAATAAAATATACGTAGAAATTCCCCAGTCACATCGTTAGATATTTAAGCTAAACAACTTAAAGAAAATATTTCTCTAAGAATCATAAATATGAATGCTGGCTGTTATTTTAAGAAGTAAGGGGGTACAAATGAAAAGATGTGAAATTAATAACTTTTCCATTTCTTTTTTTTTTCTTTCTTGCTTTCATTTTCTTACTGAAACCAAGTAGCGTGAATGATATGTCATTTCTGTGTTTTCATCCAATTAAAACTAAACAGTCCATTATTCATGAGGTATTGACAGAGCGTAAGGGTCGTGCGAAGTAACTAAGGAACTAACTAAAAACGGGGCGAAAATAGAATTATAACAGGATGATGAAAAAAAATCGCGCTTGTAAACTTTCTCGGCAAAAAATAAAAGAAAGGCGTTTTTACGCTGGTGGGCGGGGGGAGTGTCGCTTATGCGTTATAAGACAGCAAATTTTCTTCTCAGATTACTTTTCATCGGCCTCTACTATACGTACGTTCTGTTAGAAACATCACGGGGAAAATCTTTTCTTTCTTATCTCTTTCTCTCTGTATCTCAATATAAATAGGGCTCTCCCGTCGATTTTTACGTATGAGGTCCCTACTGTTCTCTTTCAGAACTGGATTTCTAGACTACCCACAAAGCCGATTTGCTTTTCGTGGTGATCGTTTGTGTAGAAGCAGCCATACTTTCAGAATAACTGATAAGAGAAAAATGCTGCACAGTGTGACAGAAAGTCTCTAAACAACATCAGGTTTAAATAATGAGATTTCCTGTTTAGAGAGAGAGAGAGAGCGGGGAGAAAGAGGAAGGGTGGGAGATAGAGGGAGAATGATACAGTGAATGGAAAGAGAGATAGTGGGAGGGAGTGAGGGAGATAGAGAGAGGAAGGTTGGAAGATAGAGAGAGAGGAAGGGAGGGTGGGTGGGAAAGAGAGACAGGGAGAGAGAGACGGGAAGACTCCATTCAGAATATATATATATATATATATATATATATATGTGTGTGTGTGTGTGTGTGTGTGTGATGTGTGTGCGTGTGTGTCTGTGTGTTGTAATGGTTGGCAGCTCGTATCCGAGTGTGCCTGTCAACTAGTGTGGCGAGCCAATCCCTGCTCAGACACATTTTTTGATTGTGATAACACTTGATGAGCGGGCCCTTAGTTTCTGGAAGAGTGAGCGTATTAATAGGTAAAAAGGCTCAATATCAGGGAGCATGATCAATAGTCAGGACAAAGGCCAGTACGCTAAACCACTCGGTCACAATGACTTGTGACTTCGGGCTAGCTCAACTCAAATAGTTCCATCTATCGAATTTATCTCACAAGTCTTGGTTCAAAATGTCGTATGATTTTTAGGCACTTTCCAAAGGTGCCATACGCTGGGATTGCCTCGACGAGTCCGATAGCATCAAAAGTCATCTTTTTGACAAATCGATAACGATGAAATTCGAAAACGGATCTTATAGTCGCAGAATCATATGTCCTAACCACTCGGAAAAAGTGATAAAATAAAATTTGATTTATATATATATATATATATATATATATATATATATATATATGAAGAAATATAGTCTTAAGGTGTGCTATATTTATGGGATAAAGTGCTCAATATCAGAGATAGAGCGTGTGTAAATATAAAAGTGAACATTGAAGTCAACACTTAGAGGCGACAGTCTGTTTCATGCTAGATGCAATCGTCAAGGATTGAGCCTAGCATGAAACATCCTGTCGCCTTTAAGTGTTGACTTCAATGTTCACTTTGATATATATATATATATATATATATATATATATATATATATATATATATATATACCGTCCAAATCGTGTAACAGCCAAATTTTCTAATTGTGAGATTAAGCTTTCAATCGTTGTATCTTAGAAATGACTAAAGATATCTTACTGGAATTCTTCGAGGATTTTATAACACTATTGGTCTCTACTTTGAACAATAAGAATGTATTTAGCTCTCAGTTGAAATGATGATCTCTCGTCCCGTTTTGACCTGCTAATCCAGATTTTCTCTCTACTGTTAATCTCTTTTTAAACTTATTCACCGTTCTATTGATGGTTCTTGAATGAATTTTGAAGATGAAAGCCAGAGTATGAATGTTCGTACTATTATTGAACGCCTGAATTATCTTCTCCCTCTCACTATTGCTCATTTGGGAAGACAGTGGGACTGACATAAAACGATTTTAACCTGTTTTTTTTTCTAGCTGAATAACTCAAAGTGTTTTTCAATGATTCTTACGACAAATGGTGTCAAGATGGCTAAACATCTATCTGAAAACCTCGAAAAAAGAAACTCAATTAGTTTAGTGTTTTTTTCGGGGTTGGACAATTATCCCATTCTGTTACACGATTTGGACAATTTTTTACACTCAGTATATTATATAACGATATATATATTTCTATATCAAGAACATTTATATATATATATATATATATATATATATATATATATATATATATATATATATATATATATATATATACCCAAGTATAGGATTGGTGTATACGGAATAAATTCCAATAACCAACAATTACTATTCTTAAAAGAGTGTTCAATACACAGTAGAGAAAATATAATTATTCATTTAAAAATCGTAACATAAAAGACATTCAACATCATCACTTGATAAGACACCAGAGGTGTTGAAACAAAATGACTATTTTTGTAGTGATTTTATAACATGTTTAAGTTATAATTTTTAAATAAATAATTATATATATATATATAAATTGAATAAATGCAAAATGGAGAAGCTTTTTGCATTTTGTCTTACAATTTCCTCAATATATATATATATATAGATATATAT
This sequence comes from Acanthosepion lycidas, assembly GCA_963932145.1. Classification (NCBI taxonomy): domain Eukaryota; kingdom Metazoa; phylum Mollusca; class Cephalopoda; order Sepiida; family Sepiidae; genus Acanthosepion; species Acanthosepion lycidas. Next base: position 14,838,698 of record OZ010602.1, read on the forward strand.
GTTTGTGTGTGTGTGTGCGTGGGAACCATCTATTGTTGACATTTTTATACTAAAGATACCAGCAATACATTTTTATATAAACAGTTACTAACAATACCTATTATCTGTACTTGAAGGCATACAATTTCGTTAAAAATATTTAGATTTCAGCATTAAATAACTCAGAGATGTTGATATGTCTAAACAGAACCAGCCAACCAAACAATGTGCTGAGGAAATCGTTGCGAACCTAAACTGCGAGTCGGAGCTGAGATATGGCCATGATCCCTCCTTCGAAATATCCAAGAATCTGAGAGGATATCAAGTATAAAAACAGACAGTGAATGTAACAATCTAAGGTCTGGTGACATCAAAACGAAGCAGGTACAAACATTTAACTATCTGGACAACTTTGTAACAGAAGACGGAAAATACAGCACATAAAAATCGAATAGAGCTAGGTGCTTACTGGAAACCACGCAAAATTAAAGCACATTAATTAAGAAAATAATCGTTAGAAACAATAGAAGGTTATTAAAGAATGCGAAGACCAGAATCAGAATGGTCAGCAATTGGCCGGAGTGCTCGTGGGTAGGGTATTCTGGCAGTGATGAGATACCTGAATCTGGGTTTTGAATATATGTCTAAAACGGTGCGTAGTCAACAAAGGGTTTCAAAACTTCTGAAGCGTCGATATGCATCCCACACCTATGTTTGCGACCGTGTAAGACCACCCGCGGAGTGACACTGAGCCAACGTGCGACATACGTTCTTACGACGCCATTCCTTCTATTGCTAGTTAGAATCCAAGCTGCCTCTGTTAATAAAACGTATAGAAAAAATGACTCTTTTCGTTTATACCGTTTTATATCGTAACGTGGGGATCTAGAAAGAACACAGAACGCAAAAATGTATACTGGGGAATCGACCGTAGTCAAGATAATCGAGTCAGAGCCAATAGTCTTTTCATTAGCTATATAATTCCTCATTTCTCATATTGCAGTCTGGCATCCGTCAGCCGTGAGAAACCTTGAATCAGCACCCAAGCCTCAGCTGCGGTGCCGCATTTGTTGTGGCTGTACAGGAATGACAGTCTCCATTGAAACGAATGCATGTGAAGATGCCCATCCCCATATCGTCATATTCCGTTAAGCACGCTTTTCCGCAGCGGCAAGCCTTCGTTTCTCTTCTTCTCGCTCCGACCGTCAGTGTAAATCGCGTGAGCGATCATTGGCGACCTCTTCCCACCTCTTGATGTCCATGTCCATCGCCCTCATGTCTCTTTTGCAGACGTTCTTCAAGCGAAAATGC
>OZ010602.1:14847487-14862487 GCA_963932145.1 Acanthosepion lycidas
ATATATTAAAAGTTCAGGATACTTCTCGATCATCCCAGATTTTTCTCTGTCTTGTTTCGCGCTTCAGGATCTAGATATCATTATTTTTTTATCTTTATTCAGATGAGTAAAACATAGCAAAACGCTGGGTCGATCTTCAATAAATATAGTGAAATTTAAATCTTTTTGATATAATAATTATATTCCTCGAAATATCTAATGAACACTTTACTGAGAAAATTGTTTACCTTAACATACGCTAAATTATATAATTTTACATGCATCAATAGGTGATATATATATATATATATATATATATATATATATATATATATATATATATCAATTTGGCATATTCATTGTGAAAGAGTGCTCACAAGCAGAGAGAAAAATGTATATAGAGAGAGACCGTGTGGACATAGGGATCAACACTGAAAGGTCACTGTGAACTTCACTCATTAATGTAATCTCCAGACTAGGTCTATCTATAATCGGCATATCTCCGACATTGCGCGGTCTTCCCTTATAGATATGGCATATGTATACAGATTTTAAAAAACTCTCATAAATATACATCAGGATAACCGAAAAGTTTCCTGAACTTACTTAAGTGACATAATTTAATGTCTGTCACACACACACACACACACACACACACACACACATATATATATATATATATATATATATATGTATTAGAAGATTGCAATGCATCTTAGTCTGAAAATCATACTGAAACGTGAAACTGACACCATGCAGTATTGATCCCAACGTCCACTTTATCTATCTATTTCAGTCTGTTCATCTCTCTCTCTCTCTCTCTCTCTCTCTCTCTCTCTCTCTCTCTCTCTCTCTCTCTATCTCAGTCTGTTCATATCTATCTATCTATCTATCTATTTATCTATATATATATATATACATAAACATATTATAAAATCACTTTATATACTTGGGTATATATATATATATATATATATATATATATATATATATATATATATATATATATATATTCTGTTCATATCTATCTATCTATCTATCTATTCCATTCTGTTCATGCTCTCGCATGATCATAGTGATTTATTTAAGAGCCCTTAGAATCTACACTCTCAAATATCAAGGTGATGAAGAAAAATACATTGAACATATTTTCCATGTTTTTATTATTAACCTAATTATGGATAATTGGGTAGCGTGGCGGTTATCGGCTCAGGAAGTGTCAAACCGTATAACGAATGGACTTGAAAGAAAGATATCGAGCTAATGTCATCAAAATTATTGCCATGACAATTACTTCGCGCCACAGTCATATAGTTTCCATCTGCTTTTCTATACATATTTTCAGAGTAATTGTTCTGCTGAGCTTTTTTCGAATGTGTATAACGTATTTGTTTTTATGTCTGAGTGAGTGTGTGTCTGAGTGAGTGTGTGTCTGAGTGAGTGGCTGTGGTCGAATGATTGTTCTTAATTACCTCGTCCCGCATTAATTTCGTCCAGTTAACTAATTATTCTGCCACAATTTAGGATTTTTTTTTTATTACTAGCATTATTTCTTGTATATAAATTATATTCATTGAAGATATTCATTGTGGTTTCATTGTTAAGTGTTTTTAATTGTATCCGGTCCCTCCCTCAGAGAAATTACCCATATGCGAATGAGATTGGACTTCATAGAGACTCTGAGGTATTATGGTGAGAGTAGTAAGAATGCTGAGAACGTATTGTTTCGATCTAAGAAATACTGTGGTATGTTTGGGTCAGTAATTGCGGCTAGCAAAGTTTAAGATAAGACAGGCTGAAGAGCAACTTTCCCTATCCCTCCTTTTGGCCATGCGCCACATTTTTGTATTATTCAAAATAAGTATTACTTATGTTTTTTACTTTGACCATACGAATTTAAGCGGAGTACCAGATATGCAGAATAATTTCGCCGTATATATATATATATATATATATATATATATATATATATATATATATATATACTGACACAGTAACCCCTTACGTCTTAGTCGGCTTCACTTAAGATCACATTTTGTTGAATGTTATTCTACTGTGTCCTTTCTATGTGGCTGGTTTTAATGAAACGTTATTCAACTGTGGTACAAGCAACTTTATCGCTTGCTACTTGTTTATTTCGACGTAACCTGCAAATCTCGGTTATCATAAAGTCGTTCCGTTGAAATGCTTCATAAATAATTTCTTAATATCGTCATCGGTCCTTTGACGCGCATTATTTTTAAATTACGCTGGGTGTCTAGTTACCCTCCTCACCAAAAGGGCCTGCTGGAAGAAGCAACTAAGTCGCTGATGACCCGAATATGCGGTAGGTACTTCTTGGTTAAACTGAAAGAGTAGTATACATAAACTGTGATAACATAATATATTATGTATATAATATTTTATTAACATTTTATTAATATAAATTGAATATAGAATTCGACATGATAGAGGGGGTCAATATCTAACTTTTACCGAAAGGAAACTGCAAGGAATTGGTATGAACATCACTCAGACACGGTTAAAGAGATAAGAACTGTAAGAATTTTATAGAATTTTCAATACACAAAGACAGAACAATCGAAGCTAATCGCCCAGAGATCGTGATCAAAGACCACAAAAACAGAATCTGATTTCATATTGACATGTCAGTCCCTGCAGATTGAATTGTATCTTTGAAGATCTTCAAAAAAACTATCAAAATACAAGAATCTTGAAATAGAAATCTCAAAAATATAGCATATGAGTACATGATTAATTCTGAGTTGCAGTTGGAGATCTCTCTCAGATTGATTGGAAAAGGTTCCTATAGATTCACTGAAGGGATCTCTGGTAAACCATGCCCTAAAGAACTACAAATAATTGTACTAACAAGTACAGCTCACACATTACGAAGAGATTTATCTATCTAAAATTATTTGTGGAAAATGCCATGGAGTCATTTCTGAGCATAGGTCTCTGGTTGGGTCCCCGAAGGAAACATAGAAATCGCATAAAATAATAAAAATACTACTAATAATAATAACGATAGGCTATTTGTTTCGCAACACACTCCTCTGAGAGGGTGGCTAGCCAATCCCTTTTGAAACTCCTGACCAGGCCCATTTGCATTTGTTCAATACCTACGGTGACCCCCTTCTTTAGTTTTTACTGCAACTATGTTGAGGTTAACTTAGTTTTAGTTTTTGGGGGAGAATGCACCACCTGGCGAGATTGGCGAGACGACCTTCTAAAAGCATGCCTATATATATATATATATATATATATATATATATATATATATATATATATATATATATATATATATATATCTGTGTGTGTGTGTGCGCGCACGCCCGTATTTGTGTGTGTGTGTGCATATCGAGTTCAAATGTATGTCATTGCGTTATATTTGGGTTTACAGTAAAATGAATGGCGTCTTTCTCGACTATGAAACGACTCGACCCACCAAGGCCGAACCAAAGTTTGGATTGTAGGAAATTATCTAAAACTAATTTGTCATCTCTTTTCTTTGTATCATTTATAGCGTATAAATTAATTGGAAAAACCTTCAAAGGTGGAATTTTGTTTTCTAAATACAACTTTCCTCCATGTTCAGCAGTAATGACAATCTTGCCATTTTCATTCACATAGCATTTCAGCAAATCAGTTCTAAAGTGTGTCCAATGCCATCATAAGTACAGCTGTACAATGTCTTTTGAATGAAGGAATTATCATTTCAAGAGTGATCCGCGGTTATTGAAAACATTCGTTTATTTTAATTTTTGGTATTAACGTATCTATTTCTAATCAAAAGTACAATTTGTATTGAATGAAGAGCTCTTCCACAGACTAAGAAAGGTTTGGGAAGTTGTCTTTGTTCTTGCTATCAACAGAGTTTTGTCGATTCTACAGACCCGAAAATCATTATTAACGTGTATGTTTTAGCGATTCTGTAGACCTAACCATGAAATCTATAGTCAATGTAACGATCAGTATTATCGGCGTGTTATGGTTCGAAGATTATACAAACAATAATGTATGAAATTCATATTAAATAAAGCATTCATTATTAATCGAGTGTTTGCTAAATTTTTGTTTTCTATACGCAATAAATCAACATTAGTAACAGTGTTATGGTTATTCGATTCTAATGATCTAAAAATGGGTAAAAATGGGTATTGAATGAATCGCTCATTATTAATGTAATATTATGGACTTTCAAATATAAAGACCAAACACTAATTAAAATTAAGCGATATAAACGTAATGTTGCGATGCATCCATTCTACTACACTAAGCACGCGTGAAATTCATATTGAATGAAGTGATCATTGCTAACGTAGTCTTATAGTTCCTCACGATTTGAAAGACCAGATTGAATGAAGTGATCATTGCTAACGTAGTCTTATAGTTCCTCAGGATTCCACAGACCAGATTGAATGAAGTGATCATTGCTAACGTAGTCTTATAGTTCCTCACGATTCCACAGACCAGATTGAATGAATTGATCATTGCTAACGTAGTCTTATAGTTCCTCAGGATTCCACAGACTAGATTGAATGAAGTGATCATTGCTAACGTAGTCTTATAGTTCCTCACGATTCCACAGACCAGATTGAATGAATTGATCATTGCTAACGTAGTCTTATAGTTCCTCAGGATTCCACAGACTAGATTGAATTAAGTGATCATTGCTAACGTAGTCTTATAGTTCCTCACGATTCCACAGACCAGATTGAATGAAGTGATCATTGCTAACGTAGTCTTATAGTTCCTCAGGATTCCACAGACCAGATTGAATGAAGTGATCATTGCTAACGTAGTCTTATAGTTCCTCACGATTCCACAGACCAGATTGAATGAATTGATCATTGCTAACGTAGTCTTATAGTTCCTCAGGATTCCACAGACCAGATTGAATGAAGGGATCATTGCTAACGTAGTCTTATAGTTCCTCACGATTCCACCGACCGGATTGAATAAAGGGATTATTTAAATATCACCGATAGCTCGAGACATTGAACAAATTCTTTACTTTTATTTCTTATTATCAACACTGGGTTTCAGTTTAACGTTTCTACAGCCATTCATAATTTAATGAAAGGACCTTTTTTCATTTCGAGAATGGCTCGGAGTTATTGAACTCCCCGTGTTTATTTTTTATTTTATGTTAACAACCTATGGTTTGATCAAATCTTTTGTTTTAATCTACGCAAATATAGAATCCAGATTGCATAAATGAATCATTTTTATTTCCAGAAAAGTTTACTTGTTTTTAATTCCTGATATTAGCGCCGCGTTTCGGGGCATCCATGTATAGAAACCATACTGAATAAAAAGATCAGGATTATTTCAAGAAAAGTTGAGCTCTGTGAATTCTTTATATTATTTTTCGTTATTAATATCGCTTTTCGGGGTATAGGTTGTACGATCCTCTCCATAGAATTTATATTGAATAAAAAAATCAGGATTATTTCAAGAAAAGTTCTGGTCTGTAAACACATTTTTTATATTAAATTCTTGTTATTAGCGTCGCGATTTGGGGCTTCAGTTTTACGATATTCTCTATGTGTAGAATCCATATAGAATAAAAGTATCAATATTATTTCAAGAAAATTTCGACTCTATGAACTTATTTTTATTTTTAATTCTAGTTATTAAAGTCGTGTTTCGGTGTCATCTGCTGTATGATCCTCTCCTTGTGAAGAAGCCATATTGAATGAAAGTATCCGTATTATTTCAAGGAATGTTCGGAGTCTATGAACTCAATTTTTCATTCATAATTCATATTGAATAAAAGGACTAGTATTATTTCAAGAAAGACTCGGAGATTAATCATCAATTTTTTTTTTCATTTTTAATTCTTGTTATTAACATTATGTTTCAGGCCAACGGTCGCGCGACAATCTTCATGTGAAGAATCTATACTGAATAAAAGAATCAGTACTAGTTCAAGAAAGGCTCATTCAATTCTTTTTATTAACGTCGCGTTTCGAGGTATCGTTTGTACTATTCTGTCCATGTGTAGAATCCATATTGCACGAAATTGCCAGTATTATTTTTTGAAAAAAATCAGACCATGCCGCCATTTGTATTCTTCGTATTATCTCAAGAAATGTTCGATGTCTATAAAATCATACTTTATATTTAATTCTTGTTATTAATGTCGCTTTTCGAGACATCAGTTCTACAATTCTCTCTATGTGTGAATCTATATTAAACAAAATGATAATTCTTATCTATGAAATCATTCTTTATATTTAATTTTTGTTATTAGCGTCATTTTTCCAGCCCATTGGTTGTACGGTCTTTTCCATGTGTTGAATTCTTTTGGAAAAAAAAGATCAATCGCGTCTATGAAGTCATTCTTTATTTTTCCGTTCTTCTTATTAACGTCACGTTTCGGGACATCGGTTGTAAGTTCCTTTGTATGCTTACAATTCATATCGAATAAATGCATCCGTATTCTTCCAATAAAAGATTCCCTGTCTGTGAAGTTATTCTTTATTTTTTGTTCTTGTTTTCAAAAGAGCATTTCGGTCCATCGATTCTGAAGTTTCACTAAATGCACACCTGATAGAATAAGATTATTGAGATTGATTAAGTAAACTTCTTCTTTGGCTCTCTCATCTTGTTAACATATTCGATTCATTCTGTTTTTCTCCCCAATCTCTCTATATCCCTCTCTTTATGTCTGTCTGTCTGTCTGTCTCTCTCTCTCTCTCACACACACACACACACACACATATATATATATATATATATATATATATATATATATATATATATATATATATATATATATACACTATTGTGCAAATTAATTGAAACAATGGCTTTAGTTTCCTTTCTTTTATCATACGGTCAGTTTTAGACCCAATGGAGTGACGGGTGTAATCGATTTCTATTTTTCCTCAGATTAGATCATTTGCAGTGGTGTGCAGTAATATGAATCTTGAAATTTGTTTGGCCTTGAAAAATACTGCGTCATCCGTGATTGCATCAGATTTTCATCACGCCCAGACACTATTGTCTCGACTGTCTATTAGTTGTCCTACGATGGACGTTATTCGAAGGAAGCATACAAAAATTGTAACGCTGCTCGAACACACTGACAAGCCTCATCAGTGAACAAATCAAAGTAGTATAGACCGACCCGGAAACTCTCCTGATTTAAATCCAATCAAGAATCTGTGGTCAATCTGCAAGGAAACACTTCGTGGAATAGACGTACGAAGTAGTAACATGTGAAACTGGATAATGTTTTATTGAAAAAATACGAAAAAGATGTAAATAATAACGGAATTATTCGTTTTGTTTCAGTTAATTTGTACAAGGGTGGATATACGTATATATCCTATTCAAAACGATGTTAATGATCGATTTTTCCAAGTCACGAATAATCCTTCTCAGACAAGGAGGAAATTTCTCTCTTCGCTTTCGTCGAATGTCTCCTTACTTCTAGGACTTTACATCCGCAAATTCACCCCACGGGCTTTCATCACATACTTTTAACAGTTTGATTTAAAATATATAGCCTTATTACGACATTTCACTATTTATATAAACACTCCAACTGTCTATTCCTATCCTGATGATATCTTCAGTAAGTCGAAAGATTGGACCATATTTCTTGGACTTTCCTCTGTAATGATCTTCTGCGAATTCCTGGTGGAATTTGCTTCTTGCTTGAGAAGAGCATAAATCATTATTTGTAAAAGTCGATCACCAAAATTAATCGACGCAAAATGTCTGTCGTCTTCAATAGTATTTGCATTAAAGAACATTTTCTGCTTAAATACACTATATATATATATATATATATATATATATATATATATATATATATATATATATATATCATTGAATAATATAGACATATTATGTCTATTTTTATACTAGTCCTTTCTAGTTCTCTAATCAAATTCTTGATATTAAGGTGAAATTCATCAATGAAGGAGCCGTAGTTTTCTCCTATCCCAGTACTTTCGATCTCCTGCAAGATCATCTTCAGGGGTGAATTACAAAGGCACACTTATTGGAACTGTAAAAATATCTACATTTCGTTGTGATGGTGATTTAAAAAAAAAAAAAAAAAAAAAAAACGAAAAATACGTGAACGCGCTCTGTTAAAATTAATTCGGTTGAGCACTTTGGAGAGAAAGCGCGAATTTGTAAACAGTCACTACTACTGCTGATAATGCAAGACTCTCCCAGCGGATCGAGTCCTTTCGGTCCCTGGCGTGTTCATTTATATAAAAAAAAATATAAGCAAAAATTCACCTCCCTCTCTAACGGGAGCCAATAGTTTAGGGGTTGAATCTCCGAGTGATTCCATATCAGCCGGGCTTCGATCCCGGCTTAAAGCGATTGGGTAAAGTGTGAGACAGCGAAACAGTCTGTCTGTGTATGACGATATATATATATATATATATATATATATATATATATATATATCGTCATACACAGACAGACTGTTTTGCTGTCTCACGATATAGATATATTTATTTTTAAATAAATGAAAACACCAGTGACCGAGAGGACTCAATCCGTTGGGAGAGTCTTGCATTATGTGCAGTATTAGTAAATGTTAACAAATTTACGCTTCCTCTACAAATTAATCTTCAGGAACATATATTGTCATCAACAGACAACATATAGGCAGCATATATCCATTCAACTATTTTTCATAGAATAATATAGACATATTACGTTCATTTGTTTTTATACTAATCCTTTCCAGTTGTCTGATCCGTTTCTAGATCTTTAAATTTATCCGTAAAACGGATAGATTTAAAGATTTTAAATAATTATAACAGACCGCGTTTACGTATCTTTTTTTTTTAAATCACCATCACAACGAAATGTAGATTTTATCACAGTTTCAATAAGTGTGTCTTTGTAATTCAACCCTGAAGATGGGTTGTCATCGTGGAGTAATAACTGTTATCCTTCTAAACCGCATCTATGACTTCATCAAGGATTTGTAATGGAAGAAACCTAGCCCTAGAGATCCCTGCTCTGAGGGAATATCTTCCTTATTGCACGAAAGCTAATGTGTTGGTCGGACACCGACGCCAAGGGTACACTGGTGGCAAGAACAAGATAAAATTTTGGGACTCTTATCTAAACCTATTATCATTCCCCGTAAAACAGACCATATATCACACGTTGTTAGTGCGGGGAGGTAGTTAAATACTGAGTAGAGATGCATAGTCTGCTTCTTAGCTGTGATTTTTTTTATGGCGAAATCGGTAAAATAAATAAATAATAGTTTCCAAGGGGCATGTCGTCTCTCTTTGAATTCAGAACACCACAAATTATACTAATGTTGGTCCAACAAGTCGAATGCATGCGAAACCTGATTAACCAATGAAAATCAAACAACAAAAAAGGAAAAATGCCTGAATTTCTTTCTTATTTTTCTCCACATCACATTCTCTGATGAAGCTTTAATAAAAGTGAAACATGTTAGATTTAGAAACGTTTCCTATTTGTTCTTTATCTTATTCTGTTAAATTTCCTCATCCTTGGTAAAACAATAAACTACATCAGACAGCAAGGCCTTTGATCAGAAGGTTTTGCGAAGCATGGAATTACCTCTTATTTGCTGATGTTCCCAGGTCCACCCGGACTCGGGGTGGTAGCACCTGTACGGGTTCTAGCTATAACCAAATAGTTACTCCCAACAAAAGGGGTCAAAACATTATGAAAGTTTAAAAATGAGTTTTAATAACAACAATATTTTTTGGGAAAATTATTACCAGCAATACATTTTTGAAAAAATATTACCAATAATACATTTTTGGTAAAAAAAAAAAAAATATTACCAGCAATAAAAATCTCATTGGTGTTAAATAACGGATTGAGGTATTGATATGCTGTAAAACAAATCAGACCAAACCAAATTGTTAGATTCCGATCCATACTTTATCTATATTTAATTCTAACTAAAATAAATAAAAATAAAATAAAATTCTGGCGATTCCAACCTTGGTGCAGCACCTCCCCAAAGCAAAAAGCCGGAATATTGGCCACCGGTTTCTGCCCCATTTGAGCCTTTGCCTGCCCGTATATATTTCAGTACAACCATTCAACTGACGTTGTGCCCTATACTATCGGTCCGAGTGATATTTGGGCACAGGTTTGGAGGGCTGTTTTCTTTGACTCAAAGTTTGTCAGCTGCTTGTTAATCAAATCGACACAAGACGGCAGATTAAATAGGATTTGTTGGATTATACATTAATGGCTTTTGAGCACTTGTAGGTTTAGTAAGACACCATTATTAGGGTATCAAATCTTTTACTTTCGATGCATATACAGATTCCCACCAGGTGTCTCGCATCAGGGATCAGGTTTCAACATGTATTCCCATGTCTCCTACACTTATCAGATTATTCTAGCTGAGCCCTTAAATAAATGGATTTTTATTTCCCCTTGTTTATTTTTAATTAAAACTTTGAAGTTTCTTCATTACTACCCCTTGATCCATTAATGATTACGTAAGAATTTTTTCAATGGAAAATACTAAAGTAAATATACTTTCAAAAATCCACACTCTCTTTTAATTAATTACAGTTTCATTAATCCGGAATACTGACCTCTGTTAGTATATTCGTTTCAGATGCAGGACCAGAGCTGTTGCGTATTACCCCCAAAAGCCTCAACTGGGTGGGGTGTCCCAAGCCTGATTGGAGGACCCGGGCAGTGTTCTGTGACCCATGTTATCTTATCGCCATTTGCTTTTTTCTACCTACATTTTTATACGTGCAAAATTTTTGTAAATACAACTGATTATTAAAGGTTGAAAAATTTTCAACGATTTTGACGTCATTCTGGGGCCTTTATTTTTTTCCGTCCAAATCCGTGAATTCGTTTTGAGCATTCTAAAATAAAACCCATTAATTCTTTAGAAATTGCTTTGTTTACGTTTCGTATACGAAACTGAACAGACAGATTTCAAAGAAAATCTGAATTAGTGAGATTACTTTAAAGGCAAATAGAACCTTGCTTGACTGGGAAGCTTATCGCAGCCGAACGGTTAAAGCATTTCTATAAAAATTTTCTCGAGTATACAGGACGTTAGACGAAATTAATAGAGTTTAAAATAAAACCATTGTGTTCAAGCATGATACAGACTGTCGCCGATAGGTTTTGACATCTGTGTCCACTTTTATACATACATACGCTCAATCGCTGATATTGGGCATTTTTGCTTATAACTATAGCATACATTAAAATTATCGGGCGAAACAGAAAATTGTCCAAATCGTGTAACAGCAAAATCGTTTAACTGTTAAATTCAGCTCTGAACCGTTGTATCTTAGAAATGATTAAAGATATCTTACTGGAATTCTCCGAGGTTTTTATAACACTATTGGACTCTGAACAGTAAGAATACATTTTGCTCTAAGCTGAAATGATGATCCCTCTTGCTGTTGTGACTTCCTGATCCAATGTTCCTCGCTACTGTTCCCTCTTTTTTTTAAACTTATTCACCGTTCTATTCATGGTTCTTGAATGGATTTTGAAAATAAAAGCCAGAGTATGAATGTTTGTACCATTACTGAAGGCCTGAGTCTCTCTCTATATACAGGGTGTTTCAAAAAGAATACGCCTAAATCATTACGCTGTTTTTTCAGGTCTGTAGCATTGTAGTGGACTGAATCAGTGGTTATTTGATAGAGTAGTTATCAAAGTTTGATTGGGTGTCAGTTTCACCACTGTCGTTAGTATAACTTCCGGTACAGCTGAATTATGGGAAGATCAATCACATCATGCTTGAGGTTTGTAATTTTTTTCGTTTTTGACACATCACGTGATGATTTTGGCGTATTCTTTTTGAAACACCCTGTATATCTATCCATCCATTCAAGTCTACTCACATCTATCTATCTGTCACTGTCCAACTTCTATCTATCTATCTATCTATCTATCTATCTATCTATCTATCTATCTATCTATCTATCTACTCTTTATCTATCTATCTAGCTAGCTAGCTAGCTATATATGTAGATATCTAGCTAGCTAGCTACATATCTAGCTATCTATCCCAGTCTACTCATATCTTTTTTACTGATGGCCATAGACTCACGGTTTGAAGAGATGCAATGAAAAGCAAGTAAAATGAAGATGAAAGAAATACTAGTCAAAAATTAATAATGGTGGACAATGCTTCATCTAATAAAAATTCAAGATAATGTTACTACTTGTTTTATCTAATCTAATATAAATTCAAGAAAAAAAGCAATTAAATTTAAATAATTCTTATTTTTAATTTTACGCATATAATCAGTCAATTATCCTCGGCATACGAGAATCAATCTACACTGCAAGGCGTCAATTTAGTTTGTTTTTTTTTTCGTCTCAAAAAGCTCTTATTTAAGCCCCCTTAGGCACTGGCTATATAAAACTAATAACACGAAGTAGTGTATTGCATGGAAACAAATCATCTGCTCAATAAAAAGAAATGCTTTAGCTGCTTTATGGGGATGAAGTTTACTGTGAGACTTCAAACATATGTGATATTTCTTATGAGTCAGCTAAATTTTTGCTGAATGATACATGCCATGAGGATATGAAGAGAAAATAATATACATATACATATACATGCATACATACATATATATATATATATATATATATATATATATATATATATATATATATATAGTGAGCTCCAAAGATTGGCTAAAAAAATGAGCATACGTCATGAAAAAATGCCCCAAATTTAATAAAAGTAGTTTTATCGAGAAAATCTTTATGTTGTTATTAAGAGGAAAGGCCAAAGGATTTTTTGAATATTAAATTATATTTTTTTATCCTTTTGAGAACATTCAAAATTTAGGTTAGACATTTTGTTTTTCTTGCGTCAGCGGAAAGCCATAAATTAATATAGAATATTTTAGCGTTTTTTTATTTGCAAAAATCAAATTGTCGGATTTTAATGAAACTTTCAGGACTTATTCACAAATTGATTAAACTATCAGAGCCGTAGCAACATTCGAGAGCCTTAGCTCCTCTCAATTTTTACCAATTGTATTATTTTTACAGTATTTTATTTTAACAAAATACAATAAAGAAAGAAATGCAAGAAAGAAAAAACTACCAAATCAAGGACGTACTGAAAATGTTAAATGTTCTTGCTGTTAATCTTGATAACTTAAAGCCAAAATCCTAAGTTTTGTTTCTCCCCCACCTGAAAGAAAATTGTCTCTGCTACGGCCCTGATTTTTCTTTGTTTCTTTTTTCTATAAAAAATCTTTTTTTTACATTGGTTACACCTCACATCTAAAATAAACAGCTACCACTGTGATAAAAAATGCATTTATGCGATATTTTATACCAAAAGTAAATAATATTTGTTTCAAATCAGACAAATTAAACTTTAAATCAGCTAATATTCCTCAAATAAAGTTTTAGAAAATTATATTTCATTCTTGAAAGATTTTTTAATAAAGACATTTGTATTATGATGAAAGATGTCAAAAATGGCGGTAAAATCAACGATGCTTAAAATTTCCAAAGGAAAATTCCTTACAGTCATTTTATATTAGTATTTGATACACTACAAAGTATTTTGCTTATTGAAAATATTAAACTTAATCTATTAGCTTGAAATTAAAACTAAAATAAAAGTTTCAAGAAAGATTTTTAATTTTTAAAACTTCCTGTTAAACATTAGGCATCGCGTATCTGTGGTGGTACCTTATACATTGAATATATTTTCTGTTTATACGTTAAATAATTATCGGACTTAGTCCATTTCATTGTATATATGTATGCCAACATAGTAACGTGTTGGTTGAAATAGCTATTCTCATGAGGTCATTTTGGATTTCACTATTAAGTCACCTATATGCTCTGTTATAATAAATACACTGAGCTCTTTTTGTGGATCGGTTTTAATATTTTATATTATTAGGATTCCCTTTTATTATATACCAACGGATTAATACATACATATATATATATATATATATATATATATATATATATATATATATATATATATATATATATATATATATATATATATATTGAAAGCTACAGATATTTTAAGTCAAACAAACAAGATGGAAATACCAAAGTTTATTTCAGGAGAAAAATTCAAAATAATATGATTGAGGCTTTGGATTTTTTAAGTCATCGCCAGGGTAGCCATGGTAGCCAGGGTATCCAGAGACAAATTTGTGAGATTAATAACATTTTAGAAATTATGTCCTACCGCATTTTTAATAAGTTTTTAGTGGTTAAACTTCATGCGTTAAAAGCGTGTAAAGCGCTTTTTTGTCAGCTGAAGTCGTAAAACCAATGAATGTCTTGACGTTTTTGTTTTTTTTTTTGTTTTTTTTTAAATATATAACGCTTGCGGTATTCAATAAAAACATATTCATTATATCATATCCAAGTATTTTACAAAAATTAGAGCCAATTACACAATATTTCAAGCTCAATTTCGGTTTATAGTTCGTAATCATGCAATGAAATGAGGCAACATAAACTACAGATTTGTCTGCGGAATATCATTACATTATTGTTATGTAATTTTAGTGAAACCATTAACTGTTTTTGAAAAAAGCATTTTATTTTTGGCCGTATATTAATATGAAATATACTTTTTTATTGGCTTTAATTTTGAAATGGAATAAGATTATTCTAAATTTCAGAACTGCATTATTGCCCATCAAAATGACTGGAAGAAAGCAATCTAAAAACAACAATGGAAAAAAAGAAGGCGCAAAGTGTAAACGAAATAGCTCCAGTTTGTCCAACTTAGGAAATTTAGTATTGCAACCAAAGTATTCTAAAATGCTGCCAGTAACAAAGGAGAAAAGGAAAAATGCCTAACAACAAATCGAATATAGAATCAACATTTATATTATTTTTATTTATTCGTTATGACATTAAAAACATAAATGTCAACAATGTTTCCGTAAAACTTGATATTTCCTGAAATAAATTTTGAATAAATATTATTATTGTTATTATTTTAGTTAAGTTTGAGGTAGTCCTACATTTACAATTCCTGGAAAGAAA
>OZ010602.1:14867487-14947487 GCA_963932145.1 Acanthosepion lycidas
AAATGATTCGTAAGGGTAACATAATCGTTAATGACATACCGTACACATCGTTCGGGTTATGTATGCTAGGTTGGGAGTTACAATGAGATGGTTTGAACTTCCGTCTTAACTGCCGACCTATTATAAGCAATTTGACGTAAGTTTGTGCTAAGAGACTGGTGAGACTCTATAGGTAGAGCAATCAGTCGTCGTCTCCCGTCTGTAATACGGTTGTATTAGGCGTATGGTAGGTTTTGGTATATTTCAAAATAAAAAAAAATCTTATGCGAACGCAAATACTGTATATAATAACAATCCCTCTATTCGACCCGTGAGTGTCGGATTCTTCAAGCTCTTCTTTCTCACTACGTGTCGCAGAAACTTCAACGGCCTCTTCCTGATATTAAGTATAAACCTCCTTTTTGCATCATCTCCCTCATCGTTGGTCACACGCTCGGTCCATGATATCCTTAACATCCTTCTTTAGAACCACATCTCCGTCGCCTCGTGTCTCTTCTTTATCTTTAAGGATTTATATTACACTAATATGTTAGTGAGGATTCAGGTATCAGCATACATCAAGTGACCCTAAAATGCCATAAATCTCATAGTACCATATGGAGGGTACTTTAAGAGAAGCTCCTGTATCCGTATCACTTGCAGCGTATGGAGGCTCTTTCACATCATTAAACTTAGTAAATAAAAATGAAAGATTTGTGGACCTATGTTTATATGGGCTATTGTCCTTATTTTGGTGTGGGAAACCCGGCCCAATAGTTTATAAAAATATTTTGATACATCATATATATATATATATATATATATATATATATATATATATATATATATATATATATATATATATATATATATATATATATATATATATATATATATATATATATATATATATCCGATTCCTCAAACCAAGTCGCTATCCATTACGCCACCGTGCCGAGTTCGAATTCCATTCGAATCCATTAGATTCACTTACGTGCTAATACCCTTAGGAGAAGGACAACTCTGAATTCAAAACCTTCGGAGGGTCGTTTGGGGATCCTGTGGCATGGCTCTGCACGAAACCTTCACCACTATAATCAAATCTCATGTGCTGTTGTCGGGCTGTCGGTTTCCTAGGAACTGATCTGCTTGACCCTCATACGTCAAATTCGACGGGAGAGTCGAGTATATATATATATATATATATATATATATATATATATATATATATATATATATATATATATATATATATATATATATATATATATTGAACAATAAAAAGAATATTAAAAAATTAAAACCTTTAGACACAATGGGTTGTAGATTAATATTCTTTCGTTTTTTTATTATTATTTCATTTAGATTCCTCGACTAGTTTCGACGAAAATGGCCATCATCGGGAGGAGAAATATTTCTGCTTGCTGGTAGCTGTAAACTACAGAAATGAATGTTTTGCTGGAGAAAATGAACTTTTGTCTGTAGTTTTCATTTGTTTTTTTATGGTTTTATCTTTTTAACATGAATCTTTTAACAATTCTTGTGTTGGTCAAACAGTCTTTTTAAGTTGTTATTTGAGATGAGCTGGATAGATACATGCTGCTCTGAATTCCCTGGTCAGTTTGACAGTTTTATTGGTCCTGGTGAGGGGATGAATCTCTGTTTAGTGTTTGTGTGTGTGTTATTTGGTTCTTAGGGAGTGAGTGAGTATGATATGTGTAAGCGTGTGTATTGCTGTGGGTGTGTGTTATCATTTGGCTCATTAGGGAGTGTGTGAGTATGATGTGTGTAAGTGTGTATATTCGTGTGGGTGTGTGTATAAGTGTATAAGTGTGAGGCCTCCACACCTCCGTAAGCATGTCTGTCTTTTGTGGGTGAGAAATATGGCTAGGTTTGGATTTGTTGAGTTATATATTGGTACTATCTGTATTGTTAAATTTATGGTTTAGCCCGGCTGGATATTGTGTTTTTAGACTTTGTATTCACTTATTTTCATTGGACTCTAAAATCTTTCTAGCGTTATCTGCTCTGAACTTTTCTATTCTCTCAATTATATTGAATTTGACATGGGTTTTGAAATCGTGTTTTTCCAGGCGGAAATGTTGTTCTACAGGTAATAATTTTTCATGGGGAGTCGACTTAATTCGATTACGATAATTATTAATTCTGTAGTGAAAGGGCCATTCAGATTTTCCTACATATTGTTTCTAGCATAGTGTGCATTCTAGGAGGTAAATTATGTTATGATTTCTACAGTTAGAAGGTAGATTTTTTAATATGGTTGCAACATAAACTTCTTTTGTTGTTACATGGTTGGGAAAATCCTGTTGTTTTTGTTCTTAGTTTATTACGGATTACCTTGTCCCCTGAAATGTGGTTACTACCTATGATTTCTTTTAAGTTCTTAGGTCTACGATATGCAAGAATATATATATATATATATATATATATATATATATAGGATGTATCAAAAATATACATATAAGGCAACAATGGTTGATACGTCATTAAATTAACTAACCTAAACATTGCCTTCTTAAGCTAAACTAAGTCAGCCTTCATAATAAGAGAGATGTTATTAACCCTTTGAGCTCTGACCACTGTTTTACCGGTGGTAGAGAAAAGTGACTTAATTCCCAGCCACCGGTTGAATGGTGGGTAAATATTTGTGTCGTGTTTTGCTATTGGTTATTTTATTTGGGTAGACTGGGACACAAAGAAAAAAATTCTGGCGAAAAAGTAAAAGCATATATTCATACTCTCTCCCTGCTAAGTATAATGCTTATATTTTTTGTAACTATTTTTATATCTACCTTAAAACATTGCATACCAGTTAATTGCGAATTGTTCAGGAACGCACGGCTCAAAGGTTTAATGAGCGAGAAGAAAAGAGGAATCAAGAAGACAGCAGATAAAGACTGACATTTTCATTCTTACATCTTTCAAACTGCACCCACCAAAAGTTTTATATTCACAATTTATTATATAAAAAAAAATACAAAAATTTGTGAAAAAACCGAGAAAATTCCTCACATTAACTTAACTGACTTAAAATGGCTCGCCAATAAACCATTTTTTGGCTTATTAAACATAGACGCCCGTCGAAATGCCGTCTTACATGAAAGCGAACGGGAAAAAGAAGCGTGTGATGGAATTCCTTCATGTGAAAAAAACTGCACCACTTTACATTCATCGGTGGTGGGTAATGCGTTTCATTGGTGGGGCGACAGCGATGTGCGTGACACACCACTTTCCGGGCGGCCATGTACAGCTTTTAAAGAAAAGAAGTTCGCTTAGAAAAATGGTGTCTATGTGTGTCTTTTTGACTGAAAAGATTTCTCTATTTAATGGGGTCAGGGTATTGCCTGCATCTGTTGTGGTTTTCATGGAAATAAATAGGTGTCTAAGATCTAAGAATATTGATATCTATCTACTCCTCTCTATGCTTCATCTATCTATCTATCTATCTATCTATCTATAACTTCTTATCTAAGTTCTTATCTATCTATTTATCTCTTCCTATCTAAGTTCTTATCTATCTATCTATTTATCTATCTATCTATCTATCTATCTATCTATCTATCTATCTATCTATCTATCTCAGACTGTTCATTATCTATCTATCTATCTATCTATCTATCTAGTTCTTGCCAAGAGATTAGATTTTAGTATTATAAATAAAGATATGAAAATCTGTCACGCAGCTAATCTCTCTAATCCGCCAGACCAGTAAATATACCCGAACGACATTGAAAAAATATATGTATGAGCAGAATTACGAAATATTAAGGCGACAGTTGTACCCATCATTATCAGATAACTCAGAGCAAATGTGAATAGCCTGGAAGAAGAGGATATTTGTAAACGAATCGAAACCATCTGTACAACTTCTTTTCGGTGCCATATCTCTTCAAGATTTAGGAGATAATGGCTCTTCACAATTTCTTTTTTTATTTAATAACCTTTGATCCATTATTATCGGCTTCTTTCTGCCATCAGTTCACACAAATTCGTTAAATAGTTTGCTCGCCGTCTTTCTCTAATCCACTTGCCTTTACTATGTCCTGTCAGTGTTAAAGTCTCTAACCTCTCTTTCCTCATTATGCGTACAAGAAATCTTAACTGGATCAGCTAGCGTATTGAGAATTCGGTTGGAGTATTGAGGGTTCTTGCTGTCGATTGATCCCCAGGGAAAAAAAACCCAAAAAACTGTCAGATATTATTTGAAGAATGATTCATTTGATAAAAACTCATATAATCTAGCGAAGGTTTGTACATTTTAAAGAAAAAAAAACAAAAAACGCGACTTTGATATAATAAAGTAAAAAGTAAAAAGTAGATAGTCTTAATGAATGAAAGAAAAGGTCACAGGATCAGATATGGTTCTACGACTTCAAGGTTTGTATAATTAATTTTCTACCTAATCCATATTATAAGACGTCTCGCTGTGGGGAACTGGTTAGGATACTTGTCTTTGCCAAGTGGTTACTACAAAAGCCGCGAAATGATTCAGGAGAAACAACATATAGGCACGAATTACTGTGGCACACAGAAATTACGAGGGTAATTAAAACATTATCTGCACTTTAGCCATAACATATCTTTCGGTTTCTTACACTTCCTTCTGCTCATGCGTGCTTATAGTTGGGCCTAATGTGGTCACCGGAACGAAGTTTCTGTTTGATCCCGTCGGTTTGCAAATGTTTAAAAGTTAAACACGTAGGAATCTAATAAACACAAACGGAAAAGCCGCTTGTAAGTAAACCAATCTTAATTTTAACATTTCTCTGTAATCATACATGTATAAAAATATTAAGTATTTTTCCAAATCTTATCTTCTCTATACAGCAACTTTTATGCATATTTTCTAACAATTTAACTTTTTACCTACACACACACACACACACACACATATATATATATATATATATATATATATATATATATATATATATATATATACATATATATATATATATATACATACATATATATATATATATATATATATATATATATATATATATATATATATATATATAACCATTTATATATGGCCATATATAAATTAAACCATTTGTAATTTCCGTTTCATGAGACGAGTGTTAAAAACTTACCCGTTGAAATAAATTATAATTTATAACCGTATTTTCAATAACGCGTTAAATTTGTCCTTGATGTATATCATATTGTTTTGTATACTATACATTGAGCCCTCTTTATGAATCCATCTTTTTAATATTTTATATTAAAAAATCCTAATTGGATTATCCTTTCCACTGACGGATTTGATATTTTATATATATATATATATATATATATATATATGTGTGTGTGTGTGTGGGGGGGTGGGTGGCCTGAGGATTTCATCTAGCATGAAACAGACTGTCGCCTCTAAGTGTTGACTTCTATGTTCACTTTTATATTTACACACGCTCTATCTCTGATATTGAGCACTTTATTCCATAAATATAGCACATCTTAAGACTATATTTCTTCATATATATATATATATATATATATATATGCACAATGCAATCTTCAGATTATTTTGACTTATTGAAATAATTCAGTAAATTTTGTTTTGTCAAGAATCTATTTCTGGTAATATTTTTTTTTCAAAAACATATTGGTGGTAATAGTTCTTCAATAAATTTATTTCTGGTAATAATTATTTTACAAAGTATTTCTGGTATTAAAACCTATTTTTACACTTTCATAATGCTTTCTATCTCAGTTTCGGAGTTAAGGATTTGCCCATAGCTGGGACCCTAACAGGTGCTACCCACCCCGGTCAGGGTGGACCTGGGATCACCACCAATTAAGAGGTGGTTCCACGCTCCTTAAATCCTCCTGATCAGAGGCCTTGGACGTAGTTTATCGTCTTACCCTGGACAGGGATGTAGTTTATCGTGATACCCAGAAATGTCAAACTACAAGAATGGTAACTACGATGGCTGCAGTAAATAAGATACTAACTAATTTGCTGGATGGAAAATTGTAGAATTTTATAAAAAAAATTCTATATTTAAAAAACATTTATGTCCTGTTCTTTAAAAAACTTATTTTTGGAAACCAAAACTACATTTATTTTACGTTTATTTAATGTAAACACATGTTTTTTACTAATTTGTCTAAATAGCGAAAAAGGAATATTTTCTACAATATTTGTTATATGATTGTTTCTCTCTCTATGATGAATTTTAACGAATTGCAATTTCCATGCGTACCTGCCAATCATTGTCTTTTGATATCTTTTTTAACTATATATATATATATATATATATATATATATATATATATTTAGACATAAATGTGGATGTCATGCATGGATCGAAACACTTTCAGAAATATCTAAATGTTTGCTGTCTACAACAGATTTCTCAGAGCAATAGTTAAAAACGACTTTGAGCGAGTCTGTTCTGCCTCGAACTTCGCGGCCTGGCGCTACACAATCACAAACAAGTACTTCTGCCAAACAATAGAAACTACATCATTTGATGAATTTCAACAACAACAGCAATTAAAATGATTATGACATGTTAATCTAAGAAAAAATATTGATCCAATCAAGATGTTGACGTTTCACACTAGATCAAACAAAAGGTTAGGAAAGAAACTGAAATCAACAGCGAAAAGTGCTATAACATATACTAGTCTTCAGAAAACTATTTTCCTGAAAAATTGTTTAAAGAGAAAGTTGTTATAAATTTCAAATTAAACTTCAAATACCGTATATCGTTTGTTTCCGTCCTTCTTAAAAGTCCAAACTTTTCGAACTGAACAAGTTCTATTGTATGGATTAGAAACTTAGACATTATCTGTTCGTCCTGGAAGACGACTGAATGGAGCATATAGAAATCTACTTGATTGATTAAACAAGTCCTATTTTATGGATCAGAGACTTAGACATTATCTGTTCGTCTTGAAAGACGACTGGATGGAACATATACAAATCTACTATCCAGAACATCAGTTGGAGATCCCAGGCAACGCTTAATACAATTTATGGAAAACTCAGACCAATCTCTCTTAAGTTCAGTCTTTCTTCGAAGCTAATGGTCGAACGAATGAAACCTTTAATTCTTAGCAAAGACCATTCTTTATCGAAACACGTGGGCTGGCGCTACAGGATCCCAAAAAAATACTGTACCAAATAATAGAAACCGGATGAAAACGGCAAAAACTAAAATGAATAGCACAAAAATCTAAGAAATCGAGTCATGTTTTTAAATAGCCTTGTCGGGTTGGAATTTACATACGGATGTCATGTCTGGCGCCAAAACCGTTTAGAAATATCTAAACTGCCGCTTTCTCAGATCAATGTATAAAAATGTCTTCGCATGAATGTTTATAACATGTAATTCAAAGAGAATATAATAACATAATCAAGATGTTGGCGTTCCACACTACCTCAAACAAAAGGTTAGGAAGGAAACTCCTATCAGTACTGAAAAAAGTGCAAACAGATACTGAACTTGAGAAACCTATTTTCCTGAAAAATTGTTTCAAGAGAAAGATTTTAACAATTTCAACTGACGACCGCAATAGTTTCTCGGTTAATGAATGCCGAACGTTTCCTTATAAGGAAACGGTTAATATTACTATTATACTTACACATACGCATATTTTATATATAGTTTTTAATGTCTGATATTCATATCTTCTCAAGTGTTAAAAGGATGGAATAAAGTCAAAAGAAAAACAATATATTATTAAGTTATTGTGTAATGAGACTAACCTTGGTGATTGCACAAAATTCGGACACTCATCATAGAAAAATCAAAAGAGAAATCGTAAACATTGGCAAGATAAGACCAAGACAAAAATGGCTTTCATAATCTAACTAAAAGATAATCGAGAAAATTTAAAAAAAAAGGTAATAGGCAAGAAAAGATGTTTGTCCAGCAAATATTATTGGCAGAAGTTGATATTGTGAAATTTAAATATATTTGTTCATGAAGTGGTTCATTGCCAAGTACAAAATGGTCCACTGGCAAGTACCAAATGGTCCACGGCCAGGTGCCAAATGGCCCACTGCCTGGTGACAAATTGCCCACGGTCTGATACCATGACCCGGGACTGATCCACGGCCTGGTAGTTGGGGACCACTGCTCTATAATCATAGCCAACGTAAACAACAATAGTTAGCATGCACTGAAAAAAAAAAAGAAAATTCATTTCCAAACGAGGAAAAAAGTCATGCTCTGTTTTTGATAGGATATGAAGAGCGGTGTCTATCATGAAGCATTGATTGGTTAATCAGCAATTATCTGACACTTTGTTACAAGGACCCAACCTGATTAGGGAATTGGGTTGAACCTGATAAGAATAAGAGAGAGAGAGAGAGAGAAAGAGAGAGAGAGAGAGAGATTTTCTCTATCAATAACTAGCATTTGCTTTCTACTAGTCACTGAAGGGAAGACTTACTACTGAATATTTCCTGGGTAGAATCATCACCAGTGAGTTGCTATAATGATGTCCAATGAAAATTATAATAGTCAGCATCTATTTAAAAAACAGGACTACAACTGAAAAAGTCATGCCTTGTTTTCAATAGGATATGAAGAATATTGTCTATCGTGAAGCATTCATTGATTAATCATAAAGGTATGTTGCTTATATGACAGTGCAAGTACACAATTCCTCGAGTCACTCAAGTTAAAAAGATTATGCCACTAAGTGTGGAAGTTTTGTCTTATCCTCCTTACTCTCCTGACCTTGCTCCATATGACTATCATCTTTTCAGATCATTGCAACATCTTTTCAGTTCATTGTTCAAAGGTTAGAATGCTCCTTTGCATTGAAAACTGAATCATTTTTCACCCAACAGATCAAGAATTTGTTAAAAATAGAATAAGGAGGGGAAATATTATCTTGAATGAATATTTCAATTAAGACCAAAGAAAATTTCATTTCTTTTCCTACTTCAAGTGTGAGAAGATTTTCTTTCCAACCTAAGAGACTTCCATCTCTGATTATTATGGAATATTCTTCCATTTTCTTACAAACACCCAAACTGATAAGTTCTTGAGGTAAAACCGAACGAGACGAAGATTGAAAGAAAGAAAATAAGCAAGAGAAGTAA
Source organism: Acanthosepion lycidas (assembly GCA_963932145.1). NCBI lineage: Eukaryota > Metazoa > Mollusca > Cephalopoda > Sepiida > Sepiidae > Acanthosepion > Acanthosepion lycidas. The sequence continues at coordinate 14,876,555 of OZ010602.1, forward strand.
TGTTATAAATTGAATGCAGTGCGCATATATTTGTAGACTATACTCTTCATTACTCTTTTCTCTTCCCGCTCATTATTAATGTTCCGGTTCCTAATTGTTCCACACCAAGTAACCCCATTTGTTTTAGTGGCCTTAGTGCCTTGCATCGGGTAAAACCGATAAAATAGTGCCCATCATTGGTTAATCATAAAGGCAAGTTGCTCTTACACGATAATGAAAAACTTCATATTGCCACGGTGACCCAAAAAAAGAATATGGGACAAAATATTTTATAAGTTTTATCCTCCTTATTCTCGTTACCTTATTCTATCTACTTATCGTCTTTTCAGATCATTGCAACATCTTTTAGTGAGTAAAAATTTCACATTTAATGGAGAAAACAGTTCATTAACTGTGAAAAAGTAGTAATATAGTGTTTCTTTGCTATGAAACCTAAAGCATTTTATACCCGAGGGAAAATCATCAATACTAATGAAAGGTGTTTTCTCTATTGTCATATCCAATGAAAACGACCACAGAATAAAAGAGAATCTATCCCAAACCAGAACTACACCCAAGAAAAAAATATCCCCCTTTTTTTGATGGGATATTAACGGTACCGTCTTGTAGAAGCAGTTAATCCGAGGAAATTCATTTGGGAGCATTGCAAAATAGTTAATATTAATTGTCCTAACGCGATAATGCAAGAGCATGCGCCATATTGCTCGCGTTAGTTATGGAAAATATTATGCCATCAAAGATGGACGTTTTGTCACATTATCCTTACTCTCTTCGTCTTACCCATTACATTTAATTATTAAAACAAGTGTTGAAAGGAAAAACAGTTTATTAATTGTGAAGAGATTAAAACTCATTAATCTATCCTTGCATCGAAACCGGAAGGAATTTGCAATCGAAGCATCAACAACTTCCCAAATAAATGAAATGATGTTATCGATAACGCTGCGAAATATTATCTTAATTAAATTTAGCAGCCAGTCAAGTGCCATATGTGATGCACGCTTGGGCAGTCATGTATCTTTCGATTCATAACTCATCAGAAGAATCCCCGCAACAGGCTGGTTGTTTCTTTCTGCGGTAGACTGGTTGCCAACCGGTTTGTCTTGTTATTTAACCCACAGCTGGGGATAGAAGAAATGGGTATTTGCACGTAAATGAAAGTAACGAATCCGACTGAAATTCGAAATCCGCACTTTGATTTTTCATTCGGATACGTTGTTCATTATAACTCACCATACATCCTGAATGGAGCAATGAAGACCAAAGAAATATTTGTTTCTTTGCCATCTTCAAATATGATAGAACTTTTTTTTTACCATGCTAATCATTGTTGTTAATCTCTGAGTGTGCTGAGTAAGATCTATGGTAAGAACAGATCTTCTATCCGTCACGTAACCTTTATCCCAGTCTCTTGTTTTAATTAATTATTTTGTTTTAATTAATTGTTTTAATTGTTCTGGTTTATCATTAACTATTGTTCTTAATATCTAAATCTGCCTAATTTGTAAATAAAATTTTATTCTACGTATATATGTCTAGTATAACAACATGGAAAAAGTTTTCTTCTGACGCGTTTTGTTCTCTAGGGAGTCTTGAGAGTAAATTTGTTATGTCGGTGCAATAAAGTCCTAAAAGACGAAACGAGTTGCAAAAAAAACTCCCCCCCCAAAAAAAAATATTTTTCTTGATTTATAACGTCATCTCATATAGTCTAACTATATTTGGGTACTCTGTTATTCGAAACATCCTTCGCGCACTTGGAATATATTATATAATAACATCTATGCATTATTGTGCTTAATTTATAAATAATATTTTGTCATAGAGACACACAAACATATATTTGTTTATTATGTAGTTTTACATTAGAACATGCACATACCCACTACAAAATTGTACATCTTGTTTCAACGTTAAATTCTTTTTTTACGTTTTATGAGGTGGAAGATCACGATGCTACTAAAAGATTTTATTCCGAAATGCAGTTAACAAAGCACATCTTCCACTTCTGTCATTGGAAAGTTTCCCATAAGAGGTAAAAATAAGAATTTACATGTGGAGAAAGTCATAAAAGGTAAAAAAAAGAATTTACGTAGGGAGAAATGTTGTGACGATCTCGCACCTGATGAAACGTTAAAAAAATTAACGTTGAAACAAGATGTACAGTTCTGTAGTGGGTATGTGCATGTTCTAATGTAACAGTACATAATAAATATCCATTGCTCTACCTTTGTATTGATCCCTGTTTTAAATTAATGTTTTGAACGCTGAAATCTTACTGATCGTTCTTTTAAATTTGTATATATATATATATATATATATATATATATATATATATATATATATATATATATATATATATGAGGAAAATTAATTAAAAAGTGTAAAAAAATTGTGTGCGGTGTTTCGTCCTTTAGAACATCATCGGACTAAAATGATGTTTACGTTGATGTAACTACACATGTGCATGAAGGAGGGGCGCTGAGAATTTTAAATTTAATTTTTTTAAATATGTGTTCGGGTATATAGTCTAGTTTCTTTTTATTTATATTTTATCACTTTTGTCCTTAATTTTCCCCCATTGTGATAATAGAAGATCTGCCAAGAAAGGTGCAATGTTTTAAGACCATGTACACAAATTTACTGTGGTTACTCAATTGTAGCCAAAAGTAAGTTGATTGTTTGAAGTCGTTTAACTTGATAATTGAGCTCACCTAAAACCCACGTAAATAGCGAAAATAGCGATTTTTTACGGGTTTCTTTCTTATTTTTCGTTGATCTTTCAACCAATTTCCATCAAACTTAACAATTGCTTTATAAATGTATCCTCTTTTACATCTCTGGTAACACAGTGACAAATTGAATTTCAAAAACTCCAAAATAATTGTGGTCTGAAGAGGATCTACATATTGCCTGTTTTACCTCTTCATGTCCTCGGCTAACTTTGATTGAATAAATACAGACTACTTCTGTTATGTCAGTAACGGTATTAATTAAAAATGTTTTTTAATGAAAGTTCTTTAAAGTAATTGAAGAAGATAGACTCTGTTACATCTAAAGAGGATGCTGTTTTTCCTCCATTCTAATTGAACGCTTTTTTCTGAACGACTAGCTCGGTATGGCTTCTAGGATATTAGTGTATGTGCATGTGGGGGTGCTCTTCACTATACACAGTTTTAGGTATCCACTTTCAGTAATGAAAGATATCACTGCAAATAAATGTAGAATACTGGGCCAATTTATTCGTAATTTAATAAACGACTTAAGTCCCAGGACATGTTGCTTAGGTCTACTAGTATTGAATAAGCCCGATGGAGTACGAAAAACTGGTTTTAAGTCTTTATTGTCACCTACCCAAGCCATTTCTTCTCATGTAAGTGAGAAAAATCTATCAGAAAGACAGACAATCACTGGTTTCTATGGACATTATGCCTAATTATGCAGCCTTTAACAAGAAACAAAATGGCTATGATTGATTACTTTAATAATGCGTCTTCTTTGTCGTTTGTTTGGTTCGTTTTGAGTGCATAGTTATTTACACATGAATATGGCTGCTCTTCCGATGACCGACTCCATCACTACTGCACCCCCTGCTGTCTGCTGCGGTGAATTCTTTCTGCATTTTCCGCAGTGCCAGTCTGCGACACTGACTGCTTTCGAAACAACGCTATAATACAAAAGATCAGATATAAATAATTTATCATAGATTTTCATTGTCGAACCGCGGTCCATCAATTTTGTATTGTCGGCTGCCGGCTTCAAGCTGCAGGCTTTCTTATCAAATGTAATTTATTTACTACCAGCAAAGAAGAAACAAAAATACAGAAATAAATAAAACAGATTTTAGCGATAACTTTGAATTTAGCTGGGAAGGAGTGCTTTGTTTTTGCAATGTGTTATTTTCTGCATTCATAACAAAAAGATATTACAATATCCATCCAGCTTCTTTTTATCCAATGCTCTCTGGCATCAGCAGTATTTTGAATAATCTCTCAGTGATAATTATTGAAATCAATTTTATTTTACAGGCAGAATCTACACCCCTATGTCTAAGCATCTTTGTACAGCTTCTGGTGGCTTCCATTCTCTCAGTTGTCAATCAGAGCTTGAGAGACGTTTCTATTTAACCCATCGCTGGGGGAGGAAGTGACGTTTTTGTTTTACAAATATATAGGACATTTGGACAGTTTTTACTCGCTTTATGTTCCAAAAAGAAAAATACTTCTACGAATGCAAGAAAAACGAATAAAAACCTAATCGCTGTAACTTGTCAGTTGTTTTCAAGATATATATATATATATATAGATATAGTCGACTCAGCTCCCAGGAAACCGACAGCCACATGAGATTTGATTATAGTGGTGAAGGCCTCGTGCAGGAAGGGCTGAATTCAGAGACCTGGTGCACTAAGTGCCACAAGGTCCCCAAACTACCCTCCGCAGTTGTCCATCTTCTAGTCCAGTTGCCATCCAAGGATATAGAATCCAGTCCGTCCTGCTATTTAACCGTAGCTGGAGGTAGAAGAAGACCTTTACCAAGGGTATTAGCACGTAAGTGAATGTAATGGATTTGACTGGAATTCGAACTCGGCTCTGCGATTCCTCAATCCAAGCCGCTATCCATTATTCCGCCGTGCTTCCTCTCTCTCTGTATATAATATTAGTGGTAAATATACACATACATATGCAAAATATATAAATATATATACATACACATACATATATATTTTTTGAATAAAAAAATTCCAAAAGGATAGAATCCAGGTAGAACTCAATGTCCAGGACAGAGTAAGGGTATAATAAAAAGGCTTAATTAAACACTAATATTCCATGATCATAATATATATATATATATATATATATATATATATATATATATATATATATATATATATATATATATACTTTAAAAATTAGGGGATCAGTTGAATGCGCTAGCGTGGTTTCCTCAGGCGATTTTTACCAAGAAGAAGAAGAAGAAGAAGAAATGTATTATAAAAAGATCGGTGGTGGGTAATTAAAAGGTACATTTTTTTATCCCACCTCATATGAACTTAAGACTAATTTTTTAGTATGTATGCAAGGACACATGACTTCGGATTTCTTGTTCAAAAAATTCTTTGCATCTTGAAATATATATATTAGGTTGTTGCAAAAATAATGACGTAATAATGTCGTTTTTTGACGTTAAAAAATACGTCAAAAACGACATTATTACGTCATTATTTTTGCACCAACCTAATATATATATATATATATATATATATATATATATATATATATATATATATAAGTTGATACAGTCTGTTTGAACGCGGTTCTCAGGCCTAAAGCATGAAACTCTGTGACCGCTTGGCGTTAACCCCAATACCCACTCATATATATATATATATATATATATATATATATATATATATATATATATATATATATATGCACTAATTACTCTGTAACACATATAAGAATATGTAAGAAGAACAAGGAAAATACTTTTATTTTCTTCATAAGCGTAATAATGGCTTGATGAAAAAGTTGAACACGACAGAAAGTGTGATCAAGGTTAGCTCAACATAGATGTATTTTTAAACACAGGTGGATTCTGGGGTTGATGAATAAATACTAAGGGATCTGACCAGTCTTGAAGAGGGATTGAGGGCACGTGTGCTTGAAAATGAGTAGGCTGCAGAGTCATAAGAATATATGCATTCATGCGTCTTTGAATATATATATATATATATATATATATATATATATATATATATATATATATATATATATATATTCAAAGCACTATCGAGCACTATTTTTTAAAAATAATTACAAAAATACTAAGGAACTTTGGATTATTTACCAAACCAGTTTCTTTCCTATTTTCTACAATATTTTCACACACACATATATATATATATATATATATATATATATATATATATATATATATATATATATATATATATATCAGGTTGACGGGGTTCGTTACCCCAGGAAGGTAGCTAGTCTAATAAAGGAAAATTCTGATATAAAACTTCCATTGCCTTGTGCCTGTACCCACTCCTTGTAAATCCTTTGAAAGTCAAGCAGCTGGTTATGAGACGCCAGCTGTTCGCCTTTGCCCATTCTCCGGCTTAGAGCTGAATTTGTCGCGGAAACATTTTATACACACTGAGAACCTGTCCTTATTATCACCTTTGACTATTACCAGCTTTGGTATATATATATAATGTACGTATATCATCAAAATAAACATTAACTGTTTTAGATATTTTATGTCAAGGTTGTCTAGCAGTTAATTGAAATGTTTTGCAATTCTTAGATGTTTTCTCGTTTACATATTTTCGCTGGTAAATCGTATTATTAATTTTTTGAAGTCATCGTACAAAAGTAAGAGATTGATTCCTGTTCCTGAAAATAATTCCACAGAGGCAGCAAACAGAATCATTTAAATTGTTTGAATCTTGGCCTTCGTTGTGGGAAGTTAAGAAAAAAAAAAATAAAAAAGCTGTGATTTTTCGTTTTGGTAAAAAGAAAAAAAATACTTTTGATATTTTATCCTTGGGAATAAAAAATGGTCGAAATCTTTGATTGCAATTTGAATCAACGTGAATTCAGAATTTTTGGGAAAAGCTAGGCTTTGCAACTTGCCTGGAGATAGTGCCAGACAAAAGAGTGAAATTCTTCAAACACATTCAAATGAATGGCAGCCAATCAGATCGACGTTTTTCTTTTTTGTTTGTTTTTTTTTTTTTAAATTGATCTTAAGCGAAATAATCGCGTTCTTTCTGTGGAGACTTTTTGTACCTCAGGGGAAATTTGCTACGAGTTTCGAGAAAGGGATTGAGAAATAATAATAATAATAATAATAATAATAATAATAATAATAATAATAATGAAGAACGAGAAGAAATATTAACAATTTTAATGAAGGAGGGATAATGATATAATAATGATAATAATGGAGAAGAAGAAATAATACTAATACTAATTCTAATGAAGAAATAATAATAATATTAATAATAAATAAGTAAATAAATAAATAAATAAAACATTGTGGTCATGGGATACAGTGTGAACATCAAATCGAGTGAGAATGAGGCAATATCTGGACTTTACCCGAGAGATGGGAAAAATTATGAAAGATCAAGGCTAGATCCATGCCCATCAATGTAGGTATATTTGAAACCGTGCCACAAACCTTGGAATCGAGAAAAAAAAATCTATATAGACCAATACTTATGGTTGATGAGAATACTGAGGAAGGTGCTGGAGATTTGATAAGACTTACAAATGTATTACTTCTACTAGTACCACTATTACATCAACTACTACTAGCAGTAATACTAATAATTATAACACTGACAAGAAGAAGAAAAATAATAATACATTTTTAACTTGCGTTTTATCACCGATACTATCTGTGGACTTCCACTAGATATCAACTGACAAGTTTCCTCACTACTCCAGAACTCTCCTCAGTATTTGAACTGGTTTTAGATAATTCCTATTCATTCTCAGAATTCTAACTCTGCTTATGCCTTTACAAGGATCTTCACAATAATCTGTTCCAACAGAAATAAGAGATTATTAATAAGATTTCACTAATAATGATGGTTCAAATTTTATATCTTAGTTTTCTTTATGGGTAATTTCTTTCACGCGATTCAAATATTTTTTTCATTTTTAAATTTCTTTCAATTTATTTCTAAAATCTGCTGGAACAGATTATCCTGTATTTAACAGATTTCCTTGGATTAAATGCTAACAAAAACATACAAATCTCCTGACTGGGTCAGTGGTACGGCGGTGCCTGTCTTCTCTCCATGCGAGAAGTCGTGTTATATTATATTTAAGGAGGCCAATGACAGGGAAATCTGCCGACTGCCTAGCATTATGAAAGAAACGCAGTCAAAATGATTGACGATATGATCGACTAAAAAGTTGCCTTTATACTTTTCAAGGGGAGTGGAGCGATACTGCGAAAGTTACATGATCGACCGGGAATTGAACTTGATTCTTGATTCCGTTTACTGGGCGGTTAAATGTGACACCATCACGAGAAAAATGAGAACCAGTAGCGAAAAAAGACGTAAGTGAAGATAGGGGAGAAGGCATGAAAAAAGAGAGAAAAAAAAGAAAAGAAAAAAACAAATAAATAAAAAGAAATTTAAAAATCACTGGTGGGAATGAGAACTTTAGAAAGATAAAATTCGTATAGAAATTAAAGACAGTAAAAGAAAATAAAAGAAAAGAACATTAAAGACGTTTTTGAAGAAAATAAGAGGAAGAAAAAAAAGAGAACACGAAAAAGGGACCCTAAAAGTTAGAGGGCAGTATAAAATCTAAAAGTGGTTTCGTAAGTGGCTTATTTAAAATTCGCTTTGCTTTCCTTGTTTTGATCTTGGAAATTTCATTTGGCGAGAATCAGAAGCTTTTTTAAAACTGAAAGTGAAAGTGAAAGTGAAAGTTGAGACACAATGTCTTGTCAGAAATAACTCTTGCGCTAATTGGCATTTATTGAGAGAGGCTTTTGACTCGTTGCTTTTAAAGCGTGTCTCAAAGAGTCTTTGTGTAATGGAGTGGTATTTGCGAATATATTTTTATCATATAGAAAAAAAGAAAACATTTCCCGGTTTTAAAGTTTAGAGCTAAAAGCGAAAGAAAAGAAAAACAATTAAATAAAAAAAAGTAATCGAAAGAAGAAAGTCGTTGATCATGCGGTACATTTTAGCTTCCTAGTTTTAAAGCAACTTAAGAAAGAAATATAAAAAAAATGTCTTTTGTTGATAGATTCACACAAAAGTTTCAAGCATATTATCTTGAGAAAATCTTCCATTCATATAAATTCATAACGTCATTATGCAATAATAAACCTCATTTCTCTGGCCTTCTTCTAACCTAAACTGTTTTTCATCTTATTAGTAGTAGTATGTAAAGGTATCTGCACCTGTTTTTTTGAAAACTACAAACAGAATCAGTTAAGTGTCATACGTGATACACGATTGGTCGATCATGACTCTTGATTTATGATCGACTCGGCAGACAAGAGGTTACCGTTTTGTTCTGAGGTAGACTGGTTACCAAACAAGTCTAAAGGACCCAGTCTGTCCTGCTGTTTAATCTATAGCCGGGAGGAGAAGAGAGGAATTCATACCTTTCGCAAAGGTATTTCAGACGGATCAAAATGGCAGCTGATGCACAAAACGACATCAAGACCGTCGTTAACTGAAGCAAAAGATGGCCTGTCGATTTTAACGCTTCCAAAACTAAACTGTTCTCCATTAATCATCTGAGAGACCCCGCGCTGCCTTCCGTCAGTATGGCTGATGCTATCCTCCAGGAAAGAGACTCGTTGCGTCTTCTCAGGCTAACCTTCTAAGGAGAAAGACTATATTGCATCCATTGCTAGGTCAGCTGCTAGGAAAGTTGGTTCACTTTATCGTGCGAGACATGATTTCGTACTAACACAGGTGTATCCCAGGCCCCTATCTTTGGTTCTACGCTATTTTAAATCTTTATTGATGACCTTCACAATGACATAAGCTATCAACTTTGCATCTAGGCTAACGACACTGCAATTTATTCCTCACTCGATAGTAAGACTCATTAGTCAGACAAGTTCAAAATGGAGCCAATGTTCAAAAAGACCTCAATACCATATTTAACTGGGAAAAAAGATGGCGTTTCAATTTCGAAGACTCTAAAACTAAACTTCTCTTCACTAATCACCTGAGAGACTCTTCGCTGCCTTCCATCAGTATGGCTGATGCTAACCTCCAAGAAATTATCTCATTGAGCCTTCTCTGGCTAACGTTCTCAGATGACATGAAATGGAGAGTTTATATTGAATCCATTAGTAGGTCAGCTGCTATGAATGTCGGTCTACTGTGTTGTACAAGATAATTTTTCTCTCCGGAATCTATCTTGCATATCTATAAGTCTACCATTCGTCTATGCTTAGAATATTGTTGCCATATATGGTCTGGTGCTCTTACTGTTTTCCTGGAGTTTCTCGATAAGGTGCAAAGAAGAATCTGCAATATTATTTGTCTTGATCTGGCATCTCGGCTTCAGTCACTTTCCCACCGACGTAAGTTTACCTCTCTGTGCCTTAATACTTTCAATGTAATTGTTCGGAAGAGATCTTCAATATGGTACCTTGATGGTATGAATTTAAGCGCAATACTAGACTGTTGCCGGCATCTCATCTCTCATCAATTTACAGATGAGCTAGCTTGATGTAACCGTAACTTTTATGTTAATAGTTTCTTATCTGGCACTTCTCTCTTGTGGAACTCCCTCCCGGCTTCATGCTTTCCAAACAACTTTAATCTGCAATAATTTAAATGCAAAGTCAATTGCTATTTACTCTCCTCCTGATTGTTTCTTATTCTCTTTTTGCTCATTACTAATGTTTCTGTTCCTAATTCCTTCACACCCTGAGACCCCTTGCGTATTAGTGGCTGTACTGCCTTGCTTGGGGTGATACCGATTAAAAAAAAGGCATGCCTGCAACCCCCCCCCACAAAAAAAAATTGCGTGTAAGTGAAAACAGTTCACAGTAGCAAGTAATAAAAGAAAACTTTACACACACCTAATACGTTGACTCGAGTAATTCAATCACGTTTTTAAGAAAGAAAAATCTATTTTCCCTAAAATTGGCCCATAACAAGGCTCGAGAGCCTGTTAATATAGAGCGTTACTATTAAAATGGTAATGATGAAGGAGGTGCGATATGAATTACAAAAGAGGGTGCAAAGGATAAGGAAAATGGTTGAGCCTTGAATGGAAGATGTTGCGATTGTAGAGTTCAGGGAAGCAGCCATGTTAGAGTTCTTGGAAAAAGCTGACCGAATGGAACTTTCTTCTTCACACTGGAACATGTGGAGGGAATGAGTAGGCTTTGAATCTGTGGAATTAGGAGCATCGAGGAAGTGTCTTATCTGTACAAACTGGGAATTGGTGGAACTAAATTCGTGGAGCTCACAAATGAATATGTCTTTAAGCAAAAGACTGCGTAAATGATTTTGAAGGCTGAAAACCAGCATTGCACAACTCCAGCTTCCTTTATTTATCTATCTATCTATCTATCTATCTATCTATCTATCTATCTATCTATCTATTTCATTCTGTCCATGTTCAGACTTAGACAGACTTAGATAAGAAAGAACAAAATTAAATAGATATGAACAGACTGATATATATATATATATATATATATATATATATATATATATATATATATATATATATATATATATATATATATATATATGTGTGTGTGTGTGTGTGTGTGTGTGTGTTTTGAGCAATAAAAATATTTAAAAAATTAAATTTTTTTAGATACACTGGGTTGTATATTAATATTTTTTGTATTATTATTTCAATTAGGTTTCTCAACTAGTTTCGGCCAGAAAGGCCATCATCAGGAGGAAAAAATCCCTGCTTGTTAGTAGCAGTAAACTACAGGAGTAAATGACTGTCTCTAAAGAAAGTGAACTTCAGTTTTTATTTGCTTTGTATCATTAATTTTGGCCAGTCCTTGTGTCGGTCAAACGGCCTCTCTCAAGTTGTTTTTAAGATAGAGGATGAGAGCTTCCTGACTTTCAGAAGAACTTGCCCATTTTGACAGTTTTATTGATTGCTGGGAATGGGATGTGTGTGTTAAGTGTATGCTATCTTTTAGTTCTTTGGGTGGGGTGTATGTGCATATATTTGTGTAAGTAGATGATGTGTGTATGTGTATACAGTTAACCTGGCCGTTGGTCTCGAAAAAAATCTGTCGTTGAGTGGGGCAGGAAATGACTTGTCAACTTTAATGCCTCCAAAACGAAACTCCTCTAATTTATCCACTATAGAAAAACCTTCTTGCGCCCTATCTGCATGGCTGCACAATAGCACAATAGCGTCTCTCTGCGGTTTCTTGGTCTCACGTTTTCCATTGACCTGAGGTAGAACAACTACATTGAATCAATAGCTGCATCTACCACAAGGGAAGTTGGTTCACTGTGTCGTGCCAGAAGATTTTTCTCGTCTATCCTTTCCATCTACAAATCTACCATTCGTCAATGCGTTAAATATTGTTGCCCTACATGGTCTGGTGGCTCCGCTGTTCATCAGGAGGTCACCGACAAAATCCAAAGACGGATATGCAATATGATAGGTCCAGATCTGGCATCTCGACTCCAGTCACTTTCTCACATGTGTGGGGTGGCTTCCCTCTGTCTTTTCTACAATTATTTTCATGGAAACTGTTCTGACGAGTTACTTTCACTGGTGCCTCAAGTGCACGAATCTAAGCATTTTACTAGTTTGGCATTTCAGTCCCACCCTTTTACTGTCGAAACAATTAAATGTAACTGCCTCTTCTACCCCAACAGCTTCTCTCGCACTTTCCGACAGTGGAACTCACATCTTCTTACTTGTTTCCTTGCTATAATCTTCAATATACAAATGTAATGTCAATCGACATGATGCCTTGATCCTGATCCTCGTTGTCAAACATCCTTTTCTCAAACACAACTTTTTACTCTTACTTTCATTCTTTGTAACCCCTTGGGTGCTAATGGCACTCCTGTCTTGCTTGGGTAGAAATACTTAAAAATATATGCCAGTCACTTTATATCTTTTGGTCTATCTATATCAATGTATTCATATCTATCTATTTATCTATTTCAATTTGTTCATATATATCTATTTCAGTCTTTCCATATTTATGTATCTACGTCAGTCTTTTCATATCTATCTATTTCAGTCTTTTCATATATAACTATCTATTTCAGTCTTTTCATATCTATCTATCTATCTATCTATCTATCTATTTCAGTCTTATATCTATTTCAATCTTTTCATATCTATTTATCTATTCCAGTTTTTTTCATTATCTATCTATCTATCTATCTATTTCAGTCCTTTTATATCTATTTCAGTCTTATATCTATCTATCTATTTCAGTCTTTTCATATCTATCTCAGTTTTTTTTTCATATCTATTTCAGTCTTTTCATATCTATCTATCTATCTATCTATCTATCTATCTATCTCAGTCTTTTCGCTATCTTATTATCTATCAATCTATCTATCTAAGTCTTTTCATTATCTTATTTTTCTATCTATCTATCTATCTATCTATCTATCTATTTATCTATCTATTTCAATCTTTTCACATCTATCTATCTATCTATTTCAGTGTTTTTATATCTATCTATCTATCTATTTATCTATCTATCTATCGATCTATTTCAGTCTTTTCATATCTATTTATCTATTTCCTTTTTTCTATATCTATCTATCTATCTATCTATCTATCTATCTATTTCAGTCTTTTCATATCTATCTATTTCAGTTTTTTTCATATCTATCTATCTATCTATCTATCTATCTATCTATCTATCTATCTCAATCTTTTCATATCTATCTATTTCAATCTTTTTATATCCATCTACTTCAGTCTTTTCATATCTATTTATCTATCTATTTCAGTTTTTTCATTATCTATCTATTTCCGTCTTTTTATATCTATCTATCTATCTATCTATCTATCTATCTATCTATCTATCTATCTATCTATCTATTTCAGTCTTTTTATATCTATTTCAGTCTTATATCTATCTATCTATCGATTTCAGTCTTTTCATATCTATCTATTTCAGGGTTTTTTTCATATCTATCTATTTTTTAAATCTTTTCATATCTATCTATCTATCTATCTATCTATCTATCTATCTATCTATCTATCTATCTGCCTTGTCTGCGTGTGTATATCTTTTCTATAGGTTTGTCCTAAAAGTAATATCGTATATAAAACAACAAATTTGAAACTACCAACCATTATAAAATTAAAAGTTGACAGTAAGAAACATTTACATTCTTATCTATCCGTTTTGTTTTTTTCTCAACCTATGTGTCGTTTATTGTTTGTTGGCACGTTTAAAAAACTGCCAGATTGTCTCCTGTGTATCATATTCCCTCACTTGATATTGTACGAATTTTATAAAAGCTGTCATGCAACATATACACTGAATTATTTTGAGGCGATTTACAAAAGTACAGCGACTATGCGTAAACACCAGCTGGGTTTAACCAGTTCAAAAAGGATCGGCAACAGATACTACACTCTGATTCTAGGAAGGGAAGCATAACGGTCGTATGTTCCATCGGAATAATATTTATTTATTTGTTTATCTTATCAGCGTGCAATGAGCAATGAAATTTGACAAAAGTCTCCCGGTGCACCACCCCCTCGCCACACACGCACGCATACACACGCACGCACACACTCCTCTCTGATCGTATTACCTGTTTAGGATTTGGTTTCCGGTTGTTTTTAAAGTTTTTTTTTTTTTTTTCATCCTCTTTCATTTCCAGTAGCCCCTTGTATCTTAGTGGCATGATTGTCTTGCTTAGGTAATGATATAGTGGAATATGCGTACACCTGTGTTCCCCCACACTGAAATATGATTGTCTGGCGTCATCAATACAGACGGGCGTGTAGGTACGACAGAGTTTAAGTCTAGAACGACGCCCATTGGACTACGCCATTGATCTACACTTCTTACCTGCGACTACGACGCGTACCAGTCGATTACTTCTACCATATTCTACTTGGTTATAGTAGCCAAAACCACTTAGCTACTTCGTTCAAATATATCACTTTCCGGGACATATCAGGTAAATTGATTAAAATATATATATATATTAGAAAAGAAAAAAAAAGATTAAAATTCTCCACATGCGGCAGCTTTCATTTTACGCAGAGCCCAGGGACAAAAGCTTTTATTTTTTTCACTGTCACCCGTCAAAAAAATAGATCCCCATTCTGAAACGTCGCCCTGAGGGTAACAGATCAAACAAGTGGTACCCAGGATAAGTGCTGCCTTTCATCATGGTTTTTCTACTCTATTGTGACAGTGAGAATTAGAAAGGTCCCCTAAGCAGGGCAACGAGCAACCGATTCTTTTCTCGAGGAACCTCTAGCGAATTCTCCTGTCTCTCGCTGACCAAACAGTAACAGGATTAGGTAATTTCAGCCTGTTTGGAAAATAATGTTAGATTTTAGAATCATCTTTTTTTTCTTGGATTAATGTATTTAAACAATGGTGGACATCCTCTACCACTTTAGATTTCAAGATATGTATCCCAATAGAAGAACTTCAAAAACTAGCCTTGCGTATCCTTTTCTTCGGTACTAAATTTGTTTTAACTTATCCATACTTTGAGATATTTGAAGTGTTTTATATTTACTAGTTCCTCAAATTGAATTTTTATGATAGATTCAGAGTATCCGCCATCACTGCATTCATTCCACTTCCAGATCATTAAAGTGCCAGTTTCTTCTTTTTCATGTGGGCGACGACAGGTCCTGTCCTTTGTAGCTCTTAGCAATGTTTACACAAGCACCTTAGGTAGGTTATTCTCTGCTTTCATTTGTAACTCTTGCCTTCCTGCGAGTGTTAAATGTTCCAAGCCCCCTTTCTTCATTACGTGCCCTAGAAATTTTAGCTGTCTCTTACTGATTCTAAGTGTATTGTATTCTCAGCATCCTTCTGTAGAACCACATTTCTGTTGCCTCAAATGTCTTCTTCATCTGAGAGGAGATTGCCCAACATTCACTGCCATATAGGAGGGCAGATAATACATCGCAGTTCAGTACTCTTTTCTTTGTTTCTCACGAAATTTTCCTGTTTCTTAATACTTTGCTTAGCTTTTGGAAGGCATCTTTCGCTATTCCAATGCACCTTCGGATTTCGGCGTCACATTTTCCGTCCTCTCTTAAAATGCTACTTAGGCATTTAAACTTCAAGTCATATTTTCTATTTTCAACATCTTTCTCTAAAACTATACTTTGGTTGTTTCAAGTCCCTTCTTCATCTCTGATGCAATTGTACAGTATGGGAAGCCATATAGGACGACCCATATTACATAACATTTCGGCATTCTTTTCTTTGTTTCTAACGAAATTTTCCCGTTTCTTAATACTTTGCTTAGCTTCTGGAAGGCATCTTTCACTATTCTAATACACCTTCGGATTTCGATGTCGCATTTTTTCTACCGTCTGTTAAAACACTTCCTAGACACACATATATATATATATATATATATATATATATATATATATATATATATATATATATATATATATATATATTTGTTCTCAGTTCGTTCTGGTGTCTCCAATTCGTAGTTTGGGTTGTTCTTTTTGTACATAACCATACATTGCAATTAATGCTTAGTCCTTTCTTCTCGCTTTCCTTTACTGCCTTCTGTATGAGTGCCTGTAGTTTACTTTCCGAGTTTGATATTAACACTGTGTCACCATGCTTTATATTAAGATTGTGGCCGCCAATAAGGAATCCTGTTAGGACTTCTTTTAAAATCGCCACACTGTAAAAGTTGAACAATTCCCAAATAAATCAAGCTTACCTAGCAGTTCAAATAGTTCCTTACGACGTACTTTGTCAAACGTTTAGCCTATAATCGCTGTGAAGCAAAAAAAGTCAGCCTGAATATAGAACCACGTGATTTCACTTTAGTTTCAATTTTATTATACTTCCCTATATTTATAAGATTAACTTAGCCTGGTATAAGGCCATTAAAACCGGATACCAAGTGGGAACAAGTCCGGTAAGAAGACAAATCCTTGTCTTATATCCTTTTCTATTTTTGAGTATTTAACGAATTCCTTTTCTATTTAGGTGCACGTGGTTTTATTCCCGTATAAATTCGGAATTGTTCTTATATCCTTCCCAAATAAATCAAGTTTACCTATCAGTTCAAATAGTTCGTTACGACGTACTTTATCAAACGCTTTTGTATAAGTTTTACCAGTTAGTCAAGATTGTTTTGATTAAATTGGAACAAAGTAGAAACATGATAAATATCTTGTATAGGCGTTGTTATATGACGTAGCAATCTTGTAATGCCATATACATTAGTGAATTGAATTCCGCGTCTTCAGTGTCTCAAAACTAGATTATAATCGCTGTAAACCAAAAAAGTCAGCTTGAATATAAAAGCACGTGATTTCATTTCAATTACATGATCCTCTCCGATATCAACTTAGTCTGGTATAAGGCCACAATTAACGGACATCAATTGAGAAGGAAATCCACAAACCTATCGACTTCACTTCGTTTAGGCACAAGGCTGTAAGTGTGAGCCTTCAGTAAGAATCAAACTCGATTTATATAAATTCCAGAATATACATTTTGGAGTAGACTCCTGAGGCGATGATTTCCCAATCGCGTCTCGGTTCAAACGTTATCTATTCTGCACTTCCTCATAATATGTACCATTGGGACCCTTATAACAACGTCAGTCAGTAAGGCTCTACCTTGAGTGACTCTTGAGCATTATAGTGGTGTTATGGGACCTTACCCATAATAACATAATGGACTATTCCATACGTAATAAATACTGCGCCTCACGAGTTCAGTCTGAAGTCTAGAGTGAAGGAGTCAGTCAGTCGAGTCAGAGGCAGTCCGAAACAGAGTCGTGTTCAGACAATTACTACTAAACCTGATTGTTCGTACTAACACTTTCTACTTCTCTGTATATATTCCTGTTTTTAATATATCTGTGTTATTCCATACCTGTGTTCGAGTTCTTCTTTATTGGTTCTACCTTGGACTATCACCGTGGTACAAGGAACCGGACCATAACAATTGGGTAAACAATAGTATATAAATATATAGGGAGATAGATTGGTCGAATGACAGATATGTGATCAATAATGATTATATTGTGTTATTAAAGAGTTTTGAATGAAAAGATTGTATTAAATACTGACAAAAAGTAATTAATTAGATAGGTGGCTAAAAGTACTCAACCTTACCAGGAAAGCATAAAAAGAAGTTTGTTTAGAATTTTCGAACGTATATAAGAAAGCACAAATGAAATATGTCTTTCCCTTACCTGATTTTCTCCAAAATAGCCATTGCTAGCATGCATATGTGTAAAATGAAAGGCACCATCTACTGCTAACCCCCATTTAGTGTTCATGATAGGAGAGTCCACCATATATATTGTTATGGTCCGGTTCCTTGTACCACGGTGATGGTCCAAGGTAGAACCAATAAAGAAGAACTCGAATACGGTTATGGAATAACACAGATATATAACAAACAGGAATATATACAGAGAAGTAGAAAGTGTTAGTACGTATAAACGGGTTCAGGGTCGGTTTATCTCCCCGAAAGAGACTCTGCCATTCGGCGTAGACTCGTTCGGGTTCCTCCCCACCCGAAAGCAGAGGATTCAACCGATCAGCCGGTCAGTCGGTCGCCCGACTACAGGCTGAACTCCCTGCTTCCTCTTGAGGCGCAATATTTATTACGTATGGAATAGTCCATTATGTTATTATGGGTAAGGTCCCATATATATATATATATATATATATATATATATATATATATATATATATAAAGACATTTTTATGTTTATAGATTCAGTTTTAAAGATACAGATATTTAAGTAAATGCTCTGTTTTTAATAAACAGTATTGAACAACATTTATCAGCCTGAATA
Source organism: Acanthosepion lycidas (assembly GCA_963932145.1). Lineage (NCBI taxonomy): Eukaryota > Metazoa > Mollusca > Cephalopoda > Sepiida > Sepiidae > Acanthosepion > Acanthosepion lycidas. Next base: position 14,895,072 of record OZ010602.1, read on the forward strand.
GAAACTGTCCATTTCATAATGTGTGACGTCATTTGTTTACATTTGGATACGCCATGAGTAGATATGAATGTGCGTGAGATGATCATGCAAGACTGTAGTTTAAAGACAGTAAATTCGACCTTGCTAACCGAACTAACACAAACAAGCCAATAAAGCCACTAAGATGCAATATTTCGAATCATTTTGGCACTTTCCGGTACGTTTTTAAATATAAATGGTCCCATTAAGACGCGATAACTATGAAGAAACCGACATAGAACAAAAAATAAAAACTTTCTAAGAATGTCTAATGAAAGCCGAAAGCACACAGACATAAAATAAAAAAAACACAATAAAGAACTTTTGTTGGCCTTTAACCAAACATATATTAATAAATTTAGATATATCAATTATCCGATATATATATATACATATATATATGTGTGTGTGTGTAAAAATTCTGATATGAATAAAGATATCTGAAGACCAATTTTATAAGAGAAATGAGGAGAGGAAAACATTTTATGTCAATGCGTTTTCTTCCTATAGGACATTTATCAAAGGCAAATTTAAAAATGTGTTGATAAATCTGTATGAGGACAATAGTCCGATTAATGTAAATAGTGTACATAATACCTCATCTCAGAAATATAGACAGATACTGAAAGGCCTAAACGTTGTAATAAATATGGCAACAAAGATGAGGACAATAGTCCGAATAATATAAATAATGTACATAATACCTCATCTCAGAAATATAGACAGATATGTAAGCTTTGGCATGTTTTTTTTTAAAGAATGTAAATTAATGTTCATTAATTATTATTATTATTTAAAAAATTTTATTTATAAATTTACTGTTTTATGTGTGAGAGGATAAAGAACAAGTTGTAAACGTTTATCAAACTAAAATCTTTCACTTTTATTAAAGTTCGTCAGAGAATGAGATATAGAGAGAAAGAAGAAATTCTGGTATTTTTTAAATTTTTGTGTTCTTTGATTTTCATTGGTTAATCAGACTTCGCGTGCATTTATGTGTGTATAGTGTACGGTGGATAAATTGTCGTTTAAATGACGCAAAAATGAAAATAACGCTGGCATCTCATTTTAAAAGATATATTTACCAAAATGACACAAAAATATCTTGAGATGGAATACAGGGATTATTGGATTCATGCCTTACCCATAGACATTAGCAACTTAAACCGAAACTTTCAGTTCATTTTGTTGCTGATTATTAAGCTCTTTCACAACTGCACCAACGCGCGTTAGTTTTTACCAAGATTTCAAATGAAACCTATTTTTTGCGACCGTCAGCATGCTGTACACGTCTCTTGGTAGATACCGCAAAGAATCTCTGCTGTGAAGAAAATGTCGCGAACAAATATTTTGGAGTCTCTTTTATTATTATTATTATTATTATTATTATTATTATTATTATTATTATTATTATTTTAATTTTTCTTTTTCTTTTTTTTTTTTTTTTTGGCAATATGTTTTGGCAAATTCAAATCTGCTAGTGTTTCTTTGGGAATTGAAAGACGATCACTGACATGGAGTATAGAAGACGGAGGCTGGGTAGCAGAGATGGTTGGTGAGGGTGGCGGGTGCGGAGGTTTTCCTTTAAAAAATATAAAGGAAAAAAAGAAAATAAATCCAAAACTAAAAAAAAAAAAGTGCAGTTGTAAAAAACATGAAAGTTTTATTTTTCCGGATTGCCAAATTATTTCTTAACGAAAAGCGGAGAAAATCAGAAAAAAAGGACAGGCAGAAGAAAGAATGATAAAAAGGAAGAAAAGACAAGAGAAATAAAGTGTGTGTGTGTGTGTGAGAGAGAGAGAGAGGGAGAGAGAGAGGTGCAGGAGAATAAGAGTAGAGAAGGAAACTTGAAAAGAGATGGTTTTTCAGGGGATTAAAAGAAAAAATAGACTTAGAAAGAATTAGGGAGAAAATCTTGTTGAAAAAGAAAAAGTGTTAGAAAGAAAGAAAGAAAGAAAGAAAGCCTGAGAAAGCAGAATGGAGATAAATGCGTATAGGAGAGAAAAGAACAAAGAAAAGAACAAAGAAAGGAAACCAAAGAAAGAAAGAAAAGAACGAAAAAGAAAGAAATAAAGAAGGGTGAAAAACTACTTGGTAGAAAGAAGGAAGAAATTCAAGAACGAAAGAAAAAACAAAGAAAGACATTAAACTGCGGAAAAGAAAGAAAAAGAAAAGAAAATGAAAAACTATTAAAATTAGAAAAGAAGAAAAGATAAATATGAAAAAGGAAATAGGAAAGAAAGATTAAAATGAAGTGCGAAAAAGAAAGATATGACGTATTAAATAGGAAAACAAAAAAGATTAAAAGTATACAAAAGGAAAAAAAAAGAAAGAAATTTGAGAAAGGAAAACGAGAATAAAAGAAAGAGTAAAAAGAAAAAAAGAACAATGAAATAATAGAGAAGTAAAGAAAAAATCTGTCGGATAACGAAAAGTAAGAAGAGAGAAAGAAAGAAAGAAAGAAAGAAAGAAAGAAAGAGAGAAAGAGAGAGAGAAAAGTAAAAAAGAAAAACCTGTAAAGAAAGAGAAGAGAAAGAGATGAGAGAGAGAGATAACAATGGAAGAGAAAGGAAATTAATAGGAGAAAGCGGGAGAAGAAAAGCAGAAAGAGAAAGAAGAAAAAGGAAGAAAGTGTAGGAAAAAGAAATAAGAAAGTAAACTGTCTAAGAGAGGGTGCAAATAAAATTCTATGGCACTTTTGAAATTCAAAGTATCTTCGATCCAAACAAGGATATATGATCTCGAGAAATACCTTATATTCTCGTGTAACGCGCGATCTCGCGTATCGTGCAACCCCAACCCAAATTTTCACTTATAAAAAATGATTTTATCATATATCTCGTGTATCCTTTTTTCAGAGAGCAAATTACAATAGACTAACCTCTTTTCCTCTCTCTTTTTATCTCCTTTATCGTGTTAAATAAGTTAAAAAAGTAAAAGAGAATGATAAAAGTATCGTTAGTAACGCTACACTCGTTGCGTAAACGCGTACAGCCATAAACAAACAAGCAAGAAACAACTAAACAACTTCTAAACGTAAACAAGGGAAAAGATTTATATTCACTATGTTTGTATTTTAAAATACGATACTAATATTTGAATATTATATGCATTATTATTGGATACATTTAAGTAAAACATTAGTTTTATCAAAATCATGTTTATTTTAAACACAGCTGTACTTTTTGACTACAGTAAATGGTTGGCCAACGGCGTGGCCAGGGCCAGCAGTACATAGGCTTATTTTATACTTCGTGTATAATGCAACCTCCTTAAAATTAGCTTCAAAATAGTATCTTCAAAAGTCGTATGATACGTGAGTATATGCGGTAGATAAAAAAAATCCTCAAAGATAACACTATCCTGGCAAATTACAATGTCAAACTGGAAGGGAAAACAATGAATGATAGTGCTACCTACCAACTCAGTTCAAATGAAAAGCATAACATTTGGAAAAAAGTGACAGATTTTTTTTTTTATGATTCAAACGTTATTTTTAGTGGATACCCATATTTGATTAGACGCTCAGTTTATTATTAAACGGTATATTTATCTATTTTCGGCTACAGGCCTGAATATTCGAGAAATATTGTTAAAGAAAAAGATATTCTCTCCGATAGGATTCGAACTTGCGTTCAACTGGATAGTGAAAAACGTCGTTAGAACCGGCGTACTTGATACTATGCCGACCACGAAGAGAGCCGATGCGCTGTCGTGGATGAATACTGCGTTATAAAATTGGTTGCAACGACTTCTAAAACAAAAGAGATTTAATACAGATCAAAATAATAAGTAAAAACTTGGGCATCCCGAGACGGTGCAATGGTTAGCCAGCTTGCTTCTCGCTAGAACAATTACGAACGAGAAGTGAGTTCGATCCTCACTGGGTTCCCAATACCTTCGGCCTTGTGCCACATCTAAGATACGCTTGGAAAATCACTATAATAAAAACTAATTCACCAGAACGGAGTAAATGCTAACAGAAAGAACATTCCTCAGGTCAGAAAACCCCTATATTTTCCCGGCCTTGCCCCTTGCGGCCTTTTACTTTTTCCAAAAATCACTTGAAAGGCACATGTCCTGGGTAAGATGATAAACTACATCCAAAAACAGGGCCTTTGAACAGCAGGTTTTGACGAGCGTGAAACCACCTCTTCATTGCTGATGTTCTCAGGACCACCTTTGTAGCACGTGTTAGGGTCCCAACTACGGGCAAATAGTTGACCCATAAACTGGGGTCAATACACTATGAAAATGTAAAAATAGGTTTTGATACGAGCAATACTTTTTTGTTTAAAATTATTACCAGCAATGAATTTTTAAAGAAAAAATTATTACCAGAAATAAAAATCATGTCGGCATTAAATAACCCATTGAGGTATTGATATGCCGTAAAACAAATCAAACCAAACCAAACTTGAAAGGAACAAGAATATTAAGACTTCGAGGGAATCGAAGAGAACGTGACAATGTCGCTGCTCGCTATCCAAAAATAATGAGTTCCAGGATACTTCGAAGGAAATTAAATGCCGAATTGATATGCGTTGTAGTTTTTTTTTTTTAGTACCAGTACATTAGTACATATGGGCACGTGACCGAGTTGTTAGAATGTTCACATTATGACTATGAGACCTGTGTTCGAATCTCACTATGGTCGATTTGTTATCAGACTAAAGGGGTCGTTCCCGGCGTGCAGCACATTTGGCAAGTGCCTGAAAACCATACCACGGGTTGACTCAAGCCATGAGAGTGAAATTGGGTAGACGGTGATCTTGCATAACACTTTAAGACACTTTTCTTTGTTTCTAACGACATTTTTCTGTTCTTTATTTTTTCTGGGCATTTTGAAGACATTTTTTTTTACTGTGCTTCGGATTTCGGTGTCACATTTTCTGCCTTCTGTTTAAACCATTCTCAAACATATTAATTTTCGTCCTTGATCGATTTTGATATTTCCAATTTGTAGTTCGTATCTTGGGCTCTTCCTCTGGCTGATAATCATATTTTTAAATTAATTGCATTAAATAATTACGTTTAATAATGACATTTCTTAATAATTAATTTATATTTTAAAAATGCTGACGAGCCAAATCACTTAAATAGTAAAGTTATCCATATTTGAATGCGGATCGAAAGCACACCATACTGTGTACGATGATAACCTCTTGTTACGATTATATATGGATTCTATAGGACTAATTTCTTTGTCTTTTATGGCCTCATTGCAATATTTTGGTGGATAAACACTTCGGCCTACTTTCTTTTAAGAAGTCATATTACATTGAGTTTATAAGCCTAGTCAAAATATTTCGCTGTACACTCTGTTCTTTCTTAGTTTGGTTTGGTTTGATTTACGGCATATCAACCTCACTGGGTTATTTAATGACGACAAAATTTTTATTGCTGGTAATATTTTTTCCCAAAATTATCGCTGGTAATATTTTTTTACAATAATGTCTACGGTAGAGTGGATGTAATTTTGTGAACGTAAAGACAAACATAATGTAGAAGTCTATGTGTGTATAAAGATTTAAATAAAAATAAAAAAAATATCCGTTCAAAAGTCAATATGAACAAAGAGAAAAGAAAAAACTATTCTTTTCTGACGCACTTCGTTCTCTGATGGATTTTATCAAAGCAAATGTAAGGATTTTATGTTGCCACAAAACAGAAATCAAAATAATGTTAGCTTAAAAAAAGGTGAAATATGGCGGAAGCTAAGGGAGGTAATTCAATGCATAATGAACGAAAGTAAATAAATGCTTTTTTATTTATTTATAATTTAATTATTATTTGATATTTTAATTTGATAAATTATTCATCTATTATTTATTTTAAACAATGGAAGGTTTTGAATTGAACGGTTCTTTTTAATTTTAATGTTCATAGATATTGGCTTGGAAAAAGAGTATTTCGTTTAGAAAAGGAGATAATAAAAAAAATCCGTGGTATGGTTTGGTTTGGTTTGGTTTGGTTTACGGCATATCGACCTCTATAGTATATTTAATGCCGAGAAGATTTTTATTGCTGGTAATATTTTTTTATAAAAATGTACTGCTGGTATTAAAACCTATTTTACACTTTCATAGTGTTTCGACCCAAGTTTGGGGATTCACTCTTTGCCCATATCTGGGACCCTAACAGGTGCTATCACCCTGGGTCAGAGTGGATTTAGGAACACCAGCAATTAAGAGGTAGTTCTACGCTTCTCAAAATCTCCTGATCAGAGGCCTTGCTGTTCGATGTCGTTTAATCGTCTTACCCAGGACGCCCTTCCTCAGTTTCCTGTTGTTCCAAAGTTCAGCGTTCGTGAACTAAAACAGTACTTGCAGAAGACATTGTAGTCAACCATTAATTTAGCCAGTAACATGTTGTGTTTTTATAACACCATTATTTACTGACAGTAAATTTTTAGACGATGTTGTTTAAAGCAAGCATTTATTCTGTAGCCGTCCCCAGCTACGCGAAAATTAGAGCTCTCGACACGAGTACGCGACCAGAGAAATGAAACAAAGCAAACACGACGATTTGCTGTTAGTGTCCCACTTTCGGCAGCTGCCGTTGGCACTGTCAACTTAATGTCCGTCTTGAGACCACCAAACTGCGTGGAAAGGTCATACGACAAGTGCTTTTATTATTGATGCGTAAGTCAGGCTCAGCTGGCTGTCTGTAAGAGATGAAAGCTGGTCATAATATAGGACCGTTTGTTTGTAAATAGATCATATGGATGATAGTTTTCTTTTCGTTTTTTTTTTTTTCTTAATTTTTATTTTTTTACTAGCATTAATCTTACGGCACTTTTTCAATGCTTTGTAGCATAAAACTACTTTGAGTTGATCACGTGTCGAAGATGAGAAACTGTCAAGTAGCAAGCATTTTACTTTTCGGCGAACTGTCAACCAGACAGCGAGACAAATGAGAAACGTAGAAGTCATGCAAAGGCCTTTTAGAAGAGAATTTCAAATCTTTAGATACGACAGACTGAAGGTAAGGCCTTCTGTTATAAAGAGGCATGAAAACTATGCACCCTGTATCGGAATATTTTAGCACGGCCTAAAATACGCCAGCAGTATCTACTACAGCCAGATTAGAATTGTTCTTCCACTTAAATCAGCCAAGAAAATCCTTATAGATATTCTATATAAATGGACGAATATTTATCTTCGAACCAAATTTTCCGGCTTACAAGACGTTGCGGCTTGGAGGGCGCACCCTAATATTGAAAAGAAATTTCTAAGTAAAAAAAAAAAAGTTATTTTTACTATAAAATGGTGAGACCTTGCCGCCAATCTAGTACTGTGTTTAAATTTATAAATTAGATGTAGCAAAGAGAATTACCATGAAAATACTTATAGAAAAGGCACTCAGACGCTATGTTACTGTAGAGGAAATTGACTGAAACCGAGATGTCATGTCAGCACTAATAACATTGCAGATACTTTTTTAGATTTTATCACGGATCTCTAAATATATAGCCTTGTACTACTGAATACCAGACTATATTTGTCAGCAATATTTTAAGCATGGACTTACAAATATGTATGATAGATGCAGGCGAAAAAGATTGTTTATCACGACACAGGGAACCACCATTCCTAGCAGCAAATCTAGTAATTGATTCGATACAATTTTTCCACTTCACGTCAGCAGAAACCGCTAACCCGAGTAGGCTTATATAAAAGATTAATATTTACCTATCTCGGAAGCAATTAAATTCTTACCGATTCAAATAATACATATGTATGAATCTCGAATCAAGAAAATGTTAGCAAAATCAAATATGTACTATGAAATATAAGTGGCCATAACACCGAGTCAAGTCATCAATTATAGACTCAAATATTAACGACCTATATTTACCAGTCTACAAATCAACGTTTAGTCGCAATTTTCATCGGCGTCCTGGGTATGACGATAAACCACATCAGCTCCAGGATAAGACGATAAACTACGTCCAACAGCAAGGCCTCTGATCAGGAGGTTTTTGAAGAGCGTGGAACCACCTCTTAATTGCTGGTTTTCCCAGGTCCACCCTGACCCGGGGTGGTAGCACCTGTTAGGGTCCCAGCTATGGGAAAATTGTTAACCTCGAAACTGAGGTAAAAAGCATTATGAAAGTGTAAAAATAGGTTTTAATACCAGAAACACTTTGTAAAAAATTATTACGAGAAATAAATTTTTGAAGAAAAAAAATATTACCAGCAATACGTTTTTGAAAAAATATTACCAGCTATACGTTTTGAAAAAAATAATATTACCAGCTATACATTTTTTGGGAAAATATATTAACAGAAATAGATTTTTGACAAAACAAAAATATTACCAGGAAAAAAAAGTTGTCGGCATTAAATGACTCATTGAGGTTGATATGTCGTAAAACGAAACAAACCAAACCAACTTTAATCGAGAAAACTATTTACCTATCACTGAACGAATAAATTTTTACAGACAAAAATACAAACGATCGATATTTACCTATCCATGAGACAAGTAAACGTGTATAATCTTAAGTACAAACGACCTATATGTACCTGTCTACGAAAGAAAGAAATTTCAATTAAACTAGGTGTAATGACAAAAGTACGCAGGTGTAAGCTTTAAGAAAGTTTTATTCAACTGAAAATACAAGGTTCGCGTATAGTGTCCTTTTATAGTTTCAGTAAACAGAAATAGCTCTCTCAAAGAGGAATTTAACAAAACAAGGGGAGACCACTCTTGATTATTCATCTAGGTACCTCCAAAGATTTGCTAAAAACGCAACATACATGATGAAGAAAATAAAATCTCCAAACTTAAAAAGTTAAGTTTTATCGTCAAACTCTTTACGTTATTAATAAGAGAAAAGACCAAAGAATTTTTTGAATGTTCAATTATATATTTATCACAGGGAACCACCATTCCTAGCAGCAAATCTAGTAATTGATTCGATACAATTTTTCCACTTCACGTCAGCAGAAACCGCTAACCCGAGTAGGCTTATATAAAAAATTAATATTTACCTATCTCGGAAGCAATTAAATTCTTACCGATTCAAATATTACATACGTACGAATCTCGAATCAAGAAAATGTTAGCAAAATCAAATATGTACTATGAAATATAAGTGGCCATAACACGGATTCGGATGTTGGAAATTTTGTTTATCTTGATTTAGCGGGTCACCATAAATTAGTACAGAACGTTTTAGCGTCTTGTTCTGCGGTGAAAAATATACTGAATTGGAAATTCTTGCAAAGATCAAATAAATGCCGAATTTTAATGAAACTTTCAGGAATTATTTACAAATGAATGAAATTATTTTAGAAATATTTCTTTTTTTTTTATAGAATATTAGTAAAAACATTTTTACCTCTGTAACTCCCCACCCCACCCCACCAACACTTATTTAATTTTATGAAATTTCAAGAAATTCATTTTTATATTGTTTAATGTTTACATTAGTTAAAAGCAGAACTCAGCCGAAAATTTAAATAACTAATTTTCTCTTTCTAAAACAGGATCCCTGTTACCGAAAAACTGCTCTGAATCGTAAAATAATTTAAAAAAATGCAATAAAATTAAGGAAATATTCAATTAGAAAAGATTTACAAATTTCTGAGATGAGGTATTATGTACATTATTTACATTATTCGGACTATTGTCCTCATCTTTGTCGCCATATTCATTACAACCTTTCGGCCGTTGTACGCTCCGTCCTTCTTCAGGTGGTTGGAATGTCGAACTTAAGGTAAGGCTTCAAGAACACCAGAAAACTGTAACACGAGGGGAAGTGGAAAAATCAGGCAGGGCAGACAACATATGGAGAAAGAAGAGAGATTACCGCCCTCTGTGAGGTTGAGATAAACAAAGAACACCATTGGAAAATTCGTAAATTTAAGAAATCAGCACATATGCTAGGCCACAAAAATCCCCTGGGCCGACCAAGCATAGAAATGAATACAATATGGGAACCAGTAATACGGAGTACCAGAGAAAAGCGATAATAACAACAAAAAATTGCAATATGAGCTCTGGTAAAAACTTGAAATGATAACAGCAAAAATTGCAATATGAGCACTGGTAAAAAAGAAGACATTAGGTTTATAATACCCAGAAAGTCATATACAGATGTCCCCAAGGACACATGGCACAGTGGATAAAGGCGTTGGTTAGATCCAGTGACAGACCCAAAGACAGTGGACAACTTTCAGAGGGAAATTAACAGGAGATTTTTGATAACATGCCATTAAACATGGCATGTGAAACTAGAACAGTCTACTCCTGTGAGCGAAATAAAGGGTTCAGTTCGACATTCCAACCACCTGAAGAAGGCCGTAGCGCACACCTGCCGAAACGTTGTAACAAATATGGCGACAAAGATGAGGACAATAGTCCGAATAATGAAGTTTTAAAATTTTGAATTAATTTATTCTGATTAGGTGATATTGTTATTAAGTAAAAACTATATTTATTAAGTATGAATGGAAAAGCTTACTACAATTCAGCAAAAACCAGTATTTTTTGTGTGTGTGTATAAACGGGCTGATTTTTTTAAATAGGGGCGTACATACAGTACATTACCAGAAAATAAAAGCAATAACAATAATAAATGTAAAGTCAGAGTACCTAAAATTCAGTAAAATATTGGATGACGGAGAATATTTTCCTATTGTTTTAAGATTACTATGTAGTTAAAAATTATATAAAAAAGGCGCTCACGTTATATTCTTCAATATTTACACCTATGCCCCACCCTATAAAAAATTACTTAAATTTCCGGTTGTCAGTAAGTTGTCAGGCTGTCAATAAATCTTTTAACACCTTGAATATATACCTCGCAACGTGTTAAAAATGCATTCCCACTTTATTTTAAACTAAAAGTAAGTAATATTTGTTTCAAATCAGATTAATTAAACTTTAAATCAAGTAATATTCCGCAAATAAAGTTTCAGAAAACTGTATTTCATTTTTTTTAAATTTTTAATAAAGTGAATTACAGACGGTTAAAAATGGTTAAAATTAATGATTTTTAACGATTTAAAAATTATTACAGTCAATTTAAATTAGTTTTGAAATACAGCAAAGTATTTTTGCTTACTGGAAATATTAAATTTAATCTGTTAGCTTAAAATTAAAACTAAAATAAAAGCTTCAAGAAGGTTTTTTTTTCATTAAATAAAAAAAATATTAAACCTTAGGTATCTTATTTCTTTGGGGTTACTTAATTATAACCAAACAATATTTAACTAACCCTGAACTAAGTAAATTCTTACAGACTGAAATATAAACGACCAATATTTACCTATCCCTAAAGCAAGTAAAGGTTTAGAAACTTAAATAAAACGACTAATACATACGTCTTATCGAAAAAAGTAAATTCATATTAACTTAAATAAAAAAAAAAACTATTTCACCATTAAATAACCCAGCAATGTTTGATTGTAAGCCCACCACCCTTATATAAAATTCGGTGATTAATCATTTTTTCTTGCCACTTGATCAACATAGATTTTACACACAAGCAACAGAATGTCTTTTTCTTTGTTCGTGTGCATTGAAGTGATACCATAACCAACAATTAACTTCTCAAGATTGCAAAAGTCACGGTTATGTAGGCTATGCTCTACGGGATGCACATAAAGAGGATGATCACGTGTCAAGAATGGAAGCCTGTCATCTGCCAAAGATTCTTAGTGTGCAGTGGATTGTCCACGTGTCGTCAAGACAGAAGTTCTTCACCGAAGTGTTACAATCTGTCCGGAAAGAAGATTTTTACTTTTTCTAATACCGACTATCACAAGTGGATAACAGAAACAGTCGAGAGGAAAACATGGCGGTATACAGTCTTCCTAGCTGTTCATAGGGGAACAAAGATAAAGGATCAGCATCATGGAAGACATAAAGGACTATGTCTCTCGTTGCTTTTTATACTATTTTGAATTCAGGTCAGTCCTTCTCTCACGTTGATTGCCCTATGAAAATTAAAGATCCTAGTCTGACATATTTCTTTATATAAAGTTGAATGGGGATAATTCAGGCCTTTCAATAACTTTAGTCACGCGGGGTGAACACAACAGCCTTGACCTTAGAATTCGGCTTCAGGGTGTTATTTTGCTCAGAGCCTGACATTACGCCGTCACATCTGTTTTGGTTGACTCCTAAAATCGTGATGGCCAAACATTTAATTTATCGCAATGGTCCCTTTGCTTCCATACTCACATCGCTGATGTATAAAGCAAAAAATAAATTGTCACTGTAGCCATTACATTAACCTGTTCAGCACCAGAAGTTTTACTATTTTCTTAAACGTGAAGCGAAGTTAATTATGTAACATCTCTCTTATAAAATTCACGCTCAGTCTTCATTTTATTATCTATCCCGCTGCCATTTAATCAATGGGATATCCCAAGTTTTCATATACTGGCTTACAGAAGTTACAATCCTTATCGGTAAAGCTGTTCAACTATTATCAAGGCTGACTTAGTTTAGCTTAAGGGGACAATGCTTAGGTTAATTAATTTAATGATATATCACCCATTGTTTCCTATATATATATATAAATAAATGTCCGGCTCAAACTAGAGTCGCAAGGTCGACACATGTCCGGTTTACACTAGAGTAGAAAAATTGACATATGTCCGGTTTACGCTGAAGTTAAAAGGTTCGGTTTAAACGTAAGTAAAAAAAAAAAAAAAAAAAGAAGAAAAAGAAAAGGTAAACGCAGGTCAGATTACACTAGAGAGAGGAAAAAGCAGATATAGATCAGAAAGTTAAAAAGTTAGACAGAGGGCAGGTTTACTCTAGATGGAAAAAGATAGGCATATATTAGGTTCATGTATCCACCCGGAAGGTAGCCCCATTTGTAGGGAGAATCTAACCGTTCTGTCGGTAATGTAATCAACGTGCCGACGGGGAAAGGGTACAGTGATGGATCATCTAACGAATTGGTTCATAAGACGATCTTGTTAACCAACGGGCCACAGGACGTTCTCATTTATATATGTCTAGGTTAAAACTTGGAATGAATGATAAATTACACTTGTTTACAAATTGCATTCGGTCGGAAATAACATTAAAGAATAACAGGGTTTGTTGACGGGAAATTGTACTTCGACTGAAAAAAAAATTGTTTTTTTAGTTATTCTCTCTTGCTGTGATTAATTTTTTTTCTTATCATAGTAAGGTCAACAATAATCACTTTAAATCAAATATAAGCATTTAGTTTGCATTTATACTAAGAAAAACCATTAGAGTTCTCTATTAGGGCATAAAATTTACAATTTATTACAAAATAATAATAATATTAATAATAATACTAATAGTAGCCATCAAGAACATTGGATTTACCCTTGTACAGGCACCGTGGGAAAGCTATTGAAAGTTCGCAGTATGTTGTCAGCGGCTGTACTCAGCTAACACAAAATCGTACAGACAACGCAAAGTCGCTCCCAGAATACATTGAGAACTTATGCAGGAAGTGTCACCTCCAGTGTGCGCAGAAGAGTCGTACTAACATTTACGACCGTAAGTAGAGGAGAATAGACAAGTGAAGCTGAGGGGGGGGGGACAACAAACTTGAATGGCAAGCATTTGGAGAGTAATCACCCTGAAATCATACTTTCGCCTAAGAAGATGAAGGTTACCTTGATAGACGTTGCAATACTTTTGTGATAAGAACACCAGGTAGTCGAAAAATACAAAGGTCAGAAAACCTGGCAAGGCAAATAGGAGATATGTACTGAGCAACAGCTCAAGTTCTCCCTTTTGTGGTTGATGCACACTCAGCACAAGTTGAAGAAACCTTTCTGTACCGCATGAAGCCATAGACTTGAGGGTTACCGTGTGGTGTTGCATAAGCGTAAGAAATGTCTGCGTTTTGGGGTTTGGCAAGAAATATAAAGGATAAAGTTTGAAGAGGTCAAAACAAAATTATGAATTATGTACTTCCGGCATTAGTGAGCCCAAAGTAGACAGACATTGGACAATTTATATCGAAATATAAAAAGGAAATCAGAGGAAATAATCCCGAATATGGAAAAAAAAAACAAGAAATTTTGTTGGGCTCGTAAGCTTCATAGTGTTCGGAGAAGCATGCACGCAGGTGTTTCTTCGATAAAGTAGCGGTTCTTGGAAAGAAGCTGTATGTTGGAGCATCCTTCTTACCAGTAGGAAATATATGGGCGATGAGAGTGATTCAACCCTGTGGACCTAACAAGGCGGGTCTTGGCTGTAAAGGTCTGAATTGGCGTGCTCCATTCTAAAGAATGGAGCACGCTTAAACATTTTCCACGGAAGTAGCAACGTAGTAGCGATAGGCTTGCAACGTTGCGTCTGTGGTAAAGATTTGTTGTTTGTTTGTTTGTTTTGCTTAGCGGCATATCAACACTTCTATGGGTTATTTAATGTTGAAATCTAAATATTATTGTACGAAATGTTATTTTTTGTGGGGGTATAATAATGTAAAATGTATCTGCAGTCAGTTTCTTCTTAGAATAAAGTTCCCTAATTCGTTTCTTTCCCAAAACAGCGTAGCGTAAGTCAAACAATCCAACACACGTGTCTTCCATTCGCTAACACAGGCGAACTGCTCTGTCGCCTCGTTAAGCACTTTTTATAGATTGAGTGACAGATCAAATTTGCAAAAAAAACAGTCTCGCGAAAGTATCCGACTTTTCTTAAATATACGACTCGTAAAGCCGCCATTTTCTTTTTGGGATACTTTACACGCGAGACGCGAATCCATTTTCTGTCAGGAGGTAAGCCATTTTCTCTCGTATTACAGTATCATTGGAAAAACGGAATTTTTCTGCCTTTAGGTTCACTTTAAAATACTTTTTATCGTTTTACGAAAACCACATCTCTTAACTCGACCTGTACGTTAGTACGTATTATCAAATGAAGTGAGAGATTTTGTTTGAACTAATGTACACCTAATACAAGTCCCAAAGATTACTCAAGGCTAAATGAGTTGCGTGAACGTAAAGAGGAAATTGGGAATGAAGATTATGAGGATACGGAGGATAGATAACGACTGATCCTAGACTTGAAGAATTTAAGATTTTATCGATAGAGGAAGCATCCACACCGGAGTTTCTTCAGTAAAGTAGCTGTCCTTGTAAAGAAGCTGTCTGAGTGGAAGGTCCTCCTTACCCGTGTAATACGTAGGAAATGATTCAACCCTGTGATAATAACAAGACGGGTATTGACTACAAACATCTGAGTTGAATGGAGCTCGTCTGAACATTTGCCATGGAAATAGTGACATAGTAGCGATAGGCATGTGACTTGGCGTCTGTGAGGAAAAGAGCTGTAGAGTGGAAAATGTCATGCTTCATAAGGCCGTGTAAACGTTTTTGAACTTCTTCAAAGCTGCAAAAAGAGGATTGGATAGCTCCTGCCCAGATACGATAGCGATAACCCATTTTTAACTTTTCGAACAAATGAAGCCGAACGTTTCCTGTTTAAAAACTGTTAATGTTTTCCATTATTATCAGTAAATATCTCGCTTTAGATACTCCTAATTTTAACGCTATTGTTGTAATCTAGAAAAGGTTAATGAATGAGGAATAACCAAAACAGAGGTTGGAAATGAAATGTTAATCTTTATAAGATCAACAAAATAAAATACTCGCCAACGGCGTGAAGTAGGTAAACCACTGCTAGTGGTGGACTAGATAGAGAACATATTACCCTGACTTACAATAGGGTCCAACGTATTTATGTGGATTGGGACATACCCATTAGTGTTTATAGGTACGGCATATAACACTATCTATCTCAGTTCAGGTTCTATCTATCTATCTATCTATCTATCTATCTATCTATCTATCTATCTATCTATCTGTCTGTCTGTTGTAATCTAGAATCTGAATGAGGAATAACCAAAACGGAGGTTGGAAATGAAATGGTAATCTTTATAACATCAACAAAATACAATACTCGCCAGCGGCGTGAAGTAGGTAAACCACTGCTAGTGGTGAGCTACTTAGACAGCATATTACCCCCCACTTACAATAGTATCCAATGTATTTATGAGGATTGGGACATACCTATTAGTATTCATAGGTATATATATGAAGATGATGAGACAAAATGGAAAATTTATTCATGACATGCTTTACTGAGTGCAGTCTGTTATGTTTGGCTTCCTCAGGTTAAAATGAATGAAAGACAAAACTGTACAAGTATACAAACAAAAAAAAAGCGCTAATATATGTATATGTCTGGGTTGGTGTGTATGTATGTACACACATATGCAAGTATATATATATATATATATATATATATATATATATATATATATATATATATATATATATATATATATATTAAAGACATTTTTTCTGTTTAACGTTCTTTTTTATAGATACAAGTATTTAAGTAAATGCTCTGTTTATAATAAACAGTATTAAATAACATTTACCGGCCTGAATGTCCTAGAAATTTTCATAGAGAATATTCGTCCTTTGACAGGATTCGAACCTATATAATATTAGTGGTAAATATACACATACATATGCAAATTATATAAATATATATACATACATGCATACGCATACATATATACCTAGGAAAGTTTACTGAATGAAGAATAACCAACACGGACGTTGTAAATGAAATAGTAATCTTTATAACATCAACAAAATACTATACTCGCCAGCGGCGTGAAGTAGGTAAACCACTGCTAGTGGTAGACTACTTAGACAGCATATTGCTCCCACTTACAATAGTGTCCAACGTATTTAGAAGGATTAGGACATGCCCATTAGTGTTCATAGGTACGGAATAGAAAAACTATAATTACGAAACAATATCTATATTTGCTGTATTGGCTAAAAGATAACTGAAAAATAATTATTTACATTATTCGGACTATTGTTCTCATCTTTGTCGCCATATTTATTATAACGTTTCGTTCGATATACGCTCCTTCTTCAGGCGGTTGGAATGTCGAACTGAACCCTTTATTTCGCTCACTGCGGTAGACTGTTCTAGTTCCACATGACACAGTGGATAAAGGCGTTAGTTAGATCAAGTGACAGAACCCAAAGTGTGTGAGTTCAATACCCGGTTAAGGCAGTGGAGATATTGGAGAGGGGAATTAACAGGAGAGAACTCATAACTGACATTCATTACACATGGCACGTGAAACTAGAACAGTCTACCCCAGTGAACGAAATAAAGGGTTCAGTTCGACATTCCAACCACCTGAAGAAGGCCGGAGCGTACAACGGCCGAAACGTTGTAATAAATATGGCAACAAAGATGAGGACAATAGTCAGAATAATGTAAATAGTGTACATAATACCTCATTTCAGAAATATAGACAGATACTGAAGGCCCGAAACGTTGTAATAAATATGGCGACAAAAATGGAAGACAATAGTCCGAATAATTTAAATAGTGTAATAAATTTGGACAAAAAATGTTAGCGATAATTTTAACAATGCTAAATACTGTGAGGACCTCAACACACGTCAGCATGTTGAATAAAAAAATCTAATTTATAGAAAATAGGTAAGCTATGTTACTGTGGTGGGACTTATGCAGAGATACGAACTTTCCTAGGAGTAGACCCAGCAAGATACAGGAAGTAGCAGATGTAATAAACACTTGCGGAAGACTGTAGAATATATCCCCTGAAACGTTGCGACGAACACAAATTCGAAAATTCTTAATTCTTGTACAATATCCTCCCAACATCCGCTTCTGCATTCTGGATCACATTTCGGATATCACAAAATGACATGTTTTCGCAATGTTTTTCTCTTAAACAAGCTATAAAAATTCCAGGAAGTCTGTGAACAAGTAAGTGTTACAGGACACTTGGCGATAAATAGGAGTCATAAGCAAAAGTTCAGGGAATTTTAGCATGAAACAAATTTGCTTACCCTGATACATATTTTCTACAGTGTTCTTCGAAATAATCACACCTCTATCATTTCTACATAGAAAAAGTTGCGGTGAATCTATTTTGGTTTGCACGTATTACAAACGTTTGCTGAAATGTTAGACAGACAACAACAGGAGAAGGTAAGGAAAAAGAAAAAGAAAGAGAAGACGATTATAAAAATGAAGACAGAGAAGCAGTAGAATTTCATTATGAGAAGAAGAAGAAGAGGAAGAAGAGGAAAGAAAGAAAAGCAGTGGAAGATCATTATGAGAAGAAGAAGAAGAAGAAGAAGAAGAAGAAGAAGAAGCAGTAGAAGTTCATTATGAGAAGAAGAAGAAGAAGAAGAAGAAGAAGAAGAAGAAGAAGAAGGAGAAGCAGTAGAATTTCATTATGAGAAGAAGAAGAAAAAGAAGAAGAAAGAGAAGCAGTAGAAGTTCATTATGAGAAGAAGAAGAAGAAGAAGAGGCAGTAGAATTTCATTATGAGAAGAAGAAGAAGATGAAGAAAAAGAAGAAGAAAGAGAAGCAGTAGAAGTTCATTATGAGAAGAAGAAGAAGAAGAAGAAGAAGAAAAGGAAGAAAGAAAAGCAGTAGAAGTTCATTATGAGAAGAAGAAAAAGAAGAAGAAAAAAGAAGAAAGAGAAGCAGTAGAAGTTCATTAGAAGAAGAAGAAGAAGAAGAAGAAGAAGAAGAAGAAGAAGAAGAAGAAGAAGAAGAAATCACCCAAGAGAAAAAAAAAAAAAAGAAAAGAAAAGAAAGAGATGATAAAGGCGGGAGTAGAAAAAAATAAAAGACAATAATGGATTAGGAGAAATAGAAAAAAAAAGATTAAAAAAGAAAGAGAAGATAAAGGAAGAGGAGAAATAGAAAAAAAGAAAAAGAAAGTAGTAATGGAGGTCGAAGTGATAAGAAGTAAAAGAAATCGAAAAGGAAGAAAGACATTATAATTTTGAGAGAAGAAAAACTAAACAAAAATAGGATGGCGTAAAAGACCGGCTGTGAGAGAAGGAAAAATAGAAGAAAAAGAAACAGTAGAAGAGAGACGAAGTAAAAGAAAAAAAAGAGAGAAGTAATATCCTATCTGTATGAAGAAAAAAAAATAGGAACGAAAGAAAGCGAAGAACAAGAAAATCTCTATGAGAGAAGGAAAAATAATAATCGTAAAAAACATAAGAAAAAAAGAAGAATATAAGGGAAAGAAAAAAGAAACAAGAAAATGAAACAGAAGAGAGAGAGAGAAAGAGAGAGAGAGAGAGAGAGAGGTAGAAAGAGAAGCATTGGAAGTCTTCAATGTTAGGAGAGAAAAAAGCAACAAAAGAAACGAATGTACGACAAACAGCAAAAGAAAAAGAGAAGATGGAGATACTGGTGTATCAGTCTTGCATTTTCTAATGTAGGCTTAAAACGATATCAGTTTGAAACACCGATTCCATACGATTACCAAAGTAAAACAATGTCGAACCTGGTCAGTAACTAGATTGGTGACACTTTAGCAATATCTTTTGCTTCCAGTTTGGATGTTTGCTTCTTGTAATTGCATAATGGTTTGGAAATTATTATCCAGAAAGCCGAGTTCCAATTACCGTTGGCTTCGTTTTTATCGCTTATGAGCAAATATCCTTGGGAAATATATGAGTCTACCACTTCTACCTCTAGCTATTAGTAAAACTTGTATCAATTAACAATTATCATCTAAAAAATTTTCTTGGAATCAAAAATTATTTTTTGGCTTTAAATAACATGCAAAGAATTGATAACCTATACAAAACGAATTAATCAAAATTCTTCTAACGTATTCATTTCGTATTTATAAACTCAAAATTTCTTTATTCCCCAGCTATGGGCTAATCAGTAACACTTTTATTACTAATTATCTCTAAGAAAATCTTACAATATAAAAATATTTTATAGATTTAAATAACCAGTAATGGCTTTATTTCTTGCTTTAAATAACCTGAAATCATATAAGCCGTAAAATAAACGAATCAATCTTGAACTCTGTCTTAAGGCAGCAGAGTAATTAAATCTGCCGTTTTTAGTGCAACAGGAGAGTCTACACAGCTTCACTAAGCTAACATTCCTTTTGTTACCATAATCGTGTCGTGTATCACGATCAAGTAGAAGTGATCAGGTAACTAATATATTGTTTTTTCATTGTGTCTGTCTCGTGTTATCTTTCCTTGGATAATTTTGCCTTTTATCAATAAAACGCCGATTCCCTTACATTTAGGCGAAAAAAATCAAGTCATCTGCAAATATCAATCCTATACAATATATATATATATATATATATATATATATATATATATATATATATATATATATAAAGAAAGAACAGTAAGATATATAATCCGGTGTTCTTATAGATATTTTTACAAAATAGTGCTCAATGTAAATTTACAATATATTACTAGGTTTATATAAAAAAATAAAAGTTTACTAAATCAGTGAAATTAATTAGCTATTTTTGCCGTCATTGTCATAAATTTTACTTAAATAATTGTTATGATGTTGATTTGGGGTTAGTAGAGACAAACGACAAATAAACCGTAACAATAAAAGGGGTTTTAATAGGTTGGTAAAAAGGTACAGAAATCGCCTGAGTAGTCAATAACTAGCTCACCTAAGAACTTCTCTGTCTCTCTGTCTGTATTTATCTATCCACCCACGAGGATAAAATGTGGCACAAGGCCGGTTTAATGTGGGTATCTCCGAGCCCGTAGGCTCGGCCAAAAATATAGCCTCTTTGAACCCGCCTAGACGGGTTCAAGGCCTGTCTACCTCCCCGGACGAAACCTTGCCCTTCGGCAAAGCCTCGTCCGGGTTCCTCTCTGCTAATGCAGAGAGTTCGACAGACGTCGAGATCTCTGTCTCTCCGTATTTATCTATCCACCCACGAGGATAAAATGTGGCACAAGGCCGGTTTAATGTGGGTATCCCCGAGCCCATAGGCTCGGCCAAAAATATGGCCTTTCTGAACCCGCCTAGACGGGTTCAGGCTCTGTCAACCTCCGCGGACGAAACCTTGCCCTTCTGCAAAGCCTCGTCCGGGTTCCCCTCTGCTAATACAGAGAGTTCGACAGTCGCCGAGAGTCTGTCTCTCTGTCTTTCTCATGTCAACTGAAATGCCACTATTTAAAGTCTTTGTTCACAGACGCAGACAAGTTCATCTTCAAGAGGGGTGGTAGGTTTCCGACACAACAATAATATTTAAATATTAAAAAAAAATTGTTACCTAGTAATATAGATACTTATACTTGATGTGAAAATAATTCTACATACTGTAAGGGATTCTAATACATTTAATTGTTCTTGAAAGAAATATAGTATATTAAAAATAAAAAATTAAAAGTGAAAATATTTTTCAAATCGTAGTTAAATAAAACGTATTCTAACCTAAACACCCCCACAAAATCTTTAAATAGGCAAATAGAAAAAAATGCCGTAAGAATTTTTGCCGTTAACAATAAAATTTTTAAAAAATCTAGACGACATGCATTTAACGGATGTCAGATTTCATTGAAAAATACATCCATACCCCTACCAAAACGTAACTAATAACTGATACATCAAAATAAAGCCATAATGAACACGCAGACACCCCTTGTCTGGATGAATGGATTTCTCTGTATCCTTGGAAATGTGAATTATGATTTTTGCTGTGTCTTTAAAACCCAGAAATTTTAAAAGTTACTCCAAAATTCGCTTGAGGATGAAATGGAACTAATGTCTTTAATTTAATTACAAAATTAAATTCGAAGCTTTTAGCTTCCATTTTTGAAACATGGTTAGAACTGTGTAGCGAAAAAACATACTTTAAATCAATTAATTTATAATATATATATATATATATATATATATATATATATATATATATATATATATTATATTTCTGTCTGGATTTATGAGATGATGAGTTATTTTTAGCTGAGCTCGAATTCCAGTCAAAGCAATTATATTCACTTACGTGCTAATACCCTTAGGAAAGGTATGACACATCTTCTTCTCTCCCTAGCTATGGGTAAATAGCAGGACAGACTGAGTTCTATAGCCTTGGATGGCAACTTGCCTTGGAGAACGACAACTCTGAATTCAAAACCTGCATAGGGTCATTTTGGGACCTCATGTCACGTAGTGCACCAGGTCTCTGTATTCGGCCCATCAAAAAGTGTTGGTGGTTCTGCACAAAACCTTTGCCACTATAATTAAATCATATTTGGTGATGTCTGGACTGTCGGTTCCTGGGAAATACGACGGGAGAGTCCATCATATATATAGTTAGGCACGGTGGAGTAGTGGACAGCGACTCAGACTGAGGAATCGGAGAGCCGAGTTCGAATTTCATTACGTTACTAATACTTTTGGTATGAACCCTCTCCTTCTCGCCAGCTATGGGTAAATAGTCGGACAGACCGGATGGCAACTGGTCTACCGGAGAAAGAAATGGCAACCTACTACGCCTCGTCAGTCATGTATCGAAAGATACATGATCACCTAAGCATGTATCATGTATGACACCTAACTGAACTGATACGACGACTGTTGTCTTCATCTTCGACCATTGTTGGTCCGAATACTTTAAACTGTAGATCAAAGATCAAAATTTCCTGTAGATTCACAGCAACTGTAAATTGATGAGATTTTGACGCTTGTCTATTACTACGTTTAAATTCATAAAATCTAGATACCATAGTGAAGAGATCATCCTAAAATTAGCACGAAAGTATTTATCGAACAGGCACAGAGACGCAACCTTACGGCGATAAGGACCAATAATATTGCTGATTCTTCTTTGGATTTTATCAAGGATCTGAAGGTAAATACTGCTGGCACCAGCGCAGAGTAATAGAGAAAAATGGTTTTAAACGGAATGAAAATTACAAATATCAAGAAAATAGTTATGGCCTGCGGGTTGCTACTGTGAAATTTCCTCAAATGAAGAAGAAAAAAAAAGTGTTATCTTGCTACCGACGAGAATACCATGAACAGAATATATGAGAAACGCGCGAGAGCTTTTATGAATATGGAAACCACAAAGAAACCGTTACTAATAGTCAGAAAGAGAAATGAAATTTTTAGGACACATAATAAGTACTCAAGATTTTAAAACTCACAGGACACAATGAAGTCTAAATAACAAAGCTTTTATCTAAGCATTGGGCGCTTTTTACATTTCATTAGAGTTAGCTTTTTATACATGAATCTGTTTGTTTTTTTCTCTACCTACGGGTAAATAATAAAAAAAGAACCAGTTTGAAGTTTAAACTCTGAAATCAAAACCAGCCTGGAGAGAGATACCTCTCACTAGCCTACCTTAACCTAGATATATTCATTGCTCTTCAGTGCATTTAGTCCCTTAAAAACTTTACAATGGGTTTTGGGATTTCAAAATATATTAAAGAAAGTGAAGTTGATGCTTAAATTTTATTGTTAAAATGCAAAAAAACAAAAACAAAGCACTAAAAAAAATCCCGGTTCTACATAAATATTAATGGTTTCATTATCAATCTCTGGCAGCTTGACCGGCATTTTGAGTCATATTTGCAAAAGGGTAAGGATATATTTTAATAATTTACAGAAATATGTTAAAAAAGGCTGCCATTAGATTTACCTTATTCCTAAAGGGACAGAGTAGCATTATTTTGAATACCTTATTTCTAAAGAAGCAGAGAGCATTACATTGAATACCTTATTCCTAAAGGGATAGAGTAGCATTACATTGAATACCTTATTCCTAAAGGGATAGAGTAGCATTACATTGAATACCTTATTCCTAAAGGGACAGAGTAGCATTACATTGAATACTGATTCACATTATTTTAAAGATTTTAAAATTGAGGCTACTGCTCTTACTTGCTTATCGGCTAAAATGGGATTAGACACAGGATTATTGTTCTGTTAGACTTGCACTGTAGCTTCAACCAAATAATATTTGCTAGTAGGATTCGAACCCTGGCCTTAAATCATTCTGTTCTTTCTCCAGTCATGGGTAAATAGTGTGAATACTAAATCTGAAATCAAATTCAATGTTTCCCTTAATTTATTCTTTATGGTGTTGCTTCAGTTTCGATGAATTTGGCCCCCGAAAAAATTACAATGAGTTTTGGATAAAAAATACCCCAAAATCACACAAAATACAGAATGTGATGTTGATGCTTAAATTGTATTCTTAGTATTCATCTAAAACAGTAATTGCTGATATTTATTGTTTAGCTTAATACTAAGTGGAGTGACGTTTGTCTAATCAACCAAACGAGGACAGACTGGACAGACTCGATAAAAATCAACATTAACTACTTAAACACCGACAACTGACACCCACCACCCTTAGACATTTGGGGCTAAATTTCACTAGTTTAGGTTTGCTTATGTAATAGAAGAAATCAACAGAAAAGAGCCACATGTGGCCGGTACAGATTTGCGCGGATTCTACTGATATGTAAGATTGTTGATTGCTTGAATCATTTCCGGCGGCTTACCAACCCATTACAGGTAATTTAAAACAAGAAAATATATTTAGATAGCAACAATTTTTGGCACGAGATAATAATGGTTTAGCGATGTAAGTCTGACTAATTAACCCATAGCTATGGGGGGAAGAGGTGGATTGATCGCCTTCCCCGTTGCACGTAAGTGAATATAATGAACACAACAGAAATTGGAATTCGCTTCTCCGATTAAGAATTCAGGGCAATTATCCATTACATCCAAGCTTACAACACCTGGTATTCTTAAGCTGTCACCCATCTAGGTACCGTCGAGAGTCGACGTTGGTTAACTTAGATGATCGTACGGAAAACTGGCGTTTCAACGTGATGCGGCCGTAAGCATGTAAAACATGTAAGTCTGTTTGATATGTTGGTCTTACAAATAGTTTAGTCAAAATAAAAAAGAATTCTTTGTTGCAAGTTCCAAATTTTGTTGAAATCAGAGCACACAAAAGTTACATTACAATCATTTTCGCTTTTATTTGAAATCAGTATCTGTCTATATTTCTGAGAAGAGGTACATTATTTACATTATCCGGGCTATTGTCCTCATCTTTGTCGCCATCTCTATTACAAAGTTTCGGCCTTTCAGTATCTGTCTATATTTCTGAGATGAGATATTCTGTACATTATTTACATTATTCGGACTATTGTCCTCATCTTTGTCGCCATATTTATTACAACGTTTCGGCCGTTGTACGCACCGACCTTCTTCGTGTGGTTGAATTGTCCAACTGAACCCTTTTCGCTCACTGGTGAGACTGTTATCGTTCCAGGTGCCATGTTTAATGGATGTCACTTATCAGTTATCTCCTGTTAATTCCCCTCTCCAAGTTCTGTGAGTTCAATACTCGTTTAAGGCAGTGGAGGATTTCTTGATAATGAACTTCTGTATGAATTTCAAGGACCAGGAGTTATCATTAATTATATTATTTACACTCAGACTATTATTCTCATCTTTGTTGTTGTTATCACAATTCGGTCGTTGTAAGTTCTGGCCTTCTTCACGTGTCTACTCGCCGTTCAACCGGTGGCTGGATATTAAGTCATTTTTCTCTACCACTGTTAATCCGGTGCCTCGACATTTTTCTTTACCAGCGGTAAAGCGGTGGTCAGGCCTTAAAAGGTTAAGTTAATCAACTAACTTAACCTCCCAATTGTAACGATCACGTTTCAATTCAGATTTCGTAATTGACACCTCTGGCAATCAACATGTTAAAAGAACATATAGTTCTTCATTTTGTCACCAGGTGACACTAGGAATTGTTGACTTTAGATTTAAAAAATCATATACAGATTTGAACAAGCATTTTAAGTTATAAAAATCAGCAATCATTGCAATTGGCAGATCAAAATTTTGTTGTTTTTGTACCTAATTTCAATACATTTAGACTTCATATATATATATATATATATATATATATATATATATATATATATATATATATATATATATATATTAAATTAATTGATTTAAAATATGGTTTTTCCGCTACATAGTTCTAACCATGTTTCAAAAATGGAAGGTCCGAATTTAATTTTGTAATTTTAAATACATTAGTTCCGTTTCATCCTCAAGCGAATTTTGGAGTAACTTTTAAAATTACTGGGTTTTAAAGACACAGCTAAAATCATGATGTAAATTTACATTGAGCACTATTTTGTAAAAATAAAAATATCTATAAGAACACCGGATTATATATCTTACCGTTCTTTCTTTTTATTCACACACACACACACACATATATATATATATATATATATATATATATGTTTATAATATATATGTTTATATATATATGTTTATATATATATATGTTTTTATATATATGTTTATATATATATATATGTTTATATATATATGTTTATATATATATGTTTATATATATATATGTATATATATATGTTTATATATAGGTTTATATATATATATATGTTTATATATATATATGTGTTTATATATATATGTTTATATGTATATATATATATATGCTTATATATATATATTTATATATATATATATATTTTTATATATATATATATATATATATATATATATATATATATATATATATATATATATATATATATATATATATAAAGTTTATACACGTTGTTTTCCCCTGTCCCTCTTTCCTTCTATCGAAAAATTTCTACTGCTGCTTCTTGGTATGAAGTATAAGTTTCCTTTTTGTTTTCATTCTCTCCAAAACCTCGTCGTTGCTCACCTGTTCCACCCAAGCAAGTCTAGAATAAAATCCAGTTCAAGCAAAAGATTAGAACAACAGTTCTAAATGAATAAATAAATATTAAATGACGTGAAAACCTCGAGTTTATTTCTTATTTTCTACCCTTTCAAAATCGTCTCGCCAAGATTTAAAGTTGTTACAAAATTCACAATACCCGGATGTTGTAAATAAACGTGTGCTTATCGACGAACCTGACCTGGAAACGTCAAACCGGCGGCCTGATAAGCTGTATAGCTGGGAGGACTTCGTAGAAAAACCAAGCAACAGGAAGTAAATAAATGCGCCGACAGACTGGGAAGGCGGTAGGTTGGGGGGGGGGGGTGAAGTGTCCTTGACCCCATTCAAACAAAGAGTTGGCTCAAAAAGATTTTCGGAGAAAATGCACAACCAAAATAGTAAAAGTTATTCCCAGAAAAAGAATATTTACTGCAGTTAATTCCACCCTCACTCTGTGCGACAGTAGGTAAACTTGTGCAAGGTTATCATTATCTTTGTTTGTTTAACGGCATATGAACTCCTTATGGCTTATTTAATGCCGAAATTTTATTTTCTTGTGAGTTTTGGTAATTTTTTTTCTAATAATATATTGCTGGTAATTTTTAATTTTTTTTTTATTATAAAAATGCATTATTAGTAACATTTTTAATGCGTTATTAGTAACATTTTTAATGTATTTTTTATATTTTCATGTTCTTATTTCCGTTTCGGAGTTCACTATTTACCCATAGCTGGGGCCCTAACAAGCGCTATCATCCTAGGTCATGGTGAACCTGGGAATAACAGCAGTTATGAGGTGCGAGAGTATGATAAACTTTCTTTGTTACTCTTTTTCTTTTGTGTCTTGTATTTTTCTGTTTTTACTCTTTTTCTTTTTCTTTCTTTTCTCGTGAAAAGAGGGTGTATCTTGTTTTTAAATCTCAATAAATTAACTACTCACCAGTTATTTACTAACGCCATATGAGATGTGCTGATTCACATCGAAACACGACTGCATTTGTGTTAGGGGTCCTTACCCATAATAACATAATGGACTATTCCATACGTAATAAATACTGCGCCTCAAGAGGAAGCAAGGAGTGCAGTCTGAAGTCTGAAGTGAAGTCCATCAGGAGTCTGTTAGTCAGAGCGAGCGAGTCAGTCAGTCGAGTCAGAGGCAGTCCGAAACAGAGTCGTGTTCAGACAATTACTACTAAACCTGATTGTTCGTACTAACACTTTCTACTTCTCTGTATATATTCCTGTTTGTAATATATCGGTGTTATTCCATATACGCCTTCGAGTTCTTCTTTATTGGTTCTACCTTGGACTATCACCGTGGTACAAGGAACCCGACCATAACAATTTGTCTAGGGTTTTTGACATATTTTTGATGTGATATCCTAAAATAAAGTACGCACGCACACACACACACACAAACACACACACACACACACACATATATATATGATAAAAATATGGCTTTAAAATATGCTATATTATTGTTAAAATGTTCGCTGTCAAAGACAGAACGGGCGTTGAGGTCAAATCTGAGTGGCGACAGACTATGTCGGGACGTAATGTTCAGGCTATGCGTCATGGCCTGAAGTTTCTGTTCAAGCATAAAATAGTCTATCGCCACTCGATGTTGAGCTCACTCATGTCTCTGATGTGCATATTCAATGAAACATCTACAAAAGAATGATTTCTGCCTAATCCCCTGACGAGTGGACGGACTGATTGCTGGAGGTCAGCCTACGAAACTCTAAAGTTGGGACGCAGGAAGTAATATCAGTCAGCTAAGTGACAAAGTGTATGTAAATATAAAAGTGGACACTGAATTCAACATCCAGAGGCGAGTGTCTCTTTCATCCTTGAACGCGATAGATTTCATTCAGGCATGAAACAGTCTTAAACGATGGCAGTGAAATAGATTTTAGGGTATCGTGGCTAAACTGACCTTACGGTTTAAAGGCGTTTTAACATGTGTGCAACGGGATTGAATCAAATTTTATTGATTGTGGATTGCTGTCTTTTGTTGTGAAGAGCCTCCAATATTTTTTATCGTTTTTACAGTTGGACTGACAGACTACTGTCGTATTTTTCCTAATAATTTGATAGCAATTAGAAGCAGAACCGAAGGTTGTACTTTGACTAGTATATGCCGATACCCTTTTTGAAAAACAAACCTTAGAGACACTTTACAAAAAGTTAAGAGAAATGGTTGACATCACTAGGTTTTCGTAATGTAGTTTTTTGTGTGGAGATTATTAGCAGCAAAAATGTTGAGATTTTCTGTATTTTTTCTATAATAATACATGCGTGTCTCAATATAATAAATGCGAAAAATTTGTCATTGTTTTCTATTATGGTTTGAAAGATTTTACCGCTTTTTTGGAATGACTTTCCATTAAGGAACCAATTACGTTCCAATTGATTTAGACAAATAGCTGAATGGAAATGTGAGGGAATCTGATACCAATTTCATAATTCGCCTCCTGTAAGAATTCAGTTAAATTGGCAACCTGGAGGCATATCGAATAAAATTCGTTACAACTGGCTGAAAAGAATAAAATACGAATAAAAAGAAGACGCTATCACGTTACTTAAGAATTCCAGTTAATGTGCTTTTTTTAACGGGACGATACATCCTCACGAGAAGCCAATAGGGTATTTGTGTTTTTATTGAGCCACTATCTCCAGATAGATTGCCAAACTAGGCTGGAACGTTTCTATCAGCTCATTAGCACAACCATCGAGAGCTTCCAAAAAGTTTTTTTTCTAATTCGGTAAACTCGTCCTATAGTTTACCGGTACTCCTACTCGTGCCACTTGCTGAGATTGCCTCCCCGAGATAAGAGTACCTAATCAACCACGATGAGATTTGAACCCCAGGTTTCATTGTAAGAACACTCACGCTCAAATATGCTCCCACAATTGATCTAAAAGTTCTGATTTTAATCTTACTCTAATTAATTTGGCCGCTTATATCACGTTGAAAGCACCGATTCTCTTACCATCTTTAAGCAACGTCAGTATCTAGATGGGTGACTGCTTGGGAATAAAAGGTAGCGTAAGTTTGCAAGTGTGGGTGGTGTAATGGATAAAGGCTAGCAATTGGAAATTGGAGAGCTTACTTGCAATCGCAGTCGGGTTCGTCATATCCACTTACATGCAAATAACCTTGGGCAAGGTAGGAATCCACCTCTTCTCCTCCCAGCTATGGATTAAATTAAGGATCCTCAATCGCCGTGACGACACACACTAGTGTGCTTCGCGATCCTCTTAAGTGTGCCGCGAAATATTGTCCTGGCATACCCATATGCTAAAACCTTATTATTTAAACAATTGAAGAAATATCTTGCCGGAGACAATCCTTTAAATCTACAAATCAACCATTCGCCTTGCATGGAGTATTGCTGCCATATATGGTCTGGAGCCCCTTCTGTTTGTTTCAAGGTCTTTTATAAAATCCAAAGACGGATATGCAATGTAATTGGCCCTGATCTGGCATCTCGTCTGCAGTCGCTCTGTCACAGAGGTGTTGTTGCCTCCCTGTGTCTTTTTTACAAATACTTTCATGGTAACTGCTCCAATGAGCTGCTTTCTCTGGTTCCGAGATTTCATGAATTTAAGCATTCAACTAGACTGGCATCTCGCTTTTTCACTGTTGAAACTGTTAAATGTAGCCGTCGCTTCTACTCCAATAGCTTTATGTCTCGCACTTCACGCCTGTGGAACTCCTTCCCCATTTCTTGTTTTCCTGATAGCTATAATCTCCAACTATTCAAATGTAATGTCAATCGACGTCTCCAGATGCCTTGATCTATCCCCTATCCTTCACTTCATCTTTTCCCCCATCACTCCTCTTTGCTCTAGCTCCAACTCTCCTTGTGTGCTTGTGGCTTACCGCCTTGCTTTTGGTGAAACGCTTAAAAAACCCCTTACGACGGTTACCTATCTGAAAATGCTCGAGGAAAACATCGACGATTATTTTCTGTCATTGAGCACAGAAAAGGATGATTGAATTCAAAATCCCTTCATAAATGTTTCTTTTGGTATTGGACTTCAGTTATGTGAAGAAGAATTGGCCACCATTTCTAGTGAACGGGGGCTCAAAATAAAGTATTCAACGGTATCCATTGATACATTTTGGATTTCAATATAAAAGGAATATCCCACATGAACTAAAATGGCTCTATCAGTTTTATTGCAATTTTCTACTTCTTATTTATGTGAATTGGGCTTCTCAACCCTAAATAAGATCAAAAATAAGAAGCTAGAAAGACTACGCTGAACTGAAGAAGAAATGAGTGTCTGCTTATCACACATTCAATCAAACATTGAAGAAATCGCGAAAAAAAAAAAGCCACCAGCCACATGTTTCACACTAAATAAGCTGCAATGAGTTAAATAGAAACATTGAGAATAAAGTAAGTTCATATTTGTGTATGTATTTATTTTTAGATCTATGGTTTAATTTCATAGCATTTAAATGTATACCCATTAAAAGTTTTTCTAAGTGTGCCATAATATTTTCATTTGCGCCAATGTGTGCCGTTACTTAAAAAGATAGAGAAACACTGCATGAAATAATAAAACTTGTATCAGTAAATCTTTATTATCTCCAAAATATTCTTACAATCTAAAAATATTTTCTGCCTTTAAATAACATGCAAGTTTGATAAGCCGTAAAAAAAAAAAACTCAATCAATAAAACCTAATTGATTTGGCACCATTTTGTGAATTCAATTATTGCGATGACGAGGTATTATCATTATTTACATGATTTACATGCAGACTATTATCATCGTCTTTGTTGTTATAGTCACAAAATTACTGATGTTTTAATCTCCGACCTTCACCGAGTTCTTTATGAATCGTCAAGAATCAATACTTACATTATTTACACGCGGACAATTGTTGCCTTTATTGTGCTAACCCCACTTTACTTTGGGCCTGACACAAATAAGAAGAATACTTTATCAACATGTAATAAAGATATTTATTTACACATATGAATACAACGGTTAACATAAACACAATGTCCTTTCCTATATGGAGAGAATATGCCAGACGGACTTACCCATCTGGTGAGTGAAATAGGACTAGACACCTTATACCTTTAAAACCCTCGGCAAATCGCACCTTGGACTTACTCATCTGGTGGAGTGAAATAAGGCTAGGTAGCTTGTATCTTTAAACCCCTCAGCAACTGGTATCGTAGACATCTCTCTGGTGGAGTGGAATAGGGCTACGTAGCTTGTACTTTTAAAATCCTCAGCAACTGGTACCGTTGGCGGTGGAGAAAATTTCTTCTGTGTTACTTCGGAGCAGGTCCGGTCCCTTCTCTTGTATTGCTCAGCACATTTTGAACCCACATGCTTTTATTAACCAATGAGTGACCGCCTAACATCATGTGACCAATCTCTCTATATATAGAAGCAGACGAATTTTACAAACCCAATACCGTTATGACAACTGTTGCGCACTCCAGCCTTCATCAGGTGCTTGTCGATCCAGGTGACCATCAGGGAATTTCGAACTGAACCCTTTATTTAATCCACAGGGGTAGATTGTTCTCGTTCCGCTGATCTTATCAAGGGATTATCTCGTCTAATTCTTATTTAATACGGCCCAGATCTAGACGAGATAATCCCTTGATAAGATCAGGCGGACAAGAACAATCTACCGCTATTCATTAAATAAAGGGTTCAGTTCGAAATTCCCTGAAGGTTACTCAGTTCAAGCAGCACCTGATGAAGGCCGGTGAGCCCAATGACTGAAACATTGTTCGTATGTGAATATCTATTATTGAAGGTACATGGAATATTGAGCATAACGACCAGATTTAGATTCAAAGGGTTCGTCATTGAATCAATCCTATTCTATTCTTATGGATAGAGATATTTTTATACTATTGCACAAGAGCCACTCAATGTAGAGGGTTACTGTGTGGTTTTGAATGAGCATAAGAAAGGTTCATGGGATTAACGATTGAACCTAAAGTTGAAGAGGTCAAGTTTGTAGGGATTTGGAAAACATCCTGTCGGAAATCTGTTCCACAAAGCAGCAGATTTTGGGAAGAAGTTGTCCAAATGGAATTTACTCCTTATTAATGGAATAGGAAGGGAATGGAGATTATTCACTCTTGTATACGTGGCATGGCGGGTTCAAGTTGTAAAGTTCCGTATTGGTCGAGTTTCAGGACGTAACTTATCAGAACACATGCCATAGAAATAGTATCGAGAAGCTCACGTCGTTTCGTTTGTGGGGAAAGAGGTTGTAGGGTGGAAAATAATGAATCCTACACAAAACAGCTTAGTCGCTTTTGAACTCTGTCAAGACATGCAAATGAA
Source organism: Acanthosepion lycidas (assembly GCA_963932145.1). Classification (NCBI taxonomy): domain Eukaryota; kingdom Metazoa; phylum Mollusca; class Cephalopoda; order Sepiida; family Sepiidae; genus Acanthosepion; species Acanthosepion lycidas. The sequence continues at coordinate 14,928,033 of OZ010602.1, forward strand.
GAATTGATAGTTTCAGTCCAGATATGGCAGCAATAAACCATTTTTGGCCTGATCTGGTTCTTTATGGCAGAAGAGGTCAGGTACATTCTGGAGCGTTACAAGAAGCCGACCATTTCACCAGTATCCTTAGACCGAATATATGAGTTCCACTTGAGGTCTGAGGAGAGCTTAGGTCCCAATAAACTTTCAAGGCAATGGGGCCTCCTTGGGAGAAGCTACATCCATAGGTGAAAGTTCGGGGTCTTCTCGGTGGTGGTAGAACGTTAATAGTTCGATACTGGTGATATTGGATTTTACAATCCACTCCCTCCCCGATTCAACCACCTGGGCTAGGTCAGATGGGAGATTAACATATTCTGGCTTTCCAGTTTTTTTGATGATACACCTGTAAACTGTTATGCCATTTACATAGCTACTCAATAATGATTGAAAATAATACGAATTAGTCTATCCACTATAAAAAGCATTATGTGTATATATTAAAATAATTATCAAGGTTAAGGAAAATCTCTCCCGTTGAATGCGCATTATACAAAAATAGAATGATGAATAAGTCAAGCGTTTTCTCATTGTATATAAAGACCCTCCCTAAAACCACCTAGGTATCAATGCCGTAATGTCCGATTTTTTATAATTTTTATTTCTATTTTTATTGTGCGGTTATGGCTCTCCACGGTTTCCTATAATTTGTTATTCTCAGTAATAGATTATTCTCCATGACATTTCAATTTATGGTACATAGAGTTCCCTCCATGAAAAAATAAAAATAAAAATGAAAGAGAGATTAAAGGAAAGAAGATGCAACAAAAAGGAAGGGAAAGAAAGAAAGAAAGAAGTCGAGAGAAAAAGAGACGGAAAGAAAAAGAAAGAAAGAAAGAAAGAAGTCGAGAGAAAACGTGAGGGAAGGAAAAAGAAAGAAAGAATAAAGAAGTCGAAAGAGAAAAGAGAAGGAAGGAGAAAGAAAGAAAGAAAGAAAGAAAGAAAGAAAGAAAGAAAGAAAGAAAGAAAAAGTCGAGAGAAAAAGAGACGGAAGGAAAAAGAAAGAAAGAAAAAGCCGAGAGAAAAAGAGAGGGAAAGGAAAAAGAAAGAAAGAAGGATAGTCAATGAGAAAGAAAGAAAGAAAGAAAGAAAGAAAGAAGGATAGTCAATGAGAAAGAAAGAAAGAAAGAAAGAAAGAAAGAATGTATTTTGAAAGAAACAAGGTGGAGTGAACGCCAAAAGAAACAAAAAAGGAAAGAATGAAGAAATAAAGAGGAAAGAAAGAAGTAATGATTTACAAAATAAATAAATAAATAAAGAAACGAAAAAAAAGTAGAGAGAAAGAAGGAAGAAGGACAGCTGAAAAAATAAATAGGAGAGAAAGAACGAAGTAAAAAAAAAAAAAAGAAAGACGAGAGATATAAAGAGTTAGAAGCCCTGAAAGGAAGAACAAAAAGAAAGGGGAAAAAAAGAAAGAAAGAGCAAAGAACAAACGGAATAAAAAAGATAAAAAAATAGAGAGAAATAAAGTGTTAGGACAGATATAAGAAAGAAAAGAAAGAAAGGAAAACAAATAAGAGGAAAGAAAGGACGAAAGCAAAAAGAAATAAAGACGAAAGATATAAAGAGTTAGAAGCGCCGTAAGAAAAAAAAAAAAAAAAAAAGAAAGAAAGGAAAAAAAAAAGAAAAAGAAAAATGGAAAGCCGAAAAAAAATAACAGAAAAGAAAAGAAGGCTAAAATCACAACGAATGTCGGAAATTTTGGAACAATCAAAGCCGGCAACGAAGGTCGGTCGGAAGGAAAGATGAGAGAAAGGTCGGAATGAACGAATACGTCATTCAGCTTAAAATTAAATGATGTTAACAAGGGACGAAATCAAAGGATAATCCCAGAATGTATTTTGAAAAAGAAAGAAAGAAAGAAAGAAAGAAAGTCTATTTACACATATAAACATATTAGAAGTGATTACAAGAAGACGATCAGTTTGATCAAAAGCCGGCTTTCGTTTCGTTCTACTTTCAGAAGCATCAGGCAGATCTGCCCATTCAAGTCAAGAGCGTCGTCATTTGACTGCTACTACTACTTTTACTACAATCATTTGCCGGTACAGCTAAATCGTGGAGCATAGGTTGGGAGTCCATTGCAGTCGATGTTCAAATGACAAACAAGTCACTTTCATGATATCGTAATTGAATATATTGCATTGCAAATATATCGGATTTTACAAGACTAAAATTTAGAAAATACACTAAATCAGATTACATGATGCAACTCAATATTTTCACAATAAAATTAACCATTTGATACTGGTAGAATATTTTTTCTATTATTATGATTATTAAAAGATTATGCGATGCGAAATCCGGGTCACAAATTCGTTTTTTTATAATTATCATAAAAAATCTCTAGATTACGGTAGATCTTTGCCGACATTAGATGTTATTATAGATTATTACAAAACATTATTTATCATATCATAAGCAAATATATTTCTACCATTGTTCACTCAATTCAAGACCCAAGAGCCAATCAAGGTAGAGCGTTACCAAATGAGGTTGCTGTAAGGGCGATGGAACGAAAGTTGCATACTATGAGGATATGTAGGATAGATAGCTGTTGAAGAGATTAACATTATTATCATCTTGGAAACATGCTCTCGGGAATCCATTCCATAATGCAACAGTTTTGGGAAAGAATCTATCTGAGTAGAACTTCCTCCATTCTAATGGAATACATAGAGAATTAAGCGATAGTGTCACGAAAACCAAGCAACGATTCGTCTGGTGGAAAGGGGATGTAGTGTGGAAAACAATTCATCCTCACCTGCAAGTCCGTGTAAACGCGTTTGAAATATATATTTATTTTTGAATGGATTTCTTTTTTATTCGCCATTATTTATTATTCATAGAAACGTTATTTTTTGTGGCTAAAGTTGCTGTCTCTGATTTTTGATTATTATTGGTTTTACAGTGGAATTAATATTAACAAGTTAAAATTAAGAAGCCCTACTAATAAAAAAATTGTGACTTCCACAGTAACAAAACCAGAATGACTTTTTTCTATCAGGGTAACCACAGTTCGAGCCAATGTGTGCATCTACCAGAGCAAAGCTTAAACTGCCTATTTAAGGAAAGCACATTTACATTCGGGACTTCTACCAATCGATATTCAATAGCTTCAGTTTCATTCCCCAAATGTAAACAACAGACATTTTTTTAAATTTTATCAAACGGAAAGCAACTCAAACACGTGCAACCACTAAAATAACATTTATAGTAATAATATATATATATAAGAAAAAAATCTGCTTTACATATATATATATATATTATTTAACTATACTTAAGTTTGTCCTTTAAAAGTGGTAGTTCTTTTATTGAATCGTCAAGGAGGAAAAAATGATGCACGGTCAAGGTACATGCTACACACATACAGATATATATATATATACCCATAATATATATATATATATGTGTGTGTGTGCTTGTGTGTACATATACATATATACATATGTGTATATATATATGCATATATATATATATATATATATATATATATATATATATATGTAAAAATATATAGAAAATAGGAAAGAACTCGTTAGGTAAATAATCCAAAGTTCTTTAGTATTTTTGTTATTATTTTTTTAAAAAATAGTGCTCGATACAAAAGTAGAGCATAAATATAATTATTTATTTAAAAATATGATTCCAACGCTATGGATATATATATATATATATATATATATATATATATATATATATATATATATATATATATATATATATATCCAGGAAAAAATGAGCAGCTCTGAAAGAGTCTACCGGTATAAAAGTGCTCAATGCCATAAGAAATGACAGAGCAAAGAAAAAATCCATAAGTAAAGTAAAATAATCCAAATCAATAAATAAGTAAACAAATTAATTAACAAAGTAACAAACCACCACTGCACACCACTGCACACATAAACACAAGTAAACCTAATAACAATCAACAACAAATAATAAAATAATCAATAATGAATAAAAAGAACTATCGCACAATACAATAAAATAACCAAAAAACGGCATTCGGATCCACAATTATTTCCACTCAATAGGACACTAATAATAATTTGAAACATAACCGTTACCACTCATCCAATAAACGTTTGACTACAATATACCTACACATAATTGGCGAGAAATTGGTAACTCTATTTCGAATTCCATTTGAGTTAGTTGCATTTCCATTCGCTCAAATACTCTTGAAAAATATATGAAATCATCTCCCCACCTCCAGCTATGAGTTAATAGCAGGGTAGACTGACTTCTTTAGACTAGAGAACACATGGGACAGTGGATAAAGGCGTTAGTTAGTGCCAGGACCCAAAGAGTGTGAGTTCAATACACGGTTAAGGCAGTGGAAAACTTTCAGAGGGAAAATTAACAGGAGATAACTGATAACTGACATCCATTAAACATGGAGCGAAATAAAGTGTTCATTTCGACATTGTAACCAACTAAAGAAGGCCGGAGCGAACTTCGGCCGAAACGTTGTAATAAAAATGGCGACAAAGATGAGGACAATAGTCCGAATAATTTAAATAATTATACATACATTCAGTAGTTAGAATTGATGAGATAAAAGACATTATAAGTTCAGCCGTCTAACGCAAATGACTCTTTAACATGCTAATATAGATTCCATCCTTTGAAAATTATATATATATATATATATATATATATGTGTGTGTGTGTGTGTGTGTGTGTGTGTGAGAGAGAGAGAGAGTGTATGTGTGTGTTTTGAACAACAAAAAATATTAAAAATTTCTAATTTTCAGACAAACTCATTGATCTCGAAGTCAATAGTATATATATCTATATATATACATATATATATACATACATATATATATATACACATACATATACACATGTATGTATACATACACATATATACGCATATATATATATATATATATATATATATATATACATATACATATACATGTACATATACATATATACATATACATATGTATATACATATACATTACATGAATCATTCATACAAAAAACAGATATAGAAGTTAATGATTTAAATGGCGAGAATACATCTTCGCAAACAATTTTAATAAAGTATATTAACCCCGAAGCTGTAGATGAATGTTATGATCCCTGTTTATAAATTCCAGTTGCATAAGGCCTTTTTTTAGTTTTTTAGGAGCTTTCGTCTGTTCATACAGACATCTTCATGTATGGAAATAGATTTGTTCTTGTTTTTTACTTCTCGGTAATAACAGGACAACGAAAATATAGATGTAATCCGAAAAATGTTTTTAGAAATGTGTTATTTAAATTATATATAAATTGTTAATTGCAAGAAATTTAAATCATTAACTTCTATATCTGTTTTTGTATGAATTATTTATGTAATGTAAATTGAACTGCACCATATATATATATATATATATATATATATATATATATATATATATATATATATATACAGATATATAATTTACATGAGAATCTGATGAAATATTATCCAAGTGTTCATATGATTAATGTAAATCCTGTTCTGTCTCGTTAATGTAGAGGTAACTAAAATAAAATCGAGACTGTTTGATGAGAGAAATATGTGAAAATAAATGTTTCCCCAATATATCCATCCATATAGATAGTTAGAATTTGAATGTCTTACATCGAACATAGATTTGCAAGTTAATTTTTTACAATTGTTAATTATATCTATCTCAGACTATTCCTATCTATCTATCTATCTATCTATCTATCTCGTTTCTTTTGCATCATTTGTCCGAGTTGAAACAATCTTTGCTGCGTATGCATTTGTCTAATTGATTCAGAATATCTAGCTATATTTTTTTTTCCTTTTTTTTTTAATTTCTTAATCATTTCCCCCCAAGGGAGGCGATATTGCCACTAAGACTTTACTGGAAGTAAAAGACAATGAGAAGACTTTAGAATAAAACGTAAACCCAATCCTAAACACGAAACAAGGGATAAACCTCTATTCCTGTTCAAAACACCGGGGAAGGGTGTGAATCAGGCGATAGATGACGCCTCAAATTAAGTTTTGAGTCTACTAGTTGCGATGGAAAGGGGTTTTAAGTTGTCAGGATATTCACTTGAATGTTTTAAAATATTAAAAAAGGGAATTTAACACATAATGGATTTTATATAGATTTATATACAGAACTGGAAGGGAAAAAGAAGGAAAAGACTTTAGAAGAAACCGGAAATCCAGTCCTAAACAGGAAAGAAGAACAAAACGCCAACACCAGTTCAATAGACTGGGAAGAATTGGGAACCTGGCGATAGGTGAACCATATATATATATATATATATATATATATATATATATATATATATATATATATATATATTGAAATACTAAACAATAAATTTATTCAATAAAGATGACTTCGGAATCTCCTGTAAGTCTTCTGGGAAGTCTCCTTGTTTATGTTGCCGAATGCTGCCATAATCCTTGCCTTCAGTTCATCTTTTTTGTTGGTCTCTCGTTCAACTGTGCTCCACACATAATAATTAATGGGATTACAGTCTGGAGAGTTACTTAGCCACTACGGAGGTAGCACTACCTCTTCAAGGCACTTGATGTAGGCTTCTGTGTTGAGTCTGAGGTCTTGTGAGAAGATGAATGGAGGCATAGTGTCTCTATCACTCGTGTTCACTCCAAACACCATGATGTTGATGGGATACATCATCCAACTTTTCCGAATCTTCTGCACTGTCCTCAGCTTAACACACAAACACTCTGAAATGTCCGTAATGTGGCTTCCAGTGCGAATGCCAAGCAGTACAGCATGCCGTACTCAACATTCTGGCGGAGTGAATTGCGTCATGGTGCTCTTTTTCTCATAGACAGTAACCAACTGCCCCTACTATAAGGTGCAGTCGATAAAATAAAAAAGAAACAACGCGCATGCGCGAAATTTAAAATATAAAATGGCGACAATTTACCTATCACACCATGTATATAATGTGCTGATAGTAATAAGATTGTGTTCGAAGTATAATAACAAAGCCATAATTTACATTAATAATAAATATAAATTTCTTTCCACTCCGATAGTACAACTCAGCGTTTCATGCATAACTCACAATTAAAGATATATATATATATATATATATATATATATATATATATATATATATATATATATATATATATGATTAAAGATATATATATATATATATATATATATATATATACATGAATAAAGATATATATATATGATTAAATATATATATATATATGATTAAAGATATATATATATATATGATTAAAGATATATATATATATGATTAAAGATATATATATATGATTAAAGATATATATATATATATGATTAAAGATATATATATATATGATTAAAGATATATATATATATATATATATATATATAGATGATTAAAGATATATATATATATATATGATTAAAGATGTATATATATATATATGAATAAAGATATATATATATATATATATGATTAAAGATATATATATATATGATTAAAGATATATATATATATATATATTAAAGATATATATATATATATGATTAAAGATATATATATATATTATTAAAGATATATATATATGATTAAAGATATATATATTTATATATATATATATATGATTAAATATATATATATATGATTAAAGATATATATATGATTAAAGATATATATATATATATATGATTAAAGATATATATATATATGATTAAAGATATATGTATATATATATATATATGATTAAAGATATATATATATATATATGATTAAAGATATATATATATATATATATATATATATATATATATATATATATATATATATATATATATATAGCTTTAATCAAAGTGGAAAGAAATTTATATTTATAATTAACAAACTGAATGCGATGAAGATGCATATATGTCAGATTTTGAGTGGATAAACGATCTCTATGATATAAATGTGCTAGCAATTTTAGAACTGGATTGACATCTTTAATCATGAGTTGTGCATGAAACTCTTAGTTGTGATATATATATATATATATATATATATATATATATATATATATATATATATATACAATACGATGAGAACGAATAGAGTAGAATTCCAACGACGTTCGTAACATTTAATTTAAAAGACGGCTCAATAAAAAGTAGAGATATATTATTTATTTTAGGATATTACATCGAAAAACATAGATAGATAGATAGATAGATAGATAGATAGATAGATAGATAGATAGATAGATAGATGTGTATTTGGAAAGCATTCGCTCTTTTTTTTTTTTTTTTTGTAAGCAGTTCACCTCAAGCAAGGCCGGAGAACCACTCGAACGCCAGGGTTTTACAGAGGCTTAGAGAACAAGAGTAAAGAGGTGTGGTTTGGGGAGAGGATAAAGAGAAGTATGGCGAATCAAGATCAAGGTATCAGAAGATTTCGATTGACATTAAATTTGAATATTTGAAGATTATAGTTATCAGGGAAGCAAGTAAGGGGAAGAGAGTTTTGACAGACAGAAAGAAGCTGTTTGAGAATAAGAGACCGTTATATTTAACCGTTTCGACGGTGAAAGTGTGGCACCGAGATGCCAGTCTTGTAGCTCGCTTAAATTCATGCAGTCTGGGAACCAGCGAAAATAGCTCGTCGGAACAGTTGACGTGAAAATACTTGTAGAAAAGACAGAGGGAAGCGACGGCACGTCTGTGAGGAAAGTGACTGTATACGAGATGCCAGATCAGGACCTATCACATTGCATATCCGTCTTTGGATTTTGTTGAGCACCTCGAGATAAACAGCGAGGGCACAAGATCATATATGACAGCTGTGTTTCGTTGAAACTTTTGTGTTCTTATTATGTTTTACTTGTATACATATGTTTTCTGTTCTGAATTGAATGAATATAAAAATCATACACATCTTTGTTAAATCCGAGCGCTTTCGTTTAAACTGTTAGCCATTCACAAGGATTATTTTTTAGTTATAATACTATAATAAATGGCGTGTATGTTTTGTTACAAATGTTATAAAAGATACTGAAAGTACTCGCCTTCTTAACTTCCATATATGGCCAGTACATTTTATCCCTTTTGTCTATGTTTATTATTAAGGGTTGCTTTTTTTTGTGTGTAGCAAGGGTTAATTTAAACAAGTATTCAACTGAAACTGCCTCTTGAATTTCCTTACCAGTATTCGAATAATTTGTTGCACATTCAGATCAAAATTGTGGATAAACAGTCCAAAGTTCATGTTTTTGTCTTGAATTTTCTCAACCACCTTGATCATTAGAAATTGCAGTATACAATACCGACAACATTTACATCATTCGAAGTTATTCGAAAGAAAAAAGAAATTGTTTCAAAAAACATGTATTTCAAGAAAACATGTATAAACGAAGGACCACTGCCTAAATAAAAAATTGAAAGTGTGTTTAATTGAAAATGACTGACTTCTGTTAATGTTTTACTTACGTGCGAACGAAAGTTTGCTTTTTTCAGACATAGGGTAATTGTCCAATTATTGCCCGTTTAAATGGCTTTCGTATTGCTTGTACTATTACAACTGATACGTTGACACGATTTTTATTCTCAAACACGGCTAGTACATTATAGCCGTGTTCAGAGCTGATACTGTTAAAGGTTTGCCTTTTTAAGATGACGGCTTCTATTATTTTAAAACTTTTCTACAGTTAAAGATATGGTTTATATTTCTGTTTTTGACAAATATTTTGTCATTGCATTTAAATTTTTGAAGATCAAAGTTGACTGGAAAACATGGAAGAGGAAGAGAGTTCCACAAGCGAAAAGTGCGAGAAAATAAACTGTTAGCTTATGACTTACGGTAGCATCTAGCCAATTCAACTGTAAATTGATGAGACCTTGATGCCAGTCTTGTACTGCGCTTACATTCATAAAGTCGGCGTACCATAGCGAAGAGGTCATCTGAATAATTATGATGAAAGTATTTGTAGAAATGGCACAGGGAAGCCACATAGCGGCGATGGGATAATAACTGATGCCGACATGCCAGATCAGGACTAATAATATTGCAGATTCGTTTTAGGATTTTATCAAGAATCTCTAAACATGTTTACAAGAATTCTTGCTACACACACACACAAGGGTGAAAAGTTCCCGGTCAGAGCCAATTTCTAAAATCAATATTTCAACGAGCAAGCACCAAAGTACTGATTTTAGATAATGAGTTGGACTGGCGACTTTTCAGCACCCCCTCGTTGAGGAAATGCAAAGAAAACGACAAACTGTTAGCGACTAAGGGAGTTAGGCAGCCAGGATGAGAGAGAGAGAAAGAGAGAGAGAGAGAGAAAGAGAGAGAGAGGGAGACTGATATAAAAATAAAAAAAGAGAACTGAGATGCAGGTAGAGTGAGTGAGAGGGAAAATAAAGGGATAAAGATAATGAGAGAGAAAAAGCATATATAGAGAGAAGATAGCAAGAGAGAGAAAAAGAAAGAGAGAAACAGAAACGAATAGAGAGAAAGAGAGAAAAGGAAGTGAATGAGAAAAATACATCGGTAGACAGTTTTCTATGCAAGAAAAGATAATGAGAAAGAAAAGAAGAACAGAGAAAGAGAGAGAGAGGAGGGTAAAGACAAAAGAGGGAGAAAAAAGAGAGAAATAGAACGAATAGAGAGAAAGACAGAAAAGGAAGAGAGCGATAAAAATAGCTAGGTAGATAGGTTAGTATATGTAAGAAGGAAGTAGTGGAAATACGAGAGAAAGAAAGAGAGAGAAAGACATAGGGAAAGAGAGAGAAACTACTGGAGAGAGAGAAGGCGGAAGAGATGGAGAAAGAAAGAAAGCGAAAGTAAGAGGGAGAGAAAAAGAAAACAAGAATGACAGAGAGAAAGAGAGAGAGTGATAAAGTTTAAGAGAGAGAGAGAGAGAGAGAGGGAGAGAGAAAATGAATGACAAAAATTCTCCAAATGTTTGAAAGACTTAATTAGTAGAGAAAGTTTGGATTTTTTTAACTGCTATTTGTGCCGTCGTAAAAGACAAAAGTCGCTCACCGTCAAGTACGCATCGACAAAAGGAGAGCGACACTGAAGACATTTGATCAGAACGATTTATGGCAATGCGATCACATGCTTCGGCAAATCAGTTTCCGCACACTTCGGACTTACACAAAATGCTATTAGATTATCCCAACGATATGAGTAAAATCCCAGCGATAGAAAACTGTCCAAAGATGTAGCTAAATTAATAATCCCGATAGTTTAAATAAATTATTCACTGTAAAAGAGCTATCGACACGTATATATATATATATATATATATATATATATATATATATATATATATATATATATATATATATATGGTAGCCACTGCCAAACAGCATGTGTCCCATAAGAAAATCTAGGTCTGACACAAGGTGACAATAAAACAGCATTTGTGTGAATTGAAAATTCTACAAAGGTAATATTGTTTTAACTTAATAACCCCTAATCAAATACACACACATACAGGCATTTAGTTAAACATTTTATTAATATATATACAACCGAATAGGTAAATATAGGTAGATGTACTAGCGAACAATTGTATACAAATGTATATAAATATCCTATAGTGTAAGAAAAAAAAAACAGCGCTCAATGTTAGATAACAGACCTACTCTATATTCATATTTACCTATCTGTGACTATTCGTATTAATTAATCTATTTACCTCCCCATATATATATATATATATATATATATATATATATATATATATATATATATATATATATATATATATAAATCGATATGGCGTCTATTGAAATCTGAGTTTGAAGTAATATATGTGCGTGTGTGTGTGTGTCTCTGTGTTTGCCTGTCTGTCTGTTTATGTGCGTATAGGTGTTACTTTAAATTAAAGTTAAATACGACACTTAAAAGTTGAATTTGAGATCTTGTCGTCATTAAATTATCTCGGTGACCAGCCGGAGACTCTACTTTTAGCATTGTGTTAAGATGGGCGGTGAGAGAATAATCATTTGTAAGTGAAGTCACGTTACTCGATCAGTCTAAGGTGAAAATCATTCTAGCGAGAAAAGGCGAGGTTGAAACGTCACACCTTCGCCTTACCCAGTTTTCATTCACCTCTCGGCTTATTTACATCGATATATAGCGACACAGACGCCTCGGAATTTTGCTCTTTATATAGAAAAGCCGATTTTCTTTCTTTCTATCTATCTAAGGCTGTTATGTATTTATCTAAGTCTGTTCATATGTATGTATCTATCTATATCACTCTGTTCGTTTCTGCTTATCTATCTATCTATCTATCTGTTCATTTAGATCTATCTATCTCAGTCTGTTCATTTCTATCTGTATATTTATCTATCAGTGTGTCTGTTTCTCTCTATCTATCTATCAGTCTCTCCATTTCTATCTGTATATTTATCAGTGTGTCTGTTTCTATCTATCTATCTATCTATCTATCTATCTATCTGTCTGTCTCTCCATTTCTATCTGTATATTTATCTATCAGTGTGTCTGTTTCTATCTATCTATCTATCTATCTATCTATCTATCTCTTCATTTCTATCTCACTCTGTTCATTTCTATCTATCTCACTGTTCATTTCTATCTATCTATCTATCTATCTATATATCTATCTATCTATCTATCTATCTATCTCACTCTGATCGTTTCTATCTAAGTCTCTTCAGTTCTATCTAAGTCTCTTCAGTTCTATCTATCTATCTATCTATCTATCTATCTCACACTGATCATTTCTATCTAAGTCTCTTCATTTCTATCTATCTATCTATCTATCTATCTATCTATCTATCTCACACTGATCATTTCTAAGTCTCTTCATTTCTATCTATCTATCTATCTATCTATTTATCTATCTATCTATCTCACACTGATCATTTCTATCTAAGTCTCTTCATTTCTATCTATCTATCTATCTATCTATTTATCTATCTATCTATCTATCTATTTATCTATCTATCTATATATCTATCTATCTATTTATCTATCTATCTATCTATCTATCTATCTATCTATCTATCTATCTATCTATCTATCTCAGTCTGTTCATTTGTGTCTGTCTGTCTATTTTAGCCTGTTCATACCTCTCTATCTATCTTGAATATATATTATTCTGTAATTTCTCAAAATTCAAAAGCATCAACAAAATGTCATCTTTGCCCGTTGTCTTAATTCCATTCGAAACCAGGTAAATTCTCCGACCTTGAATCACTTTTCTGGGTCTCCTTAGTCAACCCCGGGGCCCTCACTATAAATTGTGCCCTGAAATACATTCCGACGATTTGTACAAATAATAATATTTGTCACCTTCTCTTATCACGCGTCCAATTCTTATGTCGCATCAGGTGGTCGTTCGTCTCTCGCTGTCTTTTTATATTCAATATACACAAGATAAAATTCGACGAACTGTCACCTTATATGAATATTCTGATCCACTCCACGTGGCGTCAAAATTCCGTACTCGGTAAAGATTGGCGCGCTACAATCTTCATGTAATAAAGTGTTTTTCAGTATGAAGATGTCTAAATAAATTCTGCACTTTATTCTATCTTTCTTCTCTATCTCTATGCCTCTCTCTCTCTCTCTCTGTCTCTCTCTCATGTGTGCGTGTGTGTGTGTGTGTGCGTGTGTGTCTGTGTGTGTAAAATAGTTAGGTTGATTAATAAAACAAGGACAAACAAAAGGGCACCAATATAATATAAAAAAAAATTATTAAATATTAATTATTAAATATATGAAAGAAATGAAACACAGGAAGAAACGTTTTAAGTCCGGAATTATCGGACACGACTGTGTCCTTCATGAACGGAGCGAGAAATAAAAAGAGAAATTGGAATTGCTCACCGACAGATGTTTTTATAGACGGTGTATTTCCTGGTGGAAGTCATATTATTAGCAAAAATCCAATCTCTGCCTGATTCCTCACCGTGCAAAAATTTAATGAAAATAAACTTAAAATTTTGATCGGTGTAAAAGCGTTAGTCCGGTCTGTTATTATTAGCAGAATATATATATATATATATATATATATATATATATATATATATATATATATATATATATATATATATGTCTGCATGTGTGTGATTGTTGGGTGTGCAAAACTCCTAAGGCTCATCATTTTTAAGAGAAAACAAAAAATGTTTTCAAAATAGAAGTAGCAGGAAAGATTCGCACATTAGTTGTAAATATCTGTATATATCCTTACCAACCAGAAACACATAGACGTACGAGTGTACGCACATATAGGCAAGTATTAGAATATTCTGGCACAAGGGAAAATATTTGGAGGGCAAAGAGGAAAATTGTGCTGAAGATGTTTTGCCTTTGAGTGGAAATGTAGAAAGCGAAATCATTATATTGCCTGGGCTCGAACGCGGTTTCCTGGAGAAATATATATCTATATCTGTTCATATCTATCTATCTATCTATCTATCTATCTATCTATTTATTTGTGCTCATATCTATCTATCTATCTATCTATCTAAGTCTGCTCATGTCTATCTATCTATCTATCTATCTATCTATCTATCTATCTATGTGTCCCCATATCTATCTATCTATCTAGATACCTATGTTTGTTCATTATGTTCATCTATCTATCTCTCTATGCATGTATGTATATATGTATCTATATATCGAGGTCTGTTTATCTATCTCATTCTGTGTATTAATTTTTATCTCTATATATGTCATTCTATCTATCTATCTATCTATCTATCTATCTATCTATCTATCTATCTATCTATGTCTGTTCATCTCTATGTATGTATGTATCTACCCATCTATGTATCTATCTAGGTTTGTTTATCTATCTATCTATCTATCTATCTATCTATCTATCTATCTATCTATCTATCTATCTATCTAATTCAGTCTATCTATATATCTTTATCTATGTATATCTATATATTTATATCTACCTTTATCTATCTATCGGTCTATATCTACCTATATATATCTACCTATCCATCTATTTATCCTTAATACGTGTACCAACATCAATGTAGAATAGGCAAGTCACATGAGCCGGCGTTTGGCATCCACACAGCTATTCACGTATTTGCGTACCTACCTTGTCGATCATGTCGAAAACTGTATGAATCTCCCTTATATATGTTTATAGCTTTCGTTTATTCATGCCGAGTCTCAAAAGCTGGAATGATGACACTGAAAAGATATTGTCGCGATCTGCCTTACTAAATGGGAAAGACCTTATGTGTCTGCCATGAAAATCAAAATTAGTTTTTTACGTCTCTTTTGTATTTTCTCCATAACTATCTAAGATTGCACATAATACTTTCTCTATATACATACTTCTTTAAACATATATCTTTCATATCTATATAGACACACACACACACACACACACACACACACACATATATATATATATATATGTATTTGTGCGTGTGCATATATATATACATACATACATATATACATATATATATATATTATAAATTAACTGATTTAAATATGGTTTTATCGCTACACAGTCATAACCATGTTTTAAAAATGGAAGCTAAAAACTTTAAATTTAATTTTGTAATTATATTAAAATCATTAGTTCCATTTCATCCTCAAGCGAATTTTAAAGTAACTTTTTTATTTAAATTTAAGGAGTTTTGAGTACAAGGGAAATTCATAATTTACGGTTACCAAGGATACGGAGAAATCCAATCATCCAGACAAGGAGGGGTAGCGTGTTCAGTTTTATTAACTATTGTTGTAGCAGTTATTTGTTACGTTCGAAAAAGGGTTTAGGTACGGCTGGGGATACGCACAAGGTGTGAATCCTCTTCTTCTCCCTCCAGCTATGGGTAAATAGCAGGACAGACTCGGTTCTATAGCCTAGGATGGCAACTGGTCTAGGAGAAGGACAACTCCGAATTCAAAACCTGCGGAGGGTCGTTTGGGGACCTTGTGGCACGTAGTGCACCAGGTCTCTGAATTCGGCCCTTTAAAAAGTGTGGATGGTTCTGCACAAAACCTTCACAGCTATAATCAAATCTCATGTGCTGTTGTCTGGCTGTCGGTTTCCTAGGAACTCATCTGCGTTGTACGCTCCTGCACAAAACCTTCACAGCTATAATCAAATCTCATATGTTGTTGTCTGGCTGTCGGTTTCCTAGGAACTGATCTGTTTGATCCTCAAACGTCGAATTCGACGGGAGAGTCGAGTATATATATATCTTACCATACACAAATATATTTTATAATTATACGTGAAAACATCTACATCCTATATATATGCGTGTGGGTGGTGTATTTGCATTTGTTTTTCAGCATATAACTTTTCTAAATAATATATATAAACAGTGGGGAATCTACAATTTTGGGGCTTCGAACATAAAAAGTTATGTGGACCACTTCGCTAACACCAACAATGAACCAATTGCCAAAATTAAATTTTGGCGAGCTCAATGGACCCAGGCAAAGGTTCGTGTGCTGCAAGCCCTCAAGAAAATTTGGAAATTTGACCAATTACAGGGGAATTTTGATTATTAGACCAAATTCTAAGGCCAAGATTACCGACTTCAGCACATTCTATCACTAAAATGGCCTTATTTTAATAACAAACACTTAAAAAAATAACATCGATTTTGTCGAAAAATGCAGTCATTGAATAAAGTTTGCTTCACGCGACTCTCTGGGATTAGGGACGCTGAAATTTAAGCTTCATTAGTTTCGTAGCAAATTCTCCATTGTATATAAATATATTTACCTATATAATTACCTATATAAGCGCAGATAGTTGATCTAACACAGACACACACACATATAGGTATGTGCAGGGTGAGATGGGTAAATTGTCATCATGTTATATTTTAAATTTTGCGTATGCGTATTGTTTGTTTTTGATTTTGTTGCCTGCGCAGTATAGTAGGGTCAGTTGGGCACCGTCTATCAGAAAAAGAACAGCATGACACAATTCACTCCGTCAAAAATTTAGAAACAGCATGATGTACTGTTTGGCCTTCGCGCCAGAAGCTTCAAAGCGAACATTTCGGTGTGTTTGGGTGTCAATCTGAGGACAGTGCAGAGGAATCGGGAAACATTGGAAATCCAATGGTCATTACGAAGGTACGACAGCTGGAAAAAAAAACTCACTTTGATCGTTCCGATAAGAAAAGAACTCCCGAATTATATGATGAGAGCCTGACTCAACACGGTGGCCTAGATCAAGTGAATTGAGGAGGTAGTGTAGACCTGGATCTAGAGAGTGGCTGCCGGAATAGACTGCGTCTAGCAACAGGACTCTGTACCAAGCCACATGAGCAAGAAAACCCAATCATGGCTACAAGACAATTTCTGATAATCAAGAGAGTTGCAGTGTGAGGAGTTAAGTGTTAGGAATGATGTATTCCTAACTTGTCACACTGCAACACTCTTGATTATTAGGTGTGGGGCGCAGTTGAACGAGTGAGCAAAAAAAAACAAAAAAAAAACAAACCTTGTAATACTTTGACGATGAGGATTATGGCAGCATTCACCAAGTTAAACAAGGAGACCGTCCAGAAGTGTTGCAGGAGATTCTGAAATCATCTGGACGGCATGGTTGAAGCCAATGGCGATTTTATTGTATAAATGTTCTCTTTAGTATTTGAAGATATTTTTGTGTAATTCTAATCAGGATATCTGTTGAAATGAGATGACATTTCCATTTTCGCGTCATGTAGACGACAATTTATTCATCGCACCTTGTCTTCTCCATCTGTCCTGTATTTGAATTCTCATACCTGCAGTACAGTGCTTCTGCATTCGGCGCCCCAGATCAACTCATAGCCTGGCTTCCTTTATGGGTCTGGTGTGAAATTTGAATGCAATTTCTGTTCCGACATAATACCACATAATGTAATTCACGCTAGGGAATACCAGAGTATTCTTGCCTATTTCAAGATATTTTTGTGTAATTTTGGTAAATATATCTGATATAAACACATGCTAAGGACAATGGCATTTTTGAGCAATGTAGACGACTATTTATCCATCGAACATTAAGAGAGGATAATAGGATAATGAACAAATTGATAAACGTTCCTTCTTTGTTCTTTATCTTATGTTATATATATATATATATATATATATATATATATATATATATATATATATATATATATATATATATATATATAAAATATAATATAATATAATATAAAAGGCTCAAATAGTAATATTCCACGGTTATGATTTATTACATTGGAATCGTAATCACGATCCAATTCATCACACCTACAAATTCAAAATTGAGTTCTACCTGGATTCTATCCCCTTAGGAATTTAAGTATATATATATATATATATATATATATATATATATATATATATATATATATATATATATATATATAATGAATACAAAATCTTTAAAAGTCCAATCAGTTAGGTGATAATTTATATTATGACCGAAGGGATTTTTAAGGATTCTTTATTCATTATTATTTTCCTCTTTTCTTACATCGAGCTCTCTTTCGATATATATTCTACTAATAATGATCAAGAGATATCATTATTATTATTATCATTATTATTATTATATATTAGATACATATATAATATATATTATTATTAATATATATATATATATATGCATATAGATATATATATATATATGCATATACACACACACAGACATATACATATGTGTGTGTGTGTGTGTGTGTATGTGTATATATTCTTACTCTGTCCTGGACATTGTGTTCTACCTGGATTCTCTCCTCTTTGGAATTCATATATATATATATATATATATAATGAATACAGAATTGTAGAATGAGTAAGTGAAACTCGTAATTTTCAAATCATCAAGAGAATGCTTGCTTGAATAAGAATATATTCTTCGTATCAGCGTGGTAAAATGCAGTCGGTAAGCCCTATTGAAATTCTAGCCAAATGCTTTGCCTTCAGTTCTCACCTTTGGGAAAAATATTAACCCAGCTCTTCGACGGGATAAACTACCGAGTAGATTTGGGGGGATCTAGGTTGGAGTCAATCTTACTGAAGGGCAACAAGGCAACGGGCACCCAATCTAATTCCACCGATATTAACAGAAAAAATAAAAGGAAAATTGGAGAGCCACGAACGCCCACAGGCGGGACATAAATGCCATTTGAGCTTAGAAAGAAAATTAGAAAGAATATTGCTTTATGGAAACATGAAATAGAAAACTTTTGTTCAATACAGTGATGACTGTATAGTTTCTCCTCACCTGACAAGGATAGTTTATATATATATATATATATATATATATATATATATATATATATATATATATATATATATATATATATATATATATATATATAAAACCCTTTATTCTACATTCAACACCATCACTCAATAAGACACCGGATGTGTTGAGACAAAATGGCTATTTTTGTAGTGATTTTATAACATATTTATGTTATAATTTTCGAATATATAATTATATATATA